>JAGIQG010000009.1:11279936-12479936 GCA_024679065.1 Sphyrna mokarran
ATAGCCCGTACAGTTCTTCCCCCCCCACCCCCTCCCACTACGCCATACAGGTCTTCCCCAGTTACTTCCCAAAGAGATTCTTCTTTCTTTGTCCTACCTCCTTTGGGTCATTTTTAAACATTTCTTTCCTCTCAAATTTCTCTTCTCACCCCTCCCCTTCCCCCAAAGAAGCAACAACACAGGCTCCTTTGAGAAAGAAAATAAAAAGTTTCCTCTGTCACTGGAAAGCAACTCCTTTGTCATTTGTTGGGGCTGCTTCTGCAAATTAAGAAAAAAACTCCCCTCTATGGCATTTAAGTTCACTTGCTCTATTATTTCAGAGAGCAGCCCCTTTTTCTGATAGTTTTGAATGTATATAACTGTGGACTTTTAATGTTTAAATAAATGTTAGGACACATGCTGATAAACAGTATACTTTATAACATGTGCTTGCTATAACAGACAAATAACATATTATTGACAAAAATACACATATACATAAACTGATAGATTTTATATATATGCAAATACACATTCATACTGGCATTATATACATGTATACATAAACTGACAAATTATATGCATATGTATTCATATGTTCATCTTTTATATATGTACAGTCATTTGCTACTATATGTTTACATTGATTTTATATATACACATAAATGCAGACAAACTCATTCTGAGTTTATATATACACGTCTGTTTCTATACTGATGATATATATGTACACACAACATACAGATTATATATATTCATGTATACTTATACTGATTGTGTGTATATACATATTTGTATATAGACACACAACTCATATACTGACAGATTTTATATTTCCATATTCACGATATGTGTGCTTTTTGTTAACCAAATAAGCTAAATGAACAAATTGTGGAATAAATTTAATACATAATTCCTTGAAGGGATGCTCCCTCGAAGTAAACAGAATTTCGCATCTTCTATTGTGTGTAAATAATTTTTTTGACTATATGTGAGTCGAATTTCCCTTTTTCACTCGGAGTGCCCAACTGATGTGTGAATTTGACTTGCAGTAAAGTGGATGGACTTGGCCAGTTACGTCTGGCTGCTTTGTGGGCACTTTTATGGTGAAGTAACCCGTGGGGTTGTAAAATATGGCGATAAATATGCGGAACACGTGTGCTTTAGTGCAGATTTAGCAGATGCAGGCTCCTATTCCCCAGGGAAGGTTATGTTTGTATTTGAATATTTTTTTGGGAGTGTCTGGCACTTTGTATTTTTTGTCTGTGTGTGTATATGTGTGTGTGTGGTGTGGGTTGCAGCTTAAACTGGGTTGTGAATCAGTCCTTGGCACGTGTTTCATTTTGGGTAGGAGGGGTGGAATTGGTCATTTTGAGATCAGTTTGGAATCGGAAACATCTCTTTAGAAACTGGTCGGTTTCTTTTTTGTCTGTGGGACAGGTGGAAGTTTCCACGTGTGAGTGGAGTATGTGAGTGTGTGTGGCTCGAGGAAGCCATGTGTTCAGCAGCGTTTTTAAAACAAAATGCCGAGCAGTAACAATTGAATCTCGATTATATTGTTCGCCCTGTCGAAAGTGAAGGTTGGGATTTAAGGTTGAATTCAGATTGTAACTCGCCCCTTTCTGTTACAGTGTCTCTTATACTGCTTTTATTTTCGGGCTGGTGTACTATGCATCTAAACCATGCTGCAGATAACCGTCTGAATACTCTGAGCTGATGGGGATTTTTGTTGTTGTTCCTGCCGTTCTGATTTAATCATGCTCCCTCTCTCTCTCTTCTGTTGCCTTGTGCCGATTTAGGGGATGCCCAAACCAGGGCCCAGGCCTCACCCAGGGAATACACCCTGTTGTCTTTGTATTGTGTGTGGCTGAAAGTTTAGTAATGGAGGGGGAGGGGGGACTGGAATAAAAGGGTTGTTAATGCTATTTTCTCGTTACTCTAAGTTTTAAACAACTTCCTGGTCTTTTAGTATCTCAAACTTGCAGTCCACACACGCTGGGGGCGTGGTTTCAAAGTTTTGTACATGTGTGGCTCCTAGTTTTTAATTTGATTTATTTAATTATTCTCTTGAATATTGGTATACAGTGAAAAGTATTGTTTCTTGTGCGCTACACAGACAAAGAGAAGGAAAGAAGAGGGCACAGAATGTAGCATTACAATCATAGCTAGGATTAGGAAGTGTAGGATCCTGACGCAGAAGGACTCGGTCTAAGGGGAAGATACAACCTTGGGACACCTGTTTATATAATGTGGAGACGCCGGCGTTGGACTGGGGTAAACACAGTAAGAAGTCTGACAACATCAGGTTTAAGTCCAACCAATTTATTTGTTAGTAAACTCACAGGCTTTTGAGGTTTCCCTCTTCGTCAGATGAAGGAGACTAATAGTCAAGTTCCGCATACACGAGGATGGTCTCAATAGGGATTTTGGGTTCATGTCGCACAATCTGTAACCCCCATGACTTGCCTGGGTTTGCAAAACCTCAAGTTACTGTACTGTCTGGAGACAATACACATCTCTTTAACCTGTGCTCAGTGCTCCTTCCACTCAAATTGTTAGCCATTTTAAGACTTGAATGGCAGGTTAGGTGTAAATATTTGCATTCTAATGAGTAGTCTGTAAACTGTTTGTGCTGTTATATGTACTGTGTGAGGCCAGAACTCTCCATTTACCTGGCGAAGAGAGAAACCTCGAAAGCATATGAGTTTACTATCAAATAAATCAGTTGGACTTGCACCTATTTTTAGACAGTGTTACTGTTTTGAGCAGGGATTTGGGTAATCAGTTCTGAATTGTGAAACTCATCAGAGCTTTGCAGTTAAGATGTATTTATGGTAGAGCTCTAATAACTGAATTTGCCTGTTTGAGTTGCATTCTACAGCTCAAGTTTGCGTGTTGTCTAATTAGAATAATGGTCAGGAGTAACTTGTCACAAAAACAGAAAAAACACTGCTGCTGTGTTTGTCTAAAAAGAAAGAAGTGTTTCAAATGCGTGGAGTTCCTTACCCAGTTTATATCTTCAGTTTAGAGTCTGAAGGATGCTGTGTATTTCCAGAGTATTGTTCTTTAATTTAGCTTTGGTGTATTTGATTTTGCTTTGCTATCTCGAGCATACTTACTGGGTGGCACGGTAACACAGTGGTTAGCACTTCTGTCTTACAGCGCCATGGACCCAGATTTGATTCCTGGTTTGGGTCACTGTGTGGAGTTTGCACATTCTCCCTGTCTCTGCATGGGTTTCCTCCAAATGTTTTATTGCACAGTCCGAAAGAAGTATTGGCTAACTGCATAGGCTGTGCTAAATTCTTCCTCAGTATATCCCAACAGGGGCTGGAGTATAATGACTAGGTGATTTTCACAATAATATCATTGCAGTGTTAATGTAAGCCTACTTGTGACACTAATAAATAAACTTGAACTTAAGATTTAAGGATACCGTGTACTCAGAACTATAAAATCTGCATTTAGCAACATATAGTAAAACATTCCATCACAAGCTGCTACCAGACAAAATTTGACAAGCACATAAGGAAATATTATTGAAGTTGGCCAAAAGCTTGGTCAAAAAGGTAGTTTTTGTAAGAGTTTCTTAAAGATGGTAGGAGAGCTAGAGACTTGGAGTGGGAATTCCAGAGCTTGGGGTCAAGGCTATGGTAAAGAAAAATTAGGCATGTGGATGGGGCCAGATTCGGAGGAGTGCAGATATCTCAAGGCTGGAGAAGGGTACACAGATAGTGAGGTGGCAAGGCCACGGAGGAATTTAGAAGCAAGGTTTAAGATTTCTAAAAGTGTGGTTTTGCAGGGCAGTATGACTGTATAGAGCGGCACAGTGGTTAGCACTGCTATCTCTCAGCTTCAGGGACCCGTGTTTAATTCCTGGCTTGGATCACTGCCGAGTCTGCGTGTTCTCCCACTGTCTGTGTAGGTTTCCTTTGGGTACCCTGGTTTCCTCCCACAGTCCAAAAGGCATGCTAGTTAGGTGAATTAGCCATGCTAAATTCTCCCTCAGTGTACCCGATCAGGTGCTAGAGTGGCAACTAGGGGATTTTCACAGTAACTTCATTGCAGTGTGAATGTAAGCCTTGTGACACTAATAAAAAAATTTTACAACTTAAACTTTTTTGACCAGGGAATAGG
Organism: Sphyrna mokarran; assembly: GCA_024679065.1. NCBI lineage: Eukaryota > Metazoa > Chordata > Chondrichthyes > Carcharhiniformes > Carcharhinidae > Sphyrna > Sphyrna mokarran. Next base: position 11,284,053 of record JAGIQG010000009.1, read on the forward strand.
ACTGAGTGTGATTATAATATGGGCAGCAGAGTTTAAATTGAGCTCATGAAGGGTGTGACCAGGTGAGCATTGGCATAATCAGGTTGTGAGGTAACAAAGGAATGAGGTTTCAACAGCAGCTACATGAGGCAGGCACTGTTATTTAGATGGAAACAAGTGCCCTTGTTGATAGAGATGATGAGATCGGGAGTTGATCTCAGAATTGAATTGAACATTAAAGTTTTAAGGGGTGGATTTGCTGGCTGTGTGTGTGTGTGTGTGTGTGTGTGTGTGTGTGTGTGTGTGTGGTGGAGCCCAAGCATAATGACTTTTGTCTTGTCTGTTTATTGGAGGGCAGTTTGTGTGACAAATTAGAGGCAGTGAGAGATGGAGCCTTATAAGTTTTCAGAAATTTTCTCTGAGAGGCACTGTCCAGATGAGAGATAGGGGATCAAGACTAGGTCAGGGGCGGCAGGGGGGTGCAACAGATTTGAACCAGTGTATTTTAAAGATGTGTGATGTTCATTCCTAATAATCTCCAAGGCCCCAGTGCTGTTGACTGAGCTGCAAATCACCAGAATGTAATACTACACAAGGTGGATGCAGTAAGATGTGTCCTTTGGCTGGAGAGTCTAGAACCAGAGAGCACAATTTTAAAATAAGGGGGTGCCACTTTGGACTGAGTAGAGGAGAAATTTCTTCACACACAACGTTGTGAATCTTTTCAATTCTCATTGACTATGTCTTAAGGTAGAGATTAGTTAATCAGAGATCTAGCAATGTAAAGGGCTATGGGGATAGTGGGGGTATCTGAAGTGTCTGATCAGCCATGATTGTTTGAATGGCAGCACAGCTTTGGGCTGAATGGCCAACCCCTGTTTCTATGTTATCAGACAACTCTTAGACACAGCCTAAGTTTGGAGAAGTAACTCTGTAATTGTCTGTGTTTTTTTCCACAGTTCAAGTGAACGCAGTATTAGTATTTCGTACACCCACCATTATGTTTTCCTGAAATATTTGATAACACAATGAGGGTTTTGTTTAAAAAAAAAACCACTGATCCATCTTCTGTAGAATAGGAAGTGGATGACAGAATCAAGCTGGTGTGCAGCCCTGTGCACAAAGTATTTTTCTTTTAGTTTCTTTTGTTATTAGCTAGTTACTTAAACATTGTATACTACTCCTCCTCCCTCCCCCAATCCACTAAGTTATCAGTAATTTAACTTTGAAATACTGAATTTGAGTTGGAATGGACTAAATCTCTCAACCGTTGAAGAGAATTGCTTTCCCGGTTTGATTCTTAGATTCTGCAGGTTTTAAATCTACTGAGGCTTATGTGTTTTTGTTGGAAAGCATGAGCTGAGGAGAGATAATATGTACTTTTTTGTTCATTTGTGGGACATGAGTGTTGCTGGCTGGCCAGCGCTTATTGCCCATCAGGGATACAGGGTTGCAAACTGGAAAGTATTGAAGTAGATAAGGAGGATGTGCTAGATATTCTTGAGGGTTTGAAGTTAGATAAGTCCCCTGGGCCGGACGGGATTTACCCTAGGATTTTCTGGGAGGCGAGAGAGGAGATTGCAGAGCCTCTGGCTCTGATCTTTAGGTTGTCTGTTACTTCTGTTGTGGGCAAAGTATTGGAGAGAATTATTAGGGATAGGATTTATAGTTATTTAGAGAGAAATGAATTGATTGGGGATAGTCAGCATGGTTTTGTGAAGGATTGGTTGTGCCTTACTAATCTTATTGAGTTTTTTGAAAAAGTGACCAAAGAGGTGGATTGGGGGTAAGGCAGTTGATGTGGTATATATGGACTTTAGTAAGGCGTTCGATAAAGTGGCCCATGGAAGGCTTCTGCAGAAAATGCAGATGTATGGGATTGAGGGTGATTTAGCTAATTGGATTAGGAATTGGCTAGCAGATAGAAGACAGAGGGTGGTGGTTGATGGGAGGTATTCATCGTGGAGTTCGGTTACAAGTGGTGTACCTCAGGGGTCTGTTTTGGGGCCCCTGCTGTTTGTAATTTTTATAAATGATCTGGATGAGGGTATTGAAGGATGGATTAGTAAATTTGCAGATGACACTAAAGTCGGTGGAGTGGTAGATAGTGAAGAGGGGTGTTATAGTTTGCAGAGTGACTTGGACAAGTTGTAGAGCTGGGCCGAGAGGTGGCAAATGGAGTTTAATGTGGAAAAGTGTGAGGTAATTCACTTTGGCAGGAATAACAAATGTGTAGAGTATAGGGCTAATGGTAGGACTCTTAATAGTGTTGAAGAACAGAGGGATCTTGGTGTATATGTGCATAGATCCCTGAAAGTTGGCAATCAAGTCGATAAGGTTGTTAAGAAGGCATACGGAGTCTTAACTTTTATTGGTAGGGGGATTGAATTTCGGAGCCGCAACGTCATGTTGCAACTGTACAAAACTCTAGTGCGGCCGCACTTGGAGTATTGTGTGCAGTTCTGGTCCCCGCATTATAAGAAAGATGTGGAGGCATTGGAGAGGGTACAGAGGAGGTTTACCAGGATGTTGCCTGGTATGGAGGGCAGGTCTTATGAAGAGAGGCTGAGGGATTTGAGGTTGTTTTCGTTAGAAAGAAGGCGGCTAAGAGGAGACCTTATCGAAACATATAAGATGATTAGAGGTTTAGATAGGGTGGACAGTGATAGCCTTTTTCCTAGGATGGAGAAAGCTAGCACGAGGGGACATAGCTTTAAATTAAGGGGTGGTGGTTTTAGGACAGATGTCAGAGGTAGGTTCTTTACCCAGAGGGTGGTAAGGGTATGGAATGCCTTGCCTGCGTCAGTTGTAGATGCGCCAAGTTTGGTGGCGTTTAAGAGGTTAGTAGATAAGTTTATGGATGAAAAGGGAATTGTTTAGGTTAGAGGGTCACTGCTTGTTCCTAATTGGTCGGCGCAACATCGAGGGCCGAAGGGCCTGTTCTGCGCTGTAATGTTCTATGTTCTATCCCTTTTTGACCTTGGAGGGCAGTTGAGAGTCAACCACATTGCTGTCGCTGTGGAGCCACATGTACGCCAGACCGGGTAAGGATGGCAGATTTCCTTCCCTAATGGATATCGGTGAACCAGACAGATTTTTCCAACAAACGACAATGGTTTCATGGTCATCATCATATTCTTGATTCCAGATATTTTGAAATTGAATTCAAATTTTATTCTCCATCATGGTGGAATTTGAACCCAGGTCCCCAGAACATTAGCTAAGTTTCTGGATTGATAGTCTAGCGATAATACCATCTAGCAATTGGCCATCACCTCCCTCACGGAACAAGTATTAACGTTTTATAATAATGCTGAAGAGTCCAGATGAAAATGAATCCTCAGAAACTGCATTGTTTCTATAGACTGTCATGTGGTGTGTCTTTTTCTGCTAGTCTTCTGTCTCATTTGCTCTGGAGCTCCTTGCTATAGTAGAACTTCACCGGTTGCGCTCTCTACTTTGCTGCAGTGGCCATCCCCGTAGTCCTTACATTGCTTACTTGTGCCTCGCCTTCTTCCAGTGCACATTGAACTTATGTATGTTTTTCTGATATGTGGAATGAAGGGATGATTTAAGAGTCTCCACTGTAGTCAGAAACTTGCCCTCAGAATGTCACTACTTGTGATTGAATGTGTTGGGGAGGGGAAGCAGTAGTAGTAGTAATGTAGCTGATTTGAAACCCTTCTCCATCAAAATCTGCACCCATATACTACTGGCAAGGGCGGCTATTGGTTAGTGATTATGTATGAAGACCTTAGGTTTTCTTTCTCCTAACCTAATCCAATTGTCGTTGTTGTAATGAAGGGGAAATGGTGTTTCTAGTTACTGTGGCTCAATTAACCCTAAAAAAAACTCATGTCTTAACTACCTCTGTTCTGGTGATTACAAGTCTAGCATGATGGGAGAAACGGAACAAATTCATTCGTTACAGTACCATACAACAGCCATGTTGAATACTAGTTTTTGCTTTGGGTGTAATTTTTTGTAACTCATTTTGAGTGTCCTTACCCTAAATATGCCAAATGTTTAATGTACACTTCAAAAGAGGAATATTTAGATATTTCCAACAGGAAACACGTGGGCAGAAAGCAAGGAGAGAACATTAGTTTTTGATCGCAGTTAAATAAACATTGGCCACTTTCTTGTTGAAAATATTTCTAGTGTTCCTGTATGGGAATGACTGACACTGATCCATTCATTCATTTTTTTGGGAATAAGAGCAAAGTGGTCTATTGCTTAAATGGTAAAAAATTGCAGCATGCTGCTGTGCAGAGGGACCTATGTGTCCTTGCGCAAGAATCACAAGGAGTTGGTTTGCAGGTGTAGCAGGTAATTAAGAAGGCAAATGGAATTCTGTCCTTCATTGCTAGAGGGATGAAGTTTAGAAACAGTGAGATTATGTTGCAGTTGTATAAGGTGCTGATGAGGCCACACTTCAAGTACTGTGTACAGTTCTGGTCTCCTTACTTGAGAAAAGATGTACTGGCACTGGAGAGGATGTAGAAGAGATTCACTAGATTGATTCCGCAGTTGAGAATGTTGGCTTCTGAGGAGAGACTGAGTAGACTGGGCTATATACATTGGAATTCAGAAGAATGAGGGGAATGTTAAAGAAATGTATAAAATTATGAAGGGAATAGACAAGATAAAAGCAGGGAAATTGTTTCCACTGGCAGATGAAACTAGAACTAGGAGGCGTGGCCTCAAAATAAGGGGAAGCAGAATTAGGACTGAGAAGGAACTTCTTCACACAAAGGATTGTGAATCTGTGGAATCCCCTGCCAGTAAAGCAGTTGAGGCTACCTCATTGAATGCTTTTAAGACAAGGATAGATAAATTTTTGAGCCGTAAAGGAATTAAGGGTTATTGTAGTGAACGGGTAAGTGGAGCTAAGTCTACAAAAAGGTCAGCTATGATCTTATTGAATGGCGGAACTAGATGGCCTACTCCTGCTCCCAGTTCTTATGTTCACTCACTCACCTTAGCAGAGAATTGAAACATCAAAGGATTTGCTTGATGGATGTGGTGACTCAGCTATAGTTTATATTGCAGTCTGCTCAATAGTGGGTTAAGTGAGGAGAGTCCAGAAGAAGTCAGGTTAACTACGTGAATAAATCATGCCTTAAAGCATTTGGGTTACACTCAAAAATATTAGCACAAACATTTACACTGGGGCCCCACATACTCTTGGGGAGTGAAGGAGTGGCCATTTGTTTTGCCCTTTTAATTGCAGTGTGGTCCATCTGTAATGCCACTCAACTGTCTATAAATCACATCCCTTGGTCAGTTGACTTTTTGTCTACCATTACTCCTGTAGACACCTACATTGGGTAAGGCAGAGTGAGAATCTGCATTTCTCAAATACCTGAACTATTTTCCTTCAGGTACCTCCAGCTGTTGCCTAATATTTTCCCCAAGTGGCTATGCTTGTGAGCCTACACTGCAATTAATCACAGATTCCCTCCAATGCAAAAGGAGGCCATTCGGCCCATCGAGCCTGCATCAATATAAACATCCTCCCCCCAGCCCTACTATGTACTCTGCTGATCCCAATTTAGCATGGCCAGTCAGCCTAACCCATACATCTTTGGAGTGTGGGTGGAAACCCATGGAGACACAGGAAAAATACCCAGTTGTCTACATAGACAGTGATCCAAGGCCAGAATTGAACTGGGGTCCCAGATCTTGCGAGGCAGCAGTGCTTACTATTGTGCAATTAATGCAGGTATTAAAACTATGGGAGGATTTCCAGCTGAATCTGAAATCACTTTATTTCTAGCAAGGGGGGTCTGTGGGTGGAACCCTCTGCCCTGTCCACTACTTTGACCTTTCTCCTCCAGACCATGCATTTATCGCTGCTGTCTCACCCAGTTTACAGTACTGTTCAATTATCACAATTTGGTATAGACCAGAAATTGAGTGTGGGTTTCTTGCATGTGATAACGTTTTAAAAGAAAACCTGTCAAATATCAAACCAGGCTGAAAGAATGTTACAACAGCCATTGTATTTTTAAATTGTTTTTCTCTTGAAATGTTGCGGAGAGTTTGAGTCCTCGCCCTGTGTAGCAGAATTATATTCAGAAACTCTGCAAGCTGGGGAGCTCTGATTACAATGCCATTTCCTGCCTTAGAGCAGCCTGCATGACCAGGGCACCAATGCATCTTGTTTCTTCTGTCTTGGCTACTTTAATGGCTGACTTCCAATCTTCTGTCTTTTGTAAATGTGAGTTCACCCAAAACTCTGCTGCCCAGGTCTTGCCTCACAACAAGTCTTGTTTGCCCATCACCCTTATGAATGCCAGCCTATGTTGGCTCCTGATCTAGCAACACCTCAAACACAAACCCGATCATGTTGTCAAATAGCCTCATCCATCAACCTATCTCTAATCTGCACAGCTATGTGAAAAATCTCTGATTTCGGTCCCTGACTGTGCTTTCAGATGTCTTAATCTGTAACCCTGGAAATCCCCCTCTAAACTTCTCCATCTCTCTCTGCTCCTTTAAAATATTTCTTAAAACCTACAACTTTGTCAATAGTCCTAAAATTTCCATTGTGGTTGAGTGTCAGATTTCGTCTGAAAATGCTCCTGTGAAATGCCTTTGTTGTGTTAAAGTATAAGCCATGTGCAGTGGTGAAAGTGTGAACTGGGTTGACAATCCTAGGATGTTTTTGTGCATATTTGCACCTCTGTTGAAGGCTGTGGCATTGGCTGTGTTCCTGTAGTTGCTGACTACCTCTTGCCATTCTTCCATGTTTTAAGCTGGAGTGTAAGCAAACTGTTTAACTGATGTAGGGCATCAGTGGAAAGTTTCACCCTGACCTCACCCAAAGATTGCACGTATGCACTCTACACTAAGCACTGTTGGACTATGATTGTAATTGGGAATTCCTTTTTCCTTTCACCATCCTCAGTGGCTTTGAACCTATCTAAATTGCTGGTTTAACTGATGTTAGTTTTGATTAAAGGAACTTTGGTGTTTCCAGTGAAGGTTATAGTTAAAGTTGATGACTAGCTTTGAAGACAAGACTATAGTCTCAAATTCATTGCAACTCATTATGCTGCAGTATGTAAGCAGTGAGATTCCAGCTTGTAGTTTGATTTAATATTGGAATATTGCTAAATCTTAGCTCTAAGTGACTAAATATCAATTGTGGTTTGCAGTTGTTAGTGTCTCAGTACATTGCTAATTTTTTTTGAGCATCAAAAAGGGCATTTCAATTATCTGAATGAATAAATGTTTTAATTTTGTTTAAGGTTGGATGAATTGTTCAGTGTTTTCAGTAATAGGAAGTAATATGAGATGGCTATCTTCAAGTATGTTGTAGATGGCTATCTTTTCTTTTTAAAAAAAAGACTTTTATGTCTGACCTGGCGAATGGAAAAGGTATTGATTCATATAAGGTTCCTTTCTCAAAATATGATGAGTCATTCTCATTGATACTGAATAAATGGCTATTGACGACTGGCAGAAATGTTGCGATGTGTATTCTAACCTGCTGACATCTCATTGATCCAAGCTTTCTTGTTCTTTTTGTGGCTCTTTGGACCTCTGATCTTTTTTAAACCCATATTTGATTTGATTTATTATTGTCACGTGTATTAGTATAAAGTGAAAGTATTGTTTTATGCGCACTATACAGTTGAAACATACTGTACATAGAGAAGGGAAGATGAGAGTGCAGAATGTAGTGTTACACTCATAGGTAGGTGTAGAGAAGGATCAGCGTAATGCAAAGATCAACTTAAGTCCATTCAAAAGCCTGATGGCAGTAGGGAAGAAGCTGTTCTTGAGTCAGTTAGTATGTGACTTCAGAGTTTTGCATCTTTTTCCTAACAGAAGAAGGTGGAAGAGAGAATGTTAGGGGTTTGAGAATGTCAGGATTATGCTGGCTGTTTTCCTGAGGCAGTGGAAAGTTTAGAGTCAGTGGTTGGGAGGTTGATTTGTGTGGTGGACTGAGCTACATTCACAACCCATTGTAGTTTATTGGGCAGAGCAGGAGTCATACCAAGCTATGATACAACCAGAAAGAGTGCTTGCTATGGTGCATCTGTAAAAGTTGGTGAGAGTCACAGCGAATATGCCAAATTTCCTTAGCCTCTGAGAAAGTAGAGGCATTGGGTTGATCTGGCAGTTTCTCCCAGTTGACATTCAGCTGTTGAGATGCAGTGCTGACATTGAAAATAAAATGTGGCCTCTGGGAGAGAGCTGATTGTGTTCCATCCATTTTGCCTCCTGTTCCTCAGTCAGCCAACATCCTTACCCTTGGTGCAGTGATTTTGCTTCCTGTACTAGTTAATTTCTGTACAGTGTCTTGGAGTTGTTCCAATTTGCTGCCTTCCTGTCATTTATTTTTAACATTTTTAAAAATTGTTCATGGAATGTGGGCATTGCTGGCTTGGTCAGTACTCATTGCACTTGAGAATGTGGTACTCTGCTACCTTGAATTGTTGCAGTCCGTGTGGTGTAGGACACACACATATGTTGGGGAGCGAGTTCCATTATTTTGACTCAGCAACAGTGAAGAAGTGATGGTATAGTTCCAAGTTAGGGTGGTGAGTAGTTTAGGAGAATCTTGCAGAGGCTGGTATTCCCGTGTGTCTGTTGCTCTTGTCCTTCTTGGTGATAAAGATCATGAGTTTGGAAGGTGCTGTTGCAGGAACCCTGGTGAGTTCAGCAATACATCATGTTGATGGTACACACTATTGTCACTGTGGCGGTGGTGGAGGGAGTAATGCTTACTGTGGTGGATGGGGAAGTGAGCTGCTGCTTCTGGATGATGTGAAGCTTCCTGAGTGTCATTGGAGCTGCACTCATCCAGGCAAGTGGAGAGTATTCCATACATTCCTGACTTGTACCTTTTAGATGATGGGCAGGCATCAGGAGATGGGTTACTCTCTATGGAATTCCCACCTTCTGACCTGCTCCTCTGGCTTCAGCTTTTATCTGGTCTTCTGTATTTCTCATCAGCATCTTGTCTTTGCTTAATGTTCTTTTCTTGGTTCCTCTTGCTCTTTGCCAGCTTTCTTTCATCAGTCAGTTTCCACATCGGACCAGTGATTTGTCATTCTTTATGGCTTCTTCTCTGCCCAGTAAGAAGTCTCTCAACACCAAGTTGAAGTTCAAGCTTATTTGATAGTAAACCTACAAGCTTTCGGAACGCTGTTCCTTTGTCAGGTGAGTGGAATGTTCTGATCAGGGGAGAGCATTCAAAGGTGTGAATATGAATTTTTACAGCTAATCCACTATTCAAGTCTTAAAGGTGCAGACTATGTGAGTGGAGATAGTATTAAGCATAGGTTAAAGAGATGTATATTGTCTCCAGACAGGACAGTAAGTGAGATATTGTAAGTTCAAGCAAGTCATGAGGGTTACAGATAGTGTGACATGAACCCAAGATTTCGGTTGAGGCCGACGTTGTGTGCAGAGCTTGGCTGTCAGTCTCTACTCTTAGATTGCGCTGTCACGTGTTGTGAAGACTGCCTTGGAGACTGAAAATCAGAGGCCGAATGCCCATGTATTAAGTAGACAACATTGGCCGAGTTGCAAGAGTATGTGCCATGTACCTGTTGGACCATGCATATTCTTGCAACTTGGCCAATGTTGTCGACCTAATACGCTGTAGGAAAGAATGTCCTGAAGCGTGGTATGTTGGAGAAACCATGCAGACACTACAACGGATGAATGAACATCGCTCAACAATCACTAGGCTGAACACTTTAACGGACATGGGCATTCAGCCTCTGATCTTTCGGTAAGCGTTCCCAAGGTGGCCTTCACAACACGTGACAGTGCGGAATTGTTGAGCGGAGACGGATAGCTAAGCCCTGCGCACATGAGGACAGCCTCAACCGGGATCTTGGATCCATGTCACACTATCTGTAACCCCCATGACTTGCCTAAACTTGCAACATCTTACTTACTGTCCTGTCTGGAGACAATACACGTTTCTTTAACTTATGCTTAATGCTATCTCCTCTCACATTGTCTACACCTTTAAGACTTGAGTAGCAGATTTAGCAGTAAAGACTGGCATTCTGATCAGTATTCTGTAAACTGCGTGTGCCTTTTGGATGCCCTGTTTCTGATCAGAACTTTCCACTCACCTGATGAAGGAACAGCATTTGGAAAGCTTTGGGTTTACTATCAAATAAACGTGTTGGACTTTAACCTGGTGTGGTGAGACTTCTTACTGTGTTTACCCCAGTCCAATGTCTCCACATCATTCCTCTCTTTCACCAGACGTCTTCCGCACCCTCTTTATTCTTTTAAAGATTTCCGAGTGTTGTTTGATGGTTCCTGGCTTTAGCATTTGGAATCTATTGGAGAGAGCCAGTGGGAAAGATTCTGATATGTTTTTGCCCTCCAGTCTCTCTGTTGCAAATGGCAATTGTGACTTTGTTATTATTGCTTTCTTGAGTTTCTGGTGGCTCTTGCCTCACAGAAGGTGCTGGTTAGATATCAGCATCTCAACATGTCTGCACATCTTGCAGGGATATCTTCCATCTGCTTCATATATGTATATATAGTCAATCTTGTTCTTAGAAACAGAAAAATAGGAACAGGAGGTGGCCATTTGGCCTTTGAGCCTTCACCTCCAATCATTTTGATCATGGCTGATCATCCAACGCAATAATCTGATCCGGCCATGTTCTTTGCTTCTCTTCACCTGGAGCTATATCTAACTCCTTGAAATCAGCTACTTCCTGTGGTAGTGAATTTCACAGGCTCACCACACTGTGTGGAAAGATTTCTCCTCATAGTCATCTTATACAATATCCTTAACTGTGATCGCTTGTTCTGGACACATCCCACCATTGGGAACATCCTTCCTGCATCTATCCCGTCTAGTCCTTTTAGAAGTTTCTGAGATTCACCCCTCATTCTCCTGAACTCCAGCAAATGTAATCCTAACTGATTCAATCTCTCCTTGTACGTCAGTCCTGCCAGTTCCAGAATCAGCCTGGTAAACCTTCGCTACATTCCATTGATAGCAAGATCATTAGATCTTGGCAGATGGACTTCAATATGGATAAATGTCTGGTGGTCCATTTTGGCAGGACCAATGGGATGGAGCAGTATAATATCAAGGGTAGGAGTCTTGGCAGTGTTGAGGAGCAGAAGGATCTTGGGGTCTGGGTCTATAGGTCTCTTAAATCTGCCCCGCAAGTGGAGGATGTGGTCAAGAAGGCATATGGTGTACTGGCCTTCGTTAATAGAGGAATTGAGTTCAGGAGTCGGGAGGTAATGCTGCAACTTTATAAGACCCTTGTTAGATCCCACTTGGAGTACTGTGTGCAGTTCTGGTCGCCTCACTATAGGAAGGATGTGGAAGCTATTGAGAGGGTGCAGAGGAGATTTACAAGGATGTTGCCTGGATTGGGGGGCATGCCTTATGAAGATAGATTGAGAGAGCTAGGTCTCTTCTCCCTGGAGAGACGAAGGTTGAGAGGCGACCTGATAGAGGTTTATAAGATGTTGAGAGGAATAGATAGAGTGGATTCTCGGAGGCTATTTCTCAGGGCTGAAATGGTCGCTACGAGAGGACACAGGTTTAAGGGGGGCAAGCATAGAGGAGATGTTAGAGGTAAGTTTTTCACTCAGAGGGTGATGAGTGAATGGAATCGGCTGCCATCAGTGGTGGTAGAGGCGAACTTGCTGGGATCTTTTAAGAGACTTCTGGATGGGTACATGGAATTTAATGGGATTGGGAGTTACAGATAGTTCTATGGCCTGGTAGGTACTGATGATCGGCACAATTTGTGGGCCGAAGGGCCTGTTATGCTGTAGTGTTCTATGTTTTATTATTCCTTAGATAAGAAAGCAAAAACTACACACACGCTATTCCAGGTGTGGCCCCTCAATGCTCTGTATAATTGCAGCAAGGCACCCCTGCACCTGTACTTCTCTCAATAAGAAAGCCAGCATACCATTTGCCGCCTTTAACGTCTGCTGCACCTGCTTGCTTACCTTGAAATACTGGTGTGCAAGGACACCCAGGTCTCATTGCACATTCTCTGTTAATTTATAACCACTCAGATAATCTGCTTTCCTGTTTCCACTTCCAAGCGGATAACCTCTTATTCATCCACGTTGTATTGCAATTGCTACGCATTTGCCCACTCGCTCAGCCTGTCCAAATCACGCTGAAGCATCTATGCAACTTCCTCACAACTCACCCTTTCACCCAGCTTTGTGTCATCTGCAAATTTGGAGATTTTACATTTATATTTCTGGCATGGTGACACAGTGGTTAGCATGGCTGCCGAACAGCGCTAGGGACCCAGATTCAGTTCCTGCCTCGGGTCACTCACTGCCCATGTGCAGTTTCCACATTCTCCCTGTGTCTGTGTGGGTTTCCTTCCACAGTCCAAAGATGTGCGGGTTAGATTGGCCATGCTAAATTGCCTTTTAGTGTCAAGGGTTAGCAGGGTAAATAAATGGGGTTATGGCAATAAAGCCTGCGTGGGATTTTAGTTGCTGCAGACTCGATGGACCAAATGACAGTCTTCTGCATTGTAGGATTTCTACAATTCTATTAAAATCGTGTGTGTGCGAGTCCTAAACTTTAATTGTGCAGGCTCATCTCTTAAGTGGGACTTTGCCTCTGCCTTTTTTGCATAAAAGTTGCACAACAGTGACTCTAGTGTGCCTTTCCCACAACACATCTGTCCAGCATGAGGCCTGTTCCATGGGTGTGGTGTTCTTCTTGCCCAGTATAAAGGATTGTGCCCTTGCTGCTGATTCATCTTTAGTTTTTCCACCGTATGTTACTGATGCCTAAGATAGTGGGTTCGACAGGATCTGGACTACGGAGGATGTCCTGGACTAGGAGTGAGGAGTGATTTGTCAAGCTGCAAAGAAAGGAAGCATCAGCGACTGCAATAACTGGAGGGGCACAGCACTGCTGTCAGTACCTGACAACATCTGTAGCACTCTGCTCCTCAACACATTGAAAGCAGAAGTAGATAATATCTTTCGTGAAGAACAGGCAGCTTTCTGTGGTGCCAAATAAATGCTGTGAGTGGATCTTTACACTTCAGAATGTCATAGAGTGGAGCCATTAGTTGGCCAAACTAACCAGCACGTCTTTCGATCTGTGGGGGGAAACTGGAGCACCTGGAAACCCACGCAGATATGAGGAGAACGTGCAAACTCTGCATAGACAGTCACCCAAGCTGGAAGTCAAACCTGGGTCCCTGATACTGAGGCAGCAGTGCCAACCACTATGGCACCATGCATGGAGGGTCTTACCATTGCACCAAGTAGTATCAGAGGAGGTAAGTATTCTGACTTGACAAGACTGTTTTTAACAAGGATGTATCCGAGAATCTCGAAATCCAAGTGCCTTTTATGTCCAATATGTGTTGTCACTTTTTTAATCTGGCCAATCACTTGTCAACTTCATTGATTTCAGGAAGGCTTTTGATAGTCTTCATTAACAGTCACTCTGGTACACCATAGTATAGCACATCATCCTAGAGTGATATATTAACACGTTCAAAGCCTTATAGCTTGGTCCCAGCTTCCGTGTCAAGACCAGATGGGCACCATGATCTTTTCATGGGAGCAAGGCAAGGTTGCATACTCTTGCCCCTCCCTTTTCCTCGTTGTTATTGGCTCCTTTGTGAGGAAGAACTGTAGTGGATGCCAAATTTGGCATTCCGTGGTAACATTCATTGATACACTGGAAATTCACATGTAACATTGCCTTGCTGGCAGAACATTGTATACATTCCAGGACCTGGCCAACACTCTTGAGAGTAGCAGCACCAAGATTGGTCCACGGATCATCCTTGAGAAAACCAAGACGGTGTTGACTGAATGGCAGCAAAGCATTTCGATTATCCACAGAATATTGAGGAATTTGACCACTAGCCTCAGCAGCATCTCCAGGAAGGCTGATGTGGAAGTTGTTGTCCACATAAGATTCGCAAAGCAGCATTGGTGTTCCAGCAGCTCCACGTGGTCCGAACATCTAATACCATCAGCACAGCCATGAAGCTGTGACTCTGCATGTCCTTTGTAGCAGGAATTGCAATCTATGCTCACGAGATATGGGAGAGAGCAGCAAATGTATCGGGTAAGTTTGATGTCTTTCACCAGCGTTCCCAGCATAAGATCCTGGGTACTATAAGTGTTACAGTGAAATTGTCAAAATTTCAGAGCAGCATGGTGGAGAAATGACTGAGGCCAGCAAGACAAGAATTCTATCTCCTGGACCTGTGACCCACTTGATTGGCAATAGAAAGGATATCACCTGATGGGAAAAGACAAAGTATATTTGAAATAGGCCATCAAGAACGAAACTTCACCAAGGTTGCAGTGAAAGAAATTGCGATGGACCGAGGTTTATTTTTAAAGTTTAAAAGTTTATTTATTGGTGTCACAAGTAGGTTTACAGTAAATTCATTATAGTGTTTATGTAAAAATCCCCTATTTGCCGCACTGTGGCACTTGTTCCGGTACGTTGAGGGAGAATTTAGCACAGCCAATTCATCTAGCCTGTACATCTTTGCACTGGGGGACAAACCGGAGGAAATCTATGCAGACATGGGGAGAGCCCTGCAAACGCGGACAGTGATCAAGCGGAGAATCTAACTCGGGTCCCTGGCGTTGTGAGGCAGCAGTGCTAACCACTGTGCGTGGTGGTATTACCATTGCCTCAAGTAGGATTAGAGGAGCTAAATATTCTAACCTGACAACATTGTTTGTAACAAGAAGGGAGTCTCGAGATCCAAGTGCCTTTTATGTCTGTTATGTGTTGTCACTTTTAATCTGGCTGTTTGTATACATTCTCTCAGTGTAATTATAAAAAAGTGTTCTGTAATGTAAGTAGCAATCAAAATAATGTATTTCAAGTTAGTTTATTATTATTATTCTTCCTCCGAAATGGCAGGAATAGCAATGGATATATACTGTACCGATTCCTGACTCGGATTGTTGTCTGCACGTTCTCCCATGTCTGCAGGGATTCCTCTAGGTGCTCTGGTTTTATCCCATAGTGCAAAGATGTGTGGGTTTGGTTGATTGGCCATGCTAGATTGACCCTGGTATCGGGGGGAGGCTAGCTAGGGGCAAGTGTGTGGGGTTGCGGGAGTGGGGCCTGGGTGGGATTGTGGTCAGTGCAAACTTAATGGGCTGAATGGCCTCCTTCAGCACTTCAGGGATTTTATAAATACTTTAATAATGTAATTGGTGAGTTTACTACTGAGTGGTGATTTATAGAGTTCCAAAGAGGGCATCAACAATTATTTAGGAAATTTCCTGGGGGTTGGCTACACTGTAGTCTGGATGACTGGTTCATGATGCAGAGCAATGCTCACAGCGTAATGGCTGAAGTTATTCATAAAGGACTGCCTTATCAATCTTCTCCCTCACCTGAGGTGAGCTTGCCCTTGGGTGAAATTGTCACCAGTCAGCTGTTCCTTTTAAAAAGTAGGGCAGACAGGTGGCACAGTGATTAGCACTGCAGCCTCTCAGTGCCAGGGGCATCGGTTCAGTTCCTAGCATTGTCTGTCTGTGCAGAGTCTGCATGTTCTTCATGAGGGTATCTTCTGTGGGTACTCTGGTTTCCTCCCACAGTCTGAAAGATGTGCCAGTTAGGTGCATTGGTCATGCTAAATTCTCCCTCTGAACAGATGCCGGAGTGAGGCGACAAGGGGATTTTCACAGTAACTTTATTGCGCTGTTAATGTGGGCCTACTCGTGATTCAAATAAACTTAAACTACAAATCTGATATTAGGATCCTTAAAACAATCCCCAAATCATTCCTTTTTTGGTATATATTTCTTTGTGCATAAAGAATTTTGAATAAAGAATAAACTGGGGGAGGGCTAGATATAGCCAGATTAGGCAGGATCTTAAGGATACCAACTGGGATAAGCTGTTCGAGGGTAGGTCGACGCTGCACATGTGGGAATCTTTCAAGAGAAAACTAAAATTTTTGCAGGATAGACACGTGCTGGTAAGGAGAAAGGATGGGAAGGGTAGGATTAGAGAACCGTGGGTTACTAGGGATGTTGAGGACTTGGTCAGGAAGAAGCGGGAGGCGTACGTTAGATCCAGGCAATTGGGGACAGAGGCAGCGCTGGAAAAATATAGAGAGTGTAGACGGGATCTTAAAAGGGGTGTCAGAAAGGCAAAAAGGGGCCACGAAATGGCTTTGGCAGGTAGGATTAAGGAAAATCCTAAGGCATTTTACTCCTATGTAAGGAGCAAAAGGATGGTTAGAGGGAAGATTGGACCTCTCAGGGACAGAGGAGGGGATCTATGCTTAGAGCCTGAGGGGATGGGGGAGATCCTGAATGAATACTTTGCGTCAGTATTCACGCGGGAGAGGGGCCTGATGTCTGATGCTGGCTTTGAGGATTTTGAGGACCCGTTAAAGGAAATAATCATTACGAGGGACGAAGTGTTGGGGCTTTTAGGTAGCATAAAGACTTATAAAGCTCCGGGGCCTGATGGTATTTATCCCAGGCTGCTAAGGGAGGTGAGAGATGACATTGCTGGGCCTCTGACGCAAATCTTTGTCTCTTCTTTGGACACAGGTGAGGTCCCAGAGGACTGGAGGATTGCAAATGTAGTACCGTTGTTTAAAAAGGGTCAGAGGGATAACCCAGGGAACTATAGGCCGGTGAGCTTGACTTCAGTTATAGGTAAGCTAATGGAGAGGATCCTCAGGAACAGGATGTATGAGCATCTGGAGCGCTGCGATCTGATCAGGGATACGCAGCATGGCTTCGTTAAGGGGAGGTCGTGCCTTACGAACCTAGTGGAATTTTTTGAAGAGGTGACAAAAACGGTTGATGAAGGACAAGCCGTTGATGTCGTCTACATGGATTTCAGTAAGGCGTTTGACAAGGTTCCCCATGGTAGGCTGATAAAAAAGGTGAAGGCGCATGGGATACAGGGCCAGGTATGTAGATGGGTTGAGAACTGGCTTGGGAGGAGGAGACAGCGGGTAGTAGTGGAAGGCTCTTTTTCCAACTGGAGGTCAGTCACTAGTGGTGTGCCACAGGGCTCAGTACTAGGACCTCTTCTATTTGTGATTTATATAAATGACTTGGAAGAGGGGGTGGGTGGTGTGATCAGCAAATTTGCTGATGACACTAAGATGCTTGGATTGGCGGGGACTGTGGAGCAGTGCCAGGCAATAGAACAGGACATAGATAGGCTGGTAGATTGGGCAGATAGATGGCAAATAGAATTTAATCCGGATAAATGCGAGGTGATGCATTTTGGCCGGAATAATGAAGAGGGGAGTTATAGGATAAAAGGTAAAACTATCCGGAGTATAGAGACGCAGAGAGACCTGGGGGTGCAGGTTCACAAGTCTCTAAAGGTGTCAGTACAGGTGGAAAAAGTGATAAAGAAAGTGTATGGTATGTTAGCCTTCATAGGAAGGGGTATAGAATACAAGAGTAGGAGTTTGATGTTGCAAGTGTATAGAACGTTGGTTAGGCCTCACTTGGAGTACTGCGTCCAGTTCTGGTCACCGTACTACCGGAAGGATGTGGAGTCCCTGGAGAGAGTGCAGAGGAGATTTACCAGGATGCTGCCTGGTATGGAAGGGCTGTCTTACGAGGAAAGATTGAACGCACTGGGGTTGTTTTCCCTTGAAAGACGTCGGCTGAGAGAGGATCTATTAGAGGTATATAAGATTATGAGGGGTATAGATAGAGTAAATGGTGGTAAGCTTTTTCCACCATTAGATTCGGATAGAACGAGGGGTCACGGCCTTAGGGTGAGGGGGGCTATGTATAAGACTAATATTAGAGGGCATTTTTTCACACAAAGGGTAGTGGGGGTGTGGAATGCACTACCGAGTAAGGTGGTGGGAGCAGGCACGCTAGGGTTGTTTAAGGGTCTCTTGGACAGCCACATGAGCGGTCTGCAGATAGAGGGATATAGGAGGACTGTTTAAATACTTTAATTGTTTCCACAGGCTGTTCGGTCCACCTTGTTGACCAACAAGGTGCATGCATTCGGCAGGTCGTGCGAGGGCTGCTCCTGGATGTTACTTCAGGAGTGGCCTCGTGCTTCATGTCGTTAGTGTATGCTTAAACTGGACCATCAGATGGGCAACATGACAGCTCAGAGACTATCGCTGTTGCTGTGCAGACACATGGATTTGGGCCTGTGTCTGCGGGAGTTTGCGCGTTCTCCCCGTGGTTGCGTGGGTTTTCTCCGGGTGCTCCGGTTTCCTCCCACATCCCAAAAATGTGCTCTTAGGCTGATTGGGTAACAAATTGTCCCTATATTGGTCTCTATATGTCATTAAGACGTTAGGATGGCGGCGTGGGCTCGTTGGGCCGAAGGGCCTGTTTCCCGTGCTGTGTTGTTCTTTGTTCTTTGTCTTTGTAATTTCAACCCCGGGACACCCCAAAGCATGGTTCAATGAATCAAATATTTAAGAAGTGTAATCATTCTTTTAATATAGGAAGTGCAACAGCCGATTTCAGTAATGCGATAATGACTAGGTTGTGTTTCCTAGCTGGAATGTCTCAAGACTAGAGCTCGTTCTTCGGATTAAGAGAGATGTTTAAGACTGAGGCGAGGAGATGTTCCTACATTTAATCTTTGGAATTCTCTATAAAGCAAATTACTGCAGGAATCTGAAACCAAAAGAGAAAAACTGGAAAATCTCAGCTGGTCTGGCAGAATCTGTAAAGAGAGAAAAGAGCTAACGTTTTGAGTCCAGCTCAAAGCTTTGACCAAGGCTCTTCTAGACTTAGTCAGTTCTTTTCTCTCCTTATAGATGTTGCCAGACTTGCTGAGATTTTCCAGCGTTCTCCCTTTTGGTTTGGAATTCTCTACCCTTGAAGGCTCTGGGTACTCAGACATTAGGTGTATATGATGGAGATCAGTGGACGTTGAGGATTACATGAATTAGATGGGTTAGTGAAGCTGATGTAGAGCAGTGATGGGCAATGTCTGTCTCATGGGTCATATGCGGCCTATTTTTACTGAGAGTGACCCATGGGGCATTATGTTGAACATTGATCACGTGCAGGGTTGCCAGATTCTGCTGGCTTTTACCCATATTTTTTTTTCCCCCCCTACAGCATGACTAAAGTGATGTGCGTGCAAAGTAAGGGCACATGAAGTGAGGTGCTAGCTGATAGCTTTATCAAGGCTCTGGACAGTGTGCTCTCTCTGTGTCCAATCAAAGCGCAAACTGTCTTGTATTTTTGTTTTTGCCATTTGAAGTTGATGACAGGTCTATTAATATACAAATGATTAAGCATTTTCTAAAACTCATTATGAAATATTTGACGCATTAAATGTATTTAATCTTATTCATGGGGCCATGATTGGTGAACAAGCCTGATTTCAATCTTGTAGCCCACTCATCAGCCTAGGTTGTCCATCATTGATATAGTTGGTCAGCCATAATATAGAGTGGTGGTGAGGACTGAAGGGGTCAGCTAGCCTACTGCAGCTCCTATTTCTTCTATAATCTGTTTTTAGTGAAATTGGCTGAGAAACAAATGTTGGCCAGGGTGCTGGAGAGAACCTTCTTTGTAAAAGATACTCTGGCACTATCTCAGCACACCATTTGAAAGAGTGGAGATGGCTTCAGTTTAATGTCTCATCTAAAAGATGGCAAAAATTTGCACTGGATAAATTAACTATACCTTTAGACATTGGTATTGATAAGATGAAGGCAGTTGTTAGTTCAGAGTAGGGCTGGAAAGTGGGGCTGCAGGATATAATGAAGTAAAATTCCAAATAGCGGTTAGAGAAAATGCTTTGTCAAAGATAAACTTGGGCCAATTGTAATGTAATAGAGCAAAAGCTTGGGAATGCTTACAATAAAGTTAGATGCTACTATTGGAAAGTTAATGTAATATAAATGGGTGGCATAGTGGTTAGCACTGCCGCCTCACAGCACCAGGGACGTTAATTTAATTCTTTAGAGTTTGCATGTTCTCTGAGAGTCTGAGTGGGTTTCTTCCAGGTGCTGTGGTTTCCTCTCACAGTCCAAAGATGTGTGGGTTAGGTGGATTGGCATTCCAAAATTGCCCCTTAGTGTCCTAACATATATTGTTATGAGTTAATGGGTAAATATGTGGGGTTACGGAACTAGGGTGGGGATGTAAGCTTGGATAACATGCTCTTTTGGAGAGTTGGTGAAAACTTGATAGGCCAAATGGGCTCCTTCTGCACTATAGGGATCCTTTGAAATGTGTCTGCTTTAAAGAAATGATCTTTTCTCACCCTGGCATTCCTCCTATTTTGTTCTTATTTCACTGGGATTATTGACTGCGTCAGGTTCTCAAGTTGGTGCCTTTCTGCTGTTGCTATTTTTTAATGGGGGAAGATGACACCTGTTCCACATTTGCAACAGTCTTTCTAAGTATTGTTATTACTGTGACAACTGGGCCTTAACAAATAACAAAAGAAAAACTCTGGAGCTTGAGTGCCCAATTTTATAGGTAGATGTTGGATTCCATTTTGTATGAATTGTGCCACAGTCACTGTCCAACATCTGTTCCCAAACCCTCACCTTCATGGAAATTTATATTGATAAAATTTGGAGGAAAACACTTGGGATTTCGTTGTTGGTTTTGAATTGAAAGTGCTGTTGTTTCCAAATGTAACACAAGTAACATTTAAAAAGTCTCTTGGTTACAGCTAACCAGAATGAGGAATAAGCCTCGAATTATGTGAACTTCAGGTTGTGCAACATGAACAAAGAAAGAACAAAACAGCACGGGAAACGGGCCCTTTGGCCCAACGAGCCTGCGCCGCCACCCCAGTGTTCTCACCTCTACCCGTGATCCCTCTCTATGTTTATAGATCTATGGATTAAAAACCAAATTTGAGACAATTTAGGGAGAATTTGTTTTGCCAATTAACCTAAGAGCACATTTTTGGGATGTGGGAGGAAACCAGAGCACCCGGAGAAAACCCACACAAGCACGGGGAGAATGCGCAAACTTCCACAGACACAGGCCCAAATCCATGTATCTGCACAGCACAGCGATAGTCACTGAGCTGTCGTGTTGCCCATCAAATGGTCCAGGTCAAGTGTACACTAACGACGTGAAGCACTAGGATACTCTCAAAATCCAAGAGCAGCCTTCTCACAACCCATCGCGTGTATGCCCCTTGTTAGACAACAAGGCGTACCAAAGCACCTGAAGGTTGAAAACAAGTACATCAATATCATTGTCCATTTACACACTTCCCAGGACTCCCAAGGCTCATGATCCCTATTTTAAATCAGTTTTCTATACCCATCCATTCCCATTCTGTTCATGTGCCCATCTAAGTATTTCTTAAATAACTCCAGAGTGCCTGCTTCCACCATTTTATTTGGCAGCACATTCCATACCCCCACCACCTTCTGTGTAAAAAAAAAAACTCCCTCTAGCATCCAAATTATACCTTACCCCCCTCACCCTAAACCTGTGACCCCTCGTGCTATTCGAGTCCATCCTAGGAAAAAGCTTAAGCCTGTTTACAGTATCTTTACCCCTCATAATCTTGTACACCTCTATTAGATCTCCTCTAAGTCTACGTCTTTCTAAGGAAAACAGTCCCAATTTGCCTAACCTCTCCTCGTAACTCAGACCTTCCATACCAGGCAGCATCCTGGTAAACCTCTGCACTCTGTCCAGAGTCTCCACATCCTTCCAGTAGTAAGGCGACCAGAACTAGGCGCAGTATTCCAAATCAGGTCTAACCAATGTTTTATACAACTGTAACATTAAAGGCCAGCTCTTGTACTCTATACCCCTTCCTATAAAGGGTAGCATACTATATGCTTTCTTCACAACTTTCTCCACTTGCTCTGCCACCTTCAGAGACTTGTGCACCTGCACCCCCAGGTCCCTCTGCGTTTCTATACTCTTAATAGGGGTCTACCCTTTGTCATATGTGAAGGTTTGTGAAGGGTAGGTTGTGCCTTACTAACCTCATTGAGTTTTTTGAAAAAGTGACTAAGGAGGTGGATGGGGGTAAGGCGGTTGATGTGGTATATATGGACTTTAGTAAGGAGTTTGATAAGGTGGCCCATGGAAGACTTCTGCAGAAAATGCAGATGTATGGGATAGAGGGTGATTTAGCTAATTGGGTTAGGAATTGGCTAGCAGATAGAAGACAGAGGGTGGTGGTTGATGGGAGATATTCATCGTGGAGTTTGGTAACAAGTGGTGTACCTCAGGGGTCTGTTTTGGGGCCCCTGCTGTTTGTAATTTTATAAATGATCTGGATGAGGGTATTGAAGGATGGATTAGTAAATTTGCAGATGACACTAAAGTCGGTGGAGTGGTAGATAGTGAAGAGGGGAGTTATAGTTTGCAGAGGGACTTGGACAAGTTGCAGAGCTGGGCTGAGAGGTGGAAAAGTGTGAGGTAATGCACTATGGCAGAAATAATAAATGTGTAGAGTATAGGGCAAATGGTAGGATTCTTAGTAGTCTAGATGAACAGAGGGATCTTGGTGTGTATGTGCATAGATCCCTGAAAGTAGGCGGTCAGGTCGAGAAGGTTGTTAGGAAGGCATATGGAGTCTTGGCTTTTATTGGTAGAGGGATTGAATTTCGGAGCCGCCACGTCATGTTGCAACTGTACAAAACTCTAGTGCGGCCGCACTTGGAGTATTGTGTGCAGTTCTGGTCCCCACATTATAAGAAAGATGTGGATGCATTGGAGAGGGTACAGAGGAGGTTTACCAGGATGTTGCCTGGTATGGAGGGCAGGTCTTATGAAGAGAGGCTGAGGATTTTGAGGTTGTTTTCGTTAGAAAGGAGGCAGCTAAGAGGAGACCTTATTGAAACATATAAGATGATTAGAGGTTTAGATAGGGTGGACAGTGATAGCCTTTTTCCTAGGATGGAGAAAGCTAGCACGAGGGGACACAGCTTTGAATTAAGGGGTGATAGTTATAGGACGGATATCAGAGGTAGGTTCTTTACCCAGAGGGTGGTTCGGGAGTGGAATGCCCTGCCTGCAGCAGTTGTAGATGCGCCAAGTTTGGTGGCGTTTAAGAGGTTAGTTGATAAGTATATGGAAGAGAAGGGAATGGTTTAGGTTGGAGGGGCATTGCTTTTTATATTGGTCGGCGCAACATCGAAGGCCGAAGGGCCTGTTCTGTGCTGTAATGTTCTATGTTCTATATACCTCCCCCCTACATTCTTTCTCCCGAAATGCATCACCTCGCATTTATCAGGATTGAATTCCATCTGCCATCTATCTCCCCAAGCTACCAGCCTATCTCTGTCCTGCTGCATCGCCTGACAACGTTCCTCACTATCTGCAAGTCCAGCCGTCATTGTATCGTCCGCAAACTTGCTGATCACTCCACTTACTCCTTCTTCCAAGTCATTTATATACGTTACAAATAGAAGAGGTCCCAGTACCGAGCCCTGCGGCACACCACGAGTGACCGACCTCCAGCTAGAAAAACACCCTTCCACTATTACTCTCTGTCTCCTATTACCAAGCCAATTACTTATCCACCTAGCTACCTGTCCTTGTATCACATGAGCCTTGACCTTCTCAACTAACCTTCCATGAGGGACTTTGTCAAACGCCTTACTGAAATCCATATAGACGACATCAATGGCTCGCCCTTCGTTGACCGTTTTCGTCACCTCCTCAAAAAATTCTATCAGATTCATAAGGCACAACCTCCCCTTAACAAAGCCATGCTGCATATCTCTAATCAGATCACAATGCTCTAAGTGCCTATACATCCTATCCCTAAGAATCCCCTCCAACAGCTTCCCTACTACTGACATCAAACTCACCATGAAGATTTCATTGCAGTTGGGGTAGCACAGTGGTTAGCACTGTTACTTCACAGCACCAGGAACCTACGTTTGATTCCCAGCATGGATCACTGTCTGTGTGGATCTGCACGTTCTCCCTGTGTCAGCATGGGTTTCCTCTGGGTGCTCCAGTTTTCTCCCAGTCCAAAAGACGTGCTGGTTAGGTGTATTGGGCATGTTAAATTCACCTCAGTGTTCCTGAATAGGCGTCAGTGTGTTGCAACTAGGGGATTTTCTCAGTAACTTCATTGCAGTGTTAATGTAAGCCTACTTGTGACACTAAATAAATGAACTTTTAACTTTAGTGATTGTTTTCGGGAAGTTGAGGAATGGGCAGTGAACACTCTCTCAATCTTTGCTCTCTCTCCTGTTGTCAATTGCAGAAATGTCACTAGAATAAGTTAATTTGAAACACCTGCTGGATGATGTATTCTGTTTAGATAGCAGCTGGTATGTTGTTACTGAATTAGGCATGATTGGAGTGAAATCAGACAATGCTGGATACACTTGGCAGATCAGACAATATCTATGGAAAGGAAAATGAAACTTCACCAGAAACTAAAAGTTGGCAGGAAGAGAACAATAGGGAAAGTTTGTTGTTGGGTGCAGGGAAGGCTGATTAAATTGTGTAAGTGGTAAATGGACAGTGATAGAAGAAAAAGATGGGTCCAGAGAACCTTTGATTTTTATAGCAGAGGGACAGAGATCTGTGGGAAATCATTCCAGGGAGTGTAGAATCATAGAATCTTTACAGTACAAAAGGATGCCATTTGGTCCATCAGGCTTACACAAACAACAATCCCATCTTCTCTCTCTATTACCCTATGTATTTATCTTGCTAATTCCCTGTTACTGAAGGGCAATTGATCATGGCCAATCCGTTTAACCTGCACATTTTTGGAGTGTGGGAGGAAACCTGTGTAGGCACAGGAAGAACGTGCAAACGCGGAAAGTGACCCAAGTTGAGAATTGAAAATTGAGTCCAGGTCTCTGGGCTGTGAGGCAGCAATGCTAACTACTGTACCCTAATAAAATGCAGGTAGATCACACAGTTTATGTACTGCCTTTATTGATTCTTTTATGGGATGTGATTGTCGCTGGCAAGTCCACCATTTATTGCTCATCCCCCTAATTGTCCTTGAATTGAGTGGCTGCTAGGCTATTTCACAGGCAGTTAAGAGTCAACCAAATTGCTGGTTTTGGATCTGGAGTCCCGATTTCCTTCCCTAAAAGGACATTAGTGAACCAGATGTTTTGTTTACAGCAATCATTGGTTGCCATGGTCACCATTACAGATATACTTTATATTCCAGCTAATTAATTGAATTTAAATTCCAGCAGTTGCTGCAATGGCATTTCTAGCCATTTTTAAAATATATTCATTCATTGGACGTGAGTATCACTGGCTAGGCCAGCATTTAATACCTTCCTCAATTTGCTCTTAATTTGCTCAGAGAACACTAGCTTGGATGCATGGATTGCTGGTCCACTTAGTTACCACTCCATCACGCTGACTGTGTGCAGGTAGGGGATCCACATCTCCACCACTCCCATTTGCTGTGGCATAGCCAATCCTCAGGAACTGTTGTTTAAGTGGATATGTGCGTGGTGGTAAAGACCTGAAGTTGCTTATGTAGTGAAGTCAACATTTGGAATTGGTAATGGGGTTGAGATGGCCTCATGGTATTATCGTTAGACTTTTAATTCGGAAACTCAGTTAGTGTTCTGGGGACCTGCGTTTGAATCCCACTACGGCTGATAGTGGAATTTGAATTTAATCTTAAAAATATATATGTCTGGAATTAAGAATTGACTGATGACCATAAAATTGTTGTCAATTGTTGGAAAAACCTATCTAGTTCACTAATGTCCTTTAGGGAAGGAAATCTGCTGTTCTTACTTGGTCTGGCCTACATGTGACTCCACAGCCATAGTAATGATTGACTGTCAACTGCCCTCTGGCAATTAGGAATGAGCAGTAAATGCTGGCCTAACCAGCATGTCTATGTCCCATGAATTAAATTTTAAAAAGTTACTATAATCCTCTTTATTTTTCCTTGATCTGAAAGCCAGTGGTGCTGAATGTTGTTTTTTTAAAAGTCATAATCAGAGTTGACACTTCACACCAGGAAATGTAATGTAAAGCATTGCAGAAGAACCAGTCAGTGAGATTGGGTATAAAGGACTGGTGGAGAGTACTTTGATAGTGAAGCTGTTTTTTATGTTGACTGTGCTTTATTTACATGTGACAGGAAAGCTGCGTTTTGCAAGCGTTTCCATTAACCTGGGATTTTGGATCCAGGGACACCTGTGTTTCCTTTGGGATACCCTGGAGGCTAGGTCCCAGAGACTCTTGAAGCAGTTTAAATGTAAAGCTTTGGTGATGTGCATCTCAATCAAAATACTGTCGTCATCTCATTTTATTTGACCTACTTTCTTTTTTAAATCCTTTACCTTGCCTTTTTGGTTCTCTCCACTTCAGAAAACATTTATTTTACGCTGGGACCCTGTTCCAGTGCTTTAATGTTTTGAACCTGGACAATCTGTCAACAGGCTGTTAAGCTACCAGAGTACACCAGCGCTGAGCTGGGTCATATCTTTGAAACCACCACATGCACATACAACACTTCGGTCTGTTTGTACTTTCAGTAGTAGTAACTCATCTCTGCATGAAGTCATCTGGCCTCCTAGATGTCACTGGCTGTGCAGTTTAATGCAACCTATGGTACAGAAATATTGCCTCTTGGAGGTGCAGGTGTAACTGTTTCTCAGTTCGGAGAATGGAGACTTATGATTCTGTGACTAAGAAGCCGTGTGAAAGTATGAGAGCAAGATGTGTAAATCTCCTTTATTTGAGTGAATATGATAAAGAATGAGTAATTGCATTGCTGGAAATAATCAGCTTTGCATTAAATCCTTTGTTTTTGATGGGTGTGCGTGCAATTTTACATCTCATTGACAGTGGTGATATACAGGAGATTGGATACAAACAAGTAACGTGGAGCATGCATTGGAACACTCTTGGGGCTAAAGGGATCAAGAAATATGGGGGGAATGGTGGGATCAGGAAATTGAATTTGAATCAGCTAGAAAAGAGTTGAATGGTGGAGAAGGGCCAAATGGCCTACTCCTATTTTCTATGTTTCTATGTGATAGTATTATCTTTGGACAATTCTAATTTCTGCTTGCTACAGTACCACACGGTCAAGTTGTGTTTGTTTAGTGAAATGACTGCTACATCAGACTTTTAGCATACTTTGCGGGGTTGTGGAGCAGGTGAAGAATGTTGTTATTTCATATCATTTGCAGCAGAGAGTAATTGGATCACTATTATTTTATCATTTTGTTAGCTGCAAGGAAGTGCACCCTTTGAAGTGCAGAGCGCTCCACAAAAGATATATAGCTGAAAGATTCTGGACAAATTCTGATTTTAGAATGTGTAGTGTTCAGCCTTACTGGGAACTGGGGAGATTATTGTCAGTCTGAGGCCCAATCACAACACAATCTGCCCTTCCCCTAAATGTGTTAACCATGAAAGGGCTGTGTTCTAATTGAAAATGTGCAGAGTCTTCTCATTAACTTCCACCTATCCCCTGAGCCCAACTAATCTGCCACAAACCAAGAACCAGAGCATTCATGCTGTGCAGAAGGAGGCCATTCAGCCCATCAAGTCTGCGGCAACACTGACAGATTGTCTTGTCAGTCCTTACTTCTGAAAGCCCACGCATTCACCATGGCTAACCGTAGATATCTTAAGAAGTTTCACACCAGGGTAAAGTCCAGTCGGTTTATTTGGAATCACAAGCTTTTGGAGCGCTGCTCCTTCACTCACCTCACTTTTAATGTGTCCACCCCAATTCAACTCTGGCATCTCCACACCTCATGGCTAGATACCTTGGGATACTAATGGAATATCTTGGCATGCATCTCTCCAACTTTTACAGATGTGCCATAAAAAACATTCTTTCTGGTTGTACCATAACTTGGTATAACTCCTGCTCTGACCAAGACCACAAGGATCTACAAAAAGTTGTGAATGTAGCCCAATCCATCGCGCAAACCAGCCCCCCATTCATTCTGTCTACACTTCCCACTGCCTCAGCAAAGCAGCCAGCATAATTAAGGACCCCATGCACCCCGGACGTTCTCTCTTCCATCATCTTCTATCGGGAAAAAGATACAAAAGCCTGAGGTCAGGTACCAACTGACTAAAGAACAGCCTCTTCCCTGCTGCTGTCAGACTTTTGAATGGGCTTACCTTGCATTAATTTGATCTTTCTCTGCACCCTAGCTATGACTAACACCATATTCTGCACTCTGTCGTTTCCTTCTCTGTGAATGGTATGTTTTGTCTGCATAGTGTACAAGAAATAATACTTTTCACTGTATTTTAGTACATGTGACCATAATGAATCATATTGAAGTAAGGGGCAATTTAGCATGGCCAAGCCACCTAACCTGCATATATTTGTACTGTCGGAAGAAGTTGGAGCCTCTGGAAGAAACTCCGACAGTCACGGGAAGAACATGCAGAATCCAGGCAGACAATCACCTGAGGCTGGACTCGAACCTGTGTCCCTGGTGCTGTGAGGCGGTAGTGCTAACCACTGTACTACAGTGCTGCCGACTTCATGCGTTGTTCTTAGATCAGATCTCTTGGCAATAATGTTCCTGAACTATCAGTATGGTTTTGCTCCGAGCATTGTGAAGCCAATTTGGCATCATAATATCGGAATTATTTTGAACATTCAGTTTTTTTTATTGAAGAGTTGACTCTGTTTAGTAATGCCAGAATTATTTCAGCAATGTCAGAATTATTTCAGTACTGTCAACACTGCCAATGATTACAGGAGGACAGTGAGTAGGTAGCTGATCTATAAATCAGACAAAGCAGGAATCCTCTGGGAGAGTGTGCTACTCACAAATTTATTTTCAATGTTGAATACCAGTGAGAATGGTGATATTTCAAAGGAATGTAATTTAGAGAAAAACTGAAAATGACCAGTTCAATCACAAGATTGAGAGAAAAAGTAACTTCCTATTATAAAGCAGAAAGCCACAGATCTGAATTGTTAACTTTTTTACTGTATCAAATGATTTAAAATACTATTGACTAAGCATCCATTTTCTTGTGTAGGGGGCTTGCAGTTTAAACTGTAGAAATAAATTGCTTCCTGTTACTTTTTACTTTCCCCAGAACTATAAGTTTCAGAGCAAATAGTTCATAGTTTCTTCCAGTGGGTTCCTTCTTTTCTACTTTACTAGCCAGCTAACTTCTAACCCAAGAATAGCCTTTCACTGTAAGGCTTACATTGTTCCTTTCTTTGACTTCAAGCCAGGCAAATCTTCCAGTGTCTCTCAGCTCATCACAAACTCATTCTTCAAACTGGGCATGAGCTCCAACCTATGTGATCTATGTGGTGCATGATAGTCATCGTTTTATATGCTTGATGTATTGGCCTGGTTCATTCTATTTTGTTCTTGCTTTTCAATCTGATAGAGGTTTATAAAATGTTGAGAGGAATAGATAGGGTGGATTCTCAGAGACTATTTCCCCGGGCTGAAATGGTCGCTACGAGAGGACACAGATTTAAGATGCAGGGAAGCAAGTACAGAGGAGATGTTAGGGGTAAGTTTTTCACTCAGAGGGTGGTAAGTGAATGGAATGAGCTGCCGTTGGTGGGGATAGAGGCGAACTCGCTGGGTCTTTTAAAAGACTTCTGGATGAATATATGGGATCTAATGGGATTGGGGGTTATAGATAGGTCTATGGCTTGGTAGGTATAGATGTGATCGGCGCAACTCATAGGCCGAAGGGCCTGTTTGTGCTGTAGTGTTCTATGTTCTATGTTCATTTCTCAGTTGATGCAAATTACACAAGGCAAAACTTGCAATCCCTGTCAATAATATGCCAGCATTTATGAGAAACTCTATAACCTGATCTCAAAATATATACTTCCATCCTCTGCATGGCAATGGAAAACACATTAGCCTTTCATCTAAGTAGAAATGAAGAGTTATTTCTGATCCCAATACTCCTTTAACCAGAAATAAAGAGATATGTTACAGCCTAGGGTAAGGCCTGGATAAAATACTCTGTTGGAGAGAGTGCAGACCCAGTGGGCAGAATGGCCTCCTTCTGTACTGTAGGGATTCCATCAGATATGCATGGCTTCACTTTGAGAAAATGACAGGAGGAAATCTAAATGATTAATAGTGCCAAGAGAATAAAAAGATCAGAGTAAATGTCAGATCATAATAAAAACTTATTGAAACAAACCTGTGAACAGAGAGGATAGTGCTCGAAGGAATCCAAGCTTATAGAGGCTGAAGGGCAAGAGGGGGCAAGAAGAAAGCAAACATAAGAAATGAATAGAGGCGGAGATGCATGAAATAACTTCAGCTGTACCAGGTCACTTCAGGGTATAAAATAAAGGACAAATCTTAAGGCTGGCTGATTGTTTGATGTCATCTTTCTGTAGCTGTAGAGAGAGTTTATTGCAAAGCCTGAAATCTGCAGTCGGTATTTATATTAACTGTTGGATGACACATCTGGGTGTTTTTTTTTAATTTATGGAATGGAAATGCTTTCATTTTGTGGAGGCTGCAGCCTGCACTTTGTGATATCAATGGGTGAACAGTGCCTCTGTTGCGTGTTTGAATTCAGTTGGCGGACAGTGCCTTTCAACTCGTGACCGGCTCTTCTGCGTTTTCAGTCTCAAGGGTGTTATGAATGGATTTAAAGGATAATTCCCACCATTCACAACATAGCTACTTGGGGTTATCCTGTTTCACTTGGCTAGAGCTCTGTTTATGCTGCTGTATGTTGGAGATGACTAAGATTCCGGTGTCCATTTCTGCCCAGGGCAGTGCATGGTGAAACATTCCTTGATTGCACTGATATTCTTTCATGTGCTTGGGCCACTGAGTCATTTAAAGATATCCTTTGTCTGTGCATGAATTATTGCAATCCAAATTTTCAGCTTAAGAACCGGTTTTGCTTTGCTGCTAACTTCCTTTTAATGAATGTTTTGCAACCTTTCCTGACTTGCTGAAGGTTAGCTGAGGTTTTGTTATAGGTAAGAACAGGGGAACCCCAGCCAACCTATTCTGTGTGTGTGTGTGAGTGAGACTAGACTCTCAGCCCAATCAAGCCACTTTGGCTTGCTTGGCAGTGAGCCCGTGTCCTTGTTGAATCTCAGTCAGTATTTTTTGAGCATCAATATTGATTGCTTTGGGGAAGATTCTTAGAAGCCTTTTGTCACTGGTGTATAATGTTTCTGTGCTTGCAGCTGGCTGAAAATGCCTCTAAATGTAAGGCTTCTTTCCTCCTCGCAAATGGCATTTATCCTGAACCCACTCTCTGGTCTGCTACCTTTTCTACCCTGCAGTCCAGGGTTGCCATTGATGCACAGAAAGCTTGGTTTGGTCACAAGAGTACTTTCTTCTCCCCTGAAGTCTCCTAATTTAGAAGAAGCTATGTCCACTAACCTATGCAGTGAGAAGTGGGCTACTGCTGCCTCACAAAGCAGTAAATATTTTTTGTTTTGAAATTTTTGTTGCTCTTTCCACCCCCAACTTCTAGTTTTCTTGCATCACCACACCATCACCTCCCCTCTTTTTTTTCCAGATGTGTTTGCTTTTAATAGTTTGTGTGGCACCATCAAGGCAGAGTTTCTTGCCCAGCTTTGAGGGCACGAAGCGGCTGTTATATAAAGTGGAACTCCTGCAAGTATGCTAAATAAATAATTTGCAATTGCAATGTGCCTCTTATGCATTGAGGAGATCTCACGAGTGCTTTTTCAAGAGGGAATGTGACAGGAAATTTGCACACAGCTGAGGTAAGAGTAAGAGGTTTCTATTTGATAGTCCTTCGGAGTTGATGATGACTTGCTTCTGTGCTAAAAATGATTTCTCAGGTGACTGAGGAGTCCACTCCATATCTCTGCCACAGGTGGGGCAGACAATGGTTGGCAAGCAGCAGGGTAGGTACCTGGGTTGCCGTGCGCTCTTTTCGTTATCAACATTTGTTTCAGCTTGCTCTTGGCGAGAAGTGTTCACCTCCTTCCCAGATGCTTTTCCTCCACTTCAGGCAGTGTTGGGCCAGTGATCAACAGGTTCCGGTGGAGATGCTGCACTTTTTCAAGAATGCTTTGAGGGTGCCCTTGAAGAGTTTCCTCCAGCCCCTGGAGCTTGCCTGCCATATCAAAGCTCCAAATAATGTGCTTGTTTCTAGAATCTCATGTCAGGCATGCAGACAATGTAGCCTATCCAGTGGGCAGTTAAGAGTGACAGGTTTCAGTCCCTGAAGGGCTCGTCGAACAGTTTGCTTGTCATGATTATCCAAAAGATTTCATGGTGCATAAATCACTAGCTACCATTCAAAAGGAAAAGGGGAAATCCTATCTTCACTTCTTGTCCACACAAGCAGACTTTCTGTTAGTGATCACTGGGTAGTGTTTGAAGGTAAGAAACCTCCCTAATCTGGGATGTTGAACAAGTTAGAGTGCAGATACATCTGTACTGGTGTCTTCTATTCTGTATGTCTGAGTTAGTCACTAGAGAGCATGGCTAAGCCACGGAGTGCAAGTTCCATTTTTAAAAAAAGCAAAATAATTTTTAAACTTTCATAACATTGAACCTGCCTGGAATGTTTCATCCAGAGCTGATTTGGGGATGGGGAGGAAGGTAAGCAGTGCTCAGGTGGGTGAGTTATTTCAATGTTAATGACTCTGCATTCCCCAAATTTTAATAGATATTTCGATAGGACCCGAGTTGATCCGAATACGGCCAGTAAATGCCTTTCTGGCATCGCCTGTAGGTAAGAGTGGTCAAGAGTGCTTTCCCACGTCCAATCAAGAAAGCTTTACCTGCTTCAAGCGATGCGCATCTTCATGTTTAAATTTATTTGGGAAAATGTTTTATTCTCATTTCCTTTGCCATTTTACTAATCTGCAATTGTAAAGGTTGTCCATAGCTTTGCTGAAATGCTGTTGGTGGCTAATGGGAGTCAGGAATTTTGTCATTTAAGGTAAAGATTGACTCCTTTATTTCTCAATGTGATATTTGTCTCAAGATAGTGTTCTACACAATTGTTTGTATTGTACCTTCTCATTCTTCAAACCTCTGACTTCAGAATATCCGTGGTCCTGATGTTACTGTGAAAAATCCCTTAGTCACCACATTCAGACGCCTGTTTGGGTACACTAAGGGAGAATTTAGCACAACCAATTCACCTAACCGGCATGTTTTTCAGACTTTGGGAGGAAACCGGAGCGCCCGAAGGGAATCCATGCAGACGGGGAGAGAACATGCAAACTTTTCACTGCAGTGATCTAAGCTCTGTCATTTGATGAGATCATGACTGATCTCATAACCTCCTGCCTATACCTGATAACATTTTACCTCCCTTCTTTATCAAGAATTTATCTATCTTGCCTAATTCCTGGGATGGACGGTGTGGAGACAATTGTGGTTGGGTTGGTGATGAGCTGCTGAATGCCTATGAATTATTATTTGGCTTTATTTCAAAAGCTGACACTAACTATTTTAGGTATTCTGATTTAGGGTTTAAAGACTAACGAGAGAACATTATTAGGAGCAGCCCGTAACAAACGTGTGGTCCTCACAATCTAATAAAGAAGGAATTTGAATATGTTTAGGACTGTAATGACCAGGATTACCAGGGCCTGCAGGCCCTAATTTGATGACTTTTGTCGTGAATGTTTGTACTGGAGCTACCTGGCTTAGATTGAATAGTGTCTTATTTACACCTAGCCCCCAATTCCTACGCCAGGAAATTGCTACTTGCATATATATTTACAAAACTCTGCGCAGGTTTTTTGAGAGTCTTGCACCACTCTTTTGAAGTCTGATTTGGGCGTTGTATTCAAATATTGCCATCACTGTGCCAGCCAGTGAGTGAGTGGAAGGTGAAATGGGACAGGATTTCCAAACAGTCTCTTTTACAGTAAATAGCAAAGCAACTTTCAGATTACCAAGTCCATTATTAAAGAACCTCAGTGAATCACAGCAGAGCTCATCTTTTCTTACTAAAAGGGATAGCACAGTGGTTAGCACTCTGCCTCACAATGCCGGGGACCCGGCTTCAATTCCTGGTTTGGGGGACGGTGTGGAGTTTTTCACGCTCTTCACTGAGAATTTATTTTTCTTTGTAAAGATCAGGCATTTCAACTAGTAGTGGTAGGAGAGAGAGAGAGAGATGATATTCTGAGATAAACTTGAATGAATGAATGTTATTTTTGCTAGTCCACATGAAGTGAAATCACCCGGCTGTATAATTATAGGTTTGGCTCTGCCAGAACCTGTTGTGTTTGGAGAAAGCATTTGCGTTTCATTGCAGAATGCGAAGTGATAATTCGAGCTAGATTACTGAAGACCTGTGGGTGGTAATTGTTGGGCTCTTCTAACGTGATGTGTTTGTACTTTGTAAATTTCAACAAAAAGCCAGGCATGTGTAATCAGAGTTATTTCAAGACCGGAGAGGGAAGACGTAGAGTGAAAATGAGGAGTGCTGGGAATTTGATAGTGAAGGAAAATGACTGACAAAATGGGTGGTCCAAAAGAGGACTGACTGATTCTGTTTTTGCAGCTACCTTCTGCCTCATAAGATATCTTTTTGCTATGGTATTAACTTCATGTTAGGCATTGTCTTGTGTGGCTCAGGAGCCCCATTCTGACATGCCAGTTTCTGCCATGCTTCCTGCAAAGGAAGATATTGGTGCATAAATTGCACAATTCATTGGCTTCTGTTTTGTCTGGACCCTTTCAGCCAGCTGAGCTTTTTGTTTCCTGCTCTTCCAATGCTTTCATATAGTCAGCTTCAAGAGGCCATCGCTGTCAACCACTATCCCCCAGTGTCAATGCCCATCTTCTTCCTATCTTACTTTTGGGTGTAACAGAGGTGTGGACGCCCAGTAGGTCGTGACCCAGTAGCCGGTTCACTGTACAGAAAGCCTTTGTGTTTATAGCTGCATTCCATCCATTGAACCTTGCCAAGCCAGCACAGGCACCATTGGCTTAACAATGAGTGTATGCTGATGATATTAGCACCCTAAGGATCTCTGAGTTGATAATCGAGTCTTGGGTGACACGGTTGGCATGTGAGACAGTGAAACTGTCTAACCATTCTCATGCCTATGTTGTCCAGGTTTCTCCACTGTAGAGGAGTGCACTAACGATGCAGGCTTGATAGACTTGGAGTTTGCTGTTCTCAGTCAGGTTGCTGTTGTTGCACACACTCTCATTCGGCTTGGGGCGTAAAAGTTGCGTGTGTTGATTCAGTAGTAGCAAGTGACACATTGCAAGTGATTGTAAGGCCAAGATATGTGAAGTTACCATCAGTCTCCAGCATCGTACTGTCAATGCTGATAAATGGCTGGTCCATGACATGTCTCCCTGATACTGATGTTCAAACCAAACTCTTTACAGGTGTGTGTCTCCATTTCCAATGAAGCTGTTCCCTCGTATGGCATGTTAGTGTGGCATCGTCAGCACAAAGGAACTCTGATGGAGACTTGAAACACCTTTGTCTCGGATCTCGCAAGTGAACAAGACTGCGCAGTATTTGTGTGTTCTGGAGTGTTTGAACATTTACTACTGATGGCCTGAGGGCAACTTACAGCAGCTATGAGAATATGCCAGAGATTGTCTGTTCGACCCCTCCCACAGTAGATTTCAAAAGATTCCGATGTTGCTCTGTCATAATAGGCCTTACCATCGTGTTGCTGCCCTTCACGTTGTTGTTAGTCAGTAATGTAGGCTGGAAATGAGAAGTAACCCAGCATACGAAAAGTAGAAAGCATGCTAATTCTTCACTACACACACAAAGTGCCACATCGACCTGTTGTGTCTCCAAGAAGAACAAAGGTTTTCAAACTTGAAATCTGATCCCCTTCACTCCAGGATATGTCATCCAGTTTCTCTTCCATCTGTCAGTAATTTTCTTTTTTCTGTGCTTGACTTAGCAGAACAGTTACAGCACAGAAGGAGTCATTCGGCCCATCCTGTCTACACCGGGTCTCCAAATGTGCATTTCATCACATGCCATTTTCTTGCCTTCTGCCCATAACCATGCAGATTATTTATTTTCAAATAATTTCTGCTTGAATGCCTTGATTGAACTTACTTCTACTGTGCTGTCGGGCAGTGAAATCCAGACTCTAACCACTCACTGTGTAGTTTTCTTCTCATATCGCATAGAATGCCAGTTACTTGAAATTTGTGCCATTTCAGTGTTGATCTTTTTCACGAATGGGAAGTTTCTCCCTACCTGTATCAGAGCTACTTTTTTCTGCTAATGTATACTATCAAAGAACTGTTTACTTTAGGTAGCCAACACTCTCAGTTTTGGGAGGAATAACATTAACTGGACTAATATTTACAGGGAAGCTCAATTGTCAGCATATGTAGAGTGCATTCCAGAGTATGCGTGATACTTCTGAGGGGGTTCCTGGGAATATCAGTAGATACAGGGGGGCTTGGCACAAGTGTTTGACTACCCTGTTTTCAAGTCTACCGCTGAAAGCAGCAAAAAGAGAGTGGCATACCATTGAGAACAGTACTTTTGTAAAGCAAACCAAATATTGATGATTTTTGTAGTTGCCCATTTGAATTCAAAATATCCGATTTATAGATTTTGCCTGTCCGAATTTGGGTTGTGCCTGGCGAGAATGTTTTGAATTGAATTTCTTGATGTTTGTAGGCTTCGCACTGGTGAGCAGCTTCCTATTACATATTAAGAATAGTACACATTATTAAAGCATGAACTGAAACATCGTTTATCCTTCTAAAACATATTGGTACCATTAAGTAATATTTTTTGTGGGGCCTTTAGCAAAGCAAAATGCTCCAAATTGTTTTACAGAGAAATATAGGAAGTGTAGATCATTCATTCTCCTCTCCCTGCCCGAGTCTGTTCTACCATTCAACAAGATCGTTGCTGACCTGTGACATTACTGCACGTACAGTAATTCATCACTTCACTGTTGCAACTGCGTTCCTGAAAAGTGCAACTGTAAACAATGTCACATTGATTGAAGCAGATTTTCCCATTTCAACTAATGTAAAGGCATTAATTAGGTCCTATAGGATCTTTCCTCTTAGGTAAATAATCCATAAAAACTAGATTAATGTGTTTATAAATTAAATAATTGTTAAATAAATTTAAAAGCCTAAAAGAGATGTATTTACTTGTACCTGCCTCCCCTTAACTGCCTTCTCCACTTACTGACCCTCTTGCTTGACGCTTCCCTTTTCCTGAACCCTTGCTGTGAGCGAGGGCTCAAGAGGCATAAAGCCTGTATGGAGTGAGAGCAGCTTCACATTGCAGGGCCGTGGAGCGAAGCGATGAGCAAGAGCGTTGGCAGGAATAGGGATGTCATGTGACCTTGCACCAGATCCGGCTCATAATGACATTAAAGCGAATCTACAATAATGTTATACTAGCCCCATTTAAAATGTATTGTTAATTCAAAATGATTTACAACATGGGCAGCTTGAAGTGAGAAGTTACCATCCATGCTTTTAACAAAACTAGGGGACACATATTCATTGCTCCTTGAAAATGGAGTTACAGTGGACAGAATGGTGAAGAAGGCATTCAGCATGCTTGGTTTCATTGGTCAGAATGTTGCATAAGGGAGTTGGAACATTTTCCTCTGGAGCGTAGAAGGCTGAGGGGTGATCTTACATGTCTAGAAAATAATGAAGGGCATAGATCAGCTGGATAGTCAATGTCTTTTCCCAAAAATAGGGGAGTCTAAAACTAAAGGCGTAGGTTTAAGATGAGAGAGGAAAGATACAAAAGGGTCCATAGGGGCAACTTTTTTAAAAAAAAGGGTAGTGAGTGTCTAGAACAAACTGCCAGAGATAGTAATAGAGACAGGTACACAGTTTTGTCTTTTAAAAAGCATTTAGACAGTTACATGAGTAAAATAGGTATAAAGGAATATGGGCCAAATGTGGGCAATTGGGATTAGTTTAGGGGTTTAAAAAAATCCTAACATGAACAAATTGGGCCGAGGGGCCTGTTTCCATGCTGTAAACCTCTATGATTCTAACTGTGATTAGGATGGAGATTTCCAAACCCCCGACACCATTTGTATATCGATTCCTAACTGCATTGCTGAAAGACCTGGCTTTGGCTAGTATTAGAGCAGTGCGCAGAGTTATGGGGCTTGTTAATGAGCACTTTATAATCAAGGGTTTGATGAACTGGAAACCAACATAGATCAACAAACAATGAGTTGAATGCTTGAAGGGGATTTGGTGTAGCATGGACAGCAAGGGGGGGGAGAGAGAGAAGAGATGAGGGAGGCCAGATTGGCTTTGTTCTGCAGTGTAAGATTCTATGATTTCTTTCAGCCCATCGAGTCTGCACTGACCACAATCCCACCCGGCCCTATCTCCATAACCCTATGTCTTTCCCCAGCTAGTCTCCCTGATACTAAGGGGCAATTTAACATGGCCAATCCACCTAGTCTAGAAGGTTATACAGCGAAGAGATGATAAAGATGAGTATGAGGATTTCAGCGGTTGATGGACTGTGGTGGGGAGAAGTTACAGCGCTGGAAATAGATGATCTTAATGAGGCCACAGATATCTCATTGGAAGTTGTTTTCGGTGATGTGATACCAATGTTTTGAGTGATCTGGTTCAGCCTCATGGGTAGGGGATAACGTATTGGCACAGATCCAAAATTGGTGGACAGACAGGAAACACCAAGTCAGAATAAGTGATCCTTTTCCAAGTAGTGGGCAGTGACTAGTGGGGTACTGCTTGGGCTTGTTAGAATTTTATATGTGTCAATCAGACCTCCTGTCATACTTTGTGAATACAGGCCCAATGGAACCCATCTCCTCATAGTATTTTCTCCCTTCCTTTCTCCCAATCCTGATATCAGCCTAGTGACCCTCCGCTGTGCTGCCTTCATGGCAAGTATATGCTTTCTTGAAGACCAAAACTGCACACGGTACTCCAGTGCCTGGGCCCCAGCTGTTCACAACATATATAAATGATCTGGAACCATATGTAATATTTTCAAGTTTGTCGATGACACAAAGCTTAGTGAGGTTGAGTTGTGAGGAGGATGCAAGGAGACTTCAAGTAATTTAGACAAGTTAAGCGCATGGGCAAACTCATGACAGATGCAGAACAACATGGCTTATGTAAAGTTTATACAGAAAGGAAGTGTGTTGTTTAAATGGTGCTATATTGGGAAGTGTGAATGTACAAAAGGATCCTTGTACAGGAGGAGGCCACTTGGCCTATCTAGCCTTCACCAACTACAATCCCATCCAGGTCCTATCCCTATAACCCCACATATTTACCTTACTAATCCCACTGACACTAAGGGGCAATTTTAGTATGGCCAATCAACCTAGCCTACTCATCTTTGGATTGTGGATGAAAACAGAGTACCTGAAAGACATGAGAAGAACGTGCAGACTGCACAGATAGTGACTGAAACTGGGAATTGAACCTGGACCCCTAGCACTGTGAGGCAGCAGTGCTAACCAGTGTGGCACCGTCCAATGTCATGGCATCAAGGAGTATGGAGGAAAAAGTGGGATTATGACATAGAGGATCAGCCATGGCTGTATTGAATGGAAGAGCGGGCTCAAAGGGCCAAATGCCATGCCTGCTCTCCTTTCTGTAACATCAGCTAAACATACTTTTCTCTTTCTTTCAGTAGACTTAATTTTAAAATGCACTTGCATAACGGCAGTATTGTTTTAGCTACATGAGCTACTTGGCTCCATTATTTTCCAGTTTGCTCTCTCTGTTTAAGTTGGGAGGAGTACTAAATCTTTGGTGTTTTGGAATGATTTCTCACACAATGATTTCTCATTCCATTAGGGGATGGTAACAACAGAGCGAGGCAACAAGAGCAAATCTGAGGCTTCTAGCTTGCTTAGTGGAAGAATAAAGCATGAGTGCTAGCTGTTCTGATTCCCTCAGAATAAGACTTCTGAGGGAAGTGGACCTTTTGTTGCAAGAAACACTTATCTTTTGTGATTCATTATTTTATAAAGATTTGCAGTTGCTTTTCGTCTCACTAGGAGACGAGAATTTTTTTCAACAGTTTTTGGGCAAATTTGTTATTGAGCAGATGACTTAAAAGAAAGAAAAGACTTTTATATATCGCCTTTCATAGTCTCAGGATGTCCCAGATCATTTTGCAACCAACAAAGTGCTTTTTAAAGTATACTCGCTGTTGTAACGTGGGCGATGGGCAAGGTGCCACAATAACCAGATCATCTGTTTTGTTAATGTCAGTTGCTGGATATTTTGGGAACTTTTACCAGAGTTGTGTGTCTGAGGGTTGCAAATTAAGTGAAGCTGACATCACCCGTCATCTGCAAGACCAGACATCATTAAAAACCCTGCAATCTTCCCTGACTCTTTAGCTGTGTCTCGGTCCCCTGTTCTTTGTGTAGAACTTGCCAGGAATTGCTCAATACCATATTATGTCACGTGCCAGCTTTCTGAGCCTTGGTTCAATGTCTCATTCAAAAAAAAGTAAATCCCACCGTACAGCATACACTGCACTCAAGTGTCAGCCTAGATGATATACTGAGGTTTCCAGAGCAGAACATTAATCCATGACTTTGTGAATAAAGAGGGAGCATGCTGACTCCATGTTTGTTTGAACTGAAGATGGGACAAGATATTGGTTTTAGCCACTTCTGTTTTGCCTGCTGCTAAGTGACTGGTCTTTTGTAGGGGGAGGCAATTGTATAGTGATATTGTTGCTGATAGTATATTGTTACTGGACTTGTAATCCAGAGACCCAGGGTAATGCTGTGGAGACCTACATTTGAATCCCATCATAGCAAATAGTGAAATTAGAATTAAAAAACCTTGTAAATTGATGCTGAGCCTACAGTTAATTTGCATGTTCATTTTCTTTGGGATACTGGAGTTCATACAAACAGGAATAGGCCCCTTTGTCCTTTGGTACTGTTCTGCCATTCCACTAAATCATGAGTAACTTGGACGTCACACCCATTTTATTGCCATGTTGATACCCTGACCTGATGGAAATGTTTTAGCCTGCTCCATGACCCCAGCTGGAATCAACTATTTATTGCAACTTATTACCAGATCTGAAATATTCTTGATCTGAATAGTTCGGCCATTCCTGGGATAAACCCCACGAGACATCAAGCTACTCAGATAGTTTGACATTGGGCACTCCTGGGGTAGACCCTTTGTGACATGGGGTACTCTCAGGGTAGACCCATGAGACATCAGACACTCCCAGGGTAGACTCTGTGCCACATCAAACACTCCTGGGATAATCTCACTTGCACATTGTAGTCTTCCTTAATGACTCCCCTGACACCTCTAACTTCTGGATACTCGTAGGACATCATAGCATTTACTTTGTGAATGTAAGACTTATTGTTTTTGCTGTCCAGGTAACAGATTATCTGGAAATTTTTATTTCAATGCAGTGCATGTTCCATTTTACAAAACTGTGTAGAAACATGGAAAATAGGAGCATTTGTAGGCCATTTGGCCCTTCAAGCCTACTCTGCCATTCATTATGATCATGGCCAACCGGCCAACTGTCCAACTCAATAGCCCACCCTGCCTTCTGGCATGTTATTGATTATTATTATCGCATTCAATTTGAATGTTGCAGGGGAAACAGAAAGGAATTGGCTCAAGGTATGTTTACTGAAATAAAAAAATTAACACACCCTGGAATTCTGTAACAGCATGTTGAAGGAATATTTCAGAGAATTCAGTCACTATCTTCATTAATGTGACATGCTGTTTCTTATATTCTTCTGCTGGATTCAAGCAAATAACGACAGTTGACA
Source organism: Sphyrna mokarran (assembly GCA_024679065.1). Taxonomy (NCBI): domain Eukaryota; kingdom Metazoa; phylum Chordata; class Chondrichthyes; order Carcharhiniformes; family Carcharhinidae; genus Sphyrna; species Sphyrna mokarran. The sequence goes on from JAGIQG010000009.1 coordinate 11,325,667, forward strand.
ATCCCTGCTGGCTGTGCATCATGACAACAAAAGCTATAACATGCCTTTCATTACCCCTGACTCCATATTTAATGCAAGTGTGTGAGATCTCTAAAATATTGAATAGTGAAAAAAGATCTATGAAATAAGGACAGGAAATACTGGAGGTGTACATACCTGGTTTTGCAGCGCTTGAAATTATTTGAATTTCTCACTCCTGGATTCAGATCCCCTTGTAGCCTTGTCTGTTGCTATCTCTATCCCTATAACTCTTCTGTTTCTCACTCCCACCACCACCACCACTACTATTACCAACAACCAACCTTTGAAATCTTTGCAATTTCCCAATTTCCTTTGTCTCTCATTGACAGGCATTTCTTTGGCTGTCTGAGCTAAGGAATTCATTTTTTAGCGCTCTCTCCCTCTTTCCTACTTAGTTGGAAGTCTCACAACATCAGGTTAAAGACCAACAGATTTATTTGGAATTGCACTTTCACCTGATGAAGGATGCAGCACTTTGAAAGCTCATGATTCTAAATAAACCTGTTGGTCTTTAATCTAATGTTGTGAAATTTCTTACTGTGCCTACCCCAGTCCAACACTGGCATCTCCACATCATCTCTCCTCTCTTGGCTGCTTAAACCCTATATCTTTTGCCAAGCTTTTGGTCATCTGATCTATTATCCTGTTGGTTGTGTTTAAAAAAAAAGTCTGAGCACTCCTGTGAAGATCATTGGACATTTTGCAATGTTAAAGGCATCATATAGTATTATCTTACCTGGCCAGACCTGGTGATCTGTTTAGGGACCATAATGGTTTGTGTAAAGTGGATAAAGGTTGAAATTTTCAAGATGTCTGTTTGTGCAATAAAGCCACAAGATTTTATAAGTTTTGAACAAACAAAAACAAACTTACAAGTTCAGAAGGAGAAAACAATTTATACTCAGTCTTGTACTCTAATATTCAGGTTAAGTATGAGGTACATGTGAATTAACAAAAACTGTGGTCAGACATAAAAACAGAAAATGCTGGAAAATCTCAGCAGGTCCGACAGTTGTGGAAAGAGAACAGAGCTAATGATTCAAGCCGGGATGACTCTTCATCAGGACTTCATCCGGAGTCATGTACATTCCAAATGTTAGCTTTGTTCTCTCTCACAGATCTGATATTTTTCACCATTTCTTGTTTTTGTTTCAGATTCCAGTATCCATAGTCATTTCCTTTTATCTTTGTGGTTGGACACATTGCGGAGTAAATAATAGAAAGATTTCTCAACAAATTGCCCAGGCATTGGTCCCACTTGAGTCAAACTAACCTCACTGAAAGTTCATCTTTCTCACCAGAGTTTCCATTCTCTAGCCTTTGAAGATCTCTCCTTGAAATTCTCTCCCAAATCGCACCTCCCGCCTTTCCTTGCACGAGTTGGCCCCCCTCATAGTTTCAGTCTTGCCTTCTGAGATGCCCCTTCCCTGGTTTCCCAAGTACACATATAACACTAGCTGACAAGCATGCTTTTTGAGCTGTGACGGAGCCCAGCAGAACACCACTATTCCAAAGAACAACCTTCGCTCCAGCAGGCCTGTAGCTCTTTAAATTAACTGGGACCTGTTTCTGTCCTTTTTATCTTTGTGACACTTGTGGGCTAATTAATTGACTCAAGAAGAGCACCTCACTGACCTTTCAACTCCTCTGGGAACATATTAAAGCATTTCCAGAGAATCCCACACTTGTTCCTAGACAGGAACCAATGCAACAAGCTTCCTGGTACAATCTCCTAAGACTTCTAATTTAGAATCAGGGATTCAATAATCAGTGGATTTCATGACATTTTATAGAATATGAAGGGGTTATTTAAGCAATTTATTGGCTTTCTTTTGAGGAAATAATGTACACTGTGGATAAAGGGGAACTGTTGAGTGTACTATACTTCAATTTCCAGAAGACATTTGATAAGGTGCCACATCAAAGGTTATTACAAAAAATAAAAGTTTGTGGTGTAAGTTATAACATATTGGCATGCTTAGAAGAATGGCTGGCTATCAATAAACAGTAGGCATAGAAAGGCCTTTTTCTGTTGGCAAGGTATAATGAGTGCTATGTTACAGGGATCAGTACTGTGGCTGCAACATTTTACAGTGTATATAAGTGACTTAGATGAAGAGGCCAAAGTTGAGGTTGCTTAATTTGCTGATGACACAAAGGTAAGTAAGAAGGTAAGTTGTATGGGGACGACATCAGGAGGCCACAAAGTGAAAGATAGGTTAAGTGTGCTGCCAATTATCTAGCAAGTGGAGTATGATATGGGAAAATTTAATGAGAAGTAAAAATGAAGCATAAAATTTAAAAAGTAAAAATGAAGCATATTATCTAAATGGTGAGAAATTGCAGCGCTCTGAGATGCAGAGGGATCTGGGTATCCTGACGCATGAATTGCAAAAGGTTAGTGTACAGTACAGCAAATAATTTGGAAAGCTAATAGAATGTTGTTGTTTATTGCGAGGGGAGTTGAATATAAAAGTAGGGAGATTTGTGAGATCACATCTGGAGTTCTGCGTGCAATACTGATCTCATTTAAGTAAGGACGTGAATGCGTTGGAAATAGTTTAGAGACGGTTTACTAGATTAATATCTGGAATGGGAACTTACCTTATGAAAGGTTTTATTTGGCTGTATACCTGTCACTGATGTTTATTTCCATCATTTTCTTTTGCTTTTCTCAAGTTTTAACAATATTCTGCGAGTGTGGTAATGATCTGGTTGGAACATTTTTATCTTTGCTTGACAGTTATTCCACTTTATTGTGAAGATCAAACCATGTTAGGCTGTTGAACTCAATGTGATCTTAACCTCTTGGCTTGAATGTTCTCAAATTCTGGATGCAATCTTGACTTCAAATTCCTGTTTGTATCTGTGTACATCAACATCACTGTGTTTATGTGAAAGCCATATTCATAACCCTGGGATTGTTTATAACTTCAGAACTTTTTCTGTTGCATTGCAAGTAACCAAACTGATTCCCTGGAATGGTCCGTGAGGAGTCTGGACCTGTATCTTTTGAAGTTTAGAAGAAACAAAAATTGATCTCATTGAAGCATACAAAGTTTGCACAGAGCTTAATAAGGGTAGATTCAGGAAGGATACAGCCCTGGCTAGGAGTCTAAAGCCAGGAGACGCAGCCTTCCTATGGCAGAAAGTGAAATTTGAATTCAGTATAAAAAATATGGAATTAAAAGTCCAATGACTATGACACCTTACTTGGTCTGGCCAACATGTGACTCCAGATCCACAGCAATGTGGTTGACTCCCAAATGCTCTCTGAAATGGAGGGCAGTTGGGAATGCGCAGTAAAGAGTGGCCCACCAGCATCACTGTGAAATGAATTTTTAAAAAAGAGGTATTTAGGACTGAGATGATGAAGAAGTTCTTTGGAAAATCTTTGGAATTCTCTATCCCAGAAGGCTGTGGAAGCTCACTCATTGAGTATGTTTAAGACAATGATTGATAGATTTCTAGATACTAAATATATTAAGGGATATGTGGATAATGCATGAAAATATTGAAGTAGAACGGTGGAGCAGGCTCAAGGGACTGAATGGCTTCCCTCTATTTCCTGTATTTCCAGTGAGATGTTTAAGCCTCATATTGCAGTGTTCAACAATCAGAAGTACTGTTTACATCATAGACCAAATTAAATTGAATTATTTCTGTGTAAAGAGTGATTAGTTCCAGCTATTAAAATCAATAATAAATTGCAGAAAATATACTGATTCTCCTTTGTGTCATAACAAGTATGCGTTGTTATCATTGCTGTATCTATGTTGGACATTTAAATAGCATGAGTGGTACAGTGGTTAGCACTGCTGCCTCACCCAGCACCAGGCACCCAGGTTCATTTCTAGCCATGGGTGACCGTGGAATTTGCATATTTTCCCAGTATCTGTGTTCGTTTCCTCTGGATGCTGTGGTTTCCTCCCACGTGCCAAAGATGTGTGGGTTAGGTTGATTGACTATGCTAAATTGTCCCTTAGTTTCAGGGAGATTAACAGGATAAATACATGTGATTACGGGAATGGGGTCTGGGCGGGATTGTGGTCAATGCAGACCTGATGGGCTGAATGGCCTCCTTCTGCACTGTAGGGATTCTGTGATCAGAAACTGTCAACAGCTAATGTTTGTGGCATTGGACTGGGAAGGTTTTTTTTCTTTCTGCGTTTCTGCTTCAGTTTAGAAAAAACTGAGGAGTTTGGTATTTGAAAACACCTCATGGGAATCACCTGTCCCTTCTCCAGGTATTCTGTAAATCAGGTTTTAATTGTGTGCTATAGTTTGCAATGATCTATTGTCAGCCACATTGATTGGCAACCATTAACTGTAGTGCAGACAGGGCTACCTGAGTGATGCACCTTTATAGTGTATGTTTGACATGATGCCTAGAATTGAATTAAGTGAGAGTCTTGGACACTAAAGTTTCCCTGTTTTGACTTTATTAAGTGCTTTGTGGCTAATGAAGTGCAGTTTCTGTTGTCATGCATGAACGTTGCAATTACTTCCTGCACAGCAATCTCCCACCAATAGAAATTGGATAAATGACCAGGTATTTAAATAGTGGTTGAGGAGGAATATCTTTCAACCTGGATGTCTGGCAAACTCCTCTACTCTAAAGTAGTGCTGGGGGGTTTTGCTTAGTCCATCTGAGAGTGCAGATGGGGCATCTGCATTGACTTCCTCTCATAAAAGCGGCACCTCTGACAGTTCTGCATTTGGTGCTGCAGCACTCTAGTCAGTGGAGTGGGATTTGGATGCACAATCTTCTAAGGCAAGAGTGTATCTTTTTAAAAGATCAGCCAAACATGACCTATTAACTCCTGCTCTAAAGTGTTGCTATGGGAAAGAAAGTAGGATAAGAATCGATTCAGGTGTAAATCCGTGGTCAAAGAAAATTCTCACATGAATAATGGTTACCTTGGCCTGAGAAGGATTGACATTTATAGTGTAGCAAGGAGTCAGTGCCTTTCTCCATTGTGAGAACTTCAGGGACAACTGAATAGTGTGAAGCATGCTCCACAGTGATCATTGATAACAGTTGTGCTTTTCTATCTGTTGGAAAGCTAGTGCTGCTTTCTAAGGAGGTCAGACTAATATGGGAGAGTTACTGCTATCTGCCAATGCTCCTCGGGTCCTGAGACAATTGAGATTGATAAATCTTTAGATAGGGTATCAACTGATTTGAAAGAAATGCAGGTAAATAAGAGTTGAAGTACAAATCAGCCACAATCTGAGTGTCAGAGCAGGCTCAAGGGCCTAAATCAAATTCATAGAATCCCTACAGTGCAGGAGAAGGCTATTTGACTCATCAAATCTGCACCTACTCTCTAAACAAGCATCTTATCCAAGCCCACTCCCATACACGTAACTCTGTGCATTCATCACGGCCAATCCCCCTAACCTACACATCATAGGGCAGTAAAGAACAATTTAGCATGGCCAATTTATCCTACATCTTTGGAGTGTTGGAGCATCTGGAGGAAACCCATGCAGACATGGCGAGAACTTGCAGATTTTCCACACACAAAGCTGGAATTGAACCTGAGTCTCTGGTGTTGTGAGGCAGCAGCACTAATCACCGTGCCGCCTGTAATGATGATTTGTATTTCTATATTATCCAGTGGGCTGCATACAGGTCTTCTGGATGCCACATGGACTGGATGTGTGTGGGTTGATGGGAAGACCTAGAAAGGAAATGGAAAGGAAAGTATTCCACGTTTTCAAAATAGCCAGCTAAAGGAGCTAATCATTGCACTCCCTGATTTTCTGTCTTGGAGTAATCGTATCAGTCTTTGAAACTTCACCAACATTTGCTCAGCAGTTAGTTACATTGTTCTTTGCCTTACTTGATCTGTTGCCAGTGATGTTCTCACCTTTCCTTCCCACCGCATAATGTTTTGAGTATGTCCACTGATCGTGGTCAGTTTTATTATTTCTTGGCTTGTGCTCTATAAGAGATATTTGATTAGTTTCATGTTGTCCAACCAGCATGTCTGTATAACCACTGCCGCTCCCTTTTTATTCCTTGGTGTTCAAGGTCCGTGTTCCACGTTTATACAATGTATAAACTTGTACTCTGTCCATATATAACGCTCAATCTTTTCATGTGTTTGGCTACAATTTAATTTGATGGTTGCACAGAAAATAATTAATGACACACTTCCCTGTTGTCTCCCATTGTGTGCTGCTCTTGCTGCTTCCAACAGTTAAACTTTTTAAAGGGAAGTTAACTGTTGTTGCCACAACTACTTCCTGTAACAAAAGCAAAGCAGATCATGCACCAACAGTTAAGTGTGTTTGTTTATTTATTTATTTGTGTCAAAAGTCACATTAGCACTGCAATGAAGTTACTGTAAAAATCCCCTAGTTGCCGTACTCCGGTTTTTGCTCGGGTACACTGAGGGAGGATTTAGCACAGCCAACGTACCTAACCAGCACATCTTTCGGACTATGGGAGGAAACTGAAGCACCTGAAGAAAACCCACGCAGACACAGGGAGAACGTGCACAGACAGTGACCCAAGCCAGGAATTGAATGCAGGCCGCTGATGTGAGAGGCAGCAGTGCTACCCACTGTGCCACTTCTTGGAATAGCAGTACTTCAGATAGGAAAGTAATGGATAGCTGAAAACAGGGTTAAACTGCGCCATGTGTGGTAAAAGTCAAATTGCAGTTCGGTGACATTTGTGTGTAATTTGTTTCTTTTTTTTTGCATCTTGCCTAACTTTCTTTCTCTTTTATATTCCCAAGGTTTTCTTCATTTGATGCTCATGAGGGAAGCATGATGGTGATATCTTAGGGATCTGCCATAGTATGGCTGCTTTTCGATCCCAGCGTGTTACAAGATCGTCAGTTGGCTCAAATGGTTTGGATGAAAATTTCTGTGGGCGAACCCTGAGGAACCGGAGCATAGTTCACCCTGATGATTCTTCCCCCTTCCCTCAACTGAGATCGCGGTCACCCAAAAAGAAACAGGACGCTGTGCCGCAACAGAAGGGCATAAACGGCGGGAAGGTTACTGAGTGCAAACAGCACCACGCTCGCGAGTCTTGGGCGAGCCCGAGGAAACGGGGACTGTCATGTTCTGAGAAGGACAACCACGAGAAAAAGCCTTTGGACATTTGTGACCCGATTCTGCCCGTTTTTAAACGGGTGAAGCGATGCTCCCGCTCAGAGCCTGCAGACGGCCCAGAGGACACAGTGTCGCTTGTTAAAAGTGAAAAGGCATCACTTGAGCGCAAAGGCTCAGCCGTCAGCAACGATGGGGACTTGTCGCAGCTCAAGCGTGCTCGACGCTTTCTCTTACTGGATGATTGTGATAAAAGGGAGATCAAAAAGGTGAAGGAGTTGGACGGTGGATGTGACGACTCGCTGCTGCTGAAAGAGGTGTCCGCTCACCAGGCTGCCAATGGGATCAATGAGAAAGACGCTGCTACTGCTGCTGCTCTGGGGTGCAGTGATTGTGAACCTCTTGATTTGAACAATAAACCAAAATGTGTTGATGTTGATACGTGTGCATCCATTTTACCAACAGAAACTGAAAACCACAATTCAGGTGGCCGGTCGCTGCTGCTAAACGGCAGCAAGGTGGCTGCTGTTTCCGAGCCTGATGTGCCTTCTACAGATTCGGAGTGGGAAGATGACAGGACAGTAAGTGACTGCCACTCTGTGTCACAACAATCTACCACAATTCCAGCAACGGAGAACCCATTGCAAATCAGGGAATCTGAGGAAGAGGTTGACGTTGTGGGATATAGCTTGTTCCAGTCAAAGGAACAGTGTTTTGAGAATGCCAGTGGCAGTATTGATGCTGCTCAGGACGTTGAACAGATCTCAGGGGTGCCTGATCCTTCTGCAGTGCTGGACTCTGGGCTCGGTCCCTTGGTTGAACCTCAAGAACACAGATATGCACTGAGAACTTCGCCCAGAAGGGCCGCAGTTAATAAGTGCAGCTCTCAAAAGATGAGCTCGCCCAGCAGGGACAGTAGTGGACTGACGGAGGACAAATCCCTCGGTCTTAATGAATGTGACAAGACTGGAGGAGTGGCAGGGGCTGCAGAAAGTACACACTGCGCAAAATTGGAAGCGGGCGACTCTGGGGCCAAGGGGGAGTTGCCCCAGGACAGGGCTGGAGAATGTTTCAGTGGGAATGGGCCTGACTCACCTGTACAGCTTGGCTTGGACAGAGGGCACTTGTCCACAAGCCATGAGAGCAGCAGTCAGCAATCCAGAGAAGAGGAGGAGGAGGAACCTGATGTATACTACTTTGAATCAGATCATGTGGCACTGAAACATAACAAAGAGTATGTGTAACCATGGTAACCATGACATCTGCTTTTCCATTCCTTTTATTTTAAACAATGCCTGCTTTTATCTATTTTCACAGTATCTGCTTCTCTCCTCCCTCATTCCATCTAAAATCAGCTGCGCTAAGTACGCACTGGACTAGCAAAATCTAGTTTGGAGTGCTGTGTTTATAGAATCCTTAATGCAGAAGGAAGGCATTCGGCCTATCAAGTCTGCACTGACCACAATTCCAGCTAGGCCCTGTTCCCACAACCCCACATATTCACTCTAGCTCGTTCCCGTGACACTAAGGGTTAATTTAGAATGGCCTATCAACCTAACCCTCACATCCAGGCCAGGTCATTGAGTGTCTTTAAGGCAGAGATAGATATGTTCTTGATTAATAAGGAGATCAGAGATTATGGGGAAAAGGCAGGAGAATGGAGATGAGAAAAATATCAGCTATGATTGAATTGTGGAGCAGACTCCATGGACCGAGTGGCCAAATCCTGCTCCTATGTCTTATGGTCTATGGGTCTTGTCTTTGGACTGGGGAAAGAAACCAGGCAAGCACATGGAGAACATGCAAACTCCACACAAACAGTGACCTGGGTCTTTGACACTGTAAAGCAGCAATGCTAACCGCTTTGTCACCCTTGAGTTTAATCAATTGCTGCTTTATCAGAGTTTTATTATTCCTATCATTTATAGCAGAAAGATGGGCATCAAAATAATTTGACCACCTTGTAAGGTTAGAACCTGAAAGCTGAGTTCATGGAGATTGCAGGGTAACACCTATTGAGAGCGGCAGTATGTTTCTTCCAAGATGTTGAACCATTTGAAAGCAGGGGCATGGTGGCATAGTGGTTAGCACTGCCACCTCAGTGCCAGGAACCGTGTTCAATGTCGGCTTCGGGTCACTGTCTAGGTGGAGTGTGCAGTTCTCCCCGTGTCTGCGTGAGTTTCATCTGAGTGCTCCAGTTTCCTTCTCCAGATCAAAAATGTGCAGGTTAGGTGGATTGGCCATGCTAAATTGCCCCTTAGGAGCACTGGCAGGATAAATGTGTGGAGTCATGGGGAAAAGGTCTGGGTGGGATTGTTGGTGCAGACTCAATGGGCCAAATGGCTTCCTTCTGCACTGTAGGGATTTTATGATTCTGTGAATATGCTATTACGATAATTTACTGCAGGAACACATCTCTGCCTCCACCCTCCTGTAGTGCCTAAAAGGAGGGGTTTGGCTATTACAAAAATCAGGATATCTTTTTATTTATGTATATATGGATGTGGAGATGACTGAACGACAGTGGATGAGGGAGTGTGACAAATGCCCTTTTATACTAGTGCACATATGCTGGAATACTGAAAGTCCCCAAGCTAATTAGTATGGATTCAGAGTGTATGATGGCATTCCAGTATTATCCCTTTCATTTGTACTGGAGGCAAATTCTTTTTCTGAAGCAGTGCTCCATAATAAAATATTAGCTTACAGAATTTGAGAGCTTGTTGGTAGAAAAGTAATGCTTTGAGCAAATTTGTTTTTAAGGATCCAGCATCTCTGACAAATAATTTGCAAGGGTTGTGTCCACACTGAGCATTCTTGCCTTGATAGCCCGTGCGTTTGGGTCGAGGTTTCCACTTTCCTTGTCAATAAGCCAGCAGTGCAGCTGATGCCTCATGACAGCTCGATTAAGATCGACGCTGCGCTGGAAGGAAGAATTTGCATTTGTATTATGCCGATCGTGTCCCTCAGCACCGTATAGGTTATGAAGTACTTTCTGAAGTGTTGTCACTGCTATTGTGGCACCTACTTCATGCACACCATAAACAGCATTGGGATAATGATTGGGTGATCTGTATTAGTGCTATTAGCTGAGGGTTAAGTATTGTCCTGGACACCAAGCAGAATGCTATGGAATCTCTAAGTGCAGAAGGAGACCATTCAGCCCATTGGGTCTACACTGATTCTCCAAAAGAGTACCTCATCCAGGCCCTATTCCTATAACCTTGCGAATTTACCATGGCTAATCCACCTTATCTGCATATCTTTGGACAGTGGGAGATATGAGGAGAACCTGCAAACTCCACGCAGATAGTCACCCAAGGCAGGAATCGAACATGGTTACCTCGCATTATGAGGCAGCAGCTTTTCTTCAGGTTATTGCCATGGGGCCTTTGTGTTCACTTTAGATGACTTCCATTTAACATCCCATCCAAAAGCTGACATGCCCAACAGTTTAACATCAATGTTTTATGAAGTTTTAGAAACAATATCAGGGAAATATTAACAGGCTATTGGAGAATTAAGAGGAGAATAACTGCAGATTTATGAGAAGGCAGATTGTATGTAACTAATTTAATTGCATTTTTTGAGCAATAACAGATTTTAATAAGAGAATTGTAGTGGATATTGTCCATAAGGATTTTAAGAAAGCATTTGCAAATGTACCCTATGAAAGGCTGGTTAACAAAATTGTGGCTCATGGATTAGAAGGGCCATTGTTGACTTGGATGAGGAATCTGGCTTAAGGACACAACAGCAAATGGCGGATGGTAGACAGCAGTGTTCCCCATGGATTGATATGACTTGTGTTTATATTTTGCTTTGAAATATATAAAAGAACTTATTATGTCAATTCCCTCATCGCCACACTCCAGCGCCTGTTTGGATACACTGAAGGAGAATTTAGCATGGCTAGTGCCCCTAACCAGCACATCTTTTAGATTGTGGGAGAAAACCGGAGCACCTGGAGGAAACCTACGCAGACACGGGAGAACGTGCAGACTTTGCATAGATAGTGACCCAAGCTGGGAATCAAACCTGGTCCTTGGAACTGAGACAGCAGTGCTAACCTGTGTACCACCACGGGGCTCACTTGTATACTGACAAAAATAGGTGTATTAAGAGATTTGTATCTTAGAATATGGAATAAAATTTCAAAACTAGTTGAGGAGTGGCAGGTAGGGAAGGTGATGTAATTTGACTGCAGCTAGACATAGGTTAGTAGAACGGGGCAGACAGGTGACAGATGGAATTTAATACAGAGAAACGTGAGGTGATGCATTTTGGCAGAAAGCACAGAGAGGCAATGTAGACGTAATTGCGCAGTTCTAAAGTATGTGCAGGTTCAGTGTGACCTGGAACATCATGTGCATGGATCTTTGAACATGGCAAGGCATCGTCAGACTAGTTAGCAAGGCATATAGGACCTTAGGTTTAATAACACTCTGTCTCTCTCTATAGATGCAGTCAGGACTGCTGGGTTGTTCCGGCACATTCTACTTTTAAGTTAAACAGGACTTCTGGAACATAAAAGATAGGAATAAGAGGAGGCCATTTGGCCCTTCGAGTCTGCTTCGCCATTCATCACAATCATGGCTGATATCCAACTCAATAGCCTAATCATGCTTTTTCCTTATAACTTTTGATCCCATTCATTCCAAATGCTGTACCTAGTCGACCCTTGAGTATATTTAATGTTTTGGCATCAACTACTCCCTGTGGTAAAGCTCTGCTTAGGGCTGTACAATGCATCAGCCGATGGACCAAATGATCACCTCCTAATGGATCTAATCGTTTTAGCTAGGTCGTGCAAGAGTTACTTTGATGGGAATGTGCAGGCATTGATGAAATCACACTTAAGGATTCGACCAAAAGATGAGCTTTATGATCTGGGATAAAAATTAAGAGTTGATATTACAAATTGCAAGCATTTTGTGTGAGCTTGTCACTGGTGGCTATGCACTGTCATTCTCTCTCCTGTTGCTGCTGTGATTAGTGTGATTTGAGGTGGTGTGCTACCATCTGTCGGTAAAAAACCGTTATTAACTTCCAAAAAAAAGATATTGACTTAAATCATGATTTTATCGCTTCTCCTTGTTCTCATATTGGTAATAATAGACAAGCCCACAGCATTAAAAGCTCTTCAGTATTGTTAGTTCCCCCGTAACATTGCTTCCAAGTAACCGAAGGCCTGGAGCATGGTTCTGATAGTGAGCCGTTAAAGTGACCTAACATCTGAGCACTACTTGTGGGAAAGTGAGTGTGTGAGCATGGTAGCACAGTGGTTAGCACTGCTGGCTCACAGTGCCAGGGACCTGAGTTCAATTCCTGCTTGGGTCAGTTACTATCAACATGAAGCCTGCACGTTCTGTCTGTATTTGCATGGGTTTTGTCACTCAGTCCAAAAGACGTGTTGGTGAGGTACATTGGCAATGCAAAATTCTCCTTCAGTGAACGGGCTCTGGATTATGACGACTAGGGATTTTCACTAACTTCATTGCAGTTTAATGTAAGCCACAAATAAATAAACTTTAAACTTAAGCTTAAAGAAATTCATTCTGAAACCAGTTTAGAGTACGATTGCAATTTGCTAATGGAAATATACAGGTCACCAAATTCTTATAAATGTCTGACTCTAGGTCAAAAAAAACCCCACCAAACTGCCTTTTCCAATTTTACTTTTGATACATTTGGTGCATCACACTTTGATACCTTTGTAAAATATTGAATGTTGCAGAGCAAGTATATTTTAAATCAACAAGTGTAAACTAAACTTGTGACTCAGAATGAGATAAAGAAGAAAAACGAGCTTTCCAAATCCAAAAATTGTTCAGAAGAAAAGTTATTGAAGTGGAAAAAAGAAGGCTTGTAATTGTATAGTGCTGTCGCAACCTCAGGAAATTCTGACGTGCTTTACAATTTGAAGTGTAGTCACTGGTAATGTAGGAAACATAACCATAGAATCCCTGCAGTGCAGTAGGAAGCCATTTGGCCCATTGAGTCTGCACTGATTCAGAGCATCCCATCCAGGCTCTCCCCTCCACCCTGTTCCACCAAACCCACGCATTTGCCATGGTTAATGTAGCATTCAACTTGTACACAGCAAGCTCCCACAAACAACAATGAAATTGTGACCAGGTAACCTGTCTAAGGTGTTGGCTAAGGGATAGCCATTGGTCAGGACACAAGGAGGAACTCCCTATCTTTTCTAAATAATAGTACCATGGGATCACTTCCACCATCTTTTACAACTCACTAAATTCCCGAAGGTAGCAGAAGATTGGAAAACAGCTGACGTGATGCCTTCCTCAAAAAAGGAGAATTGCAAGGAATTGGCTTAGTTTAACATCTGTTATTGGCAAGACACCGGAGTCATTAATCAAAGAGCAAATAGCTAATCCTCTCGGAAAGCTGAATATAATCAAACCCAGTCAATACGGTTTTATGAAAGGTAAATCATGTTTGACAAATTTGCTCACATTCTTTGAGGATGTAATAGGGAGAGTAGATAAATGAAAATCTGTAGATGTAGTGTTTTTAGATTTCCAAAAGGCATTTGACAAGGAGCCATGCAAGAGGCTGGTGCATAAAGTAAAATCTGCAGATTTGGAGGAAATGTGTTAGTGTGGATTAGAAACTATCTGTCACATAGATAGGAGCAAGAGGAGGCCATTTGGCCCTTCAGGTCTGTTCTGCCACTCATGGCTGATCATCCAACTCGAAGCCTAATCCTGCTTTTTTTTAACTCCGTAACTTTTGAGGTGAATAGGATCAAAGCTTATATGTAGCTGCTTTTGAATACATTCAATGTTTTAGCATCAACTGTTTCCTGTGATAATGAATTCCACAGGCTCACCACTCTTTGTGTGAAGAAATGTCTCCTTGTCTCTATCCTAATTGGTTTACCATGATTTCTCAGATTGACCCCTGGTTCTGGATGCTCACACCATTGGGAAGTTCCTCCGTGCATCTATCCTTGTAGTCTTGTTGGAAATATACAAGTCTCTGTGAGATTCCCCCATAGAAAACAGATTTGGAACAAATGACCCCTTTTCAGACTGGAAAAATATAACCAGTGGAGTACCGCAGGCATTAGTTTTTGATCCAAAATTATTCTCTATTTACATTAATGATATGAAAGAAGGAAGAGAATGTGAGGTTTCCAAATTTGCTGATGATACGAAGATAGATAGGAGGCCATGTTGTGATGAGGATAGTGTGACTCTGCAGTGAGGTATAGATAGGTTGGGTGATTGGGCAAAAATTTGGCAAATGGTGTTTAATGTGTGGTAATGTGAGGTCTTGCGCTTGGGTAGGAAAAATCAAAGGCAGCATATTATCTAATTGAGAGAGAACCCACAGGGCGAGTGAATTACAGAGGGTCCTGGGTGTTCTTGTGCATGAATCACAAAATGCCAGCAGGCAAATCCAACAAGTCGTGAAGATAAGTGATATTTTGGCCTTTATTGCAAAGGGATTGGATTTTAAACGTAGAGGTGTTTTGTTGTAACTATACAGGCTGTTGATTAGGCCCCACCTGGAATACTAAGCTCAGTTTTGGTCCCTTTATCTGAAAAAGGATGTAGTAACTTGTAGGCAATTCAATGGTGATTGGCCAAGCTAATTCCTGAGATGAGAGAGGAGATTGTCCTGTCAAGAGAGACTGTATAATTTAGGTTTGTATTCCTTGGATTGAGAAGAGTAAGGGATGGCCTTATTCAAACATTAGATTGTGAGAGGGTTTGACAGGGTATATGGTGAGATGTTTTTGTGAATGGGAGAGTCTCGAACACAGAGACACAAGATAAAGGGCTGGTCATTTAAAATTGAGCTGTGTAGAAGTTTCTTCTCATGAAGGGTGGGTGAATCTTTGGAATTCTCTGCCCTAAAGGGTGGTGGAAGCTAGATCATTAGAAGTATTCAAAGTGGAGGTGGATAAATATTTGATCACATTTGGGGTGGCATAGTGACAGTAGTTGGCACTGCCGCATCACCATACCAGGAATCCGGGTTTGTCTGTGTGGAGTTGGCACATTCTCCCCATGTCTACATGGTTTTCCTCCTACAGTCTGAAGATGTTACGGGTTAGGTGCTTTGGCTGTACTAAATTGCCTCTTAGTGTCAGAGAGACTAGCTAGGGTAAATGCATGGGGTTGTGAGGGAAGGACCTGGATGGGATTGTGGCCAGTGAAAACGCGAGCCAAATGGCTCCTCCTGTACTCTAGGATTCTATAATCAAGGGATAAAGGACTATGGGAAAATGGCACAGAAAAGCATTTGAGATCAGAATTGATCAGCCATGATCATACTGAATGGTGGGATAGGCGTGAAAGGCCTGCTCCTTCTTCTGTTCTTTGTGTCCCTATATTTCCCAAACCTGTTTTTGGTATGACCTGTTTTCAAAGCCTAACACTTGGACCCCAGAGTAAAAGTTTATGGGGAACAAGAATCATTGATTTTCAGCGATTGGGGGCTAGTGAACTTTCATATAACAGGATCATCATCATTTTTGATGCACTTGGACATCGATTACTAATTACAATAATTTGTATCATTAGTGTCCTGATTGTTGAAGCAATAGGCAGCTGATTAATTACACAGTTCCTGTACATTATTAATGTAATTACCTCCTGGTTATTAATGTAATTACCTCCTTAATATATAATTACATCCTGATTATTGATGCAAGATTATCCTCGTTATTGATTAAAATAGACTTTCTCCAAAATAAATACCTTTAGTTTACAGGCATTTTTCCAGTGGCAAAGGCCACTCATACCAACAAAATAACGAGGCTTCAAAGAGCCATAACGGTTGTTAGTATTGCACCCAGGCTTCAGGCTCGGAGATCACACTCCAGAATCTCGTTTCACCCAATCCACAGTTTGGAAAGTCGTGATCTAAAGGGGCAGCTGTTTAACACTGTTCCATTGGAAAAGCAGCACTTCAGACTATGCAGCACTTTCTCAGTACTGTGTTGGAAATGCCAACCTACCATTGTGACTTGGGGGCTTGAACCCACAGTTTCCTGACTCGGAGGCAAGTGGCCTATCACTGAACCATGGTAAGAAATTAAGAGCGGCAAAGAGAGACTTGGGAAACAGTAAAACAACTGAGCTAACTGTGACACCAGAGAAATTCAATACCACACCAAGAGAGCAGCCGCAGGAAAGGTGAAAAATGAAGTACGCTTAGAAGCGATGTGTGCAAAACATTCCAAATGAATTCTTTTCTCCAATTATTCAATACAGGCATGAACAGCTTGTTTTATCACAACAAGAATGTGCCAAAAAAAAATTATTTACTTGACCATAAGGGAAAGTTTAGATAGATTAGGCAGGCTGAGAACAGGCACCAGACCATAGGATAAATGTTGGCCTTAGGAATATAGATTTACCAGAATGATATCTGTACTTTAAGGGTTAACTTATGAAGAGCTATTACACAAACTCTGCTATCATTACCTGGAATTTCCAAGATTTGATTTGAGTTGATTTGTATTTGATTTATTATTGTTGCATGTATTAGTATACAGTGAAAAGTATTATTTCTTGCATGTGATACAGACAAAAAATACCATTCATAGAGAATTAAGGGAGAGATTGCAGAGTGTAGTGTTACAGTCATAGCTAGAATGTAAAGAAAGATCATCTTAACACAAGATAGGACCACTCAAAAGTCTGATGACAGCAGGGAAGAAGCTGTTCTTGAGTCAATTGATATGTGACCTCTGACTTTTGTATCTTCTTTCCAATGGAAGAAGGTGGAAGAGAATATGTCTGGTGTGCTTGGTATCCTTAATTATGCTGGCTGCTTTGTTGAGGCAGCGGTAAGTATAGACAGAGTCAATGGATGGTGATTTGAATAAAGTTTTCAAGATGTTAAAAGGAACAGATAGGGTTGATCAAGTGAAACTATTTCCACTGGTTGGCACAGTCTAAAAATTAGAATCAAGAATGAAGATAATAAATACTTCTGCACGCAAATGGTGATATAACTGCATAACACTCTCTGAACAGCAAGTGATGCTGAGTCAGTTGTTAATTTTAAATCTAGGTAGTAAACTGTAGATGATAAAGACAGATTTATGGAGTTATATCACATATCAACCATGACTGGAGGTACTAGAGAATTGGAAATGGGCAGGTAATGAATCCAGTTATTTTGCATGAAAAGTAAATGTTGGGAATAAACTGATCATTTGTGCAATGAAACTCTAACAAGCAAGAGCCAGAATGGATTCAGAAAGATAATATCCTCTCTCTCCAACCTTGTTGAATTCACAAATGGGGCAGCGTGGTGGCACTGTGGTTAGCAGCGCCGCCTCACAGCACCAGGGACCCCGGTTGGGTCACTGTGTCTGCATGGGTTTCCTCTGGGTTTTCCGGTTTTCTCCAATAATCCAAAGACATCCTGGTTAGCTGCATGAATTCTCCTGGTTAGCCATGCTGAATTCTCCCTTGGTATACCCGAACAGATGGAGGAATGTGGTGACTAGGGGATTTTCACAGTAGCTTCATTGCAGTGTTAACATTAACCTACTTGTGATCAATAAATAAACTTCTCTCTGGAAGAAATCAACAAAAGTACTGACAGTCTAGATGGACTTTGAAAAACCCCATAATATGGTCAGCCTTGACTTCCAAAATACCACTTGATGAAAAGTTTCACATAATGATTTAACTTAAGAGATTCAAGATATTAATTTATATTTACAGTACAGTCAGATCATTGGGCCCCTGCTGATGTGTGCTCCACACAAACCTTCTCACCCATCTTCAGCCAGCTGTATCATACCTTTCCTCCTAAATTCTTCAGCTTCCTTTAAATACATACTATTTTCCTTAACTGCTCTGTGATACTGAATTTTACATTCTAATCCTCTTTAGTTATTTAGGCATTTCTCCAGAATTCCCTATAATTTTTATTAATAAACTCTGGGAAAGAAAAAGAACAAAAGGAGCTAGTTTGCAGAGTTCCATCAGAGTTGGGGGGGGAGTGGGTTTGTATTTTGGGTTGGGAGCTCAATATGCGCGCTTCAGGACTCGATGTATAGCCTCTACTTTAATTTGCATTGAGGGTATGGATTTGGAATGTAAATGTACAGAAATCACATCTGCAAATGATGCCAAACAAGGAGAGACAGGTTAGAAATTATAACATGAATTGAGCAATTTTATGTGACTCGTGCACAACACGAGATTTAATGCAGAACATATGGACAGCAAGAAAATAAAACTGCCATAAGTGCTCTGATGTTGAAAAAGCTGAGGAGAGAGCTGAAAGAAATGTTAGGAGCCCCAGAAAGCTTAATATGTTGAACTAATCTACAGCAGCAATCAAACAAAACCAATAGAATATTGAACTAGACAGGCACAATGGTAGAATACATGTCAGATGCGATCAGTCTTTATAGTGCTCTTGTCAGTATTGATCACCGAGCAATAGGTGAGCACTGACAGCAATAAAGGCATCGTTCTGAAGTGGGAGTGTTGAGGTAGAGGATCAACCATGATCAGATTGAGTGGTGCAACAAGCTCGAATAGCCAAATGCCTGACTCCTGCCTCTATTTTTTCTATGTTTCTAAGACCCTGAAGATGATTGTCTGTGTCAGGCAATTTATAAGAAAATACTAGACTTTTGACGTATTAAGGAAGAAACTAGGAGACTGATTTTGCAGGGATGTGCGAGATTGCTTAAAAACATCTTCTGTTCAGCTACCATGCCCTAAGAAGACATTGGGTACCACGGACATCGATGTAAATCTTGCTCTGTCAGTGAGGATCATCTTGAAAGCATGTTCATCTGGTTTGAGGTCCCTCAGAAATATCATTCTGTGTCTTGCAGAGACTTGATGGGTGGGATTTACTGACTCGTTTGCTCCAAAAGCAGAAAATCCTGCCTGAAGTCAATGATAGTCTGCTCTCTCATCCACTATAATTCCTATGGCAGGATGGAAAAATTCCGGCCTATAAATCACTTATGTGCCCAATAAATTCTAACTCTCTCTCTCTTCCTGATCTTGGCCTTTTGATATCAGATTTTACCAGCACATCTTATTGGCAGTGTAACTTGTCCAAGATAGCTTTATGATTTGCCTCAAAAGTCACATCTTCACAAACTCACTTATTCTCTGCATTGAATCACCATCCAATGCTCACTTCCTGTGTTAGAATTGGTGGGACATAGCATTCCAGGATTCTCAACTTAATTTTCATGGCTAATTTTGAGTTGAACATCATTTTTTTCACTTTTTGGAATGCATCCTTGGCATTCCAATCCTTTTGTCTAATTTCTGATGGCAACATATTTCTTGGATAACAATTTGTTTACTTGTTTGATCTTTTCATTCTTCATGAGGGCTTTGATTCTAGTATAATTTTGCTTTTAGACGCTCGTAGACATTTTGTTTCCTTACAATTTATGCTTGGCATTTTCTTATTGCTTTCAGCCACTACTCCACCTAAAATCTAGTGTAGTTTGTCTTTGGAGTCAGCAACAAAAACATTGCATTGGTGCCTCTTAATCTCCAACTAATAATCCATTAAGATATTTAATTTTTCTAAAATATCTTCGCTACACAATCTGAATCAATCTAGGAAAAAGAGCTTGGCCGACACCTCTTTTAATCTTCACAAAATCATTTTCAGCTTCCATGGTTGTAGTATGTTTCCAATAAAGATTTCTTATTATAAGATAGCAAGATATGCCCTGCAGTGATCAATAAAACATGAATATATTTCTTTCATCTCCAATGGGTCTGTTTTACTGGATGCTAAAATAAACTTATTATGGGTAGCATGATGGCACATTTGGGGCAATAGCGTGGCAAGGTAGCAGTGGCTAGCACTGCTCACAACTCCATTAACCCAGATTTAATTCTGGCTTTGGGTGACTGTATGGAGTTTGCACATTCTGCATGTGTCTATGTGGGTTTCCTCCAAGTGCTCCGGTTTACTCCCACCCTCCAAAGATGTGTAGGTTTGGAGAATTAGGAGTATAAATATGAGAGGATAGGGCTGGGGAAGGATGCTGTATTGAAAATTCAGTGCTGACTTGACAAGCCAAATGGTATTTTCTGCACTGTTGGGATTCTATGAAGAATATGAGTTGAAATTTTAAAAAATGGAACAATTGGGCTCGAGCCAGAGAAGGATCATCTTAGATTAGAGATCAGGAAATTCTTCTCGACAATAAGCTTCCATATCTAATAGTGGAGAATAATATTCCAGCATTCCGTAAATCAGCAGTGTTGCAGTGGGTGGTCAATGAATGAGGGTGGGCTAAACGACCTTTCTCATCCATAATTATTTAGTGACCTTGTGATAAATGCTGTAAAAGCAAAATTCTCTATAGTTAAATTGGAAAGTAACCAATAGGAGACGTACAGTTTCTGCATTGGCCTCTCTACAGTGTAAATGTCTCTTTACAGACCAGTAAAAATGGTTTGATTTGTTTCGTGTATTAATACACAGTAAAAAATTTTTGTTTCTTGCGTGCTATGTGGACAAACGTACTGGTCAGAGTACATAGGGAAGAAGGAATGTTGCACTGTCTCTTATGTTGGGGACACTGCAGGAGGCAAAGGTGCTGATAGCATTTTAAATAAATATTTGGCAATATTAGAGGGTAGTATCTTGATAGTTAGTCCTTTCCTGTAGCTCATTAGTCTAAAACCTCAAAAGTTTACATGCTGGATTCTACAAAAGACTTGAACTGCTATAACTCTGTCACTACTGGCTTGGGAAATCTCTCAAAAGTTGATCACAGAGCTTTTTCTGAAAAAAGCTCACTGATAATGAATCACAGTAAATTAGCTTGCAGGTACGTCAAGCAATTAGGAAAGTAAAATGGGACATTTGCTTTAATTACAAAGGTTGGAGTACAAGAATACAGAAAGTGTTCCTACAGTTATTTAACATCTCAGTCAAGACCACACCTGGCGTATTGTTTACAGCTTTCAAAGAACTCTATAGTGCAGAAGAAGAAGGTCATTCAGCCCATCGAGTCTGCACCACAATCCCACCCAGGTCCTATCCCCATAGCCCTGTGCATTTTCCGTAGCTAGTCTCTCTGAGCACGGCCAATCCACCTAATCCGCACATCTTTGGACTGTGGGAAGAAACTGGAGCACCTGGAAGAAGCCCATGCAGACACAGATTCCACGCAGGCAGTCATCTAGGAGGCTGGGAGTCAAATACCAGGTTCCTAGTGCTGTGAGGTAGCAGTGTTAACCCCTGTGCTGCCATACCATTTCTTTGCACTCCCTCTAAGATTAGACCAATGAAGTGAAAGCAGAATAGTTCCTGGGTTGAGTGGATTGTCAGATGAGGAGAGATCGGGTAGATTAGGCCAGTGGTCTCTAGAGTTTAGAAGAATGAAAGTTGATCTCATTGGAACATACAAAGATCTTAAGGGGCTTGACAGGTGGTATTTTGGGAGGATGTTTCGTGAGTCTAGAATTGGAGGTTGTGGTCTCAATAAGAGAATTGGCTATTTAAGACTGAGATGAAAAACTCTTCACTCAACCAGTCATAAATCACTGGAATTCTATAAACCAGAGAGCTGTGGAGTATATTCAAGACACAGCAAGTTAAATTTTGGGGATAATGCAGGAAAATGGAGTTTATGGAGAAGCTACAATCTTATTGACTGACTGGGATCAAAGGACCAAGTGACTTACTGCTTCCATTTCTTATGTACCTTACACACTCCAATGTGATAAAGACCATTGAGGTTATTTTGGTGAACAAGGAGCGCTTGCTACTACTCTGGCAAAAAAAAATGTTTTTCTCTTCATAAAATGCTGTGGAATCTTCAAATTCTTCCTAATACAAAGTAGCAGGCAGCTTAATGTCTTCTCCAAAGGATGGTCCTTTTAAAAACTTGCAGAACTTCTTTAATACTGCACTGGAACTTGAGCCTCGATCGTGAATGGGATGATAAGAACTAGGAGCATGAGTAAGCCATCTGGCCCCTTGAGCTTGCTTTGCTATGCAATTAAGATCATGGCTAATCTTTTTGTGGACTCAGCTCCACTTACCCGCCTGCTCACCATAACCCTTAATTCCTCTGCTGTTCAAAAATTTATCTATTCTTGCCTGAAAAACATTCCTTGAGGTAGCATCAACTATTCACTGGGCAGGAAATTCCACAGATTCACAATCCTTTGGTAAAGAACTTCCTCCTCAATCATTCCTTAGCACAATCGTGATCTTAACACAAGACTCCAAACCCAGTCGTTTTTATTTGCGAAAGAGCGCTGGGCAGGAGGGAAATTGTAATCTGAACACGACTTGAAGCAGTTACAGTTTAGGTGGAATTGAATGCTTCTGTAGACAAAAGCTTGTTTTGAGGACCAGATTTGAAGATGAGCCAATAGTTAATGTTGGTGTGAGGTCTGCTTGTGCCAATCAGATACTTAACTGAAAGCAGCTACTTGTAGTTTCTTAGTTCTGGCACTGTGAATGCCCTAAAGGAAAAGAAAAAAACTCACTTAAGATGGTGTTCTTTAACGTTGTGCCAATAATGTTGTGCCAAAAGTACTAATTCTATGCATGAAATTACTGCTGCCATTAATATCAGTGATTGACCTGTAACTGCCAATACTTTCCTTCTGTGTGTTGATTTTCAAGTGTAATTTGCAGCTGCAAATATTCGTATATTCCTGGGGAATAACCATAAAGATTGGCACACGCGTGTGAATTGGCTGCAAGTTTTGGCACGCTCAAAAAGACTGGCCACAAATATTTCCATGCTTAAGACACTGGATTTGAGGCATGCGGCACAGTGTTGTCACGGGAATCTTTAGTAATGATGGTGTGTGAAATTATCGTCTAATCAGCCCGCTGGAAAACCTATTGGAAAGATAAACTTTTGTTCAAAAAGGCATGGGGTAATAAAGGAGGCAGAGTGGATTCATTCAGTTTAAATAGTGGAACCTGACACAGGAGAGGTGTAAAGATGATGGAAGGCCATGAAACGAAGGAGAAAGTGGCAGTAAAATAATAGCTTTAGAGTCACAAGTAGGTTTATATTAACACTGCAATGAAGTTACTGTGAAATTCCCCTAGTCACCACATTCCAGCCTGTTCTGGCGCAACTGAGAAAGAATTTAACATGGACAATGCACCCTAACCAGCACGTCTTTTGGAATGTGGGAGAAATTGAAGCACGCAGAAGAAACCTATGCAGACGTGGGCAGAATGTGCAAACTGCACAGACAGTGATCCAAGCTGGGAATCGAATCCAGGTCCCTGGCACTGTGAGGCAGCAGTGCTAACCACTGTGTCACCGTGCTGCCCCCCTGGACTTTTCTTAGTGACAGACTGTAAGCAGGATATTTTTTCCAGACTGGGTGGTGGTGTTGCAGCGATGGTACTCAGAGAACCTAGACAAGAATGTAGGAGCAGTTGGGGGCAGACAGAAATGTTGATTTAATACTGTGAACTGTATGTAATAATTTGGGGATGTTTTAGCTCCGTTGGCTGGACGGCTGGTTTGTGATGCAGAGTGACACAACCAATTCAATTCCTGTAGCAGCTGAGGTTATTCGTGAAGGTCCCACCTTCCCAAACTTGCCCCTTACCTGAGATGTGGTGATTGTCAGGGTAAATTACCACCAGTCAACTCTCCTCTTATATAGGGGCGGAGACAGCAGCTTCTGGTCATCAGGGACTTTGGTACTTTATAGATGGCATGTTAACACTGCCTCCTCACAGTGCCAAGTTCCAGGGATTTGGGTTTGCTTCCCAGCTTGGGTCACTATGTGGAGATCTGCACATTCTCCCTGTGCTTGCACGAGTTTCCGCCAGGTGCTCTGGTTTCCCTCCACAGTCCAAAAGACGTGCTGGTTTGGTGCATTGACTGTGCTAAATTCTCCCACAATGTACCAAAACAGGCACCAGAGTGTGGTGACTAGGGGATTTTCACAGTAACTTCATGCAGTGTTAATATAAGCCTACTTGTGATGGTAATAAATAAGCTTGCATACAATCCATAACTTGAAAATCTGATGGAAACGGAACATTTTCAAAAGGAAATTGGATAAATGTTTGAAGGGTAAAAACTTGCAGGACTATGGGTGGGATGACTTGAATAGTTTTTCAAAGAGTTGGCATGGGTACACATGTCATTTCCTGTGCCGTATTGTCCAAGAAACTTGAGATATAATGCTCTGAAGAAGAGTCATCCGGAGTCAAAACACTCACTATTTTTCTCTCTCAGCAATGCTGCCAGAGGTGCTGGCTTTATCCAGAATTTCCTGTTTTTATTTTGGATTGCTAGCGATCTCTTGCTTTTATTTAACTAAAATAAACGTATCAGATTCACTAAGACCAACGGTTAGATGACCCATTAAACTCCTAGTCACTGACTGTAACCATAGGCCTGATTTCCTTCAGTGTTGCCCTGTGTTATCTACAGCTATGATGTGGAGTTGCTGGCGTTGGACTGGAGTGGGCACAGTAAGTAGTTTCACAACACCAAGTTAAAGTCCAACAGGTTTATTTGATAGCACAAGCTTTCAGAGCGCTGCTCCTTCAGGTGAGTGTGCGATCAGGTGAGCCCACTCATCTAATGAAGGGGCAACGCTTCAAAAGCTTCTGCTATCAAATATACCTGTTGGTCTTTAACTTGGTTTTGTGAGACTATTTACAGTATTTGGTAACACTGATGAGGCATTGCACTAAAGTAAAATTACTTTCCTTATGCTGTTTGCCTCTAAGCACCTTTTCTCAGTGAAATGCTTTCTGTGCTTTACATATCTGTGCTTGGACTATCATTTATACAAGACCAGAACTCAAGAATTATTAGCCAGCTTTCACTCACCATTGTGATGAGAGGGAGAGCGGGCTGGGGTTAGGGGAGGAGAAGCGGGAGATGCTGCTGTCCGTTTCAATAGACAAGAATAGTTCTACTTTAAAATGAAAATCTGCAGAGTAATTGCAAATTGGAGCTTTAGAGAAAACTGTCAACTGGTTTTCTAAAACCTCTCATTACCTGTGAAAGTAACAAGAGCTGTGATAAATCATTTGTACTGTTCAACTGCTGTTGCCCTTGGGTCACTGTCTCTGTGGAGTTTACATGTTCTCCCCATGTCTGCGTGGGTTTCCTCTGGGTGCTCCGGTTTCCTCCCACAGTCCAAAGATGTTTGGGTTTGGTGAATTGGCCAAGCTAAGTGCGTGGGGCAGGTTACAGGAATAGGACGGGGCAGGTAGGTTGATGGACCTGAGTACGTTCACGAACCTGAGTAAGTACTTATTCGAAGATTGGGTGCAGACTCGATGGACTCAATGGACCCTTTCTGCACTGTAGGGTTTCTCTGATTTTATGTTAAATAACATGATGGTGCTTTCATTGTACCAGCAGATTTTAAAAATCTAATAGTTTGGTAATATCCTTGTACCACAAGGTGGCAGTGAAGTCACATCTTGAGTGAGGTTTCCTATGTTTTTCTTTCATTATACTCTTGTGAAGTCTCTTGAGGTGCTTCACAATGTTGAAGGTCCTATATAAAAGCAATTGTATATTTGTGCAACATATGTGACATGCAAGGCTTTGAGTGTTTTCCTTTCGAGTGCTTGCATACTGGTGTGTAACTCATCCATTGTGTAACTCAACCAAAAGTCTCCCTCAACAACAGCCATATGCCTAGTGTTAGTTTGTTAGACTTCCTAACACCCAGCATGAACCCTCAGTACTGCTCTTGACTCTGTCACCTCCTCCAACTTATCGACTGTTAATATAAATTATGGATGACTTTGCCTGACTGACTGAAATAATTGTTTGGTAGAAGTGTTGTAACTTCAGGACCTAATTACTCCATCCCGCACTGTGTTATGTAGTGCCTCAGTCAGTCTGATGGTGCATTCTACCTCTCTATTTTGCTCCACTTTGTCTCACCCCCTTGTGTGTCTCATCCTCGTACACACACTCTCTTTCTCTCTCTGGCGAATCATAGAACCCCTACAGCACAGAAAAAGACCATTCGGCCTATCGAGTCTGTACCGACGACAACCCCAACCAGGCCTTACCCCCATATCTCTACATATTTATCTACTCATCCTTCTAACCTACACATCTCAGGACACTAAGGGCAATTTTAACGTAGCTAATCAACCTAACCTGCACATCTTTGGACTGTGGGAGGAAACCAGAGCACCCGGAGGAAACCCACAGAGATATGGGAGAATGTGCAAACTCCACACAGTGACCCAAGCCGGGAATCGAACCCAGATCCCTGGAGCTGTGAAGCAGCGGTGCTAACCACTGTGTCACCGTGCCACCTATCTTTTTCCCCCTCCCACTCTCATCCTCATGTTCTCTTTGTAGTTATCTCAAAGAATTTGGCCCATTGAACCTGCACCACCTCTCCAACAGAACATCTCACCGTGTCCCTATACCTATAACCACATATTTTTCCCGCCAATCCCGTAACCTCCTCACCCTGGGACATTATGGAGCAATTTAGCATGGCCAATCAGCCTAATCTGCACATGTCTGGACTGTGGGAAGAAACCAGAGCACCTGGAGGAAACCCATGTAGACATAAGGAAAACATGTAAATTCTGCGCAGACAGTCACACAAGGCTGGAATCAAACCCGGGTCCCTGGCGCTGAGAGGTGACAGTGCTAACCATTGTGTCATCTCGCTGTCTCAAGTTTGTTTCTTTTTTTTCCACCCTCAGGCCTGACTCTCTATTGTGAAGCAACTTGCGGCTTTTCTGTTTAATTTAAAAGGATTTGCAGCACATATTTCAAAACTGTCAGGTTGAAAATTAATCCTTACTGAAACCCAGATATTTCTAAAACACAAGAACCTGGTACAGAGGTCTTCAATCCATTTGTCTTGGTGCGCTTCACAAGACTGCACCATGGAGCTTTGGGGGATGCACATGAAGCTTAATTCCATGTTCCCATCAATCTCAAGTTGCTGATACCAGCAGCTCTTGGTGTTCTGATTTAGAATTTATCCAGTAATGAGGCAGCGCCAAACCTCGCAGGGCCCACAGAACAAAGACAGGACAAATAAACACAGAAATGTAACTGAACTCTGAGCTTTGAATTCCCAGGAATGTGGCTGGGAGGGGGAGGGCTGCTGCTTGAAAGTGGTTTCACAAGTGTAAATGCTTAATTTAATTTAAATTCAATTTTAAAACACATTCATCTTGGTTTCTCTTGACATTTGGTTGCAGCTTCCAAGCGGTCGGTGTCCTTAAAAGATGAGTTGCTGTGATTATAGCCTCTTGAGGGACCTTTGAAAGCCAGTGTGCTTAATCTGAAGTCCGGTCACTATCGTAAAGTAGGAAATGAGGCAACACATTTTAATGTCACTTGCTGCCACAAATAACAGCAATGAAAGGACCACATCTTTTTAATGACATAGTTGAAGGATAAATATCACCAACAAGGCTGTAGTTTAAAGTTTATTTATTAGTATCACTAGTAGATTTACATTAACACTGCAATGAACTTATTGTGAAAATCCCCTAGTTGCCACACTTCGGTGCCTGTTCAGGTACACTGAGGGAGAATTTAGCATGGCCAATGCACCTAACCAGCAAGTCTTTCGGACCGTGGGAGGAAACCAGAGCACCCAGAGGAAATCCACACCAACACGAGGAGAATATGCAGACTCTGCACAGATAGTGATCCCTGGCGCTGAAAAGCAGCAGTGAACCTGTTGTGCTGTGCAGTGCACCCATGATGGGTGATTCTTACTCACGTTCTCTCCCATTTGCACTCTCTCAGTCCTCCTCTCATTCTTCTGAAGACACACAACAATCAACTCAAAAACTTCTTCTTCCCTCAAACTTTTGAATAGACTTATCTCACATTAAGTGGATCATTCTCTACACCCTAGCTATGACTGTAATACTTCATCTGCATGCTCTCCTTCCCTTGTCTATGAATAGTGTGTTTTGTCTGTATACTGTATAAGGAACAATACTTTTCACTTCATACTAATGCATGTGACAATAATAAATCAACTCAAATTTAGCATGGCCAAGCAGCCTAACCCACACATCTTTGGACTGTGGAACAAAACCCATGCAAACATGAGCAGAACGTGCAGACTCCATGGAGACAGTCACCCAAACCAGGAATCAAACGCGGGTAACTGGTGCTAATCACCGTGCCATAGTGCTCAATAACAAATGTGTTATTATATTGTACTTTAGCCTCAGTGACTGAGATTGCATTTAGTAATTGTCACCATTTGTGATCAGGTTTATAATGCTTCAAAGCTGATCAGTGACAGCTTGGACCATATTTTGCATGGCTTGTTCCCGGGTGTTGTTTGAATAGAGAATGATGGCCTTAAACTGACAGCTATAGTTTCAGCCGATGCATTAGACCATGGTGATATGTCATTGAAAGGCTGTATTGCTCTCAAATATCTATCTGAGAATAACATAATTTAATACAGTATGTTAAAATCGCACTCCCATAATGTGACAGGATGATTGGTACAGTTCAGTTTTCTAATTAGTTTTATTCCCTATTGATTTTAAGTTCAGTTCATGCTTGCTGTTTAATGTTTTTTTTAAACAAAATCTTCTAAATCTTTGCTTATCAAAGCTGAAAAATAGGATATATTTAATTCCAGTTGTGTCGTAGTTATGCACACAGTGAAACACTTTCTATGCTGCGGTATTATGTATCTCAGCTGTGCACTAGCCCTGACATGTTTCTATTGCTTACCACAGCTGCACTATGCCTGTCTAAGTGGAGTTGCTGATTCTGTTATTATAGGTTTGCTGTGGTCCCACTAGGAGATCAACTGAATGGACTTCATTCAGCCAGGAGAGAGAGAAATAAGAGCAGGAGGAGGCCATTTGGCCCTTCTAGCCTGTTCCGCCATTCATTATGATCATGGCTAATCATCCAACTCAATAGCTTAATCCTGCTTTCTCCCCATAAGCTTTAATCCTATTCACCCCAAGTGCTATACTCAGCCACCTTTTGAATGCATTCAATGTTTTGCCATCAACTACTTCCTGTGGTAATGAACTCCACAGGCCCACCACTCTTTGAGTGAAGCAATGTCTCCTCACCTCCATCCTAAATAGTCTACCCTGAATCCTCAGACTGTGCCACTGGGTTCTGGACTCCCCCCACCATTGAGAACATCCTTCCTGAGTCTACTCTGTCTAGTTCCATTAGAATTTTATAAGTCTCTACGAGACCCCTCCCTCATTCAAAGAACAAAGAACAAAACAGCACGGAAACAATTCTAACCTAGTCAATCTCTCCTCGTACAACAGTCCCACTATCCCCAGAAACAGCCTGGTAAATCTTCACTGCACTCCCATGTGAACAAGAACATCCTTCCTCAGAAAAGACCAAAACTGCACACAGTATTCTTGGTGTGGGCTCACCAAAGCCCTGTATAATTACAACGATACATCCCTGCTCCTGTACTCTTGATGATTCTGTCCCTTTGCAAAGAAGAAAAGACACTTTTTAAGCACTTTTCAACGGACGGCATGGTGGCAGAGTTGGTTAGCACTGCTGTCACACAGCATCAGGAACCTGGGTTCCGTTCCTAGCTTGGGTTATTGTGATGGATTTTGCACATTCTTCCCGTATCTGCATAAGTTTCCTCTAGGTGCACCGGTTTTCTCCTACAGTCCAAAGATGTGCAGCTTAGGTTGACAGGTTATGCTAAATTGACCCTAAATCGTCAGTGGGATTAGCGGGATAAATATTTGGTGTTAACAGAATAGGGTCTGGCTGGGACTGTGATCGGTGCAGACTGTAAGGATTCCATAAAGCCAGGCATCCCAAAACGCTTTTCAATCTATAAAGTACGTTTGAAGTATGATCAATGCTATAATGTAGGAAAGGGAGCAGCCAAGTTGCATGTTGCAAGCTCCCATAAATGGTAATGTAATAATGAGCAGATTTCTAAACAGTTGTTTTGGTTACAGGTTAAATACCGTCTGGGCACCATGGAAAGCTCTTGTACTCGACTTCTAAATAGTGCAGGGAATCTTTTGCATCACTTGCGAGGTTTTGAATTAGCAGGGTGGTGTAGGTGACATTTGCTGTGGATTAGATGCTTAAGTTTCTGGAGTGGGACCTGAACCCACAACTTTCAGGTTCCGAAATTGATTGACTGCAAGTGCCACGCAATTCCTGATTAAATCCAGAACTCCTCCGTTGGGAGCTGTGTCCGTGCCTTATAATTCCATTTATTTTTAAAAGTGCTTAGCAGGTGGTTTAGAAGTCTTAAAGCTAGCAAGGCATGAAATCAAAGAGAAAAGAAAACATTCCATTAAAATCCTGACAGGAGCTGGCAAAAAATTGGAAGCAGGCTTCGTGTTTTGCATTTTACCTGAAGTGAACCCCTGCTCATGTGCTAGCCATGTCTTGATGAGAAGAAAGCAGAAGGTTACGTGTTCAAATCTCACTCCAGACAGACTATATAACCTAGACTACAGTCCAGCGGGAGTGTTGCATCTCTGGAGGTCCATCTTTCGGATAAGATAAAGCCAAACCGTTATCTCCCTTCGGAGGAGAATATCAAAGATCCATGGCCCTATTTAAAGAAGGATGGTGGCCATGGAGACACAGAGAGAACATGCAAACTCCACACAGACACTGACCCCAAGGCTAGATTCGAATCTGGGTCCTGGCACTGAGGCTATAATTAGTTGTGTAGTTCTTTTGGGCATCATGAGGTTGAGGGAAAAGTGCTGTATAAATGCTGTCTGTGTACACACAGACTGATATTTTTGAAATCATCCGAAGTTCTACTGTCTGCGTCCTGACTCGTGTCAAGTTTCACTCGCTCATTTCCCTTGCTTGTGCTTGCTGACTTCATTTAACTTAATTACTGTCATATGTATTAGCAGACAATGAAAAGTAGCTGGAGTAAATACATGGGGTTACGGGAATAGGGCCAGGGTGGGATTGTGGTCAGTGCAGACCCGATGGATGGAATTCTGTAGGATTCTGTGATTCTATACCTGTAGACCTACCTTGACTGCTCATTAAACTCTTGTTCGTGTTTTTCAAATCCCTCCATGGCCTTAGCCTTGCCCACTTGAGATATCAAACATACACACTGACTCGCTGTCTTGCGCTCTCCGTCACACACACACACCCCCAGCCATCCAAGAGATTTCCAATTATAGCCCCTTGAGCATTCAAATTCTAATCAGTTAACCATTAGCAGCAATGCCTTCAGCCTTCAATTGTGGAATGCCTTCCTAGAATCTCGGAAAATCTCTTAATATTTCCTTTGTGGCTTGGAGTCAATTTTTTTTAAACTTTCCCCTGTCACACTTTATTATATGAATGTGAATAGATGTATGTCATGGCATTTCGTTAGCTTTGTCAATCTTTGTCACACAATATTGTCACCTATCTTTAGAACAGGTTTGAGGACAATGGAACGATGCTATATGAATTCAAATTGTTCTTGCATCTGAACACAAGCAGTGGGGGGCTGAGTAGGGTGAGAGGATGTGGTCTGACTGCAACTGGAAAACCCCACAGCTGCTGACATTTAATTTAGGAGAGAAGAAAGGAGAAAAACAAACTTGCATTTATACAGTGTCTTTGGCAACCATCGATGGCCAAAAGAGACTACCAGCCAATGAATTATGGAATAGTTCCACCAGTATGCAGCTGTATCACGTGCTGATTTACTGCGTACAGTGAGGTTGAGATCTTCAATTGCACAGTCTGTTGCTGCATCCTGTCATGGGGTGGCACAATGGTTAGCATTGCCGCCTCACAGTGCTAGGGACTCGGATTTGATTCCCGGTTTGGGTCACTGTCTGTGTGGAGTTTGCACATTCTCCCCATGTCTGTGTGGGTTTCCTCTGGGTGCTCCGGTTTCTTCCCACAGTCCAAAGGTGTGCGGGTTAGTTTGATTGGCCATGCTAAATTGATCCTGAGCGTCAGGGGTATTAGTAGAGTAAATACGTAAGGTTATGGGGGTAAGGCCTGGGTATTTTGTTGTCGGTGCAGGCTCAATGGACCAAATGGCAGCCTCCTGCGCTGTAGGGATTCTATTCTATTCTATCTTTTGCTTAATCTTTCCTCAAGTGATAGGATAGAAGGCACGAGCGTCCAATCGGAAGGTTCAGTCAATTCTGCTTGATGAGCCGGAGGAGATACCTAAGAAAGGTGTGACCCACTACAAGTTCGAAAATTCATGTGTGGAGTTATATGTAGCTTGTGGTGAATCAATACTGTTCATTCCTCTGCAGGTACTACTTTGCAAATGTGTGTACACATTGTACAGATGATGTAGAGCTCTGCATGCAGCTAAAATATTTTCCTGTGCCACATCCAGCAGCAGAATGCAAAACCTTCTCTGAATTTCTTCTTAAAAGAGCTGCTTGTCTTTTGTTAAGATGGAGATTTCAGGTTCCCACACAGTTTATTCTTTGGGTCGTTCTAAATGAACTTGCTGAATTGATGCCAATTGTGTTGGCTGCTTGAACATTTCTTTCTTGTGTATGTTGTGGACGGATGCCATTTGAGAACTGGGCTAACGCTGTTAAAACTCTTGTTGGCCTCATTCCAACCTAAGAGATTATAAGTAATGTCTCTCTTTTTCAATACTGGCACACACTGAGTCACATCACTATATGAGCGTTTGTTTTTATTTAATACTTTTCCTTAATGTGCTCAGGTGCACCATGTTAATTTTGATGGGTGAGGGACATTCGAAAGAGCTACCCAATGAATTCCACTCCTTAGTCTTTCCCAATAGTTCTGCAAATTCCCTTTTCAAATAAGTGGCCAATTCCCTTGTGAACATTACTATTGACAGCATGCAAACTCCGCATACAGTGATCCAAGCAAGGAATCAACCCTGTGTCCCTGGCGCTTTAAGGGAGCAGTGATAATCACTGTGCCTCTACAACAGAACTTTCTGTCAGCTGATATTCCAAAATTCAGTGGTGCTGTGAATTTTCCAATTCCTTCTGACCTCCAAAGATACTGTCTTTGCATATGTCTTCATTCTTACACAAGACTCTTGCACCTAATTCATTGTCTTCCTCAGACCCAAGAACAGAAGAACTACTTTCATATCTCAGTGATCTGACCGTTGCCTAATCATTGCTAACTGATGTGTACGGTCTTTAAATGATACATCAGTCAGCACGAAGGAGTCAATTCAACCATCGTTCCAGTATACCTATCCAAAAACCCTCACTTCCCTGCTCTCTCCACATAGCCCTGCTATTTTTCTCCTTGGCATTTGAAACCATGGGTTTTGATCCTTTTCCTTGGCAGTTCCTCAATTATTTAAAAAGTACTGTAACTAATTCACACATTTGAATTCTGTGTAGATTCCTGAATCCTGAAATGTAGATTCAGGTTGAGCCACACATGTCCAGTGAAGCTTGAAACCAAAATGAAGGGAAATTGGCTTGACTGTCAAAAGATGAAGGCAGTATTACTCTGTTGAAAGATTGGTTTAACATCATACAGATTACAAACTTGTTCTGAAGAAAAACCCTCACTTAATTCAAGGAGTAATGCATTCTTCAGTTCTCTTTGGGCCTGGAGTTCAGACTGGATATTCATATGATCATTGACGAAGCAGCATATCACGTGCAAAGACTAAGATATTTAATGGCAGCAAAGTGGTAAAACAGTGCACACTGCTGCCTCACAGCGCCAGGGAGCTGGGTTCGATTCTGTCCTTGAGTGACTGCAGTTTGCAAGTTTTCCCAGTCTTTGCGTGGGTTTCCTCCCACAATCCAAAAAGGTGCGGGTTAAAAAATTTATCTATTATCACAAATAAGGCTTACATTAATATTGCAATGAAATTACTGTGAAGTTCCCTTAGCCGCCACACTCTGGCACCTAACTGAGTACATCTTTCAGAATGTGGGAGGAAACCGGTGCAGACAATGGGGGTAACATGCATACTCCACTTAGACAGTGACCCACGCTGGGAATTGAACCCTGGCACTGTGAGGCAGCAGTGCTAACCACCTGTGCTATTATATCACCCATAGGTTAGATAGATTGGTCATGCTGAATTGGTTCTTAAGTGTCCAAAGGTGTGCAGGTTCGTTCAGGGAGGTAATGGCCTAGTGGTATTAGGGCTAAACTTTTAATCCAGAAACTCAGCTAATGTTCTGGAGATCTGGGTTCAAATCCTGCCAGGGCAGACGGTAGAATTTGAATTCAGTAAACAAAAATCTGGAATTAAGAATCTACTGATGACTGTGAAACCATTATCAGTTGTCGGAGAAACTCAACTGACTTACTAATGTCCTTCAGGGAAGGAAATCTGCCATTCTTACCTGGTCTGGCTACATGTGATTCTAGAGCCGCAGCAATGTTGTTGACTCTCAATTGCCCTTGGGCAACTTGGAATGGGCAATAAATTCTGGCCAGCCAATGACACCCATGTGCCACAAATGAATTTGGTTTCCTCCCACAGTCTTTTGGACTGTAAAAGGTAACCAGAGCACCTGGTGGAAACAAATGCAGTCACAGGGAGAGCGCACAGGCACTGCATAGACGGGTTTGGTGAAGTGGCCAGGCTAAATTGTACCTTAGAGTTCAGATATGTGTAGGTTGGATGTATTAGCCATGGCGATGAGCATGAACAAGATATTCTGTTGGTGCAGACTCAATGGGCCAAATGGCCACCTTCTGCACTGTAGGCATTCTGTGATTCTATGATTTAGCAGCTGCAGCAAACTAACATAGTTGAAACAGTGCCTAGCCTGTACAGGGAAAGCTTGTGTGGTCCCTCGCCTGGCAAGCGACATTCATCATTGTCAGGATTTGTGAGAAAAATGTGTGCAGCGATCAGTAGTCTTCTGGGGAAGCAGCCTATGCTCTTTAATCTAAAGCAAGCTCTTACTTTCTACACTGATGGCTGTGTACTCGTGACCAGCTCTTGTGAGGAAAACAAGTTCCTAATTTGTGTTTTGATGTGGCATTTTGGTCGGAACATGAAAGTTAATATCAGCAGAATTAGCAAGCTCCCTTCCAAAATTATGCCAGCTCCACCTCTGCTCCTTCTCACTGTATGAGATAGATATAGTGTGCATGGAGGAAATGCAGTTTGGATTTACCAGAATGATACCCAAATTCCAGGGGTTAAGTTTTGAGGAGAGGTTACGCCAATTTGGTGGAGATTAGGAAGAGGCAGTGGCCTAGTAATTCAGCAACCCACACTAATCCTCTGAGGATATGGACTCAAATGCCACCACAGCAGGTGGTGAAATTTAATTTTGATTAATAAAATCAGGAATTGAAAGCTATTCTCAATATTGGTGACTGTGAAATTGCCATAGATGATAAAGCTCTTTAGGGAAGGAAATTGGCCATCTTTACCTGGTATGGCCTCCATGCAGTCGACCCTTACCTGTCTTCTTACCTGGAAATGACTTCGCAAGCCACTTAGTTCAGAGCTATTAAGGATGGCCAACAAATGTTGGCCAATACCCACCATTCAATGAAAAAATTAAATAAAAGCTAGGACTATATTCCCTGGAATTTAGAAGGGTAAGGGATGATTTGGTCAAAGTTTTCAAGTTATTAAGTGAAATGGAGACCATGGATAAACTGACTTAATCTAATCAGTTGAGTTCATAATGTGATTCATTTGCATCTCTTAAAAGTTACGTAGATAGAGACCCATCTCTGCAAACCAAAGCAATATGTTCAAGTTTTACACTTTTTGAATAACTCTCTGTTTCTCCAATGCCACACCTCAGCCATTCGGAACTAACCTGTCAATTAATCAGCACTCTTTTCTCCTCCAATGTAAATAGTTGCTATTATTTGAAATCTGGTATTCTTGCATTTGGCCTGCTAAATGCAGAACAAAGCCTCGGTAGTATGTCTGTGTTTCAGCAATGTTCAAGAGCTGTACTATCAAGCAACTGCTTGTCAGTTACCAAATACCTGGAAGACCAAGCTTGAAAACTAGCAAAAGTTGACCAAAAACTTAAAATCCACTGGTACAGGCAGTAGATAGCTGACATATTAAGTCAATGACACGCAATATATATAAGCAGGAGGCAATGGCCTACCTATCACCAAACCGTTAATCCAGAAACTCAGCTAATGTTCTGCAGACCCGGCTTCCCATCACAGCAAATGATGGAATTTGAATCCAATAAAAATTGCAAATTGTATTTCAAATCCAGATTTGAGAGAAATGACCAAGGAACTAAAGATGAATGGCATCCTGGGCTCCTTGTGTTAACTACTTTGACTGGAACTGAGAATGAAAATGTAAAAGCAAAAAAAAAGCTCTCCAAAAATTAGAAAGTTGTCAAAGAACAAAGAACAAAACAGCATAGGAAACAGGCCCTTCGGCCCAACGAGCCTGCGCCGCCACCTAGATGTTCCCACTTCTACTTATGATCCCTGTCTATGTTTATAGATCTATGCGTTAGAACCAAATTTGAGACAATTTAGGGAGAATTTGTTCTCCCTAATCAGCCTAAGAGCTCATCTTTGGGATGTGGGAGGAAACCGAAGTACGGGGAGAATGCGCAAACTCCCACAGACACAGGCCCAAATCCATGTGTCTGCTCAGCACAGCGATAGTCACTGAGCTGTCGTGTTGCCTATCAACTGGTCCAGATCAAGTGTATACTAACGGCTTGAAGAACTAGGCTACTGTCAAAAAATCCAAGAGCAGTCCTCTCACAACCCATCACGTGCATGCTCCTTGTTAGAGAAGGCTGACTGAAGTGCCTGTAGGGTAAAACAAATACATCAATATCATCGACAATTTACACACTTCCCAGGGAACTCCCAAAGCTCATGATCCCTATTTTAAATCAGTCTTCTATACCCCTATATTCCCATTCTGTTCATGTGCCCATCTAAGTTTTTCTTAAATGACTCCAGAGTGCCTGCCTCTACCACTTTACTTGGGGATATGCGTTCCATATCCCCACCACCCTCTGTGAAAAAACTTCCTCTAGCATCCAAATTATACCTTAGCCCCTCACCCTAAGCCCGTGACCCCTCATGCTTTTGTCCTTGACAAAATTAACTTTGGCAAATTTTTTTCTCAGAAAGAGCCCTAAAAAAAAATCTCTATTTTGACCCCCGGACCTGGCATTATTTTGAACGTATTATTGAAAGTGGTGAGACAGGTTGAGAAGCTGTTCATATGGTTTCCTTGGCTTTATTAATAGAAGCCAACAACACGACATGAAGATAGTTATGTTAAATCTTTATAAACACTGAGGCCTCAGCTGAAGCATTATGTTTAGTCCTGGATAGCATTCTTTTGAAAGAATGCAAGTGCAGAAGATCCTTACTAGAATGGTATGTGGGATGAGAGACTTCAGATATGTAATGTGACTGGAGAACTGAGGTTATTCAGGGCAACACGATGGCACAGTGGTTAGCACTGCTGCCTCACAGCACCAAGGATCCGAGTTTGATTCTCGGCTTGGGTCTGTGCGGAGTTCGCATGTTTTCCCCATGTCTTTGTGGGTTTTCTCCATCTGCTCTGGTCCCCTCCACGTTCCGAGAGGGTGCATTGGTCATGCTAAATTTTCCCTGGTGCTGGACTGTGGCAACAAGGATTTTCACAGTAACTTCATTACAGTGTTAATGTAACCATAAGAGAAAATGCTGGAAAATCTCAGGTCTGTAAGGAGAGAAAAGAGCTGACATTTGAGTTCAGATAATCCTTTTGTCAAGGCTGTCACCTGGATTTGAAATGACAGCGCTTTTCCCTCCTTACAGATGCTGCCAGGCCTGCTGAGATTTTCTAGCATTTGGTTTCTCTTTTGGTTTCAGATTCCAGCATCTGCAGTAATTTGCTTTCATCCAGTGTAGATGTAAGCCTACTTGTGACACTAATGAAGTTTTAAAAAACTTAACCTTCTGTGTTCAAAGAATTGTTTAAGAGGAGATTTGATAAGCGGTGTTAAAATACCGAATGATTTTGATAAAGTAAATAAATAGAAACAGTTCACTGTGCCAGAAGGGTTAGTAATCCCAAAGGACACAGATGGGCTGATCAGCAAAAGAACCACAGGCGACAGGAGGAGACCTTATCGTGGTGAGTTATAAGGGTGTACTGTCTGAAAGGATGGGGGAAGCAAGTTCCAAAAGGGATTGGATACTTGAAAGAAACAGCGGGAACTAATTGGATAGCTCATCAAAAGAGTCAGTGCAGGCATGATGGGGTGAATGGTCTTCTGTGCTGTGGTCATTCTTTAATCAGAACCTCAAATTTCTGCACTAAAGCTTAATTCTGAGGATGTTCCAATTTCTTTCAATGTTTAGCGCTCACTGAGGGGCAGACGGTATTGCTCAGAATGAAACTTTCCCCATTTCTGACATCTGGCGTGAAGACTCTGATATTCTGATTTGTGGGTAGAGTCAAAGCCTCTGGACTAACAGCATTAAGTCACGCTAACTCCTTGCTGATATCTTGACCTGTGGTCTACCCATTCCTTTTCTCTCATTCTTTGTGTGGAAGGTTGTCAGCATGTGCTCAGCACCTGGTTACTGATGCCAAGGTTGACGCTCTGAGCTATCTTGACTAGGAAGCAAATGCAGTCTTCAGGAACTGAATAAGTAGACAATCAAATATCTCGGTGCAATCATCAGTCCTCACTGGATTCAAAGTCATGTGAATCTTACAATCATTGAGCGCATTGCTTGCTGAAATATAAAGCAGT
Organism: Sphyrna mokarran; assembly: GCA_024679065.1. Lineage (NCBI taxonomy): Eukaryota > Metazoa > Chordata > Chondrichthyes > Carcharhiniformes > Carcharhinidae > Sphyrna > Sphyrna mokarran. The sequence continues at coordinate 11,364,415 of JAGIQG010000009.1, forward strand.
GTTTATTAAATGTTTAAAGTTATTGATTTAAGAAGGCCTTTTTTGGGGGGACTTCATTTAAGTTCATGGTCATTTTAAGTTTCTTGACATGTTTCAAAAGAGACTTACTCTAGGCTTGTGTTGAGAAACTCATGGTTTATTCAGAGTAATTTGATGCAGCCTGTATAATCTTTTACTCAGTTACCAGAGGCTGCTACAGACCATTGCTGTGTTGGAAGCCCAACGGGCCCAGGCTATTCACGACTTGGAATGTTTAAGCAGACATCAGAAAGAAGGGCTGAAGGAACCCATTGCATTTGTGGAAAATCTCCAACAGAAGGTAGGTCATTAATAAGTCCTTAATAAGCATGTTCTGTATTCGTTAGAGAATAATAAGGATCCTTTTTCCCTGTGTATTTTTTTTTATCTCTTTTCATTAAAATCTCTGATTGAGATTTAAGTAAGTTATTTAGATAATTATATATCCAATGAGTGAAAACTCCCTCTTTTTTTGTTTCATTCTGAGATATTTAAAAATGATTAACATTTAAAGGTTACCTTACAAGTGTCTTTGCAAATGGAAACTTTGTGACTTAATGGAATGTGTGATCCATAGGAAGATTGTGGATCTAGACCCCAGCAATTGCAGACTGAATGCATTAGACTCATACTCAACTATGGTATTGAGCGAATACTGCATTGCCAGAAGTGCAGATGGATTTTTGATTAGAAACAAAAGTTCTAATGGGAAAGATAGTCACCTGAGATCAGAGGCAGAAGGGCTCTCTTCACCTGAGATTTTGGAATATAGGCAATGCCAGTGGGGCAATATTTATTACCCATCCTGAATTAATGTGAGGACCAGTTTCCTTCCACAGTCCAAAGATGTCCTGGTTAGGTGGATTGGCCATGCTGAATTGCCCTTTAGTGTCAGGGGTACTAGCTAAGATAAATGCCACCCAGGGATAAGTCCTGGGTGGGATTGTGGTCAGTGCAGACTCAATGGGCAGAATGACCTTCTGAACTGTAGGGATTCTATGATTCTATAAAATTAAGAAGCAAATATGCTGTGAAACTGAAGAGAGTCCAAGGGAAGGGCAGTGGTTCTATCTATTGAAGGACTTTACTGAAGTACCTGAGCTTTTAAGAGAGAGTTTTGAAGCTTTTAATGACCATTTTCTGGTGCTAATTTATGAATTCAGTTGAGCAGTGTACATTAAGGGATATAATATCCCCTCTCAATAATCCAGCATCATAAACATTGGGGCCACTATCCAGACTTTAACTGCTACCTGTATGCAGAGATGGGCTGGGTCCAGTGGGACATTATAGGTTGGTATTGTTTCGTGGTCTAAGCAATCCAGTGACACACAAACACAAGAAATAGAAGCAGAAGGAGGCCACTAGGCCTTCAAGCCTGTCCCGGCTTTCAATGCGATCATAGCTGATCTATGCTGGGCACAGTTCTGTGCCATTTCCCCATACCCCTCTATTCATCAATCTGTCAAATATTTATCCACCTCAATTTAGTACTTCTAAGGATCCAGTTCCACTACCCTTTGGGGCAGAGATTCATCACTTTGCGTGAGAAGACATTTCTACACACCTCAGTTTTAAATGACCAACTCTTTATCTTGTAGCGATGTCCCCTTGTTCAAGACTCTCCCACTAGTGAAAACATCTGACCATCTCTTCTTCAATGCTACCCTTGCAGGTTTGGTTCGTCCAATTAATGTGCAGATTAAAATCTCTTATGATAATTGCTGTTCCCTTCAAACATACCCATTTCCCCAATTATGCTGACTTTTTTTAGGAGATCACATTTTGGGGATCTGTTGACTACTCCAACCCTTGTCTCCCAAACTAATTCTATATCACTCTGCACTGCCTGTATATCATGACTCACCATTGATCTGAAATGTTTCTTGATTAACCTAATAACGTTATCTCACCTCCTCACCCCTTTGGCCTTTTTTTTTGGAATATTGTGTACCCTGGAATATTGAACACCCAGTCCTAGTCATCCTGCAATCACGTTTTTGAGTTAATTAACGCTTCATACTTTATGTTGCAATCTGTGCTATCAACTGATTTATCTTGTTGCAAATGCTTTGTGCATTCGAATAAAGAACATTTAACTTTGATTTTTTTAAAGTTGTTTACAATTCTGAATTTGCTGTTTTGCATATTTTTGTGTACGTTTCCTGCTCTCGCCTGTCACACCATGACAGTCAGGTTCCCCCTCACTATCCTGTGACTCTGCACCGCATATACCTCTGATTTTTTTAAACCTTCTGTTTTCGGAAGCTTCCGCCTCCTAGTTAGGGCTCTTGTGTGAATCTTTGATATAATGTAATGTTTATATGATCTGCCCCTACTTGTAGTTTTCTGTTGACACTCAGACTGATCACTAATCTGCACTCCTATCATTAGCTTTGACTTCCAAATTTTTTAAACAATTGAACCCTCCCCCTGCTCTTTAGTTTAAAGCCCTCTTTACTTCCCTACTTTTACAGTCTGCAAGAACACTAGTCCCAGCATGCTTCCCAACGGTTGTCCCAACGATGCAGCCCTCATTTTCCTCAGTACTGATGGCAATGTCCCATGAACTGATACCCACTTCTCCCACACCAGTCTCTATGCCACATATTAACCTCTCTAATTTTATATATCCTTTGAAATTTGCATGTGGCTCAGATAATACAGAGATAATCATGTTGGAGATTCTGTTTTTTGATGCATAACTCCTCAAACTGCGTACACAGAGCCTCCTTTCTTGTTCTACCAATGTCGTTGCTGCCTCCGTGGATTATGATCACTATATCGTCCCTTCTCACTTCAAGTTCCACTCCAACCCAGAATAGGTATCCTTGGCTCTGGGCAGGTGAATACAGCCTTCAAGACTTTCAATCCTAGTTAGAGAGAACAGTGTCTATTCCCCTGACTATACTACTCTCAACTAGGGCAGCAAAATATTTCCCTTTTTAGACCCATTTCTATTACCTCCTTTGACCCACCATGTCTCAGCTGAAGGAAACATCTTGACTGAAATACACTGTAATATCAAATAAGTGATCAAGACCTGGATAAACATGCGACTGGCTGGAAGGAATAACCAGACAGAGCTAGAGTTTAGCCTTTAAAGAAAATTGTATGAAGTTTTTTTAACAGCAATCTGAAATGGACAATGATTTCGATAACTAATTTTCGTAGAAGCATACAACGTGGCACAGAAGGCATTTGGCCCATCATGTCTTTTTGCCCTATCCACTTCATCCCATTTCTCTGTCTTTTCCCTATTTTCCATTTCAGATCCCTTTGAAAGTTACTGTTGGATCTGCTTCCATCATCATTTCGTGATGTGTAGATGCCGGCATTGGATTGGAGTGTGCACAGTAAGAAGTCTTACAACATCACATCTAACAGGTTTATTTGGAATCACAAGCTTTCGGAGCACTGCTTCTTGATCAAGTGACAGGAGAACATTGGGATCCATTCACCTGATGAAGGAGCAGCACTCCGAAAGCTTGTGATTCCAAATAAACCTGTTGAACTTTAACCTGGTGTTGTGAGACTTCTTACAGTCGTCTTTTGAGGCAGTGCATTGCAGATTGCAACTGGTTGTGTAAAATAAAAAAATGTGCTTCCCCTCTGATTTGTTTTGCCAATTATGTTAAACCTCTGATCTGTGGTCACTAAATCTTCTTCCAGTAGGATCAGGTTCTTTCTACCTACTCTTGTCAAAAAGAAAACTCTCATAATCTCTGCACCGTTTTTTCTGAGTATTTGTTTTATGAGAAGCTATTAGGAAGACAATCTGATGCACTGAATATGGATGGATTTTTAATGCTGACAACTGGCTTGTGACATAGGTTGAGATGGGCTTTCCATGTCCGCAAAGAGTGGTTCAGCTGCCTTCAATCCCATGGGACCATTATACGTCTGGACTTGGAAATTTTGAGAAAGAATACAGAAATAAGAAACACAACACGCGGAGGTTAAAGCTCGTCTTTGACAAAGGTACTTGTTTGTTTTTATGATTTTGTTCTTCGTTCAGTTTGCCATGAAAGCCCTTCAGATCTCAATGTTGATGAATAAAAGCTATTGAGAAATTCTCCCTAATTGAATATCGGGAAAACTGAATAGGTTATTTTTGGTCCCTGCCACAATGCCCCCTCCTGAACCACTAACTCCACCCCACTTCCTGTCAACTCTCTGAGGTTGAATTCGACAGCTTCCAACCTTACTATCATCAAGTTGTTTATATCTCTAACGCTGCCTTGACCTTGCGGCCACTTCTGCTCACCTGTTGTCAAAATCTGAATTTTTGTTAGGGCAAGACTTGACGATTCTAACCCACTCCTGGCTGGCATCTCACATTATACTCTTTGAGCTCATCCAAATCTTCCATTCATGTTCCGATTCTCATCTGTCTCTCTCTCTCTCTCTCTCTCTCTCTCTCTCTCTCTCTCTCTCACACACACACACACACACACACACACACACACACACACACACACACACTTGTGGTCACTTGAGCATCCCCAGTTTCAGTTTCAATTGCTGCACCATCAGTGGCTGTGCTTTCAGCTGCCCGGGCCCTAAGCTCTGCAAGTAACATGCGTGCCACACAAATGCTAGACAATGACCATCAGCAATTAGAGACACTCTAACCACCATCCCTTGATATTCTTGGGGTTACCATTGACCAGAAACTCAAATGGACTCACCACATAAACAAAGTTGCTACAAAAACTGGTCCAAGGCTAGGAATCTGCGGAGTAGACGAGTAACTCATTTCCTGACTCCCCAAAGCCAATACAAGGCAAAAATCAGGAGTGTGATGGAATATTTCCCTGTTGCCTGGGTGGGTGCAGTTCCAACAAACGCTCAAGAAGCTTGACACCATTCAAGACAAAGCAGCCCACTTGATTGAAAGCTCATCTACAAACATCACTCCCTCCACCACCGACGCTCTGAAGCAGTAGTGTGTACTATCTATAAGATGCACTGCATCAATTCACCAAAGATCCTTAGACAGCACCTTCCAAATCCATGACCTCCAAGTCATTAATCATCCTGACTTGGAAATAAATCACCATTCCTTCACAGTTGCTGGGTCAAAATCCTGGGATTTTCTCACTAACGGCACTAATCACAGCACATGAACTGCAGTGATTCAACAAGGCAGCTTATCACTACCACCTCATGGGCAACTAGGGATGGACAATAAATGCTGGCCAACCAGTGACACCCATGTCCCATAAATGAATAAAAAAAAAATTCCCTCCCCCTAAACCACTCCCATTTTTTATCTCACTTGCTCCCAGTAAAACACTTTTTAAACCTAACTCTTTTGGTCATCTGTTCTAATATTTCCTTATGTGGCTGGGCGTCAGCTCTTGTTTTGGAATGCCTCACAAAATGCATTAAGATGTCTTGTTATATTCAAGGAGCAGATTTTTTCCTTTGCAAATATCAGTGCCTTATTTTGAGTTTTTTGTTTTATTTGGAGCGTCTCAAATTATGTTCAATTTTTGAATGTTTTCTTGGCTAGGTTTGCCTGTGAGACCAAAAAGTCCCATGGATTCCAAGAAGGATGCAGAGTCTTCGTCCTCCTCTTTTTACTCTTCAGTGTTGCCTTCAAGTGATGCCCCTGACGTAATGATAAACAACCGTGCACAGGTGAGAAGATACTTTGAGAGAAAATGCGAAAGTGAATTAATTTGATGCATTATTTTAATTCAACATTGTCATGAATTGTTTAAAGTCAGTGCAAAGTGGCCTCAAGCTCACATCAACACTAAGCCCCTGTTGGGCAGCACGGTGTTATAGTGGTTATCACTGCTGTCTCTCAGCATCAAGGATCTGGGTTCGATTCCGGCCTTGGGTCACTTCCTGAGTGGAATTTGCACATTATTCCTGTGTGCACGTGGGATCCTCCAGGTGCTCTGGTTTCCTACCACAGCCCAAAGATGTGGATTGGCCATACTAAATTGCCCCTTAGTGTCAGGGGGGCTAGCTAGGGTAAATGATCCCCTTATTGATCGAAAACCTATCCATCTGACTTGAAGACACTCGATGACCTGGCCTCTACAGCCCTCTGTGGCAGTGAGTTCCACAGATTCATCACGCTCTGAAGAAATTCTTCCTCATCTCAGTTTTAAAGGAGTGTGTCTTCACTCTGAGGTTGTGCTCTCAAGTTCTAATCTCCCACTACTGGAAACATCCTGTCCATGTTTATTTAGGCCTCTCAGTATTCTGTAAGTTTCAATTAGATTACCCTTCATCCTTCTAAACGACATCGAGTATAGAACTAGTCTCCTCAACCACACCTCATATGACAAGCCCTGCTCTTTAATTCTATTCCTCTAGAAATAAATACTAACATTGAGTAGCCTCCCAACTGCCAACTGAACCTGCATGTTACCCTTAAGACAATCCTGAACCAGGACTCTGAAGTCCCTTTGTGCTTCAGATTTCCAAAGTCTTTCCCCATTTAGAGCAATCATTTGCTTGAAATGAGAGCATAATAATCAGAGCTAATATAAAGTACTGAAGCAGTGATGCACATTAAGTAGCAGATATAGAGATCGCTTGTTAGTTTTCTAATTTTTTTTTGTAATATTATGTAGTGTTTACATAAAAGAAGCAGACCCCTTCCTTCTGACCATATATTCAGGAATTTGATTAAGATCAGGCTCAAATTGGCAGCTGTGTAGGGCAATGTGTGTCAGCATCTGTAAATTTTTTGTATGGAGTCACAAATATTGGGATCGTAACTGTCAACTATACTAAGGAAGTTGAATCTTTGGCAAAGAGGAAGAAGGAGGCTTATGTAAAAATGAGACGTGAAGAACTTGAATAGCAGGTTAGGTGTAAAGATTCACATTCTAATCAGTAATCTGTAAACAGTCTGTGCTGTTATATGTGCTGTTTGAAACCAGAACACCTCATTCATCTGACGAAGAGGACAGCCTCGAAAACTTGTGTGAGTTTATTATCAAATAAATCGGTTGGATTTAAACCTGGTGTTGTCAGACTTCTTACTGTGTTCACCCCAGTCCAACGCCGGCATCTCTACATCATAATTTGTAACTCCCCAGTGCCCTAACTGAACCTTCACGTCTCATTTTTACACAAGCCTCCTTCTTCCTCTTCGCCAGAGATTCAACTCCCTTAGTACAACACAGTTCCCTCACCCGACCACTTCCTCCCTGCTTGACAGGTACATATTTATCAAGGACTCGCAGTAGCTGCTCCTTGAATCTGGAGTTCTCCTGAAGGCTGGGGAGTTTGCTGCAGACAATGGTCTGAAGCACAAAGAGGTTACGCGGTTGTCTGAAAGCAAGTAGTGGGAGTGTGGGGATAGCCCTGGCATGATGTTCGTCTTCATAAATGGTATGTTGAAGACAGAGGGTGGTGGTTGAAGTCCATTTGCAAGTGGTGTGCCTCAGGGATCTGTTTTGGGGCCATTGCTGTTTGTCATTTTTATATATGACCTAGGTGAGAGTGTAGAAGGATGGGTTAGTAAATTTGCTGACGACTCCAAAGTCGGTGGAGTTGTAGACAGTGAGGATGGATGTTATAGTTTGCAGAGGGACATAGGCTGCAGAGTTGGGCCGAGAGGTGGCAAATGGAGTTTAATGCGGAAAAGTGTGAGGTGATTCACTTTGGTAAGAGTAACAGGAGTACAGAATATAGGGCTAATGGAAGGACTCTTAGTAATGTCGATGAGCAGAGAGATCTTGGTGTACATGTGCATAGCTCCCTGAAAGTTGGCACCCAGGTTGATAAGGTTGTTAAGAAAGCGTACGGTGTGTTAGATTTTATTGGTAGAGGGATTGAATTTCAGAGCCATGAGATCATGTTGCAAGTGTACAAAACTCTGGTGCGGCCACACCTGAAGTATTGCGTACAGTTCTGGTCACCGCATTATAAGAAAGATGTGGAGGCATTGGAAAGGGTGCAGAGGAGGTTTACCAGGCTGTTGCCTGGTATGGTGGGAAGGTCTTATGAGGAAAGGCTGAGGGACTTGAGGTTATTTTCATTAGAGAGAAGAAGGTTAAGAAGTGACCTAATTGAGGCATATAAGATGATCAGAGGGTTAGATAGGGTGGACAGTGAGAGCGTTTTTCCTCGGATGGTGATGGCTAACACGAGGGGACATAGCTTTAAATTAAGGGGTGGTAATTATAGGATGGATGTCAGATTCTTTGCTCTAGGGCATGGAGCAGTTGTGAACGCCCCAACTTTAAGGGTGTTCAAATGGTCAGTGGATAGACATATGGATAACATTGGAATAGTTTATGTTAGAGGGTCATTAGATTGGTTCCACTAGTCGGCACAACATCGAGGGCCAAAGAGCCTGTACTGTGCTATTATGTTCTATGTTCTAATGACCAGATGACCTGATTCAGTAATTTTGATTTGAGAGGTAGATGTTGGCCAGTACACAAGAGAATCTTTCTGCTGTTCTTTATCATCTGTGCAGCATCCTCAGAGCACCTTGATGACACTAAAAGATGTGCCCATGTCTCAGGGATGTGAGGCTTGAACCCGCAACCCTCTTGACTCGTGGGAATGTGTGAAACTAACTGAGCCATGGCTCACACTGGAGACTGTTTCCTGTCTTCAGAAGGAAGTGTATGTTTTAAGCTCAAAGAAGAAATGCTGGAAAGTCTCAGCAGGTTTGACAGCATCTGTAAGGAGAGAAAAAAGCTGGTGTTCCGAGTCCAGATGATACTTTGTCTTCAGCAATAATTTTGTTTTATCTAGTGTATATTCTAAGCCACTGATTACTGGCCTGACCATGCTTTTGTTCCCCACATTTCCCATGATGAGATCCCCTGTGAGAGCAACAGTTGTTTCCAGATTCTTCGACTTATCTTGTATTTCTCATTTGTGTTTTAAGTGAAAAAGCCCTTCAAAAAAAAGGGGAAATTCAGTCAGTTGCTTTTCTCTCCGATTTTGCAAAAATGCTCTTTTCTTAATTTTATCCAAAATTCTGAATTCCTCGGTGACGTGATTCAGGTGAACTTGCTGTGCAATGGTAGATTTGGGAGCAAGATAAACTGGGCAGTGAAAATAAAATCTTGTTCAGTTTTGTCATCTTAATTTTGCTTCTGTTCATCCAAATCTAGCCTTTTGTGCCTCCCTGATTTTATTTTTACCCCTCTCTACCATTGGTGGTTGTGTCACCGTCTCTTGGATTTGTGTTGAAGAATTCCCACCTTAAAAACACTTCTTTTAAGATGCTTCTTAAAACCCAACTCTTTGGTTAAACCTTTAGTCAGCTCCCCTATTGTTATCTTAATGGGTGGCATGGTGGTTAGTTAGCACTGGTGCCTTACAGTGCCAGGAACTGGGTTCAATTCTGGCCTCGGGTCACTGTCTGTGCAGAGTCTGCATGTTCTCCCTGTGTTTTCCTCTGGGTGCTGCTGTTTCCTCAAGTCCAAAGATGTGCGGGTCAGGTTGATTGGCCATACTAAATTGTCAGGAGATTAACAGGGTTATGGGGATAGGGTCTAGGTGGGATTGTGGTTGGTGAGGTTTGATGGGCCAAATGGCCACCTGTACAGTTGGGATTCTGCCTCAGTATCAAATTTTGACACACTTTTGTGAGATATCTTGGGATGTTTTATTATTTTAAAAGCACTTTGTAAATACAAATTGTTTTTGTATTTTATTTTATTCATTTGGACATTTCTATCATATAGGAATGTTATATTTTTCCTACAGGTGTCGCAAATATATGAAATAATTAATGTCCTGAAAATTTAGCAGCTGAAAACTTGGCTTAGTTCAGGTAGAAACTAGAAAGAGGAGTAGGCCATTTGGCCCTTCAAGCCTGTTCGCTTTTCACCTTGATTATGGCTGATCATCAAATTCAGTATCGTGATCTACCCTCATATTCCTAGATCCGTTTAGCCCCAAGAGCTACATCTAATTTCTTCTTGAAATTAGGTGTTTTGACCTTAACTACTTTCTGTGGGAGTGAATTCCACATGTTCATCACACTCAGAGTGAAGAAATGTCTCGTCATCTGCTTTTTATTTTGCTTTTTATTGCATTGCTTTTTATTTTGGTCGGCACAACATCGAAGGCCGAAGGGCCTGTTCTGTGCTGTATTGTTCTATGTTCTATGTTCTATGTTCTATCTCATCCCCTTACCCTCAAACTATCATTCTCCTCATCCCCTTACCCTCAAACTATCATTCTCCTCATCCCCTTACCCTCAAACTATGATCATTGGTTCTGGACTCCTCGATCCTTGGGAACATTCTTTCTGAATCTACCCTGTCTCAACACTGTTAGAATTTCATACGTTTCTGTGAGATTCCATCTTGCTTTGAGATAGTGGAGGGAGAAGGGTTCTTTTTGGGAATAACTTGTCACATCTCGGATTATCAAAGGCACAATATTCAATCTAACTGTTGTTATTTTCTGTACTTTATTCTGGTGACAAAAGAAGTGAAGTATCTGAAGTTTTCTTTTTACATAAACTTTTTCAGGTAATAAGAGGAAGGATTTGTGATGACTCCAAGTCAGAAACATTTAACCAGCTGTGGAGTGTGGAAGAACAGGTAAACTTTCCATTCTTGCTGCAAAATGTATAGGATTTGAGCAGGATGAGTATGAAGCTCCCAAAAGTGGGAAAAGGCTATATCATTCTGTCTGGTCAATTCATCTGTAGCCCAGGCTTCATTTCAGGATATGAGTTGACAGCTCCTCAACTAGAAACTTACAGCCCTTCAATTCGCTTTGAAGCAGGGATGTAGCAATTCTTTTCTGAAAAGAGTATTTTGCTACAGTTAGTGAATAGCTATTTCATAGATTTTCAACACCAGATTAAAATCCAACAGGTTTATTTGGTAGCACAAGCTTTCGGAGTGCTGCTCCTTCATCAGGTGAGTGTAGGACTTGTTTCACAAGCAGGGTTTAATATAGACCACGAACTCAATTACAAGATAATGATTGGAAAATAATGTAAACGGGTCGTGAGAGGACTGCTCGTGGACCTTTTTCGAGAGTATCCTACTGCTTCACATCGTTAATGTATGCTTTACCTGGACCATCTGATGGGCAACATGACAGCGCAGTGACTATAGCTGTGCTGTGCAGACACATGGATTTGGGCCTGTGTCTGTGGGAGTTTGCGCATTCTCCCCGTGCTTGCGTGGGTTTTTTCCAGGAGCTCCGGTTTCCTCCCACATCCCAAAGATGTGCTCTTAGGCTAATTGGCAAAACAAATTCTCCCTAAATTGTCACAAATTTGGTTTTTAATCCATAGATCTATAAACATGGGATTGCGTGTAGAAGTGGGAACATCGAGGTGGCGGCGCGGACTCATTGGGCCGAAGGGCCTGTTTCCCATGCTGTTTTGTTCTTTGTTCTTTGTAATCTTGTAATTGAGTTTGTGTTGATATACGTCCTGTTTGTGAAACAAATGCTGCACTCACCTGATGAAGGAGCAGTGCTCTAAAAGCTCATGCTGCCAAATAAATTTGTTGGACTTCAACCTGGTTTGGCGAGATGACTTACTGTGCCTGTACTAGTCCAATGTTGACAATTCCATGTCATAAATTTTCAATGCAATCCTTCAGAAGAGATGTGAAATGGGAGAATCAGTTTGATTAGAATGAAAGCTGGGCTACCTGTCCAACATCTGGGAGATAAAGAGATTAAAATAACATTTTAAAAATAAGGTACAGTGTTTTGAACAGGGAGTGGCACAGTGGTACAGTGGTTAGTACTGTTGCCTCACAGCGCCACATTCCAGATTCGGGTCACTGTCTGATCGAAGTCTGCACATTCTCCCTGTGTGTGTGGGTTTCTTCCAGGTGCACCAGTTTCCTCCCAGATTCTAAAAATGTGTAGGTTAGGTGAATTCCAAATTGCCACTTAGTATTAGGGGCTAGCAGGGTAAATACATGGGATAGGGCTTTAGTGGGATTGTCATTGGTGCAGACGGTATGGGCCAAGTGGCTGCCCCCTGCCCTGTAGGAATTCTATTCTATTCTTATGAAGTAGTAAACTCAGAGCTTTGTCCTTCAGGCGTATATGGACTCAATGTCCAACAGATTTCATTTGACAATCCATTTAATTACTTTTTTTCTCACAATTATTTTAATTAACAATTTTAATTGCACAAAGAGGAAACACAGATGCCCAAATTCACACAATTATTATCTGCAAAAATATTCCTTTCACAATGAATTTGCTTGTGTTTGCTTGACTTCACTTTGAAGTCTGGTGGCTCGCTTCAGGTAAGTAAATATACATGACCATTTGGACAACGCATTGGCTTTTTCACTTTTCACACCGCAACACTAGCGTACCTCTGATTCTCTGCCAATATCATATTCTGTGTCTGACTCAGAACCATTAAGAGGATCTGGGGTGAAAGCTTCCTTACAGTCTTAGGGTGAAATTTTCCCAAAATATGTCGTTTTGGGCAAGATAGTCGGTGTGATTCGCTTGCCTGTGTGAAACCAATCGCGATTTTCCCCACGCTTGGTCATTTTCTGAGAGTGGTGAGTTTTGCACAGTTTTGGGAGGGGTGGGCCTAAACATAGCGGTAGAGTCACAGAGATTTACATCATGGAAACAGGCCCTTCGGCCCAACTTGTCCAAGCCACCCCTTTTTTAAAACCTCTAAGCTAGTCCCAATTGCCTGCCTTTGGCTCATACCCCTCTACACTCATCTTACCTAAGTAACTGTCTAAACAGTTTTTAAAAGACAAAATTTCTCTCCCCTCTCAACCTTAAACCTATGCCCTCTATTTTAGACTCCCCTATCTTTGGGAAAAGATAATGACTGGCTGATCTATGCCCCTCATTATTTTATAGACCTCTATAAGATGACCCATAAACCTCCTACGCTTCCAGGAAATACGTTCCAGCCTATCCAGCCTCTTTATAACTGAAACCATCAATTCTCAATAGCATCCTAGTAGATCTCTTCTGCATTCTTTCTAGTTTAATAATATCCTTTCTATTACAGGGTGACCAGAACTGTACACAGTATTCCAAGTGTGACTTTACCAATGTCTTGTACAACTTCAACAAGATGTCCCAATTCCTGTATTCAATGTTCTGACCAATGAAACCAAGCATGCCGAATGTCTCCTTCACCATTCTGTACACCTGTGACTCCACTTTCAAGGAACTATGAACCTGAAACCCTTCGATCTCTTTATTCTATAACCCTTTAAGAAGGCGGCTAAGAGGAGACCTTATTGAAACATACAAGATGATTAGAGATTTAGATAGGGTGGACAGTGATAGCCTTTTTCCTCGGATGAAGAAAGCTAGCACGAGGGTACGTAGCTTTAAATTAAGGGGTGGTAGTTATAGGACGGATGTCAGAGTTAGGTTCTTTACCCAGAGGGTGGTAAGGGAATGGAATGCCCTGCCTGCTGCAGTTGTAGATGCGCCAAGTTTGGGGGCGTTTAAGAGGTCTGTGGATAGGTTTATGGATGAAAAGGGAATGGCTTAGGTTAGAGGGTCATTGCTTTTTCTTAATTGGTCGGTGCAACATCGAGAAAGGCTGAAGGGCCTGTTCTGCGCTGTAATGTTCTATGTTCTATGTTCTCCTTAACGCTCTACATTAATGGAATAAGTCCTGCTCTGGTTCAATCTACCAAAATGCACAGGCCTCCGGTTTGAAAAACAACCCTCGACAACCACACTCTGTCTCCTGTCATCAAATCAATTTTGTATTCTATTGGTTACCTCGTCCTGGATCCCGTGAGATCTAACCTAATGCAACAATCTACTATGAGATACCTTGTCAAAGTAAGCCTGGCTTCATGGAGCTAAGCACAATTTTGAAAGGGCACCCCAATCTCAACTTGAATTTCAGGATCCTCCTATGTCCACCAACATCCGGATACCCCCTATACCTTCTCATTGAAGGGATGTCTACCCAACTCCTCCCCAACAAAGATCACTGGCATTGCCTTTGTGACTCTTCATATACCCATCCCAATCCATTCCATGCCCTGGCATCCTGACAGTGCCAAAATGGTTGACAGGCCTCTGATGTTCTTTTCTGGGTTCTTCAGTTCATGCATCAGCTGTGGTTCAGATAGATGACTGGTGACTGGGTTCTACATTTCTGCTAATATTACTGTCTGGACAGTCTGGAGTCTTCCACTTTTCACCACCTCGCTGTGTGGATTAAATCCAAGGCCACATTTTTTACCCCCACCCTCCGCCAGTCTTTTCTGGCACTGTAAAATACTGTGAAAACTTGGATTGTGCAAGCAGTCAATTTGGAAGTAGTACATGAGGTTGTTGAATATTGATGTAAGACTGACATGAGCTCTATCTTTTGCTTTGATTTTAAAGAAACGATTAGAGGAGCTGCTCCTTATTTATCCTCCTGAAGAAGTGGAAACGCGACGCTGGCAGAAGATAGCTGACAAGCTAGGCAACCGAACTGCCAAGCAGGTAACTTCAGACAGGAGTTTTGAAGATCTTAACTCTAAACTTAAGCTAACTTCCAACAATATTTTTTGTGGTTGCGCGGCAGAGCGTGATACGTGGTGATTGAGTGCAAGTCCAAACGTGGTGGAGCACGAGTCCAAACTTGTATTGAAATGAGTGGAGAGCTGTGCTACAGTTGATCCTCAGAAGTTGAAGAATGAGGTCTTCATTGTCCTCCCTCGTACATAGTTTGCTTCAAATATAGAATGTAATTACTCTTATCTGCCAAGTAATTGTATAGCCTTGCGCTTACTCCAGTTTTATCGTGTCTAATGATTTTAGATATAATTTTAGGGCAGTCTGTAAAATGTCCCTTATTACAAAAGTCACAATTGGTTTGCAATGTATCTAAGCCTTTTAACTTCGAGTTACTTAGTTGCTTCCCTTACAGCCCCTAGGATCTGTGTGTAAATATATAATCCATATTTTCATTTAATTCACAAATGAAGTTGATATGATACTAAAAAATCTCAGTGTAGTGAATCTTTCACTGGATGCCGCAGCACGGTTGTTAATGTCACCAAATTAATAATCCAGAGATCCTCAATTCAAATGCTACCGTGAATTTGAATTCAGTAAATGCAATGTGTTTGTGTCTTGGCGCCCAATGAAATGGCCACGAAAACAGCTGGATTGTTGCTGAATACTAACCTTTGGGGCACAGAGGCTGCATCCTTGTGACTTCACACCCATGCTACATGATTGATTCTTCTTCATCTTGTGCTGTAGCCCCTTGATGCACTCTTCTCTGTTGCATTTAGACTCTCTTACGTTATCACTTCAGTAAAATATTTACTTTGTGGAATAATACATCTAAAAATCTGCAGTTAATAGCCATTTTTAGGTGGATAATGCTATTTTGAGGAAGAGCACAGGAGTCTCTGTGGTGCTCTGGCCAATATTTATCCCTCAACCAGCATCGCTAACGCAAATTATCTAGTTATTATCATATTCCTTTATGTGGGTTTTTGCTGCGCATTTTAACTGTGACTGTAAAGTTATTCTCAATAATGATGACCATTAAACTATTGCTGGTTGGCGGCACAATGGTTAGCACTGCTATGGCACAGTTCCCAGCTTGGTCACTGTGCGAATTCTGCACCTTCTCCCTGTGTCTGTGTGGATTTCCTCCATGTCCTCCAGTTTCCTCCCACAGTCTGAAAGAGAGCTGGTTAGGTGCATTTGCCATGCTAAATTCTGCTTCACTGTCCTGAAACAGGCATTGGAGTCTGGCGACTAGGGGATTTTCACAGTAACTTCATTGCCATGTTAATGTAAGCCTACTTGTGACTGATAAATAAAACTTCAAAGAATAAAATCCCCACGTTACAGAAGGAGGCCATTTGGCCCATCACATCCATACTAAGTCTCTCTGACAAAGTACGTTAGCCAAGTCCTTCCCCCAACCTGCACACTTACCATGGCTAATCCCTCTAACCTACACATTAGAGGTTAATTGCCATTAACCTACACATCCCTCTAACCTACACATTAGAGGTTAATTAGAGGTTCATTGCCATGAAGTGGCAATTTAGCATGGCTAATCCACCTAAGTTGTGCTATACGTCAAAGTTAACTATAAATTTAACATTTACTGTAAAACATTCTTGGATGTCCTGAGGTCATGGAAGTTATTAAATGGAAGCTTTATTTGATGAATGTTGGACAGATCATGTTTTTACACTTGATAACCGTGAACTTGAACTTTCCATTTATACCACAGAGGCAAGCAGAAAAGCACGGATACTGAGTTTGACAAACAGTTACACCTGAAATTTTAAATTGTCTTTTTTCCCCGTCACTATAAATTGTTCTGTCGTACTAGTTATTTTGTGCATTTCTTTTCACTCAGGTTGCCAGCAGGGTGCAGAAGTATTTCATTAAATTAGCTAAAGCTGGAATCCCTATTCCAGGCAGAACTCCGAATTTGTACCTGCATTCGAAAAAGGTATTGTGCACAAGACGGAACTGATAACAAATGCCAATCTTTCTCTGCTCTCATTAGTATTAATTTGTTTTGACAAATTTGTCCTTCTCCATCTTCTTGAGTTTGTCGTAGTAATGCGAATCAACACATGCTGTTGCTGCATTGACCCACCTTATACAGTGCAAATAAGGAATTGAGGTGCTCTCTGGGTTATCTGATCTGGATTGGACGTACTCAGCCCAGGAACTGTGAAGAGCTTTCGGGGGTGTCTGGCAAATCATCTTTCAAGAATAACATCTAACAATCTAGTTATGTGATTTAGAAATTCTTCTGTGCTATTCCTGGCTCTTACTTGGGTGCACATTTCAGAACATTGCACACTTCCCAATATAGGAAGAAGTGCAGGAGAAGAGTGGGGCTCTACCCCTTTCCTGCCCAAAGTCCATTAGTGACAGTTTGCAGCAGATCTTATTGCCAAGCCATGGAGTATTCGCTCTCCTGCTGTTGTGATTAATTTGGACATGTGAAGCAACAGATTATTTTGTTAGGTAATTTTTTTTATTCATTCGTGGGATATAGGTGTCACTGGCTGGGCCAGCATGTATTGCCCATTCCTGGAAGGCAGTTGACAGCCAACAACATTTCTGTGGCTCTGGATTCACATGTAGGCCAGACCAGGTAAAGATAGCAGATTTCCTTCCCTAAATGACATTAGTGAACCAGGTGGGTTTTTTTCCGATAATCGACAATGGTTTCATTAGTAGATTTGTAATTCCGGATATTTTTTATTGAATTCAAATTCTACTAGCTATCGTGGTGGGAGTCAAACTCAAATACCCAGAGCATGAGCTGGGTTCCTGGATTAACAGTCTGGTGATAATACCCCTAGGCCATTGCCTCCCCCATAAATGAGGAGCAGCACTGAGGAGATGGGCTGCATCTGAACTGGGATGGAACCTACGACGTTGCAGAAAGGATAAACAGGGAGGCAAAGGCTTTAAACCAGTAAGATGCAGGGAGGGATCTACAGAAACGTACACAACCTAATTGTAAATAAAACAGTGCAGGAAAAAATGAAGCAAGAAACTTGATGGCAAAGAATGAATAGAGATATAGAATAGATAATTAAACTGGCTGAATGCAACACTTAGTGTTTGTAATAAAGCTGGAGGCAATCTTGCAGTGGGGGGAACCAGGCATTGTAGCAATTACTGACTCCTGGTTAGAATAAAAAAAAATCAGGACTTGAAATTAAGCATTACAGGATTCGATACATGTAGAAAATATAGAAAGAGTTAAAGATGGTATGGAATCACTATGTTCTTAAGGGATAACATAATGGCAATAGAAAAAGTGTTGCAGCTATTAATAGGACAAAAATAGAATCCATATGGTTAGACATAACGATAATAAAGGATCAATTACTAATATTTGTAGTCTACAGACCACTTAATAGTGAAATGGAAATGGAGCAGAAATTATGGGAGAAAAAGACTACACTGATATTAATTGGACAGAAGAGGCAAATAATGAGGAATAATATAACAAGTGTCTATGATGTGTGCAGAACGCTCAACTTAACAAGGGAAGATTCATCTTTAGGTCAACTAATGGCGAATGAATTAGAGCAAATAAAACAAATAATTTGCGATAATATATACTTTAAGATGATAAAGTAGTTCAATGCTGATAAATGTGAAATCGTAGACTTTGCTAGGGAGAACTGTTTACTGTTTAGAAGATGCGAGTCTAGATGGGGAAGAGAAATCAGGAGGATTAGGGAACCAGTATACCAAACACCAATTGTTTTAAGTTGAACTACAGCGTAGAAAGACCATCAGAAAAAAGTAAAACGTGCATTAGGCTTTATTTACCTAGGATAGAGTTGGCAAGTAAGACTGTTAAGCTAAAGCTGTGTGTCTGACCTTGGTTAAACCACACTTGGAGAATTATGTGCACCTCTGGTTGTCATATTATAAAGAAAAAGAGACACCAGACAGGGTGATTTATAGGGAGTAGACGGAAATTCATAGGAATACAAATTCAGAAAGGAATAACAGGCTAGGTCTCTTCTCTTGAGGAAAAAATGAAGGCTGAGTGGTAACTAAATAGAAGTCTTTGAAATTATGAAAGGTTTTGATAGAGTGGATAAGAGAGAATGTTTCCTGTTGTGGAGAAAAGCATAACTAGAGATAAAATAAGATAGTCTCCAAGAAATCCAATTGGGAATCCAGAAGAAACTTCTTTACCCAAAGAGTGGTGAGAATAGAGTTCCTATCACAATGACTAGTTGAAGTGAATAGAATAGTTGCATTTAAAGGGGAAATTAGATAAACATATGAGAGAGAAGCTAATATGATGACAGATTAAGACGAGAAATGATGGGAAAAAACTCAAGTAGAGCATGAACGCTAACATAGACTGGTCGAGCTAAATGTCCTCTTTCTGTATCATCAGTTCTGTAAGTGTTGTTATTAATAACCCAGCAAATGTTAAATGCTAGGTTATTCCAAATTCCTGACAGGAATTTTGGAATGTGATTTCTAACTGTATTTTTGCAGTTTGGTATAATGTGAGGAAAGAGATGAAAACCAGTGAAGAAGGTTTCAATTTTGTTGTAATAATTCAACAAAACAAACATTTATTAATTGGTAGAACTAGAAAAACAACAATAAAAATACACTTAACTACAATATTGGCTACACAATATCATTAAATCGACCCTTCTGCTTTCCTAAATTCAGAGCCTGCCCATAAGTTTTAACACTTTATGCAAAATTCATCAATAATTACCACATTTGCCTCTTTTCTGGGAACTTCTTATGGTCCAGAATGGCAACAATTGGCGTTTCAATAGGACTCCCCAGGCAATGACTTGATTGGGAGTGAACACAGTTTCTGGCTGTGTGTGGCTCGATCGTGAACCAGCACTGCTGTCCTCCACTTGTAAGATGAGAACTGACACTGACAGTGCCTTTTCTTCTGATTTTTCTTACCTGAACTACTTGTCTTAGTGATCCCTTTTACTGACATTTCTTACGAGTTCATCCTTTTCAAATGTAAGTGCAAAGTTCACCCTCGTTCTCTTCTTTGAGCTTTTAAAGTTTTTTTTATTTGTTAGTCACAAGTAAGACTTACATTAACATTGCAATGAAGTACTGTGAAATTCCTCTGGTTGCCACGCTCCAGCGCCTATCCGGGTCAGTGCACCTAATGAGCACATCTTGCAGACTGTGGGAGGAAATCAGAACATCTGGAGGAAACTCATGCATATACGGAGAGAACATGCAAACTCCACGCAGTGTCCCAAGCCAGGAATTGAATCCAGGTCTCCAGCGCTGTGAAGTAGTAGTGCTAACCACTGTGCTACGGTACCGCTCCTTTTATCACCTGTGCTTTTAATTCCTGCACTTTTAGGCCCTATAGTTAGTCACTTTGCTTAGGTAAATATCTACATACAATGTATACTAATCTGCATGCCAAGCTCCTCAGTCTGTTTGTCTCCTTAACTAATTCCTTTTCATTTGATTCCTTAATTCTAATTTCATCACATCCTCTTGACAGTCCTTCCATCTTACTGGAAATCTTACTATCAGCTAATTTGCTGTTTGTTTTAGTATCTCTCTTGAGCCACTCATAACAACAAGATTCACATTGAACAAAACAAAAATAATTAGCGTGTGCTTAATTATGTTACTAATTTTTGTGTAATGAAAACATCAGTATTAAGAGGCTCATGGAATTTTTATAACAGTGGTTAATGTTGCTGTCTCACAGTGCCAGGGAACTGGGTTCGATTCCCCGCTTGGGTCACTGTCTGTGGAGTTTGCACATTCTCCGTGTGTCTACGTGGGTTTCCTCTGGATGCTCTGATTTCCTCTCACAGTTCAAAGATGTGCGGGTTAGGTGGATTGGTCATGCTAAATTGCCCTATAGTGTCAGGGGGCTAGCTGGAGTAAATGCATGGGGTTATGGGGATAAGGGCCTGGGTGGGATTGTGATCAATAGAGACTAGATGGGCCGAACGGCCTCCTTTTGCACTGTAGGATTCTATGATTTTATAACATGGTGGAATGAGCCTCAGAAACAAAAAGTTTGCAAATCCCTGCTCTAGATCACCTACTAAAGACTGTCTAATGGGAGAAACTGTGTGTCACAATCAGTTACTAGATTTATTTTTGTCATTTTTGAGATTCTGACCTTGGTTGTTTTTAAATTTATTGTTATGTGAAATGAATCCTTTTGCATTAATCTCCTGCAATATTTATTGCTGGACATTATTGAATAGAAATAAAGAAATGCATGGATTTTTCCGTACTCCTGACATACACCATAAAACAGATTGGCATCTTGTCACTGTAACAGATGAAATGAGCACAGTTGCGGGTGCTAAAGTGAATTATACAAATGATTCGCATGGGTGCTCAAATGCGACATAATTCAGATTTGGCTGTTATTTATACAAACCCTATTGTAAATGATAAAGGATTTAATTTTCTCATTCTGACTAAGTCAATAATCCAGTAATTCTCTGTGTAAGCATTGTTTGAAATTTATGGTTCCTTTGTACAATTGCTACTGATGACAGTGCTGTAATATAACAGAGGAGGGTGCTACGGGCACATGGAACCAAACTAAAGAGCTGCATTGAGAAATGCCAAGCTTTTGCAGGCGGCAAATTAAACGCCTTTGCGTGATTACGTCCATGTAAGGATTGAACATTCTCGTTTCTTTCTCAGCTTCTGCAAGTGGAGTGGAATCCACCCCAGCACCCCAAAGTAAACTGCTCGGGTTAAACAGTCCCAGGAAGCTCCAAAGCCGACCAATATTTGAAGTTAATTTGGAAGCAAAAATAGAGGGGATTTGAGAATACATTGTGCTGTGATGATCTGGAATGCAGTACTTAAAAAACACAAACTCATGAGAGAGAGAATGTGAATTAAAGCCTTATAGCATGGAAACAGGCCTTTCAGCCTAACTTGTTCATGCTGCCCTTTTTTAAACCCCTAAGCTAGTCCCAATTGCCCGCATTTGGCCCATATCTCACTATACTCATCTTACCCATCTAAGTATCTAAATGCTTTTTAAAAGACAAAATTATACCCACCTCTACTACAATTTCTGGCAGCTTATTCCAGATACCCCCCACGCTCTCTGTGAAATAGTTGCCACTCTGGACCCTTTTGTATCTCTCCCCTTTTACCTTAAACCCATGCCCTCTAGTTTTAGACCCCTCTACCTTTGAGAAAAGATATTGACTACCCAGCTGATCTGTACTCCTCATTATTTTATAGAACATAGAACATTACAGTGCAGTACGGGCCTTTCGGCCCTTGATGTTGCGCCGACCAGTGGAACGAATCTAATGACGTCTAACCTAAACTATTCCAATGTTATCCATATGTCTGTCTGCTGGCCATTTGAATGCCCTTAAAGTTGACAAGTCTACAACTGCTGCAGGCAGGACATTCCATGCCCTTACTATCCTCTGAGTAAAGAACCTACCTCTGACATCTGTCCTATAACTACCACCCCTCAATTTAAAGGTATGTCCCCTCATGTTAGCCATCACCATTCGAGGAAAAAGGCTCTCGCTGCCCACCTTATCTATTCCTCTGATCATCTTGTATGTCTCAATTAGGTCACCTCTTAACCTTCTTCTCTCTAACGAAAATAATCTCAAGTCCCTCAGCCTTTCCTCATAAAACCTTTCCACCGTACCAGGCAACATCCTGATTCTGCACCTTTTCCAATGCCTCCACATCTTTCTTATAATGCGGCGACCAGAACTGTAGCAATACTCCAAGTGTGGTCGCACCAGAGTTTTGTACAGTTATGGACTCTATAACATGACCCCTCAGCCTTTTACACTTCAGGGAAAAAAAAATCCCAGACTATCCAACTTCTCCTTATAATTTAAACCATCAAGTCCCAGTAGCATGCTTGTAAATCTCTTCTGCACCCTTAATATCTTTTCTATAATAGGGGGACCAGAATTGCACACAGTATTCCAAGTGTGGCCTTTCCAATGTCTTGTATAACTTCAACATGACATCCTTTCTCTTGTATCCAATTTTCTTACTGATGAAACCAAGCCAAATGTTTTCTTTACCACTCTGTCCACTTTCAAGGAGCTATGAACCCTGTACCCCGAGATCTTTTTGTTCTGTAACTCTCCCCAGTGCTCCACCATTAATGGAGTAAGTCCTGCCCTGGTTCAATCTACCAAGATGTTTCACTCAGCATTCATCTAAATTAAACCCTATTTGCCTTTTGTCAGTCCATTGGCCCAATTGATCAAGATCCCATTGCAATCTGAGATAACCTTCACTGTCCACCAATCTTGGCATCATCTGTAAACTTAGAACCGAAGTGCATTCATGATGATTCAACTCCACTTCCTTGCCTGTTCCTCTCATCCCTTGATTCTCTGAGAAATCAAATATCTTTCTATCCCAGTCTTAAATATATTACATAGATGGAGCCATCTGGTTACATAAGAACTAGGAGCAGGAGTAGTCATCTGGCCCTCGAGCTTCTGTGCCATTCAATAAGTTCATGGCTGATCTTTTCATGGACTTGGCTCCACTTACTCACCCACTCATCATAACCCTTAATTCCATGAATGGTTCATGAATGTCCTTTAGGGAAGGATATCTGCCGTCCTTACCCAGTCTGGCCTACATGTGGCTCTAGAATCACAGAGATGTGGTTGTCTCTCAACTGCCCTCCAAGGGCAACAAACGCTGACCAGCCAACGATGCCCATGTCCCACGCATGAAAAAAAAATTCAGTGATGGAGCATGAAGTGCATTCTGGAGCTCACAACCCTTTGAGTAATTTTCTCAAATTTTTTGGTGGAAAAACTTTTACTTTTGCACCAAATTTTTCAAGCTCAATCTTGAGCAATGCCCATCCTTCAATAATTAACTGCACAGTGTTTGTATATTTATATGTTTATTTAGTATATCCTTTCAATAAATAAGCTTCAAGTTGCAAACATTAAATAGAAATAAGTTTGGGTGGGAACTAATTTGATGCAGCTCCTGGAGTGATGGTGCTTCTTTGGAATAATGATAATGTTTCTGAGAAATGTGAAGAACATTTTGGGAACGGATGTCATACATGGTATAATCTTGATTATCTTCTAATAGAAATTGTTTAGAATAGAATTATATAGGTCAAGAGATGATCAAAGCGATTCTGTACTGGAGGATAGAAATTAGCCTGGCATTTTGTCCCAGCATTTTTTGTTTTCATTAGCATCTTATTCCTGATGTCTTATTCAATGAGTCATCACTGTAAGGTGGACTTTGGTTGAGGGTGAGAGGGGGATACAGCTGTGCTTTCCCCTTATCCCCTAATCTATTGCGTAGCCTGATAAGGCTGCAGAGGCACTAGCCTAGTGGTATTATTGCTTGAATATTAATCTAGAAACTCTGTTCTGGGGACCAGGATTCAAATCACTCAATAAAAAAAATCTGGAATTAAGAATCTAATGATGATCATGAAACCATTATTGACTGTTGGAAAACCTCATCTGGTTTGCTAATGTCCTTTAGGGACAGAATTAGATGAATTGGCCTTGTGAATTGGCCAAATTCTCCCTTAGTGTACCCAAACAAGTACCGGTATGTAATAACTAGGGGATTTTTGCTGTAACTTCATTGCCGTGTTAATGTAAGCCTATTTTAGACTAATAAATAAACTTTAAACTTTAAATCTGCCGTCCTTTCCTGGTCTGGCCTACCTGAGATTTCAGACCCCCAGCTCTCAGGCAACTAAGAGTGGGCAATAATTGTTGGCCAGCCAGTGATGCCCATGTCCCACGAATGAATAAAAACAAAAGTAAGAATTTCTTACCATCACGATCCAGGATCGCAGATGAATAATGGCCACTTTCTGGTTGTCGGAAGTATGTAACAAGTTTACATTAAGAGACTTGCTTTGAAATATTTGGAGAAAACTGGCAAAAGAAAAGCAAAACTGTCTTTTAGGCTACCATTGGGCAGAACTCCTCATTATATGCAATACACCACTCCACTCAACACATCAGCATTTTGTCCTGTAAGACATAGAAGCAGAATTAGGCCACTCAGCCCATCAGGTCTGCTCTGCCATTCAGTCATGGCTCAGATTTTTTCATCCCCATTCTTCTGCCTTTTTCCCGTAACTCCTAATCCCCTTGAAGTTGGCTATACAAGAACATATACTTGTAGTCTCCATACCTATTATAAACACCTTCCGCATTTTTTCTTTGCATTCCCACTTTAATTCCATATTTTTTCTTAATTTATTTGCTTTTTATCCACATCTCTTTCATGCTTCGTGTAATTTATTAAATTATTTAATTTACTAAATGTTCTTCCCAGTTGAATATCTTGTTTGTCAGCACACTGCCTCTGGCTATGAGAAACTCACTATCAACATCATTGCTCCAATTCTTGTGAATACTTTTTTTAAAAAAGATAAATAAGCTTGATTAAAATGTAGATTATTGTTTTGCATATTGTAGCCAGGAACTGACATGGCTTTAAAGGAGGGACGTATTTTGACAAACATAACTGATGTTGAAAATGTTCCCTTTTTTTACATTCAAGGGTAATCTGTACACCGTGATTGTGGTGTGCTCAATTGGTCCCGATTGGAATGGAATGCATTCTTATAAGAGTGTTGATGCAGCACCCCTTTTATTGTCTTGCTACCAGCCCAATTGTTGCTCCTGAGATGACCTTGATTTACTTACTTTTCTTGTCTCAATACTAGTATCGAATCCACAGCATAGAGACAGGCCCTTTGGCCCAAACTGATCAATGCCAATCAAAAACCTCATCTAATCTAAACTCATTTGCCTGCATTTGGTCCATATCCCTCTAAACCTTTCCTATCCATGTATCTGTCCAAATACCTTTTACATGTTGTCAATGTCCCTGCCTCAACCACTTTCTCAGACAGCTCATTCCACACTCGTACCACCCTCTGTAAAGAAAGTTGCTCCCCAGGTTCCCATTAATTCATTCCCCTCTTAAACATACGTCCTCCAGTTCTCAATTCTCCAACTCTGGGGAAAAAGACTGAGTGCATTCACTATATCCATGTCTCTCATGATCCTGTACTCACCTATAGATCGCCACTCAGTCTCCTGCACTGCAAAGAAAGAAATCCTAGCCTGTCCCAATTTCTCTCAATAACTCAGTCCCTTAAGCCCTCTTGCACTAATGCTCAAGCAGTTCTGAAGAAGTGCTCGAATGTTACAGGCAATTTTCAAATAACACATTCTGCCTTTCAGATGGATAAAAAAAAATTCTGTTTAAAGTGAGAGGAATTTCCTAGTTAGCTCTTTAAACAATGATACCAAAAATACATTATCAGGACATTCATTTGTTTTCTCTGTGCAAATTTACAGTCGCAATTGTTTACCTTTGACGTACAATCACTCGTTAATTAAGGGCTACAATGGCTTTCATTTGTTCTGAGGATACATTAACACTCTATTTAAATGCAACTTCTCTAAGAATCTTGGCCTTTTGGCTAAATCAAGTGTAGTGTTGACATCCTGCCCTTAGTTGAAGTCATGAGGTTACACTGAGGCTTCATTTGAAGCGATTTTTAAAAGCGGCATCTTGGCCTTTTGGCTAAGATGCAAATGAGATCAAGCCTGGGAGAGGGTGCAATGCCTGCTCCAATCAGCTTGGATCGTGTAGATCAAGCCTAAGGCAGGAAACGAGATGCCTGTCTTATCAGTTAGGATTGGGAATGTCTCGCTTGCTGAGACTTTGAATTGGACTTTGATTGGATTGAATTGGATATATAAACAAAATAAAACTTCTCTGAGGATCTTCTGTTATGCTATCAGCCTAGAAAATATTTACAGGGGTCAGTGCTGGAAACATTCAGGCTAGCCAGCATCTGTAGAGCGAAGTGGCAAGTTATTACTTCAGGTGACTGGGAGAGGCCCAGACCTGAATGATAGATTGTCTGGCTTCTCTCACAGATGTGGACTTTGTTTTCAGCATTCTCTGTTCTTGAAGCTGTATTAACGAGAGTAAATTTGTGGGGGTTTTCTCTCCTTTTTAAAACTTCAGTCTTCAAGTAGGCGGCAACACCCTCTCAACAAACATCTCTTCCGGCCTTCCACTTTCATGACATCGCACGAGCCTCCCGTCTACATGGATGACGAAGATGACCGAAGCAGTTTCTACGGTAGTCAGCTCGATACAGCCGCAGATGATGAGGTCTCGGTAAGTTCCCCTCGAAACCAGAGGGCCCTGAATCCGCATTAGGGTATTTTGTGCTTGGCTCTGTTTGCTAGAATTTCCTCCCTTTACCTCAGGCTTATACTGCAAAATGCTGGTAACAAGAGTGCTTGGAACTTGGTGTAACGATGGGGCCAGCTGCATATCCATCTCCTTAACCAGTGCGACAGAAAAGCAGAGAAGGAAACCGGAAGAACAGAATTATACAAAATGGCTGAGCAGGCTCGAGGAACCGAGTGGCCTACTTAATTTGTATGTTTGTATCATAGAATTCCTAGAGTGCAGAAGGAGGCCATTCGGCCCGTCGCGTCTGCACCAACCACAATCCCACCCAAGCCTTATTCCTGTAATCCCATGCATTTACCCTGCTAATCCGCCTAACACTAAGGGTCAATTTAGTATGGCCAGTCAGCCTCACCTGCACATATTTCAGACTGTGGAAGGAAACCGCAGTTCCCAGAGGAAATCCATGCAGACACAGGAAAGACATGAAAACTCCACACAGACAGTGACCTGAGGCTAGAATTGAATCCGGGTGCCTGGTGCTGTGAGGCAGCGGTGCTAATCACTGTGTGACCATGCTATCCCATATGTAGGTGATTTGGAGGTTTACCAGGGTGAATTGTAGTTAGGGTAAGGTACAAAAAGAGAATAAAGAGAGGAGGAGAAATGGTGAAAGAGGAAAAAGAGACAGTGGCAAAGTAAGAACTTTAATATTACGTTTTGTAAATCTCTTAACTATTTTCTATCAGTAGGAGTGAAAATCCAGAGCTTGGGTTGCAACCTTTTTGGGCGGGAAGATTGAATGGCCATTTCAGGAGCCAAAATTTCCTCATAAAAAGATACCAGGCTCACTTACTGTGCTGAGTTTAATTGGCAATTAATGGAGAGATGCAGTAACTTTATTAACTCACGGGGTTTGATGGTGAGAAATTGTGTTCATAACGTGAAGTGAACAAATTGTCCAGCAACTTTTGGCAATTCACAATTAAAGGAGCATCCCTTCCTACAAATTGCGTGGTGTACATCTTCACAAGCAGAATTTACCACTTCATATGGTTCTCAGATCGGTTAAAATTTTTCCATTTTAAGGAAAGCACTTTAAAGTCTGTTGTCTTTAATCCTGAAGTTTTTATTGTATAGGATTTATTACTCAATGTTTCACTTAAGATATCTCTGCTCATTGTCCAGCCAACTGAGACTATATCAATTCTTGAAGAAAGGAGTCTTTCTCAGTGTTCCTCACTTATGTTGTCTTTTAATCATAGAATCGTACAGTGAAGAAGAGGCCCTTTGGCCCATAAATTCAGCACCAACACATTACAAACAGCTGAACTTCCACCTAATCCCATCTGTCAGCACTTGGTCCACAGTCTTGAATGTTATGATGTGCCAAGTGGTCACCCAGATACTTTTTAAAGGATGTGAGGCAACCCGCCTCCAACACTACCTCCCAGGCAGCACATTTCAGACCACTCTCTGAGTAAAAATGTTTTTCCTTAAATTTCCCCTACCTCTCACCTCGAACCAATGTCCCCTCTTGACTGACCCTTCAACCAGAAAACAGCTGCTCCTTATCCATTCTGTCCCTCATAATCATCAGATTTCTGACTGGACCTACCTTGCATTAAATTGATCTTTCTCTACAGCCTAGCTATGATTGCAACACTACATTCTGTACTCTCTCATTTCCTTCTCTATGAATGGTATGCTTTGTACAGCTTGCAAGAAACAATACTTTCCCTGTATGCTAATACATGTGACAATAATAAATCAAATCAAGTCTTGCACACCTGGATCAGGTCACCCCTCAGCCTTCTCTGCCCCAATGAAAATAACCCCAACCTATGCCATCTTTCTTTATAACTTAAATGTTTGTATGTGACTATGTCCATGGGTGTGTGCACCCCCACCGTGCAAATGCAATTCCCCAGACGCTTCCTCTCACCTTTAATGACTGTTTTCAGTTGAGAACTCCTGTTTGCTGATTCCCTGCTTGAATGAATTAGTCTTTTTTCCTTATTCACTTCATTAAAACCCAGCACAACTTACAAACTAATTTCTCTATTTAGCTTCTGTAGATAGCCCTTCAACAATTTTCTCCTCATAAACTACAGATCCCTAGCTATAATACCAGCCACAGTTAATCTACATTGTCTGTTTTCCATTGCTTTAATGTCCTTTCTATAATTAGACATAGCAGTCTCTCTCATTCTGAGCTAACTTGTATCTTATGTCAGTTTATCATTACTTCTCTGTCCTCAGACTGTGCCCCTGTTTAGAAAACTGGAACTTTCTTCACCAAGGTTCCTCTGTCAGAAATTAAATGAAAAGAACATTTATTTTTGTTTTATATAGTGTGTACAATGCCTTCAATTCTTTAACTGCCTTACACTCAGTTTTGGTTTTGTCTCTGTTTCTTGGAAGAAGGTTCCAGAAAAATCATGCACAACATTTGGACACTGTAATCACTTTGATTTCAAAGCTGTTTTTGTTACATTGAACTTTCAAAGTCTGTTGTCCATGCCAACTAGGCAACTGTTTGATATTGTTCGCTTTGGTGCAATCTCTCTGGCAGTCCAGAGAAGGTCTCCTGCTGTGCATCAGGATATAAAATAAGCTGACATGACCTTCAGTTTTCTCTTAGTCTTTTTAAAAATGTTGTGAAATGATAAACCATATCAGTTCTTATTGCAAAGCAGCCGTGCTGAATGTACTTCATAATTCACTGCACTTTGATTTTAGACTCTGAAGGATGAAAGCTTTGACCGTATATAGCTGCACGTAACCCAGCAACCCATTAACTAAAACTTAAAATTATTCATCTTTCTGGATCTGATCTGGATCTGATCACTTTCTGGATCTGATCTTTTTTTCGTGGGTGATATGAAATATGGTTCTATTTTTACCTACAACTATCAACTTATTGAATCCCTGCTGTGCAAAAGAAGCCATTCAGCCCATTGAGTCAGTACCGACACTCTGATACTCAGACCCCTGTTCCTGATTCATCCCTGTATCCCCACACATTTATCATGGCTAATCCATCTAACCTGCACATCTTTTGAACACTAAGGGACAATTTAGCATGACCAATGCACCAAACCTACACATCTTTGGAGTCTGGAAGGAATCTGGAGTATCCGGACCATGTAGACAATGGGGGAGAATATGCAAATTGGGTGCCTGATGCTGTGCGGCAGCAGTGCTAATGTCTGTGCCACACTACTATTTAATTTACTTGCCTATTCTTTCTGCTTGAGTCAAAATTGAGACTTTTGGCAGACGATTGAACTTCTGAAGCATCACAGCTGACCCTCATCTAAATTTCATATCCAGTATATCACTTTCCAATTTGTATCATTGGACTAATATCAGGATGCCAGATCACACACACTTTTGCCGTTCCATGTTTCTGGTTCCCGACCAGTAGTATTGGCCCAGCTGAGAATGGACTAACTCAGCGTGGGCCAGACATTGAACTACTCATTATCTTCTGCTGCTTAAATAGTTATAAATATCTTTGAACATTCATTTATGTTTCTTAATTATGCAAATGAGAATTTAATACAGTATGGTTTTTAAGTTGTAGTCAGCAGTTTGCTAAGAAAATAAATAAAATTTTACAGAAGACATTTGTAATTTCCTTGATGATAGTTGTATCTCTCAAGGCAAATAATGCCAAGTTCCAATGCAAATATTGACATGGATTTTAATGACTCTCTGCTTCCAGGGAGCCCTGAGAATACTGAGACAATCCTAATGCTTGCTGGAAATAACATTGCATTTGCATCTTCATGGAGATTTCCAGCATGGAAGCAGGCCCTTTGGCCCAACTTGTCCATGCTGCCCAGTTTTTAACTGCTAAGCTAGCCCCAATTGTTTGCATTTGGCCCATATCCATCAATACCAATCTTACTCGTGTATCTGTCTAAATACTTTTAAAATTGTATCCCCTGTACTACTACTACCTCTGGCAGCTTCTTCCAAAAAACTCATTACCCTCTGTGAAAAAATTGCTCCTCTGGATCCTTCTGTATCTTTCCCCTCTCACTTTAAACCTATACCCTCTCGGTTTAGATTCCCCTACCTTTGGGACAAGATGTTGACTATCTAGGTGATCTATGCCCCTCATTATTTTATAGACCTCTATACATTCATCCCTAAGCCTCTTATGCTTCAGGGAAAAAGTTCCCAGTCTATCCAGCCTCTTATAACTCAAACTATCAAGTTCCGGTAGCGTCCTGGTAAATTTTTTCTGCACTCTTTCTAGTTTAATGATATCTTTTCTATAACAGGGCAACCAGAACTATGTATTCCAGTGTGGCCTTACCAATGTCTTGTACAACTTCAACAAGACATTCCAGCACTTGTATTCAATCTTCTGACCAATGAAACCAAGCATGCCGAATGCCTTCTTCACCACCCTGTTCACTTATGAGTCCACTTTCAAGGAGCTATGAACCTGCACTCTAGACCTCTTTGTATGAGTATTGATATGCAGGTCACCCTGCAAGTACTGACCTACTCCTGAGGGACATCCTGCAAACACTGACACCCTCCTGGGAGTCACCTTGCAAGCACTGACACCCTCCTGGAGTCACTCTGCAAACATTGACACCTTCCTGGGGGTCATTCTGCAAGCACTGACATCCTCCTGGGAGTCCCTGCTGCCATCAGACTTTTGAATGGGCCTACCAGATATTAAGGTGATCTTTCTCTACACCCTAGCTGTAACTATAGCATATTTTGCACCCTCCCCTTTCCTTCTCCCCAGTGTGCTCTGTGAAAGTATGCTTTGTCTGTATAGCAAGAAACAATATTTCACACATAAATGCGACAATATAAATACAAATTAAATCGAAACAGTAACTTACTCCCAAGATCACTCTGCAAACCCTGATACCTTTCTGGGGGTCACCCTGCAAACACTGATGTATTTCCAAGGCTCCCCCCATAGAAGTTGACATGCCCCCATGTGCAAACGTTGGCATTTCTCTGTGCCTCCATGTTCCCTTTGCATTGTTGTTCATGTCCTGCTCAGTAGTGAAGACATGATGTGGAGATAGATGCCTGTGTTGGACTAGGCCAAGCACAGTATGAAGTCTCTCAACACCTGGTTAAAGTCTAACAGTTTATTTGGTACACAAGCTTTTGGAGTCTCATTCTTTCTTCAGTTGAGTAGGAGTTGTGTTCAGATGAGTGTTCCAACTTAATGTGAGTTTTGTAGATGGTGGAGAGGCTGGAATTTCTTGCTCAATTTGTTCTTTTTAATATTGTTCTCATTACAGTGAGTATATTTAATGCAAAGAAATGGAATGCTTTCCCAATTACATGTTGCTTTCAGATATCCCCTGGTCACATACAGCATGATCAAAGGCAGGTTAATCCCATATAATGTTAATCCCAAGGGTGCATCACAGTCTATTCCCATTCCATTCTGACGTTATTGGAAACTCAAGTAATTCTTTCTGATGCTCTGCAAGCGTAAACTGCTTCCTCCTTTTACAGGATGACGAAAGCATTCCACCTTCATGTCGCCACATGGCGGAATACAGAGAGCTGATGTGCTTGAAGAAACTGAAAAAGCAGAAGCTTGAGCTGATGCAGGCAGAAAGCAGCTTTGTTCAGCACATCGGGTATAAGGTGGGTATTAATTTCTGTGACCATTGGAATGAAGCCTGGATTAGAAAGGTTCAGAGTCCAACATGAAAGAGGAATAGTCACAGAATCTCTTGCAGTAATGTGTAGTTTGGTGACGACTAGAGTATTAGGATTTATAGTGTTGTCTGCTGCTGCAAGGACGTACGTTACTTTATGGGCATATGGTGTCAGAGTTGCATCTTCCATGCAAAGTTATAAAGCCAACATCTATCTGAATGCGCAAAGCATTTGCAACAAAATAAATGAGTTGATAGCACAGACTGCAACATATGATCGATCGTAGAATCATACAGTGCAGAAGTAGGCCATTCGGCCCATCAAGCCTGCACTGACCACAGTCACACCCAGGCCTGTCCCCATAACCCTATGTATTTATCCTAGCTAGTCTCCTTGACACTAAGGAGCAATTTAGTATGGCCAATCCACCTAACCTGCATATCTTTGGACTGTGGGAATCCATGATGTATCAGCTCTCACAGATAGGTGGTTGCATCAGGACTGGGTGCTCAACATCCCAGCGTATACAATATTCCAGAGGAGTGAGGAGGTGGGGTAGTGTTGTTAATCAAGGAACATTTCATATCGGGGTTGAGTCGTGATAAAAAGGCAGAAGAAAGCGATGTAGAATCAACCTAGGTTGAAATCATGAATAGCAGGGTAAAGAAGACAAGGATAGGAATAATTTATAAACCCCAAAGTGTGACCTCTCAAAAGCTGGGAACATAAATGGGGAAATATCAAGGACATGTTTGAAGGAAACTGCAATTATCATGGGGGATTTTAATCTGCATATTGATTGGACAAACCAAACCAGCAAGGAGCGGAGAAGTAGAGATGGTGAGATGGTTTTGAGTCTTAAACAAGGGACATCGCTACAAGATAAAGGACTGGTCAGTTTAAACTGAGGTGTGTAGAGATTTCTTCATGCAGAGGGTGGTGAATTCCTGGAATTCTGTGTCCCAAAAGATGATGGGGGTGGAACATTAGAAATGTTAAAGTGAAAGGTGGATAAATATTTGATAAATCAAGGAATAAAGGACTATGCGGAAATGGCACAGAAAAAGAGCTGAGGCCAGCATAGATCAGCCATGATCTGTTGAATGGTGGGGCAGGCTTGAAGGGCCGAATGGCCTGCTTCTGTATCTTGTGTTATTGTGTAATCCAATGGTGAGACAATTTAAAATTTAGTTGTGTTAGTGTTTTGCGAATTGGAAAGCATTGGTAAGTTTCAGGTGCAAGTCAGAAGCAAGCATTTGAGTCATTTGTTAAAACAGAAAAGACAGTTCATGTTGGGATCTACTCATGTTTTTTTAATTGTGATTTTAATTGGCAGTGTGACAACTGTGGCACAGAGCCGATTCTTGGGTTAAGGTGGCATTGCCAAGACTGCCCACCGGACAGTTCAGTGGATTTCTGTGACAGTTGTTCAGACTGGTAAGTTCCTGCAGTTGTAGAAAATTGACTTCTGAGTTTGCATGTTCCTAGTTACCGAAAAATACGTTGTAAGGTGTCTGAAAAAACACTTGAAATTCAAAGGTGTGTGATCTGGAAAAATGAAATAGACAGAGTGACTGATAAAAATTCCCTCTTTGTTACTCGGTACATGACTCACTGGAGCTTTGAATGCCACTTCCTGGGATTCTTTTGCCATGTTCCGTGGAAATCTGTGGTCTTATAAAGGGTCTACAAACTACAACGGGTTGTGAACAAAGCCCAGTCCATCACACAAATCAGCTTCCCACCCAGTGACACTGTCTACTCTTTCCACTGCTTCAGGAAAGCAGTAGCATAATTCAGGAACTCATGTACTCCGGACATTCTCTCTTCTACCTTCCTCCATCAGTAGAAAGGTACAAAAGTCTCAGATCGCTACCAACCAACTCAAGAACAGTCTCTTCCCTGCTGCCATCAGACTTTTGAATGGACTTACCTTGCATTAAGTTGATCTTTCACTATGACTGACTATAATACTACATTCTGCACTCTTTCCTTCTGTATGAATGGTATGCTTTGTATAGCGTGCAAGAAACAATACTTTTCACTGCATACTAATTCGTGTGACAATAATAAACGAATATTCAGGTTGACTTTTTGGATTGATGACTAGGTAAGAAGTTTTGAGAAGAACTCTGTACCCCAAATGTTGCCTTTTCTCCTTCAGGTGCAGAAAGACTGCTGTGTATGTTTACCATTCCCCAAAATGTCCTATATCAACATTCTGAATTTTTTTTTTAATTCATTCAGGCTGTGGGTTTCATTGGCTAGGCCAGCATTCATTGCCCTTGAGAAGGTGATGGGGGCTGAGCTGCCTGCTTGAATCATAAGACATAGGAGCAGAATTAGGCCACACAACCCAAAGAGTCTGCTCTGCCATTCAATCATGGCTGATTTTTCATCCCCATTCTCCTGCCTTTTCCCCATAACTCCTGATCCCCTTATTAATCAAGAACCTATCTAACTCTGTCTTAAAAGAGACTCAATGATTCGGCTTCCACACCCTTCTGCGGCAAAGAGTTCCACAGATTCACCACCACCTGGCTGAAGAAATTTCTTCTCATCTCTGTTTTAAATGATTGTCCCTTTAGTTTGAGATTGTGCCCTCTGGTTCTGGGTTTTCCTACAGTGGAAACGACCTCCCCATGTCCATTCTATCCAAGCCTTGCAGTATCCTGCAAGTTTCAATAAGATTTCCTTTCATCCTTCTAAACTCCAACGAGTACAGACCTAGAGTCCTCAACAGTTCCTCATGCAACAAGCTCTTCATTCCAGGGATCATTCTTGTGAACCTTCTCTGGATCCTTTCCAAGGCCAGCACGTCCTTCCTTAGATACGGAGCCCAGAACCATTGGTAACATTGTTTTCTGAGTGTGTTATTGAAAATTGATCTGTAACTGTGATAAGCAATTTGGAAAATTTAACCTGGGATTCACAGCGTAATGTGGAATCTTAATCAATGATTGTGCATCCCACCATGTGAGGATGCTATTGGTAATTTGTTAGAGAGGATTATACTACTTGTGTTAGGCTCATTCTGCTAAGGGCACTAAGCATAGGCAAGGGAGAAGTCTTGGCCATGTTGAACCAAAAGATAGACTATGGTCAGTCCCCAGCGGCTGAGTGGTCTCCAATGCCAAATTCAATTCAGGGGTTCTGGTGTGTTAAAAGCCAGAGAACAGGTTCCATAACCAAAAGAGAAAATGCTGGAAAATCTCACTAGGTCTGGCAACTTCTACAAGGAGAGAAAAGAGCTGGTATTTTGAGGCCAGATGGTCCTTTGTCAAAGCTGTCAAAGTTGCTGGACTTGCTGAGGTTTTCTAGTATTTTCTCCTTTAGTTTCAGATTCCAGCATCCACAGCAATTTGCTTTTAGACAAGTTCCTTAAACCTGGTTCGCATTCATTTAACTTTAGAAGATTGAGGATGATCTGATTGAGGTGTTAAAAATGATCCAGTCAGGTGATTGCAGAGGGAAACCCATTCGCACTTTATAGAAATAGAGTAGTGGAAATCTGGAACTCTCTTCCCCCAGAAGACTGGCAGTTGGAGCTTTCAAGGTTGAGGGCCATTTTGTTGAGTAAGAGAGTACAAAGCGAAGACAGTGGAGGAGCCGAGAGCTTTGGAGAACTGTGTACAGAATGGGCCGAATGGCTGCTCCTGCACTATTGGTATTCTGCAGTTCTTTAGAGTAGGTGGATCAGCTATGGTGAATGTGCAGGGTTATGAGAAAGGCTAGGTGGACGGGCCTGGGTAAGATGCTCTTTTGGAGAGACAATGCAGACTTGATGGGCTGAATGGCCTCCTTCTGCAATGTAGGATTTTTTTATTCATTTGTGACACATGGGCATTGCTGGCTGGCCACTATTTATTAACCATCACTAGTCGCCTGAGAATCAACCATGCTGCTTGTCACGTGTAGGCCAGATTGAGTAAGGATGGCAGATTTCTTTCCCTAAAGGACATTTGTGAACCAGATTGGTTTTTCTGACAATTGACCACGGTTTCATGGTCATCAGTAGATTTTTAATCCTAGATATTTTTTATTCAATTCAAATTCCACCAGCAGAATTCGAACTTGGACCCCAGAATATTAGCTGAGTTTCTGGCTTAATAGTCTAATGATAATACCACCAGGCCATTACCTCCTCCATTCTATGGTTATTTAGCAGGTAGGAATAAATAAAAGGGCCTGTATCTCCATGATTATGGCATACAAAGGGGGAGGGGAGTTATGTTACATTTGTTTAAAGCTGCAATTAGTCTGAATCTAGGATATTGTGGTCAAGTCTGGGCACACAATCTAAGAAAGAATGTATTGCTTTTGGATCTTCAGTTGAAATTCTGCCATAGTACTTATTGTATTTACATTACAAATAATTGGAGTTGACATGTCTTAAGATTCTACATCAAACCTCAGCAAGCTATTGATTTTGCAGCCTTTAATCTGCCTGTTCTCTGACTGTTGCAGCCTGTACGAAACAGAAGTTCACAAAAGTGACCATCAACTGGACCCTATCTCCAGAGCTGAGACATTTCTGGACAGAGATTACTGCATGTCTCAGGACACCAGTTACAACTACCTTGATCCGAACTACTTCCCGGCAAACAGATGACATAAAGGGCATAGTTGGGGAAGAAAAAAATAAACAAAACTCCCACGGGGAGTTGACTTTCTGCTCTTCAGTGCATCGCAAAATCAGGCTCCATTTGTTGATTCCTTGCACAGATTGAAAGCGTCCTGCTGCTGTTCCCAAAAATAAGTGTCCGCAGGCGATGGCTTTTCACTGGGTGCCCTCGTCAACTCTGGCCCTACGCTCCCTGCAGTCCTGTTTGTCATTCAACAGCAGGTGAACATTCCTTACATACAACAGGTTTCCTCGAGAGGCCTTCCATACTCTCTCTCACTCTCCCCTTCTCTCTCTCTCTCTCACTCCTCTCTCTCTCTCTCTCTCCCCTTCTCTCTCTCTCTCTCTCTCTCCCCTTCTCTGTCTCGTCCTCTCTCTCCCCTTCTCTCTCTCTGTCTCTCTCTCTCTCTCTCTCTCCCCCTTTCTCTGTCCTCTCTCCTCTCTCTCCCCTTCTCTGTCTCTCCTCTCTCTCTCTCTCTCCCCTTCTGTCTCTTTATCTCTCCTCTTGTCTTTCTCTCTCCCCTTCTCTCTTTCTCTCTCCCCTTCTCTCTTTCTCTCTCCCTTCTCTCTTTCTCTCGTCCCCTTCTCTCTTTCTCTCTCCCCTTCTCTCTTTCTCTCTCCCTTCTCTCTTTCTCTCTCTCGTTCCCCTTCTCCTCTTTCTCTCTCTTCGTTCCCCTTCTCTCTTTCTCTCTCCTCTTCCCCTTCTCTTCTTTCTTCTCTCTCGTTCCCCTTCTCTCTTTCTCTCTCCCCTTCTCTCTTTCTCTCTCTCCCCTTCTCTCTTTCTCTCTCCCCTTCTCTCTTTCTCTCTCCCCTTCTCTCTTGCTCTCTCCCCTTCTCTCTTTCTCTCTCCCCTTCTCTCTTTCTCTCTCCCCTTCTCTCTTTCTCTCTCTCCCCTTCTCTCTTGCTCTCTCCCCTTCTCTCTTTCTCTCTCCCCTTCTCTCTTGCTCTCTCTCGTTCCCCTTCTCTCTTTTTCTCTCTCTCGTTCCCCTTCTCTCTTTCTCTCTCTCGTTCCCCTTTTCTCTTTCTCTCTCTCGTTCCCCTTTTCTCTTTCTCTCTCTCGTTCCCCTTTTCTCTTTCTCTCTCTCGTTCCCCTTTTCTCTTTCTCTTCTCTCTCTCTCGTTCCCCTTCTCTCTCACTCTCTCCCCCTTGTGTGTCTCTCTCTCTCCCCTTGTGTGTGTCTCTCTCTCCTTTTGCCTCTCTCTCTCCCCTTCTGTCTCTCTGTCTCTCCTCCCTTCTCTCCCCTCTTCTCTCTCCATCCTTCTCTCTCTCTCCCTCCTCCCCTCTCTCGCTCCTCCTCCTTTCTCTCCCCCTCCTCCTTCTCTCTCGCTCCCCTTCTCTCTCGCTCCCTCCCCTTCTGTCTTCTCTCTTTCCCTCTCTCTCTCCTTCGCCTCTCTCTCGTCTCTCTTTCTCTCTCTCCTTTCTTCCTCTGTCTCTCTCTCTCTCTGTCCCCCCTCTCCACCCCTCCTTCCCCCCCCCTCTTTTCCCCCTCTCTCTCCTTTTGGCCTCTCTCTCTTCCCTTCTGTCTCTCTGTCTCTCCTCTTGGCCTTCTGGCTCCCCTCTCTCTTCCATCCTTCTCTCTCTCTCCCTCCTCCCCTGTCTCTCTCGATCCTCCTCCTTCTCTCTCCTCCCCTTCTCTCTCCCCCCACCTCCCTCTCCCTTTCCCCCCTCCCAGTCTTTCCCCCTCCCTCTCACATTTCCCCCCTCCCTCTCCCTTTCCCCCCTCCCTCCCTTTCCCCCCTCCCTCTTCCCTTTCCCCCCTCCCTCTCTCCTTTCCCCCCTCCTCCCTTTCCCCCCTCCATCTCACCTTCCCCCTCCCTCTCCCTTTCCCCCCTCCCTCTCCCTTTCCTCCTCTCCCTCCCCCCCTCCCCTTCCCCCCCTACCCTTTCCCCTTTCCGTTCCCTCTCCCGTCCCTTTCCCCCCCCGCCCTCTCCCTTTCCCCCCTCCCTCTCCTTTCCCACCTCCTCTCCCTTTCCCCCTCCCTTCCCTTTCCCTCCCTCTCCCTTTTCCCCCTCCCTCCCCCCTCCCTCTGCTCCCCCCTCCCTCTCCCGTTTCCCCCCTCCCTCTCCCTTTTCCCCCCCCTCTCCCTTTCCCCCCCTCCCATTTCTCCCCTTTCCCCCCTCCCTCTCCCCTTCCCCCCTCCCTCTCCCTTTTCCCCCCCTCCCTCTCCCTTTTTCCCCCCCTCCCTCTTCCCTTTTTTCCCCCCTCGCTTACCTTTTCCCCCCCTCCCTCTCCCATTTTTTCCCCCCTCCCTCTCCCTTTTCCCCCCTCCCTCTCCCTTTCCCCCCCCTCCTCTCCCTTTCCCCCTCCCTTACCCCCATCCCTCTCCCTCCCCCCTCCCCTCCCTTTCCCCCCTCCCTCTCCCTTCTTCCCCCCTTCTCCCTTTCCCCCTCTCCCTTTCCCCCTCCTCTCCCTCTCCCCTCTCCCCCCCCCCTCCCTCTCCCTCTCCTCTCCCTCTCCCCTCCCTCCCTCCTCCCTCTCCCTCCTCCCTCTCCCTCCCCCTCCCTCTCCCTCTCCTCTCCCTCTCCCCTCTCCCCCTCCCTCTCCCCTCTCCCCCCTCCCCCCTCCCCCTCTCCCCCCTCCCTCTCCCTCTCCCATCCTCCCCCCCCCTCTCCCTCTCCCCCCTCCCTCTCCCCTCCCTCCCCCTCATCCCCCCCTCCCCTCTCCCCCCTCCCTCTCCTCCCCCCCTTCCCTCTACCCCCTCTCCCCCCATCCCTCTCCCTCTCCCCCCTCCCTCTCCCTCTCCCCCCTCCCCTCACCTCTCTCTCCTGCCTTCTTTCTCACTCTTTCTTTTCCTCCTTTCTCCTCTCTCTCTCTCTCTCTCACTGTTTGTCTGCTTCATGGCTCTCTCTCACTCGAAGTTCTGTTCCCATTAGTCGATGGACATGGAGGAGAAAGGGAAGGCAAGATGGTTGCAAACTGCGCAGGCCCAGTTATTTAATTCCAAAGGCGAGATCAGTTTCTGTGACAAAGACTGTACTCTTAACCATAATATGATGTAGATAAATGTCTGTGTAGATGAGTATTTATGGAACCACAAGATACATTAAATTTGCTATTATGTTGTGTAGTGTATAGTCCTAGTGGCACGAAGAAGGGGGGCGGGGCTGCCTTTTTGTTCTTGGAAAGGAATTCCAGGTTACGCAGGAGAGCATGTTGAATTTATTAAACTAGTAGAGTTGATGGCAGAGACACCAGAACAGGTTAAGATCCTGAGCATTGAACCTGCCTCACACAATCGGCTGCTTACATCTGAAGAAGCTTCTCTTTTCTATCAGCCCTCCCCCTGAGCAATAGCAAAGCACTACCTGAGGTAAAGAATGTCAGGGGCACCAACGAAGAAACGTGGGTGTGTTTATCCCTTCACACCACAACCCGCCCTAACCACTCCCCCTCCCTCCCGCCTCCTCCTCCCTCCTGCCTCCTGCCTCCCCTCCCCTTCCCCTCCCGCCTCCCCTCCCCTTCCCCTCCCCCTCCCCTCCCCTTCCCCTCCCGCCTCCCCTCCATCCTCCTCCCACCTCCCCTTCCCCTCCCCTTCCCCTCCCGCCTCCCCTCCCCTTCCCCTCCCGCCTCCCCTCCATCCTCCTCCCCCTCCCCTTCCCCTCCCCTTCCCCTCCCGCCCCGCCTCCCCTCCCCTTCCCCTCCCGCCTCCCTCCCCTTCCCCTCCCGCCTCCCCTCCATCCTCCTCCCGCCTCCCCTCCCCTTCCCCTCCGCCTCCCCTCCATCCTCCTCCACCCTCCCCTTCCCCTCCCTCTCTCCCCTCCCATCTCTCCCCTCCTGCTTCCTCCTCTCCTCTCCACGTGTCCTCCTCCCTCCCATCCTGCACCCCCCTCCTCCCTCTTCCTCCTCCCTCCCGCGTCCCACTCCCCTCCTCCTGCTTCCTCTTCACCTTCCCTCCCACGTTCCCTCCCCTCCCGAGTCCCCCCCCCCCCCCCCACCCCATCCCTGCCCTCCTGTGTCCCCACCCCTCCTGCACCCAACCAACTAAGCTGCACGGATGAAGTTTGAATACAGTCAGTCGTCAGTGAAAGTGTTTTTAGATGTCATGTGATTATAAAACGACTATGTAATGTGTACTAAAATATGGTGAAAAAGTGGTAGCAACAGTGTACATCACTTTATATAAACGCACCTCCACCAAGTTCAGAATCAACCAGAGCGCTCTCTCTCTCCTATTCTACCCCTTAATGAGAGTTGTCCCCACAACTCACTAACAAAACTGCCTATAAAAGATAATCAAGTATTATGATAAATTCCCTTTTTTTGTAGTCTGCACAAAAGCTCAATTTGCTGAAAGATTGTATTTTTACTATGTATTTAAATGATTGATCGATACTAGTCAGCAGTGAGCACGGGGTTCAGCTGCAAACTTTTTTACCAGTAGTTGTGCATTGATTAGAAGATTTTTGTACGATTTCAGTTTCTGGCCTCATATCTGTGTGTATGCAATATGTTCTTATACAGACCCATACAAATGTCAGGAGAGCTGTGAGAAATAAAAAAGAAACAATGTGGAACTCGTCTCTTTGTGTTACACTCCCTGTCTTGAATTTATGGATCTTAACACCCAATTTTGTAAGCCGAGAGATTTATATTGGCCATGTGTCCAATGCAATAAAATTCATGCATAATTTATGTGCTCTGAACTGATGGGGGAGTATATTTTCAATTTGCTCTGACCAATGGAAGAAAATACATTCCTATAAATAGCCTGTCGACATTTCTCAATATATTCTCTCACACTGAAATATTTTGGAATGCAGTCACTGTACTTCTGATGGTGAATGTGGCCGTCAGGTTCTCGCACAGTGTTCCGCCATTATCGGCTTTAACCCAAGTAGGGAGCACTTTAACCAGAATTAGAAAGTTGAGGATTAAACATGGAAGCAGGAGTGGGCTATTTGGCCATTTAAATCTGCTCTGCCATTCATTGTGATCATAGTTAAGAAGTCTCACAACATCAGGTTAAAATGCAGCAGGTTTATTTAATGGCACGAGCTTGCGGAGCATTGCCCCTTCAGGTGAAAGCTTGTGTACCAGATAAACCTGTTGGACTTTAATCTGGTGTTGTGAGACTTCTTCCTGTTCCTACCCCAGTCCAATGCCAGCATCGCTACATCATGATCATGGTCGATTATCAAATTCAATATCCTAATCCCACTTTCCCCCTCCTCTCCCGTATCCCTTTAACCCCATGAGCTATGTCTAATTCCTTCTTGAAATCACATGACATTTTGGCCTTGTTTGTGCTAGTGAATTCCTGACATTCATCAATCTCTGGGTGGAGAAATTTCTCCTTGCCTCAATTCCAAACAGTTTATCCCTTATTCTCAAACTATGACGCCAGATTCAAGCCCGACTCCAAAAATTATTTTTATTCATTCATGGTATTTGGGAATTGCTGGGAAAGATGAAATGCCCATCCCTAATTACCTTGAGAAAGCAAGGGCGAGCTGCCACTTTGTATCACTGCAGCCTGCATGCTTTAAGAACACCTACAGTTCTGTTTTGGTAGGGAGTTCCAGGATATTGACCCAGTAATGACTAGAGGAAAGGAACATAAATCTATCTTAAGTCAGGAGGGTGTGTGACTGCAGGGGAACTCGCAGGTAATGATGTTCCCATGCATCTGCTTCCCTTGTCTCATTCGGTGGTGGATGTTGGTGAAGATGCCAACCAAAGAAGCCTTGCTACACTACAGCGCATCTTGCAGATGGTACATCCTGCTGTCACTGTGTGTGATGTTGGAGAGAGTGAATATTTAAGGTTGGAGATTGGGTGCTGATTATGCTTTGTTCATAATCATGTTAGTTCAATTCCTCGATGGAGAGCTGTGAAATTTCCTGAGTGCGTTACTACCAGGGGTCTTTTTGGGCAGCAGGGTGGTACAGTGATTAGCACTGTTTCCTCACAGCACTAGGGACCTGGATTCAAATCTGACCTCAGGTCACTGTCTAAGTGAAGTTTGCACGTTCTCCCTGTGTCTGCATGGGTTTTCTCTGGATGCCCTGGTTTTCTCCCACTGTCCAAGAATGTGTGTCTCAGTGTCAGGGGAATTAGCAGGGTAAATGCATGGGGTTACGGGGATAGGACCTGAGTGGGATTGTTGCTGATGGGCCGAATGGCCTCTATCTGCACTGTAGGGATTCCATGATATGTTTCTACAGTGTTGGGAATTTCTTGAGAGTTCATCCAAGCAAGTGGGGAGCATTCCATAACATTTCTGACTTGTGCCTTGTAGAAGGTGGCAAAACCTGAGGTAGCCAGGAGATGAGTGACTTACTGCAGAATGTTCAAACTCTGACCTGCTCTTGCAGCCACAATATTTATATCCACTTAACTATCTGGTCAAGGGTAACCCCCAGGATATGTTGATGGTTGGAGTTTTGATAATGGTGATGCCATTGAATGTGAAGAGGAGATAACAATTGGCTCGGTTGGATTTGTGGACAGGACATATCTTCAACAGGTAAATGGTTATCAAAACTCCAACCATCAACATGCAAGGGCAGAGATACATGGGAATACCGCCACCTGCAAGTTCCCCTGCAA
This sequence comes from Sphyrna mokarran, assembly GCA_024679065.1. Taxonomy (NCBI): domain Eukaryota; kingdom Metazoa; phylum Chordata; class Chondrichthyes; order Carcharhiniformes; family Carcharhinidae; genus Sphyrna; species Sphyrna mokarran. The sequence continues at coordinate 11,407,904 of JAGIQG010000009.1, forward strand.
GTCGCTCACTATCGTGCCTTGGAAATATAATGCCATTCCATTGTAGTCACTGGGACAAAATTCAGGAATTCTTTCTCTAACAGTATTGTGGGTCAACCCACAGAACATGAACTCAAATGATTCAAGATAGCAGCTCAAGGGCAACTAGAGATGGGCAATAAATCCTGGCCAATCAGTGACACCCATGTCCCATGAATAAATATAAACAAAAACTATCAAATGCTGCCCTAATGTCAAGGAAAGGCACTTCCAACACAGCACTGGAATTTGTGTCTTGTCCATGTTTGTAAGGCTGTAATATGCTCTGGAGCAGAGTGGTCCTGATAGGAAACCAAACTAAGCACCAGTGAGCAGATCATTGTTGAGTAAATGCCACTTGATAGTGCTGTCAATGACATTTCCCATCACCTCATAAACAGTCAAGAATAGACTAAAGAGATAATAAATGGATTGAATTTGTATGGACCTGAGAAGTTTCCACTTTGTCAGATTGGTGCCAGTGTTGTCGCTGTCCAGGAGTTGCTCAGATAGTTCTGGAATACAAGTCTTCCACAATCCTGGCAGGAAGTCAAGAGTAGCCATTTTTTTGATGTCATCTGAAGAGAATCAAAATTGACTGAAGATCAACAAGCTATGATGCAGGGATGTCGAGATATGCCATCCGTTCGACACTTCTGGCAGAAGACGGATGCAGATGCTTCTGGCACGTCTTATCCTCAAGTAATGGTATTGTCACTGGACCAGTCGTTCAGAGACCCAGGGTAATGCCCTGGAAACCTGGGCTGGCATGTCAACATGGTGGGCGGTGAAATTTGAATTCCGTAAAAATCAGGAATTGTAAGCCTAATGGCGACCATGAAATCATTATTGTAAAAGCCCATTTGGTTCACTGATATCCTTTAGGGAAGGAAGTCTGTCGCCCTTACCTGGTCTGCTGTCATTGAGGTGGAGGGGTGGTTAACGGAGCCTTTTTATTTGTTCATTGGATGTGGGCTAGCATTTATTGCCTATCCTGAATTGCCCTGAACTGTGGTTTGCTAGACCATTTCAGAGAGTGTTTAAGAATCTCACAGTGCAGAAGAGGCCCATCTAATTTGCACTGATACATTTCATCTCCCACTATTCCCACTTACCAGCACTTGGCCCATAGCCTTGAGTGTCAGGAGCTGCCAAGTGCTCATCCAGATACTTTTTAAAGGATGTGAGGCATCCCACGTCCACCATCCTCCCAAGCAGCGCATTCTAGACCCTCACCCATCCTCTGACTAAAAAATATTTTCCCCATATTTCTACCTCCCCACCCTAAACCTCCTGTCCCCTCATGATTGACCCTTCAACTAAGGGGAAACAGCTGCTCCCTAACCACCCTGTCCATGCCCCTCATAATCTTGGGAACACTTCGATCAAAACGCACTCTCAGTCTTCACTGTTCCAAAGAAAACAACCCAAATTTGTCCAACCTCTTTTTATAACTTAAATGTTCCATCCCAGGCAGCATCCTGGTGAATCTACTCTGCACCCCTTCCAGTGCGATCAATCTTTTCAATAATGCGGTGACCAGAACTGCACACGTGACCTCCTGGCTCTTGTAATCAATATCCCGATTGATAAAAGCATGTATCCCATATACCCTTTTCACCACCCCACTAACATATCCTTCCACCTTCGCTGTGGGCCTGGAGTCAAGGAAGTAAGGATGGCAGATTTCCTTCACTAAAGGAACAGTGAACCAGACGGATTTCATGAGACTTTTAATCCCAGATTTTAAAAAAATTCGAATTTCACCATCTGCCGTGATGGGATTTGAACCCTGGTCCCCAGAGCACTATCTGGGGTTTAGTCCATGACAATTCCCCTCTGCATTGCCTCCTATAGATAATTGTTTAATTGCCTACCACCATTTATGATTGGATGTGGCAAGACAGTGCTTTAATCTGATCCACTGATCATTTCACTTAGTTGTAAAGCTGAAGTTTATTTATTAGTGTCACATGTAGACTTACATTAACACTGCAATGAAGTTACTGTGAAAATCCGCTCGTTGTCACACTCTGGTGCCTGTTCAGATACACTGAAGGAAAATTTAGCATAGCCAATGCACCTAACCAGCTCATCTTTGGACCATGTGAGGAAACCAGAGCACCCAGACACGGGGAGAACATGCAAGCTCCACACAGACAGTGACCAAAACTGGGAATTGATCCCGGGTCCCTGGTGCTGTGAGGCAGCAATGCTAACCACTGTTCTACCCACACATATAGTTGTAGTTTCACCAAGTTGTCACCTTAGAAATTACTGGTTCTTTTTTTTGATGTATTCAATTATAGAATGTAGGCATTGCTAGCTAAACTAATATTTATTGACCATTCCTTGTTGCCTTTGATGGGTAAAGATGAGGATGCTTCTGCCAACCTCCTGAACCATGGTTTATTTATCTGTCTTGATGATAATGGTAGAGTGAGGGTTGTGCTGGGCCGTGAGGTTGCAGATCCCATAGCACCTCATGGACATTCCAGCATAGTACTGACAGAGTGCTGCACTGCCAGAGGTGCCAGCTTTCACCTAAGACATGAAGGAATCCTGTCTACCCTCTTGAGTGTAGTACATTAACACATGGCACTATTGCCAAGAGGAGAAAGGGTGTTTGTGCTGGTACCAATATTCACCCCTCAAGTCCTGTCGCTCTTTAACTTACCTGTCATTGTTGTTTTTGGGACATTGTGCAGTATATGGCTGCTGTATTTCCCTAAATCACAAGTCACCAGTATATTCAAAGGTATTAATTGGCTTTAGTGCACTTATGGAAATACTGAAGTAATGATCAGCGTGACACAAAGCAAGTCTTACCCATTTTTAAAAAGGTTTTACCATGCAAGATTAAGCTTATAACTTATAACCAAGCTACTCTATAGATCACTTAATTCCTTCTGTGAGGCCCATTCATATGTGAAGACTTCCCAAAAAAATGAGGGCATCTAACAGGTGGTTTAGGGAGACGGACAGGCTTTATTTGAAAGCCTCCGCATGGTGGCAAAGGGACAAAGCTCTCAGTAGGGCTCTGGGTAAATGGGCCATCATTCCAATGCTGAGGAGATGACACAGGGATGAGAAGATGTTGGATACATTATCCTTATTGCCTTCTCACGTCAACCTTTGCAACATGACCCCATCCTTAAATTTGCCGAGAAAAGTTTGACCGAAGTTTGATAACCTTTTGCAAACCTGGCATCCTATTTCATTCCAACGTGACCTTCCAGCCACATTTCCTCTTCATCACTGGGACTTTTTATTCCCACCATCATAACACTGTCTCGCTCTGCCCTGCTTCAGCTCATTGGCTACTGAAACCTTCACCGACCCTTTTCTGATTCGATAATGCACTACTCCACAACTGGCACTCAATGTGCTGCTTGTTTTAAAATGTCTGCGGTCTACTACAAGCAGAAAATATCTTTCATTACCATTGAAACAGAAAAGCTGTGCCCAAATCTCTACCTAAGAGTAAGACGTGCAAACATCTGATCCCTTGCATTATTTTTGTCAGAATTAATCTCTCACTGTTTGCTTCACTGTTCCACGGTCTTTCGCTGCGTTGATTTCAGCTGTAACTCTTGGCTGCAAATGAGAAGGTCACAGTTTGACGTTGCATGTGAGTGACTTAAGCTCATAATCTAGGCCAATACTGTCTTTTCAGAAGTGATGTTAAATTATTTAAGCCTGCCCACCCAAGCAAAATACAATGGAGGGGGGGAGGGAGAAATCTCCCCCCAAAATTCTAAGTGTTGAATTCATGTTAAAAATTGGAGTAAATCCCGTTGCTTTTTTTAGCAGGAGTTTAAAAATGAAATCTCACATTGCAAAATGCCCCAGTATGAATCAGCCCAAAAATCAGGGTGTGGGGCCCATTCCCACCGGAGAGAGCAGCAGCATAGCGCTGAGTGGGCCACTGTGGATGTGCCGAGATCAGTGCAAACACAGTGGCCCCAAGCTGGCCAACCGTGCAACCCTGCAATGGTGGCAATGTGTTCCTCTCGCTCCCCTCCCCGTACAGTGTGATTGCTGGCCCTTGAACATGCCTAGATGCCCAGGCCAGTCTTGACACCACCACCCCCCCTCCCTTTCCCCCACACTATCCAGCACCCCCCCCCCCCCCACCTCACTTCAGTGGGGTCGGCTGCCAGCACCCCACAAGTGTGGAGCTATTGTATACCCCACTGGACTGAACTACTCCTGGTGGGTGGGGGAGGGGCTAACAGGCCTGCTAATGACATTGAAATTAGATTTATGTATAATGCAGCTCCGCACCAGAAATCCAGCACTGGGAGATGCACGGAGGATGTGGTGCCCAGTAGGGAGCCGCCGCTTGATCTGCCGGCCTGCTGTGCTCCAAAAACAATCCAGTGGGATGGCAGAATCACCCCCAATATCTTGAAGTCTGGAGGGTGGTGATGGAATCTGCTCAATATTTATCCTTGAACATAATCAAAACTGCATTTTGTGCAAATTGGCCGTCGTGTATTCTGTTCAAAAGGTGTTTAATTGGTTTTGACATATCCTGAGATCATACAAGGCACTATATAAATGCAACTTAAGAGTCATAGAGATTTACAGCATGGAAACAGGCCCTTCTGCCCAACTTGTCTATGTCACCTTTTATTTTTTTAAAAACCCCTAAACTAATCCCAGTTGCTCCATTTGGCCCATATTTCTCTATACCCATCTTACCCATATAACTGTTTAAGTGGTTTTTACAAGACAAAATTGTACCTGTCTCTACTACCACCTCTAACAGCTTGTTCCAGACACTCACCCCTCTCTGTGTGAAGAGTCTGCCCCTCTGGACACTTTTGTATCTCTCCCCTTTCATCTTAAACCTATGCCCTCTAGTTTTAGACTCCCCTACCTCTGAAAACGATATTGACTGTCTAGCTGATCTGTACCCCTTATTATTTTATAGACATCTATAAGATCATCCCTCAGCCTTCCACACTCCAGGGAAAAAAAGTCCCAGTCTCGCCAACCTCTCCTTATAACTCAAACCATCAAGTCCCGGTAGCATCCTAGTAAATCTTTTCTGCTCTCTTTCTAGTTTAATAATATTCTTTCTATAATAGAATGACCAAAGTGTACACAGTCCTTTTTCAACTTCTTTCTCAACTCCTGAAGAGTAACACATTGCACAGTCTATATAAATGAAGCGTTTTAATATGAATCCGGGGGCATGGTCTCCTGGACTGATTGCAACCTTCTAATTGGTCTTGGTTTTGAATTTTGTGGGGGAGTGGGGTAGTTTCCACGAGGTTTTGGATTGGAGTGGAGTGTGTATGTTGTGCCTGAGGCATTGCAGTTTTGTGAGACAGGCTGGATGGAGCAGAGGGGTTTAATCTGGTCAGTTAATGCTCATAAATCTTAGCCACGCTCCTGGGACATGGTTTTTTTTATTACTTTCTTGTATTTATCAATACAGATGAAGGCTTTAAGGGTGGCAGAGTGGTTAGCACTTCAGCCTCACAGCACCAGGGATCCGGGTTCGATTCCCAGCCTCAGCCTGCGCAGAGTCTGCACATTCTCCCCGTCTCTGCATGGGTTTTCTCTGGTTTCCTCCCACAGTCCAAAAATGTGCGGGTTAGGTGGATTGGCTGTGCTAAATTCTCCCTGAGTGTGAGGGGATTAGTAAGGTAAATGTGTGGGGTTGCGGAAGTAGGGTGAGAGCGCAGACTCAATGGGCCAAATGGCCTCCTTTTGCTGTGTAGGATTCTATGATAAGCAGAAGTATAAAAGTTGGAATTGGACAGTGATGGGTGAATGGAAGGTAATGCCTTGTGCCTTCAAATTACCATTATTTATTGAAGCAAATTAAGCTTTTAAAATAACATTTAATAAATTCACAATCACAAAGTAGCTCTTTTTCCCAGATTTACCTTTCAATTTCACGCAATTATTGTTGAGATTTTCTACTGATTGAACTGCAAACTTCCCTTACTAATATTGTCTCCATATCCACTTTTGCCCAACATCACCTCAGAAATGGTATTTTTGTACATTAAAAGGTAAAATATAAGTTGTTTATTGTAAGTGGATGGTTTTTTTTCAGAGAGCTAGCATACAGCCAATGGGCGGAATGGCCTCTGATCTCAGATGTAACATTCTGTGACTGGAAAACCCAGAGGAAACTCATTTCGGGCACAGGAAGCTATCTGAAGCCACGTCGCTCCTGCTGATCTCTTCAATAGAATTGATGGCTTTGCAGATCTGATGAAAGACTTTCTCCGGCGTTTCTTCTGCATTTATCTGTTAAAACAGGAAGATTAACAGTTTGTGTGATTTAGAGAAGTAGGATTTAAATGTGACCCCCTGTGCGTGTTCACACTCTAACACAGGTCAATGGACAGCAATCGGGGGCAATATCCCTGATGATTCATTCACAGCCCTACCCTAGATGTGACAAATGGAGGTCCAGCTGTTATTTTTGATAGACAAGGGAATTAAGGGTTATGGGGAGAAAGCGGGAAAGGGGGACTGATTCACTTCAGATCAGCGATGATCTTACTGAATAGCGTGGCAGGCTTGAAGAGCTAGATGGCCGACTCCTGCTCCTATTCTTTATGTTCTTAGGTGTAGGGAATTGTTTGCAGAACTTGTGATACAGAGTAGCATCCCAGTCTCTGAGAAGTACTCTTGGCTTTCAGAGAAGTACTGAATTGGCTTTGTGCTGTGCTGGAGCAGTAAGCGGTGGTGTTTAGAAAGTGATCTTTTGTGAGTTTACCTTGCAGAGGAGATTCTCCCTTTGGTATTTCTCAATAATTGGCAGCGCAGTGGAGAGGTAGTCTTCGATCCGTTTGGCAATGTGGTCTTTGTCGACACTCGCGTGGTCACTCTTTGGAGCAGATTTGAGAAGCCGTCGTTTCATTGTGGCTCTGGAGCAGCTCAGGAAAAGCACGAGGCTGGGCCGGGCTCCCTGGAAGACAGGAAAGGACGGAAAACTTGATTCGGGAAGAACAAACCAAAAGAGGGACATCATATGTAATCTCAAACATCTGAATTGCATCAAGACTCATGCAGTGCAATACTGTCGTAAAGTAGGGAATGACACTTTTATGTCCAAAATATTCCCACAAAATTCAGCAATGGAATCAAGCCATACTCTGCTGCTAGCCTCTCACACTGAGTTCCCTTCCCAGAGCATGGGCCACCTTCAAAGAACTGTTTTAGTGTAAAGTTTATTTATTTATTAGTTTCACAAGTAGGCTTGCTTTAACACTCCAAGTCATAGAGGTTTACAGCATGGAAACTGGCCCTTTGGCCCAATTTGGTACATATCCTTCTATACCCATCATACTTATGTAACTGTCTAAATGCTTTTTAAAATCTAAAGTTGTACTTGCCCCTGCTGGCTCTGGCAGCTTATTCCAGATACTCACCAGCCTCTGTGTGAAAAAATTGTCCCTCTGGATCCTTTTATATCTTTCCTCTTTCATCTTAAACCTATGTCCTCCAGTTTTAGATTCCCTTACCTTTGGGAAAAGATATTGACTAGCTACCTCGTTTATGCCCCTCATTATTTTACAGACCTCTATAAGATCACCCCTTAGCCTCCTACACTCCTTGTAACTCAATCCATCAAGTCCCAGTAGCATCCTAGTAAATCTTATCTGCACTCTTTCTAATTTAATAATATCCCTTCTATAATAAGGTGACCAGTTTGTACACAGTATTCCAAGTGTGGCCTTACCAATGTCTTGTACAACTTCAACAAGATATTCCAACTCCTGTATTCGATGTTCTGACAAATGAAACCAAGCATGTTGAATACCTTCTTCACCAATCTGTCCACCTGTGACTCCACTTTCAAAGAGCTATGAACCTGTACCCCTAGATCTCCTTGTTCTGTAACTCTCCAATGAAGTTACTGTGAAAATCCCCTAGTGTTTTTTTTATTTAGAAATGGGACATGGCCAGCATTAATTGTTTATCACTAGTTGCCCTTGAAGGGCAGTTGAGAATCAACCATATGGCTGTGGTTCTGGAGACCACTCGGCCCATCGAGTCTCTCTGCCATTCAATCATGGCTGATATTTTTCTCATCCCCATTCTCCTGCCTTTTCCCCATAAACTCTGATCCTCTTATCAAGAACCTATCTATCTCTGTCTTAAAGACACTCAATGACTTGGCCTCCACAGCCTTCTGTGGCAAAGTGTTCCACAGATTCACCATCTCTGGCTGAAGAAATGCCTTCTCATCTCTATTTTAAAGGATTGTTCCTTTAGCCTGAGATTGTGCCCTCTGGGTCTAGTTTTTCCTACTTGTGGAAACATCTGACTTCTTCTGTCAGGAAAAAGTCTGAGGTCATTTACCAGCTGATTCAAGAACAGTTTCTTCCCTGCTGCCATCAGACTAATATATGGTAGGACCATTCAAAAATGTTGCAGTTATAGCTAGGGTGTGATCTTTTTCTACACTCCAGCAATGCCTGTAAAACTGCACTCTCTCCTTTCCTTACCTCTAAGTGATCTATGTATGGTCTGCTTTGTCTGTATAGCATGCAAGAAATAATACTTTTCACTATATTTCAATACATGTGACAATAAATAAATCAAATCAATGTTCCTCCCTTCACAGATGCTGCCGGAACTGCTGGGTTTATCCAGCATTTTCAGTTTTAATTTCATATTTCCAGCATCCACGGTATTTTGCTTGATTAAAAGTTGCCGTTACACACATTCCGTGAATGAATGAAGGAACATTGGCATCTCCACACCTGTCCCCTCCTCTCGCCAAGTGGGAACAGGCGATTATATTTTATTACTCACCCTCATCTCAAATTCTTCTGCCTGCTTTAGTTCCCGAGGATAGTCATCGATTAGAATCCCTTTGATGTCAGTGTCAGAAATCATGGCATCTTTTAACATCTCCGGAATAAAAGAAGGTGGAGTGAGTGAGTGGCCTGGCCACGGAAATTCAACAGTCAGTCAAAATAATTGACTGCTTGTAAAATAACTGCCTCCCCCTCCCCCAGCCTCACCCCTCCGACCTCACCAACCTCCCCCTCCCCCCCCCCCCCTCACCCCTCCGCCTCACCATCCCCACCTCCCCCTCCCCACCCTCCCCCTCCCCACCCTCTTCACCCCCCCCCGACCTCACCATCCCATCCCTCCCCACCCTCTTCCCCCCCCCCCCGGCCTCACCATCCCCCCTCCCCCCCCCACCCCCACCCTCTTCACCCCCCCCAGCCTCACCGATCCCTCCCACCCCCACCCTCTTCACCCCCCCGGCCTCACCCCCCCCTCCCCCACCCCCACCCTCTTCACCCCCCGGCCTCACCATCCCACCTCCCCTCCCCACCCCACCCTCTTCCCCCCCCCCACCCCACCCCCCCACCCCCCCCTCCACCTCCCCCACCATCCCACCTCCCCCCCCCCCCCACCCTCCACCCCCCGACCTCCATCCCCACCTCCCACCCCCTCCCACCCTCTTCCCCCCCCCCCTCACCATCCCCACCCTCCCCACCCCCCCTCTTCACCCCCCCCCGACCTCACCATCCCCACCTCCCCCCCTCTTCACCCCCCCGACCTCACCATCCCCCCCTCCCCACCCTCTTCACCCCCCCGACCCACCATCCCACCCTCCCCCCTCCCCACCCTCACCCTCTTCACCCCCCGACCTCACCATTCCCACCTCCCCTCCCCCCCCCCCTCACCCCCCGACCTCACCATCCCCCTCCCCACCCCCACCCTCTTCACCTCCCCCCCCGACCCCCCCCCCGCATCCCCACCTCCCCCTCCCCACCCCCACCCTCACCCCCCCGACCTCACCATCCCCCCCCCCTCCCCCCCCACCTCTTCACCTCCCCCCCCGACCTCACCATCCCCACCTCCCCCCCCCACCCCCACCCTCACCCCTCCGACCTCACCATCCCCACCCCCCTCCCCACCCCCACCCTCACCCCCCAACCCCTCCCACCGACCTCACCCCTCCGACCTCACCATCCCCACCTCCCTTCACCCCCACCCCACCCTCACCCTCTCCGACCTCACCATCCCCACCTCCCCCGCCACCCCCACCCTCTTCCACCCTCCGACCTCACCATCCCCACCTCCCCCTCCCCAATCCAAACCCCCTGCAGATTTTTCCTGCCCCCTGTTGTTCAGGATTTTGACTCACTGGGATGGGTTCTGTTATGACTTGTGAGCTCAGCACGTCAGTGTTTGCACAGAATCAGTAGCCCATTTGCTAATCGTGTGCATCAGATCCAAACCTGATCATCTTAACAGCTTCACTCCGTAAGAATTGGGCAGCGGCCAATCTCCAACCTGCTCTTCCTTTCCATATTTTGATAGTTGACTTGGCACCTCAACTTCATAATTCCATCCATTCCCTAAATACCTTCGATTCCCTGAGGATCCAAAAATCTGTCCATCTCAGCCTTGAATATACTGAACAACACCTTCGACTCAGCATCTAACCAGTCAAGCCCCCTGAGAACCCTCTCTGTCTTAATAAGGTCGCCTCTCGTTCTTCTAAACTCTGAGTACAGACCCAATATACTCAACTTCTCCCCATAAAGAAATCCCTTCACACCCAGGGTCATTTTCTGCCGAGTGGGGGGGCACGGGGATGTGCCCGGGGTCCTTAACCATCACCCTCTCACCCAATTAAAAGCCCCAAATGTGCCACAGGGGAGGGCATGAAGAGTGTGAAGGACGCATCTAACCTTCGAAAAGAAATATCAATCTTTAGTTTGAAACCAAATCTCCCTCCAGTCTATTTTGAAATGTGTATGACTCAGTTCTGTGTTAATAATGAGCGCAGTTTCAGGATTTTGCTGGATTTTACTCACCTCAGGCACCAGTCCCCCTCGTTCTGTAATCTCCTCTGTCTCTTTACTCCTCTCTGACCCAGCCACTGTCGGGTTAGGTAGAATGTCTTCTGCGGATAGGTGGGTGAAGCCATAATCTGCTACTAGCCTCTCACACTGAGTTCCCTTCCCAGAGCATGGGCCACCTTCAAAGAACCATAATGTGAGTGGTTTGAAACATACTCGATGGGATTTTCCAGCTGCGCTTGCTCTAAGACTGGAAAATCCTCCACCAGGACAATAGACTTTTCAATAGTCTATGTCCCACCCACTAGGGAGGGAAAATTCTGTCTGATGTGTGGCAGATTTCATTGTCACTGGACCAGTAATCCAGAGACCCAGGCCAGTACTCTGGGTACATGGGTTCAAATCCCACCACCGTCTCTGGTGGAGTTCAAACCCAATTAATAAATCTGGAATTTAAAGCTCGTCTCAATAGTGATGATCATTAAACCATTGTTGCTCGGGCAGCATGGTGGAAAAGTGGTTAACACTGCTGCCTCACAGCGCCAAGGCCCCAGGTTTGATTCCCGGCTTGGGTCACTGTTGGTGTGGAGTTTGCACATTCTCCCCACGTCTGTGTGGGTTTCCTCTGGATGCTCCAATTTCCTCCCACAATCCAAAAGACATGCCGGTTAGGGGCATTGACCATACTAAATTCTCCCTCGGTGTATCCAAAGAGGCGCCGGAGTGTGGTAACTCGGGGATTTTCACAGTGATTTCATTACAGTGTTACTGTGTGTCTACTTGTGACGCTAATAAATAAACTTTAAATATTATCCACCATCTTTGCCTGGTCTGACCCACATGACTCCAGACCCACAGCCAATGTAGTTGATGCTTAACTGTCCTTTGACATGACTGAGTCAGTTAACATTAGGGGCAATTAGAGATGGACAACAAATAAAGAGCAAGGGAAAATTACGGCACAGGAACAGTCTGCGCCGACCCCCCCAAGGCTGCACCGACCAAGCTGCCTGACTGAACTAAAACCCCCTACCCTTCCGGGGACCATACCTCTCCATTCCCATCCTATTCATGTATTTGGCAAGGCTCCCCTTAAAAGTCACTATTGTATCTGCTTCTACTACTTCCCTCGGTAATGAGTTCTAAACACCCACCATCCTCTGTGTAAAAAACTTGCCTTGTCCATCTCCTTTCAATCTTGCCCCACGCACCGTAAACATATGCCGCTGAGTAATTGAACAGTTTTGGCATTTTGTCAGTAATGCCCACATTCCAGTGTTGCCCCACAGAGCCAGGGTTCAATTCCAGCCTTGGCTGACTGTCTGTGAAGGGTTTGCGCATTGTCTCCCGTGTCTGCGTGGATTTCCCCTGGGTGCTCCAGTTTCTTCCCGAAGACATACAGGTTAGGTGGATTGGCCATACTAAATTGTCCCTTGCTGCCAGGGAGGGTAAAGAGGTGGGGTTACAGGGCTTGGGCCTGGGTGGATTTTGTTGTCGGTGTAGGCTCGATGGGCTGAATGGCCTCCTTCGGGGTCTGTGATTCCCAGGATTTTATTTCAAAGGAAAGCTCATTATCTGGTCGTTATCTTGGTGGTGATTTTGGGATCTTGCTGTGCATAGATAGGTTGTTAACTCTCTATGACAGTGTCAACCTCACAAATAATGTGTATCATTGCTCATGAAGAGCTTTGGGCCGTCCTAATGGTGTAAAAGGTATGAAAGCGAGTCTATCACTGTGCTGTGACAGTCGACAGTAACCCTCTGGTAGTCAGTGTCACACATATTAAGAAGGTGTTGGTCGGTGTAATTAGCCAATTAGTAATGGGGGGGGGGGGGCGATCTTAACATCACACCCCACCGACCCAACAGGTAGGATCAATCGATAAGATCGCAAGAGAGCCAAGACATCAGATGCTCGCGATTTCTCACCTCTCGAGATCTTACCGGTACCAGATATCCGACACCTTCAGCCTCGCGTCCGTTTCCGACATGAAGCTGAATAATTTATTTACATTTAATTAAAATATATTTAACTTCTGATTAGTGAGCGTGGGACCCAATCAGCCTTCCTGCGCAGCCTTGCTGGGAGAGGGGTTTCTGCAGTGAGAGTCACAGCTTGTCCCCAGCAAACATGGACCAGACATGGTGGCCTTGGCAGTAGAATCAGCGGATTGGGGCCCACCCAGAAGATCACAGGCAAGGGGCATTGCCAGCCTGGCACCCTGGTAGTGCCAGCCTTGCACCATAGCAATGTCTACGAGGAACCTTGTTGAGTAAAGGGGGATCGAGGCCTACTGGAGTGGGATTAAAGCAGGTGAGGAATGCACATTGTGCATTTGCAATCAGTGAGGGGAGGGAGGGGTAGATAGGTGCAGGTTAGGGGTGGGTGATGGGGGAGATGGCGGGGGAGGTCACAATAAGCCACAGGCCTCCATGATAGCTGTGAGCAGAGGGGAGGAAATCCTGCCTTAGGCCATGTACACCACCTAAAAGAGCAGAGGCTTTGATAGGTCTCTCTGCTACACAAAGCAGAGAGAGAGAGAGAGAGAGAGAGAGAGAGAGAGACTGACACATGCACAATTGCACCCTCTGCTGCTATCAGTTGGCTTTCTGGTGATTTAAGCTCTTCCTGTTCCCCTACAGGCAAGAAACAGTTATCAACATTTTATTTTCACTAAGTGAATAAGATACTGGATTTAGATTTGCCGAAATCTGAAATACCCTCATTTTCAAGCTCTTTCTGGACTTTGCATTTTGTTCATAAGATCATCCCAAGAAGAGTCACGAGGGGAAATGCTCCTTACCAATAATAAAGATGATCTTGATTTCCCTCAAATTTTCTGCAAAAATAATTATTAAAAGAAATATCAATTAGTTAAACAGACCAGAGATGTTTCATATTTCAGATAATAAAAAAACAAACAAATTAAGACATAAATTATTTTTGTGTAATGATCTCTGGATTGTATTTCCATGACACTATAATACCAGATTCTTGATAAGTGAACCTTTACAGTCTCCAGTCGGAAAGGTTAAGGAGTGATTATAAAATCTGACAGATAGATGGTGAGATAGAGTCTCAATGAGGAAGTGAGTGAGAAGAAGAGTGGGATACGTTCGGGTTTATAGAGGGCAGAGAAAGACTGATATAGGTTTCTTGGTGAATGGCCTGTTTTTCTACACTAATAACTCCTTCTACTCAACCTTTGAAATAAGAGCTACGCTGCTCAGGAATTATATCAGGAAGGACTTCTTTTCCAAGCTGACACTATAGTGAAGAAAGCCCACCAACGCCTCGACTTTCTCAGAAGACTAAGGAAATTTGACATGTCAGCTACAACTCTGACCAATTTTTACCATAATAAGCATTCTTTCTGGTTGTATCACAGTTTGGTATGGCTCCTGTTCTGCCCAAGACTGCAAGAAACTACAAGAAGTCGTGAATGTAGCCCAATCCATCCCGCAAATCAGCCTCCCATCCATTGACTCTGTCTACACTTCCCGCTGCCTTGGCAAAGCAACCAGCATAATTAAGGACCCCATGAATCCTCTTCTGTCGGGAAAAAAGGTCTGAGGTCACGTACCATATAACTCAAGAAAAGCTTCTTCCCTGCTGCCAAATAGCAAAGAAAATTACAGCACAGGAACAGACCCTTCGGCCTTCCAAACCTGCACTGACTATTCTGTCTGACTGAGCTAAACCCTCTTACCCTTCTGGGAACCATATCCTCTATTTCCATCCTATTCATGTAATTGTTTGGATGCCCTTTAAAAGTCACCTTCGTATCCACTTCCACTATCTACCCTGGCAACAAGTTCCAGGCATCCTCTGCGTAAAAAAAATTGCATCGTATATCTTTAAACCTTGCCTTCACACCTTAACCCTATGCCCTAAGCCTAGTAATTGACTCTCCCACTCTGAGAAAAAGCTTCTGACTATCCACTCTGTCCGTGCCCCTCATAATCCTGTAGAATTTTATCAGGTCGTCCCTCAATCTCCGTTGTTCCAGTGAGAACAAACCATGTTTCTCCAAACGCCCCTCATAGCTAATGCTCTCCGTACTAAGCAACTCCTGGTAAATCTTTTCTGTACCCTCTCCAAAACTTTCACATCTTTCTGGTAGTGTGGTGAACAGAACTGAACATTATATTCCAAGTGCAGCCTAACCAAAGTTCTACAAAGCTGCAACATGACTTGACAATTTTTAAACTCAGTGCCCTGACTGATGAAAGCAAGCATGCCATATGCCTTCTTGACTATCTTCTCCAACTGCATTGCCACTTTCAGTAACCTGTGTACCTGTACATCCAGATCCCTCTACCTATCAATAAAATCTTGAGTGTTCTGTCATCAGAC
Source organism: Sphyrna mokarran (assembly GCA_024679065.1). NCBI lineage: Eukaryota > Metazoa > Chordata > Chondrichthyes > Carcharhiniformes > Carcharhinidae > Sphyrna > Sphyrna mokarran. The sequence continues at coordinate 11,423,084 of JAGIQG010000009.1, forward strand.
TTTTTGAAAGGGCTACCTCGCGATGAGTTGATCTTTCTCTATACCCTAGCTATGATCTAGCTCTCTCTTTTCTTTCTCTATGAACAGTATGCTTTGTCTATATCGTGGGCAAGAAAAATACTTTTCACTGCATGTGACAATAATAAATGAAAATTGAAAGCATTCTTTCTGGTTGTATCACAGCTCGGTATGGCTCCTGCTCTGCCCAAGACTGCAAGGAACTACAAAAGGTCCTGAATGAAGCCCAGTCCATTGTACCAATACATGTGACAATAATAAATCAAATCAACACACAGAGTCGAGGAAATTTAGAAAATCAGTTTGAGGTGGGAGTGGGTGGGTCAATTAAAAATTTCAAAATGGACATTAAGGGGTGAATGTTCTCATTCCACCCACCACAAGAATTGGAGTGGGTGGGAGAGGGTACCACACAAATGTCCATTGACCTCAGGCAGGATTTTCTGGTTTTGGGATGAATGCAGCTGGAAAATCCTGTCCTGATTTTTTTTTTGAATGGAAAGAGTATTGAGGGATCTGATCTTCTGCACTGGACTAGAAGGATCTTTTAAGCCAAAAAACACTTGGGAACATCCTGAGTAATGACGAAAAGAAGGAGACCTCAATCTCAATGGTAATAATTCCTACTCTATCGCACCTTACCTAGAACCTAGAAATGATGGCATGCTTCTCCTCCCTCTCTTCTTATGATGGATACCTCATGGCAATGCCTTGAGCATTGCCAGCCTTGAATTTAACCCAAAGCTTGGCAGTTAACTATGCCCTGGTACATTCTGTATGGCAATGCCACCATCAGGGTCCTCTTGCCAATCAATCAGTACCCTTTTTTCATGCAGTATAAATTGTTGTTCCCTTTTGAGATTGGGTATTCCCGTGTCTGTCCTGATGAGTGCAAGGTGAAAAGCTTTGACAGCATGTGCTTTTTTTCTCCAGCGGTAATATTTTCAAACTTAAACCTTAGGCATTGGTGCAGCATTAGTTGCTGAACCTCATCTTGTCTTCTATAACCTCTTCCACCACAGACTTTGGCTCTGTACCTGGGATTATTAATCAAAATCAATACTAACCTTCCAATTTGGTATCTTCAGATGTTATGGATTGGTTATCCATCTGTCAAATGCAAAGGTGAGATGGAAAGTCTTATTCAAATGGATGTTATTTTTGATTTGCACAGTTACTGACAGCTATTAATTGTTCATTCATATAGTTTGAGTTAAAAGTAAGCATCTGTCTTCAATAAGGATTTGAGTACCCTTGTACACAAGAACTGGGAGCAGGAGTAGGCCATCTGGCCCCTCGAGCCTGCTTCGCCATTCAATAAGATCATGGCCGATCTTTTCATAGACTCAGCTCCACTTATCCCATTCACCATAACCCTTAATTCCTTTACTGTTCAAATATCTATCTACCTTTGCCTTAAAAAACATTCAACGAGGTAGCCTCAACCGTTTCACTGGGCAGGGAATTCCACAGATTCATGACCCTTTGTGTGAAGAAGGTCTCCTCAACTCAATCTTAAATCTGCTCCCTCCTAACTTTGAGGCTATGCCCCCTAATTCTAGTTTCACCTGCCAGAGGCGCACATATAATTCTCTAAATTTGCACTCCTTTATTGTGGAGTCCATGAAATATAGACAAAAGTCATAGGTGGAAGAAGGAATGAGGCACTCACTGAGTGCTGAAATGGGTGGCGGGGGCTTGTAGGGCTAAAGGGCCTATTTCCTGTGTTGTGTTGTCCTTTGTTTTTTGGAAACAACCTCCCTGCTTCTATCTTATCTATTCTCTTCGTAATCTTAGGTGTTTCTATAAGATCTGCCTCATCCTTCTGAATTCCAATGAGTACAGTCCAAGTCAAATCAATCTCTCCTCGTAAGCCAACAATTCCGGAATTAAATCTTCACATGTAGACACTACGACAATGGATGAACAGACATCATGCAACAAGCACCAGGCAGGAGAACACTTCGGCAGTCAAGAGCATTCAACCTCTGATCTTCAAGTGTTCTTCAAGGTGGCCTTCACGACACACGATAACGCAGAATTGCTGAGCAGAGACTGATAGCCAAATTTTATATGCATGAGGATGGCCTCAACCAGGATCTTGGGTTCATGTCACACTACCTGTAACCCTCACCATTTTTCCTGGGCTTGCAAAATCCTGCTAACGGTCCTGGCTTGAGACAATTCAGACCTCTTTAACCCATGATTATCCCTCTCTCCACTTGCACTGTCTGTACTTGTAAAACTTGATTATCTGTGAAGACTCACATTCCAACTATTATCTCGCAACTAAGACTAATTATATCCTGTTTGTGAAGTCAGCTCTTCACTCACCTGATGAAGGAGCAGCACTCCGAAAGCTCGTGATTCCAAATAAATCTGTTGGATTTTAACTTAGGGTGGGTGACGAAGGGTTGAACAAAGAGCTGGGATGAACAATATATATTGCCGGCTATGCCCAAAGTCACTAAAGAATAAAAACAAAATACTAGACTACTTGGTACGATGCCCAGAGGTGAGCTGCGATATAGCCGCGTGATTTAGATGATTGGTTTCTAGACAGCTTCATTGATTCTCTGAAGGAAGGCTCATTCATGTTGCCCAGAGGCGATGCAAAGTGAGTGGTAACAAAGCAGGAAATAAAAGAAACATTATCCTTGAGAGCCCGTTCAACACCTCATGGAAGGACAAGAGGTGCTTTGCAACTGATAAGACACCATTTTGAAATGCAGTCACTGTTGCGACGTGGGGAAATGTGCCAGCCAATGTGCGCACAGCAAGATCCCATAAAGAGACAGTGCTACATGACCATGTAATCCACAAAACAGCCACACCATTTCCAGATGTGTCTGGATGCAAATAAACAATTGTAATTTAATCACTTTCTCCCGCTGATGAATAAGAAGTTAGCATCACCAGACTCGAGGGAAAGTTTAGTTTAGTTTATTTATTAGTATCTGTGCTCGTTGGAGTTTAGAAGGCTGAGGGGGGATCTTATAGAGACATTTAAGATAATGAAGGGGCTAGATAGGGTAGAGATAGAGAGATCTTAGAAAGGATAGCGGAACTAGAGGGCACAGCCTCAAAATAAGGGGGGCGGGTGCAGTTTAGATCAGGGTTGGGGAAGAACTTCTTTACTCAAAGGATGGTGAGACTCTGGAATTCTCTGCCCATTGAAGTGGTGGAGGCTACCTCACCGAATATATTTAAGTCTAGATAGGGTAGATAGGTTTCTGATAGACAAGGGAATTAAGGGTTATGGGGAGAAAGCAGGAAAGTCAAACTGATCCACTTCAGATCAGCCATGATCTTATTGAATGGCAGGGCAGGCTCGAGGGGCTAGATGGCCTACTCCTGCTCCTATTTCTTATGTTCTTATTAGTGTGTCACAGTAGGTTTACATTAACACTGCAATGAAGTTATTGTGGAAATCTCCTAGTTGCCACACTCCAGTGCCTGTTCAGGTACGCTGAAGGAGAATTTAGCATGGTGAATGTACCTAACCCGCACATCTTTTGGACTGTGGGAGGAAACTAGAGCACTTGGACGAAACCTGCGCAGACACAGGGAGAACATGCAGACTCCACACACAAACAGTAACCCAATCCAGGAATCAAACCCAGGCACCTGGTGCCATGAGGCAGCAGTGCTAACCACTGTGCCGCCCTCAGTAGCCCTGCTGGGAGCATGGCGAGGATGTTAAAGTGAAGTTTTATTGTTGCGGTCAAAACTGAGAGAGGTTTTGATAGAATAAACAAAGAAGAAAAAGGTGTTTCCACTGACAGGAGGATCAATGTTCACAGGACGCATCAAGATAATTGGGGAAGAAAAGGACAAGAGGAGAGATGGAGAGGATGCTCTTCTTGTGCAATGAGTTAAGATCTGAAATGCATTGCCTGAAAAGGGTAGAAGTAGAATCAATGATAGCTTTTAAAAGGGGTGACACAGTGGTTAGCCCCAGGAACACCAAGTTTCTTTCCCAGCTTGGGTCACTGTGTGGAGTCTGCATGTTCTCCCCGTGTCTCCGTGGGTTTCCTCCGGGTGCTCTGGTTTCCTCCCACAGTCTGAAAGACATGCCGGTTAGGTGCATTGACCTGAAAAGGCGCCGGATTGTGACGGCTAGGGGAATTTCACAGTAACTTCATTGCAGTGTTAATATAAACCTTATTTGTGACTCATAAATAAACTTTAACTTAAAAAGAGGGAATTTGTTACAGATTCGAAAAGGCAAAATTCTCAAGGTGATGGGAAAAAGGGCAAAGAAGTGGGTTGGATTCACACGACGCCTTCAAGGAGCTGACAGAGACAGGATGGACTGATTATGGTTTCCAAATGGGGAGGGAGCATCCAATAAAAGAAAGTTTGAATTCACTTTTCACCATCTACCATGGTGGGATTTGAACCTGGATCTCCAAAGCATTACCCTGGGTCTCTGGATTACTTATCCAGTCACAATATCACTTGACCATAGCCTCCCCGAATTTTCACATTGCCACGATGGGATTTGAAATTTGGGTTTATTAGTTTTCATTCAAACTAAATTACTGGTCTGGTAGATAATCACAAAACTGCAGTACCCTCACCACAGTCTCCCTTTACTGATAAGGAGATGGATTTCTGCAACAAAAGACATTTTCAATAGAAAATTAATTCAATTCTGATAGGGACTTTTTTTTTAATACAAACCTCATTTAAATGTGAGTTCCTGATAGGGTGCTGTGAACAGACCGGAGAAAGACAGAGAACATGGATAATGAGAGATACTCCCCTTCACCCACGCTGATCATTTTAATATGCTTCTGCACTTCCCATTAACTGTCATGTTTCTCACAGTTGGACTCCATGTTAATAGAAGTCAAGCAAAATTTAATCCCTTTCTGCAAAAGGCTCTCGGCAAACACAATTGCAATGCCGCAGCAAGCTCTGTTAATATCAATGAGTCAAGCTTGATGGTGGCATTTGGAACAAGTATTTCTTCAGTGAGGGGAGGGATTCAGTTGGAGACAACCAGGTTAACTCTTGGTTTTCAGAAACAAGAGCGCTCCCAATAGATAGAATCGAGGAAAATTTAACACATAATGAGTAAAAATGGGAAGGAGTCTTCTCAATGTTCACATTGCTGGCTAGGCCACTGTTTGTTGGCCATCCCTAGTTGCTCTTGAGAAGGACGTGTTGAGCTGCACTCTTGAACCACTATGGTCCAAGATAGGTACATTCACAGTGCTGTTAGGGATGGAGTTCCAGGATTGTAGATACATTGCAGTTTAGAATCATACAGTGCAGAAGGAGGCCATTCAGCCCACCCCATCTACATTGACCACAATCCCACTCAGACCCTATCCCCATAAATCAATGCAATTAACATAAGAACACAAGAACTATGAGCAGGAGTAGGCCACCTGGCTGATATCTTTATGGACTCAGCTCCACTTACCCACTTGCTCACCATAACCCTTGATTCCTCTACTGTTCAAAAATTTATCCATCCTTGTCTTAAAACATTCAATGAGGTAGCCTCAACTGCTTCACGGGGCAGGGAATTCCACTGAGAAGTTCCTCCTCAACTCAGCTTCAAAATAAGGGGGAGCAGATTTAGGATTATGCCCCTAGTTCTAGTTTCACCCATCAGTGGAAACAACTTCCCTACTTCTATCTTATCCATTCCCTTCATAATCATATTGTATCTATAAGGTCTCCCCTCACTGTTCTGAATTCCAGTGAGTATAGTCCCAATCTACTCATTGTGGATGAGTGGGAGCAGGCACGCTAGGGTTGTTTAAGGGTCTCTTGGACAGCCACATGAGCAGTCTGCAGATAGAGGGATATAGTAGGACTGTTTAAATATCCTATTTGTTTCCACAGGATGTTCGGTCCACCTTGTTGACCAACAAGGGCATGCATGCGGCAGGTCGTGCGAGAGCTGCTCTTGGATGTTGCTTCAGGAGTGGCCTAGTGCTTCACGTCGTTAGTGTATGCTTAAACTGGACCATCTGATGGGCACCATGACAGTTCAGGGACTATCGCTGTTGCTGTGCAGACACATGGATTTGGGCCTGTGTCTGCGGGAGTTTGCGCGTTCTCCCCGTGGTTGCGTGGGTTTTCTCCGGGTGCTCCGGTTTCCTCCCACATCCCAAAAATGTGCTCTTAGGCTGATTGGGTAACAAATTGGTCCCTATATGTCATTAAGACGTTAGGATAGCGGCGCGGGCTCGTTGGGCCGAAGGGCCTGTTTCCGGTGCTGTGTTGTTCTTTGTTGTTCTTTGTTCTTTGTTCTACTCAATCTTACTTCATAAGCCAACCCTCTCAACTCTGGAATCATCCTAGTGAATATCCTCTGCACCTCCTCCAGTGCCAGTATATCCTTTCTCAAGTAAGGAGACCAAAACTGTACACAGTACTCCAGATGAGGCGTCACCAGTACTTTATACAGCTGCAACATAACCTCACTGTTTTTAAACTCCATCCTTCTAGCAATAAAGGACAAAATTCCATTTGCCTTCTTAATTACCTGCTGCACCTGCAAACCAACTCCTTGTGATTCCTGCACAAGGATACCCAGATCCCTCTGCACCGTAGAATGCTGCAATTCTTTACCATTTAAATAATACAGCATTCCTACCAAAATGGATGACCTCACATTTAACAACATTGTATTCCATCGGCCAGATCATCGCCCGCACACTTAGATTATTTATATCCCTTTGCAGACTTTCAGCATCCTCTGCACAATTTGCTCTGCAACTCATCTAAATGTCATCCACAAATTTTAATACACTACATTTGGTCCCCAATTCAAATCCACCTAACTCAAACATCCACAGACACAAGGAGAATGTGCAAACTCCACACAGACAGCGACCCAAGCTTGGAATTCAACCCAGGTCACTGGCAGTGTGAGGTAAGTGACTGGTTGAATTGGGGAGGGAGGCTGTGGACACTGCAAACAGAGCCATTGACAGACACTGGGGAGGAAGAGTGGGGGAATGTGGTCAAAATAGAGAAGTGTGAAGGAGCACAGCAGAAACTAGGGTGGAGAAAGGGAGATTATAATGAGGATATCTACCAGATCAGGAATTTAGTTTGGATTAAAAATAATAAACCCAAGTTCCAAATCCCATCATGGCAATGTCAAAATTGTGGGAGATGTTGGCCAGTAGTATTGTCATTGGATGAATAATCCAGAAACCAACAGTAATGCTTTGGGGCTTGGGGTTCGAATATCACCATGATAGATGATAAAATTTGAATTCAATAAAAATCTAGAATTAAAAGTCTATTGATGACCATGAAACCATTGTCGATTGATGTAAAAACCCATCAGGCTCACTAATGTCCTATAGGAAGGAAATCTGCCTTCCTTACTCAGCCAGGCCTACATGCAACTCCAGAACCTCAGCAATGTGGTTGATTAAAAAAAAATCCATGCGAGCCACTCAGTTCAAGGGTAATCAGGAATAAACAGTGAATGCTGGTCTAGTCAGTGAGAGCCACATCCCATTTTCTTTAATTGGAACTAGTAAGTTGGTGTGAGTAAAGTGAACATATCATCAAAATACAACCAGTTGACTAATGTTTTTTATGTAAAGAAACCAGCTCATCTGGCCTTTGGACACCAGTCCCACATTAATATGGGTATTAACATCCTTCTGCAATGGCTGTACAGCTATAAAAGCCACTCTCATCACAACACCCCCCATTATCTATAAACCAATAGCTGGAAAGTGGCATTTGACTAGATAGCACAGGCAACGTGGGCTGAATGGCCTTCTGTTCTTGAAAAAAGATGGGCAAGTGATGATGTAATTGTACTGAGCCTTTAGGAAATGTATTTTAGTCATGTTTCTATGCAGGATGATCCTTGCAGGCCTTCCATTTTAATCAGAGCCATTTTGTCCGACTCCAAAAGCACTGTACTGTTTCTGCAGCAGCATAATTGACGCTGTGTTTGTTTGATTTGAATTAATGAAGCTTTCTGTTGATTGTGTTTTCTCCAGGGATTTTGCAGAGTGGGGCGTGATTGGGATGATTGACAGGTATAACTGGTGATATAACTGGGCACAGCTGGCCTTGCGCACAGAACTCATACTCAGTCTATTTTTTGGGAGAAGAATTGTCTCTCTTTTCTGTCTCTGAAGTCTGGAAGTTGCAGAGATGATGTTTGCTTCTCTGAAGTTGAGGGTATTTCCCTCTCTGGAAACTGCTGCCTGGATCTCTGTCCAAAAATGTTAAAAAGTTGCACAACTAGGATCACATAAGCATCTTTGGTTTCTGTGCTAACTGGGCCTACAGAGGGTATTATGTCTTTGGGGGATAATGCTAAATTGGGACAATAGAAATAGCTAATTGTTCAGAATTACACTTTGTCATGTTTAAGTATTTTAATTGATCAAAGTAATGCTTCTTGTTATATTCTAACTGTGTTCTTAAATAAAGTTTGTTTTGATAAAAGGGTCCCTTGAATCATACTTAGAGTTGGAGTGAAAAACCTTAAGGGAGAAGGGGATAGAGGGTGATGATGGTAGATTTAAATGGGGAAAGATGGAAGGAGGCTCCATAGAATCTGTACAGAATGAGATCATTCAGCCCATCAAGTCTGCACTGGCTCCCCGAAAGATCATTCAATCCAGGCCCTCACCTCCAGATTTATCATGGCTAATTCCCCCTAACCTACACATCTTTGGAGTGTGGGAGGAAACCAGAGCAGTCAGAGGAAACCCACGCAGAAATGGGAAGAATGTGCGAACTCCACTCAGAGACAGTCACCTAAGACAGGAATTGAGCCCAGGTTTCTGGCACTGTAAGTGGCAGTGCTAACCACTGCCACTGTGTCACCCTGCATTGGAGCATAAACATCAGCGTGGCTTGGTTTAGAACATAGAACATGGATCATAGAACCCTACAGTGCCGAAATAGGCTCTTCGGACCATTGAATCTGCATCGACCACAATCCCACCCAGGCCCTATCCTCAAATCCCTACAGATTTACCTCTAATCTCTCTAACATACACATCCCAGGACAATAAGGGCAATTTTAGCGTGGCCAATCAACTTAACCCACACATCTTTGGACTGTGAGAGGAAACCAGAGAACACGGAGAAAACCCACGCAGACACGAGAAGAACGTGCAAACTCACACAGACAGTGACCTGAGCCAGGAATCGAACCCAGGTCCCTGGAGCTGTGAAGCAGCAGTGCTAACCACTGTGCTACTGTGCCTCCCATGAACAGCGTTTCTGCGTGAGTGTGTCAGCTTAGATTTTACACTCAAATCTCAGGAGTGGGATTTGAACCCATAACCTTCTGACTTGGAGACAGAAGTGCTACTCAATGAGCCACAGCTGTTTGCCCAAATGGCCTGTCTCTGTGAATATTATCCTATGTCAACCTTCTCACCGCTTTGAAGGAAAGCAGGGTTGGGTATTAAATGTTGACCCTGCTAAAGACAGGAATTAAAGTAAGAAATGGAGCAGGTTTGGTTCTGATCTGCCTGAATTCAGGAGAGCAGTGAAGAGTGAGCACAAACCAGCTCTCTCCCACCTCCTTCCCTCCCATTAGCGTGCAGTAACCCACAGTGCGTGACAGGCTGCACTAAGCAGTTGAGCCATCAGATGCCTGACAGCATAAATCTTTAACAAGAAACCCATTCGCCAAGTCATGGCAGTAAAGTCTATTGTGTTGGGAAGTGGCCTAATGATGGCATTAAAAGCAACATAAAAGGCAGAATGGAAAAGTCAATCCAATTTTAAAAGAAACACGAATTTTTTCAGCCAAACTGGAATGTGACAAGAAATATTGAAGGCAGGAGGAATAAAGGATATTTGCTGGAAGTGAGAAATTAAGCAGAAAATTCTGAGGCAGGTCAGGCAGTGTGTGATTGAAAATAGATTCTGACGAGGTGGTATTAAATGTTAACTCAATTTCTCAAAAACTCAATAACAAAACTCAATAACCAAATAACAGTAGTTATAGCTGGGGGAAAGGTAATTATGAGGCTATTAGGAGAGATTTAGGATGCATAGGGTGGAGGAGGAAATTGCAGAGGCTGGGGACATCTGAAATGTGGAGCATATTTAAGGAACAGCTTCTGCATGTCCTTAATGAATATGTACCTGCCAGGCAGGGAGGAAGTGGTCGAGTGAGGGAACCGTGGTGTACTAGGGAAGTTGAATCTCTGGTGAAGAGGAAGAAGGAGGTTTATATAATGGTGAGACGTGAAGGCTCAGTTAGGGCAATAGAGAGCTATAAATCAGCCAGGAAGGAGCTAAAGAGGGAGTTGAGAAGAGCTAGAAGAGGACACGAGAAGACTTTGGCGGATAGGATTAAGGAGAATCCTAAAGCTTTTTACAGGTATATAAATAATAAAAGATTAGTTAGGGCAAGATTAGGGCCAGTCAGAGATAGCAGTGGGAAGTTGTGCGTGGAGCCTGAGGAGATAGGAGAGACACTGAATGAGTATTTTTCGTCAGTATTCACGCAGGAGAAAGACAGTGTTGTCGGGGAGAATACTGCGATACCAGGTTGTAGGATTGAGGTTCATAAGGAGGAGGTGTTAGCGAATCTTGAGGGTATGAAAATTGATAAGTCCCCTGGGCCAGATGGGATTAACTCCAGAATTCTCTGGGAGGCTAGAGAGGAGTTTGCAGAGCCTTTGGCTTTGATCTTCATGTCGTCGTTAGCTACAGGTATAGTGCCGGAAGACTGGAGGATGGCAAATGTTGTCCCTCTTTTCAAAAAGGGGAGTAGGGATCATCCTGGAAATTATAGACTGGTGAGCCTGACTTCTGTTGTGGGCAAGGTCTTGGAAAGAATTATAAGGGATAGGATTTATAAGCATCTAGAGAGAAATAAATTGATTAGGGATAGTCAGCACGGTTTTGTGAAGGGTAGGTCATGCCTCACAAACCTTATTAAGTTTTTTGAGGAGGTGACCAAAGAGGTAGATAAGGGTAAGGCAGTTGATGTAGTGTATATGGATTTTAGCAAAGCATTCGATAAGGTTCCCCATGGTAGGCTACTGCAGAAAGTGCAGATGCATTTCTGTTCTATGTTCTATGTTCTATGTTCTCTCACTGCATCCAGTATTTTAAAAATGACAAGTAATACTCTTCTTCGGTACAATACATTTAGAATGAGCTTATTCATTTGTTTCTAATGAGAATCTAAAAAAGTTGTAGTTAAACTCTCAGCTTGGGATGTCAAAATTGAAAAATCCCAGAAATAAGGAGAAAGTTACCACCACGTGTTATTACCTGATCTTCAGAATCCGACTCGATGCTGACGGTTTCTGTGAGATCCACAAGCAAACGGAGGTCAAGTTCACTGGGACCTGGTACGTGGTAAAGAGAATAGGGAGACAACATCAGAACAAAGCAATATCTGTCCCCTCTGGAGATGCACCACCATCCCAATGGGAAATGAGGACCAGCCAGTTGGTAGCTCTCCTGCCTCAGGATCTGAAGCTTCCTGTGTTTGGGTAACTTCCCCTTTAACATTGTTCATTTCAGCAGTGGGAGTGGGTTCCACGTCCCGCCCATTCCCTGTGAGAGCAGGTTCCACAATTCTCTCCCACTCACTGTGGGAGCGAGTTCCTTTTCAAGAATCTGAAGTTTCCCACATCAAAGATTCAAGCACAAAGCTTTGGATGTAACTGCCGTCTCTGGTATAAGGAACTGGGGAATTTTCTTTACTCAGTGAGTAGTAAGGACGTGGAATGCTCTGCCTGCAGTAGTTGTGGACTCACTAACTTTAAGGGTGTTCAAATGGTCATTGGGTAGGCATATGGATAATATTGGAGTAGTTTGGGTTAGAGGGTCATTAGATTGGTTCCACTGGTTGGTGCAACATCGAGGGCCAAAGGGCCTATACTGCGCTGTAATGTTCTATGTTCTACAGTGTCCACGGCTGTTAGCATCATCACGGGTTTCTTTCTATTTGAATCCCTAGAGCACAGAGGGAGGCCATTCAGCCCAACGACCCCACACCGACAATAACCCTACCCAGGCCCTATCCCCAAAATCCTATGTATTTATCCTGTGTGGAGTTGCACATTCTCCCCATATGGATTTCCTCCTGGTGTTCTGGTTGCCTCCCACACTCCGCAGATGTGTAGGTCAGGTTGATTGGTCATGTGTCAGAGGAATAGCTAGGATAAATAAGTGGGGTTACAGCCATAGGACCTGGGTGGAATTGTGGTTATTGCAGACTCGTTGGGTCAAATGGCCTCCTTCTGCATTGTAGGATTCTACGATTCTAATCCCTCTGACACCAAGAGACAATTTAGCATGGCCAATCTACTTAACCTGCACTTCTTTGGACTGTGGAAGGAACCAGAGCACTCAGGGGAATCCCATGCAGACACGAGGAGAATGTACATAGACAGTGGGCATCAGGAGCTGATAGTGACTTGAGGCTGGAATTGAACCCAGGTCCTTGGCACTGTGAGGTAGCACTGTGCCGGGAAATGGGCATCACTATCAAGGCCAGCATTCGATGCCAGCTCTAATTGCCTTTGAACTGACTGATTTACCAGGCCATTTCAAAGGGCAGTTAGGGATCAACCACACATTGCCGTGGCACTGGAGTCACATGTAGGCAAGACCAAGTAAGGATGGCAGATTTCCTTTCCCAAAGATCATTAATGAACTAGATGGGTTTTTGTGACAATGGTTTCAAGGTTACCATTACTCAGAGCAGTTTACAATCCTACATTTTATTAATCTACCAGCTACCATGTCCCCAGAGCATTCAGTAAGAATCTAGCAACATCAATTTTAAATCCAACCGATTTATTTGATAGTAAATTTGCGAGCTTTCGATACTCTGTGTCTTTGTCAGGCAAATCAAATAAATCGGTTGGATTTAAAATTGGTGTTGCTAGATTCTTACTGAGTTCTTACTACCCCAGTCCAACGCCGGCATCTATACACCCAGAGCATTACCCAGGGTGTCTGGATTACTAATCCAGTGATTACAGCTGTATCTCCTCTTAGGGGAATATGAGACTTCTCCCTTTTTGTCAGCGTCCTGGCTGCAAATTGACTAGAATCAGAGAATCTCTACAGTGCAGAAGGAGGCCATTCCCCCCCCATTGAGCGTCCAAGAGAGCATCTTACCCAGACCCCATCCATGTATTTACCCCACTGATTGCCCTAACCTATACATCTTGTGGCAATTTACCATGGTTCCCAGGGCAAGAGACCTCAATTGATTAGAGATACCAGAGACTGTGCGCCTTACAGCAGGGAGGAACAAGGCAATCAAAAAAGAGAAAGCATTGGAAAATCTCAGCAGGTCTGGCAGCATCTGTAAGGAAAGAAAAGAGCTGATGTTTCGAGCCCAGATGGCTCTTTATAAAAGGCATAGGAAGTGGGAGATATTTATACTTCAAGGTGAGGGAATGAAAGATGATTCATAGCCACAAAAACAAGGGGAAAAGCTTATCTTTTCTCCCCCTTCTTCTCAATTTTACCTCTCCCTCCCTCCCCCCACACCTTCATCTGTCACAGCTTACCCTCAAAAAATAATGTTGTCAGTTTCACTCCCTAACCTTTTATAACCTAGAGAAGGCTGCATGATTTATTTTTGGTTTTCCATTCTGCATTTCAGCATCAAGGAGCTGGGATCTGCCCCAAGCTGACTTTTCAAATATGGATAAAGTGGACCTGAATAATTTATATCCGAGTGAATCGCAGAGTAGGACATGGGTTCAAACTAGGAAATAATATGCACTAATAAATTTATGGTGGATGGCACAGTGGTTAGCACTGCTGCCTCACGATGCCAGGGACCCGGGTTCAATTCCTGGCTTGGGTCACTGTGAAGTTCTCTTTGTGTCGGCATAGGTTTCCTCCGGGTAATCCGGTTTCCTCCCACAATCCAAAGTTATACAGGTTAGATTGATTGGCCACCGTAAATTGCCCTTTACTGTCAGGAAGATTAATAGGGTAAATGTAAGAAGTTACGGGAATAGGACCTAGCTGGGATTGTGACCAGTACAGACTCAATGGGCCGAATGGTCTCCTTCTGCATTTGTAGGCATTCTGTGGATAAGTGTGTGATGGTCTGGAGTGGGTGGGTAGAGGAGAGATTCTTTAGTAAGACGAGTGGTAGGCATGTGGGGGCTACAGACTCTTTTCTCCTTGGATGAACTGAAAATGGAACCTCATGTAAATAAATGTTAAGGACTATGGGGCCAAATAGACTGCTGTTAGTCAGTGACAAATTAGCACCAATGGGCAGTTAGAAAACCAGTGCAATTAAAGTAAAAGTTTATTTACTAGTGTCACAAGCAGTCTTACATTAGCAGTGCAATGAAGTTTTTTTTTATTCATTCATGGGACATGGGCATTGCTGGCTGGCCAGCATCTATTGCCCATCCCTAGTTACCCTTGAGAAGGTGGGTGGTGAGCTGTCTCTTGAATCATTGCAGTCCATGTTCTGTGGATTGACTCACAATGCCGTCAGGGAGGAAAATCCAAAATTTTGACCCAGCCACTGTAAAGGAACAGCGATATATTTCCAAGTCAGGATGGTGAATGACTTGGAGGGGAACGTGCAGGTGGTGATATTTCCATGTATCTGTTGCCCGTGTCCTTCAAGATGGAAGTAGTCATGTGTTTGAAAGGTGCTGTTTAAGGATCTTTGGTGAATTGCTGCAGTGCATCTTGCAGATAGTACACACTGCTGCTATAGAGCATCGGTGGTGGAGGGAGTTGCTGTTTTTAGATATGGTGCCAATCAAGGGGGCTGCTTTGTCCTGGATGGTGTCAAGCTTCTTGAGTGAAGTTGGAGCTGCAGCCACCCAGGCAAGTGGAGAGTATTCCATCACACTCCTCATTTGTGCCTTGTAGTTGGTGGATAGCCTTTGGGGGGTCAGGAGGTGAATTACTTGCTGTAGTATTCCTAGCCTCTGACCAGTGATGTGGTGAGTCCAGTTGAGTTTCTGGTCAATGGTAACCCCAAGGATCTTGACAGTGGGGGAATTCAGTGAAAGTGACACCATTGAGTATTAAGGGGCGGAAGTTAGAGTGTCTCTTATTGATGATGGTCATTGCCTGGCATTGGTGTGGCATGAATGTTACTTGTTATTTGTTGGCCCAAGCTTGGATATTGAATAGATCTTGTTGTGTTTGAACTTGGGCTACTTCAGTGTCTGAGGAATCGCGAGTGGTGCTGAACACTGTGCTCTCAACAGCAAACATCCCCACTTCTGATCTTATGATGGAGGGAAGTTACTGTGAAACTCCCTTAGTCACCACAGCATCAGGAACCTGGACTCGATTCTGAGCTTGGGTTTGTGCAGAGCTTGCACATTGTCCCCGTGTCTGCATGGCTTTCCTCTGGGTACTCAGGTTTCCTCCCACCGTACAAAGGTGTGTAGGTTAGGTGGATTAGCCATGCTAAATGTGTGGGTGTTCAGAGCGGGGGAAAGGACTTGGATAAAATATTCTGTCAGAGTTGGTGCAGACTTGATGGGCTGAATGGCATCTTCTGCACTGTAGGAATTCTATAAAATTAAGTTTCATTAGCTCCAGAAAGCAGCTTGTTCCCTGACAGCCGAATGTCCCTGGAGAGGGAGCATATCATATCTACGAGCACTATTAAGGTCTTCTGCATCCAATGGACACTCCAGAGACTGGTGTGCCTTGTTGACCCTTTTTGGTTGAATGTTTTACGTTTTTCATTTGTGATTTGTTTCCATTTATTGTAGTGTCCCTTTAAGGGGCTGTCCCTTTAATTTTTCCTTCGGCTTTTTTTCCATTTAGCCTAATTAGATTTTCAGTATTGGAAACTGTGTTTTTTCTAAATTTGTTCCTGGGACATGAGTATCATTGTCTGGGTCAGTATTTATTGCTCATCTCTATTTACCTGAGAGTCAACCACATTGCTGTGGCTCTGGAGTCACATGTAGGCCGGACCAGGTAAAGATGGCAGATTTCCTTCCCTAAAGAACCAGATAAATTTTTCCAACAATCAACAATGGCTTCATGATCATCAGTAGATTTTTCATTCCAGGTTTTTTTTTTACTGAATTCAAATTCCACCATCTGCCATTGGTGGGGTTTGAACGCAGGTCTCCAGAACATTAGCTGAGTTTCTAGATTAATAGTCTCATGATAACACCACTAGGTCATCTACTAGCTCCAACTTTAGATGCCTTTTAGCATTGACAAAGAGTCATTTGGATTCATAACGTCAGCTCTTTTCTCTCCTTATAGATGCTGCCAGACCTGTTGAGATTTTCCAGCACTCTCTCTTTTGGTTTCAGATTCCAGCATCCCCCCAGTTATTTGCTTTTAACATTATTTTAGCCTCAGTCTGGGCGTACTGTGCTCTGTAACCGTTGACAATTATAGTAGACCCGTGTCAACCGCCTCCTTCTCCCTCTGACAGCTTCCTGCCTGAATACAAATGGTTGTCCCAGGACTTTGAGCTTACCAGCCACAGGCTGCTTGGTGGGGAACAGCTTGCTGTCGACTGCCACAGATATATCATCGAACACCTCCTCTTCATCTCTGTCTGCGTCCAGCTGGGTAGACATTGGAAAGAAGTCACATTCCGTATTCCATAATATTGATGATCTTGTAGTAAAGATCACTGAGTTTCAGATCTCAAAGGCTAGCGTGATAAATACTGGAGCTTAAAAGAATCAGCCAGACATTATCTGTGTGTGTGCCTGCACCCACTCGTACCCTCACGCTAAATGATGTGATAGGCAATGTCTTTCATTTGTGCTCAGAGTTAGAACATAGAACATTACAGCACAGAACAGGCCCTTCGACCTTCGATGTTGCGCCGACCAATATAAAAAGCAATGACCCTCCAAACTAAACCATTCCCTTCTCTTCCATATACTTATCAACTAACCTCTTAAACGCCACCAAACTTGGCGCATCTACAACTGCTGCAGGCAGGGCATTCCACTCCCGAACCACCCTTTGGGTAAAGAACCTACCTCTGATATCCGTCCTATAACTATCACCCCTTAATTTAAAGCTGTGTCCCCTCGTGCTAGCTTTCTCCATCCTAGGAAAAAGGCTATCACTGTCCACCCTATCTAAACCTCTAATCATCTTATATGTTTCGATAAGGTTCCCTCTTAGCCGCCTCCTTTCTAACGAAAACAACTTCAAATCCCTCAGCCTCTCCTCATAAGACCTGCCCTCCATACCAGGCAACATCCTGGTAAACCTCCTCTGTACCCTCTCCAATGCCTCCACATCTTTCTTACAATGTGGGGACCAGAACTGCACACAATACTCCAAGTGCGGCCGCACTAGAGTTTTGTACAGTTGCAACGTGACGTTGCGGCTCCGAAATTCAACCCCCCTACCAATAAAAGCTAAGACTCCATATGCCTTCTTAGCAACCTTATCGACTTGACTGCCTACTTTCAGGGATCTATGCACAAATACACCAAGATCCCTCTGTTCATCAACACTATTAAGAATCCTACCATTAGCCCTATACTCTACACATTTATTATTCCTGCCATAGTGCATTACCTCACACTTTTCCACATTAAACTCCATTTGCCACCTCTCGGCCCAGCTCTGCAACTTGTCCAAGTCTCTCTGCAAACTATACCACCCCTCTTCACTATCTACCACTCCACCGACTTTAGTGTCATCTGCAAATTTACTAATCCATCCTTCAATACCCTCATCCAGATCATTTATAAAAATTACAAACAGCAGGGGCCCCAAAACAGACCCCTGAGGTACACCACTTGTCACCGAACTCCACGATGAATATCTCCCATCAACCACCACCCTCTGTCTTCTATCTGCTAGCCAATTCCTAATCCAATTAGCTAAATCACCCTCTATCCCATACATCTGCATTTTCTGCAGAAGTCTTCCATGGGCCACCTTATCAAACGCCTTACTAAAGTCCATATATACCACATCAACCGCCTTACCCCCATCCACCTCTTTGGTCACTTTTTCAAAAAACTCAATAAGGTTAGTAAGGCACGACCTACCCTTCACAAAACCATGCTGACTATCCCCAATCAATTCATTTCTCTCTAAATAACTATAAATCCTATCCCTAATAATTCTCTCCAATACTTTGCCCACAACAGAAGTAAGACTCACTGGCCTATAATTCCCTGGAAGGTCTCTCTTCCCCTTCTTGAACAATGGGACCACATTCGCTATCCTCCAGTCCTCCGGAACCACACCCGTAACCAACGACGACCTGAAGATCAGAGCCAGAGGCTCTGCAATCGCCTCTCTTGCCTCCCAGAGAATCCTAGGGTAAATCCCGTCCGGCCGAGGGGACTTATCCAACTTCAAACCCTCGAGAATATCTAGCACATCCTCCCTATCTACTTCAATACTTTCCAGTTTGCAACCCTGTAGTTCTCTAGCCTATCGCACTGTCTGAGTGATCATACACCACTCACTTAATCCTGAATCATGAATATCACTGGAATCTTGAAGTGATTAAGAAGGCGAATGCAATGTTGGTCTTTATAGCTAAGGGGATAGAATATAAAAGTAGGGAGGTTCTGTTGCAGCTGTATAGGGTACTGGTGAGGCTGCAGCTAGAGTACGGTGTGCAGTTTTGGTCGCCGCGTTCGAGGAAGGATATATTGGCCTTGGAGGGGGTGCAGAGAAGGTTTACTAGGCTGATACCGGAGATGAGGGCATTGGATTATGAGGAGAGACTGACCAGGCTAGGTTTGTACTCTTTGGAGTTTAGAAGGCTGAGAGAGGATCTTAGAGACGTATGAGATAATGAAGGGGATGGATAGGGTAGAGGTTGAGAGACTCTTCCCTCTTAACAAAGATAGCAGGACTAGAAGGCACAGCCTCAAGATTAGAAGGTTCAGATCAGAGTTGAGGAGGAATTTCTTCATGCAAAGAGTGGAATTCTCTGCCCGATGAGGTGGTGGAGGCTTCCTCGCTAAATATATTTAAGTCAAGAGTGGATAGGTTTTTGATTGACAAGAGAATTGAGGGTTATGGGGAGAAAGCGGGAAAGTGGAACTGAACCACTACAGATCAGCCATGATCTTATTGAATGGCGGGGCAGGCTCGAGGGGCTGGATGGCCGACTCCTGATCCTATTCCTTATGTTTTAATGTAATCTTATCCAGGAAAGAGGCTGTGATGGGATTCTCCCTATCTGCTGCACTGTATGAGAAATGCAGCAGGCTGGGAGACACTCGCAGGGAGCCTGTGGCTGGGCTCGCAACCAGTGTCTGTCTCCAACAACACCCCCCCCCCCCCCCCCAACCCAACTTTCCAGCTTGAATCTCTCAGTCATTAGTGCTGGAAATTCATTCAGATAACTGCGCCTAACAAAATGGGTGAGAAAACGGGAGAGGCTGAAATCAGTGTGCTGAACGGTTCACTGTACATGCACCGATCCATCACAGCACATGCACAGTGGTGGCTCCGCATTATAGCCTCCTGATTTCTGTCAGCTTGATTACTGACCAGCCCCATGATCCCTGCAATGCTGGCTCTCTGTCCTGCCTGATTGCAGGCCTCTGACCATTCCTCGAACACCGCCCTCCCGGCCCACTCTGATCTCAAGCCCCCGCCACAATTCCCTACAAGCCTGACCCCCACCCCGCCTGCAGTGCTGACTCCTCTCTGCTCCACACCCAGCCTGTCCTGATCATTGGCCTCCCTCCCTCCCTCCCTCTCCCATGATCTCGACTGCAGAGTAGCAACAGGACATCATAACCCCCCCCCACACACACACACCCTCCCCACCCCGGCCCCCACCCTCTAGCTCCCTCATGTGTGTCATTCCTGATGTGTGTGCTCATGTCCTGGAGTGGGACTTGAACCCAGACCCTTCTGACTCAGAGGCACCGTGAGCTGGGAAGTTTAAGTTTATGTATTAGTGTCACAAACAGGCTTACATTAACACTGCAATGAAGTTACTGTGAAAATCCCCTAGTCACCACACTCCGCCGCCTGTTCGAGGGATAGTGACCAAAGCTGGGAATCGAACCCAGATAACTGGTTCTGTAAAGCAGCAGTGTTAATTATTGTGCCACCCTGTGATGTTAATGATGTGACGTGCTTCAAAGGAGCACAGAGAAACCCACTCCTCAAATTGGCAGCTTCCTGAGCTGCTGCCGACCTCCCCAGCCACTGACAGCAGATTTCCACAAGTTAAAAATGCATTCCACAAGTTTTCCCCACCTCTGGTTTGAAATTAATGGGCCTTATGCCCCCTCTCCTTCTTTAAACAGCCGACGGTCTGTTATCTGTTGAGGGAGGAATGTTGTTTAGGGCTCAACCCCCATTCATTCACCTTTGAATAATACCACAGAATCTTTAGCAGATATGAACACTTTACCGATCTGGATCAAAGCATTCTGAAAGATTCTGGCAAACACTCGGTTAGAAAATGATAAAATGCTGCCCAAGCGTGAACCCAAGTGAGAAAAATCATTTTGCTGCCGTCAGCTCCACAGCTGGCTTTTCCAGCTGTATTTTTGAAACTTCATTTAAAACAAAAGTCAGGAAGCGATTCCCACGACATTACAGTGATGGCAGAATCCACCCCATCAGAAACTCCGGCCTTCAAGAGATCAGGGCAAGAAATTACTAAAGGTTGAGAAACGTATCCAGTCCAAAGCAGCCTCCCATCCATTGACTCTGTCCACACCTCTCACTGCCTTGGCAAAGCAGTCAACATAATTAAGAATCCCATGCAACCCCGGTGGTACAGTGGTTAGCACTGCTGCCTCACAGCGCTAAGGACCTGGGTTCAATTCCCAGCTTGGGTCACTGTCTGTGTGGAGTTGGCACATTCTCCCCATGTCTGCATGGGTCTCCTCCAGATGCTCTGGTTTCCTTCTATAGTCCGAAAGATGAGCTGGAAGATGCATTGACCTGAACAGGCGCTGAAGTGTGGCAACTAGGGGAATTTCACAGTAACTTCATTGCAGTGTTAATGTAAGCCTTACTTTATGACTAATAAATAAACTTTAACTTTGACATTCTCTCTTCCACCTTCTTCCATTGGGAAAAAGGTATAAATGTCTGAGATCACATCATTTCCCGGCTTGGGGTCACTGTCTTTGTGGAGTTGGCACATTTTCCCTGTGTCTGCGTGGGTTTCATAGAACATAACAGCACAGAACAGGCCCTTCGGCCTTCGATGTTGCGCCGACCAATATAAAAAGCAATGCCCCTCCAAACTAAACCATTCCCTTCTCTTCCATATACTTATCAACTAACCTCTTAAACGCCACCAAACTTGGCGCATCTACAACCGCTGCAGGCAGGGCATTCCACTCCCGAACCACCCTTTGGGTAAAGAACCTGCCTCTGATATCCGTCCTATAACTATCACCCCTTAATTTAAAGCTGTGTCCCCTCGTGCTAGCTTTTTCCATCCTAGGAAAAAGGCTATCAATATCCACCCTATCTATACCTCTAATCATCTTATATGTTTCGATTAGGTCCCCTCTTAGCCGCCTCCTTTCTAACGAAAACAACCTCAAATCCCTCAGCCTCTCCTCATAAGACCTGCCCTCCATACCAGGAAACATCCTGGTAAACCTCCTCTGTACCCTCTCCAATGCCTCCACATCTTTCTTATAATGCGGGGACAGAACTGCACACAATACTCCAAGTGCGGCCGCACTAGAGTTTTGTACAGTTGCAACATGACGTTGCGGCTCCGAAATTCAATCCCCCTACCAATAAAAGCCAAGAATCCATATGCCTTCCTAACAACCTTCTCGACTTGACTGCCTACTTTCAGGGATCTATGCACATACACACCAAGATCCCTCTGTTCATCTAGACTACTAAGAATCCTACCATTTGCCCTATACTCTACACATTTATTATTTCTGCCATAGTGCATTACCTCACACTTTTCCACATTAAACTCCATTTCCACCTCTCGGCCCAGCTCTGCAACTTGTCCAAGTCTCTCTGCAAACTATAACACCCCTCTTCACTATCTACCACTCACCGACTTTAGTGTCATCTGCAAATTTACTAATCCATCCTTCAATACCCTCATCCAGATCATTTATAAAAATTACAAACAGCAGGGGCCCCAAAACAGACCCCTGAGGTACACCACTTGTCACCGAACTCCAAGATGAATATCTCCCATCAACCACCACCCTCTGTCTTCTATCTGCTAGCCAATTCCTAATCCAATTAGCTAAATCACCCTCTATTCCATACATCTGCATTTTCTGTAGAAGTCTTCCATGGGCCACCTTATCAAACGCCTTACTAAAGTCCATATATACCACATTAACTGCCTTACCCCCATCCACCTCTTTGGTCACTTTTTCAAAAAACTCAATGAGGTTAGTAAGGCACGACCTACCCTTCACAAACCATGCTGACTATCCCCAATCAATTCATTTCTCTCTAAATAACTATAAATCCTATCCCTAATAATTCTCTCCAATACTTTGCCCACCACATAAGTAAGACTCACTGGCCTATAATTCCCTGGAAGGTCTCTCTTCCCCTTCTTGAACAATGGGACCACATTCGCTATCCTCCAGTCCTCCGGAACCACACCCGTAACCAACGAGGACCTGAATATCAGAGCCAGAGGCTCTGCAATCTCCTCTCTTGCCTCCCAGAGAATCCTAGGGTACATCCCGTCCGGCCCAGGGGACTTATCCAACTTCAAACCCTCGAGAATTTCTAGCACATCCTCCCTATCTACTTCAATACTTTCCAGTTTGCTACCCTGTACCTCAGTGTTCTCCATAGCTACATTTACATCACTCTGCGTGAATACCGAAGAGAAATATTTATTCAGTGCCTCTCCAATCTCTTCAGGCTCCACGCACAACTTCCCACTGCTGTCTATGACTGGCCCTAATCTTGCCCTAACCAATCTTCTATTCTTAACATATCTAAAGAAAGCTTTAGGATTCTCCCTAATCCTATCAGCCAAAGTCTTCTCATGTCCTCTCTTTGCTCTCCTCAATTCCCCCTTTAGCTCCCTCCTGGCTAATCTATATCTATCCATTGCACTAACCGAGCCTTCAATCCTCATCCTGACATAAGCCTCCTTTTTCCTTTTAACCAGCAAATCAATTTTTTTCGTACACCAAGGTTCTCTTACTCGACCATTTCCTCCTTGCCTGACAGGGACATACTTATCAAGGACTCGCAGCAGCTGCTCCTTGAATAAGCTCCACATTCCAGATGTTCCCAGTCCCTGTAGTTTACTAGTCCAATCTATGCACCCTAATTGCCTCCTTATGGCCTCATAATTACCCTTCCCCCAGCTATAACTACTGCCCCCATCTTCATGCCTATCCCTATCCATCACTAAGGTGAACGTAACCGAATTGTGGTCACTATCACCAAAATGTTCACCAACCTCCAAGCCTAACACCTGGTCTGGCTCATTGCCCAGCACCAAATCCAATGTAGCCTCACCTCTAGTTGGCCTATCTACATGCTGAGTCAAAAAACCTTTCTGCACACTTTGTACGAAAACTGACCCCTCTAATGAGCTAGAGCTATAGCTATTCCAATCAATATTAGTAAAGTTAAAGTCCCCCATAACAATTACCCTATTATTTTCACTCCTGACCAGAATTGACTTGGCAATCCTTTCCTCTACCTCTCTAGAACTTTTAGGAGGTCTATAAAAGACTCCCAACAGGGTGACCTCTCCTTTCCTGTTTCTAATCTCAGCCCATACTACCTCAACAGACAAGTCGTCATCAAACTTCTTCTCTGTCACTGTGATACAGTCTTTGACTAATAATGCCACTCCTAATAATGTTTCCTCCGGGTGCTCCGGTTTCCTCCCACAGTCCAAAAGATGGGCTGGTTAGGATGCATTAACCTGAACAGGCACCAGACTGTGGCGACTAAGAGAATTTCAGTGACTTGATTGCAGTGTTAATGTAAGCCTTATAATGCGACCAATAAGTAAATAAATAAGACCTCCTCTCATTCTGCTTCACTCCAGCCAGTGCAACTATTCAATCTCTCTTTGTTAGTCAAGTGCTTCATCCCTGGAATCAATCGCAGCGTGCAACACAAGATTCACATGAAAAGAATGAAAAAGTCATAGTTACGATTGACTAGGAGATGATGCTACATTCTGTTTAGCAGATTTAAAAAGCTAATACTTACGGTAACAATCAGGCCTCTTTCCTGGAAATATTTGACCAATGGGATGGTGTTTTGTTTGAAGGTTGTCAGTCGTCTGTGGATGGCTTTGGGATTGTCGTCAGGGCGACCTTGTTGTGCCGCCCGCTTTTCCAGCCTCTCTTTCAATCGATGGTTGGCACAAGCCAAGAACACCACTAAATCTGGGGCACAGATCTGTCCAATAAGATTAAAAAGGAGGGAAATAAAAGCGTGCTGAAGCTGGATTAAAGATCTGTTCAGAGAACAGAGACACAGAGATCTAGGAATACTGGTCCACAGATCCTTAAAATGGCAGCCCAGATGGTGCAGAAAGCAGATGGCATATTGCCTTCATTGTCCAGGGCATCGAGTACAAAAATTGGCAAATTATGTTACAGTTATATAAAACGTTGGTTAGGCCACATTTGGAATACTGTGTCCAGTTCTGGTCACCACACTACCAGAAGGATGTGGGGCTTGAGAGAGAGTGCAGAACAGGATATTTCCAGGTAGGGAGGGTATTAGCTATGAGGAGGGATTGAATAAACGGGGATTGTTCTCACCGGAAAGGCAGAAGTTGATAGAAGTTTATAAAATTATGAGGGATATAGAGAAAGTGAATCGTTGGAAGCTTTTCCCAGGGCAGAAATGTCAATCGCAAGGGGGCACAAATTCAAGGTAAGGGGAGAAAGGTTCAGTGGAGATATGTGGGGAAAGTTTTTTTTTTGATTTTTACACAGAGGACAGTGGGAGCCTCGAATGCACTACCAAATGAGATAGTTGATGCAGATATTAGTGACATTATCTGGATAGAGGCATGAACAGTGGGGAATAGAGGGATACAGGCGGGTGGTTCAGATAGGACAATGTGATCGGTGCATGCTTGGTGGATGAAGGACTTGTTCTTGTGCTGTACTGTTCTTTAAACCAATCAGATAGGGAGTAGACTATTGAACCCCTCAAACGTGTCGATTACATGTACAAGAAGAAGGCAGGAACAGGAGCAGGCACCAGGCCCTTCAAGCCTGACCCACTATTCGATACTTTGTGATTGATTTAATCATTGTTGATCTGTACCTCAAATCCAAATCCCCTCATCCAACAAAAACCCAATTTAACATTGTCAGGAAAGCCCCAGTTATCTAGACAGCCACACTCTTCTTTGGAGGAGAAAGATCTATATTCCCACTGTTGCCTGCGGAGTAAGAGTGATTTCCTTCCAAAAGCACCCCAGATTTAATTTTTAAAATGGTTTTGATTCTTCCACCAGAGGCTGAATTGTTTGTCATTAGTGAAGAAGTCTCATTGCT
Organism: Sphyrna mokarran; assembly: GCA_024679065.1. Taxonomy (NCBI): domain Eukaryota; kingdom Metazoa; phylum Chordata; class Chondrichthyes; order Carcharhiniformes; family Carcharhinidae; genus Sphyrna; species Sphyrna mokarran. Next base: position 11,448,520 of record JAGIQG010000009.1, read on the forward strand.
GGCATTCAAAATGGTATCTGAACCCACATCAGTGGGTGCTGGGTCTCTGAGCAGTGTTACGTATGCATCTATTGAATCAAGCTGCTTAAAGAACTATGAGGGAGCCTTGAGAATTTGGACACTGGGAAACTCTTTATTGCAGGTATACACTGTTCCATAGTCAGATCCAAGATTACACAACCGGATCCCACACTGGGAGGGGCTAATTCCCCCAGGACTCCCACATGCTTAAAGGGGCAGGTATGATTTACCATATCCTCTGACCTTCCCCTCTCTGAGGCTGAGCGTGCTGTTCTCAAAGGGCTTAGCTTTGTATCCTTACGTCCCCACTTCAATGAATTCTGCACTCAACATGATGTTGAACTCTTCTTCCGTCGCCTTCGTCTCTGTGCCCACTTCTTTGGGCAAAAGTCCTCCCTCTATTTCACTGATCCTTTCACGTGCCTTCCAATATTCTGCCTCCAACTGGACACTCCACCAGGACAATTACCTAATCTCAATCTTTCCACTGGGAACTGTCAACAGGACATTGTCGTTCACGATTTTTCTGTCCCTCTCACCCATTCCAACTTCTCTCCTTCTGATTTTCTGTCCTTTGCCCTCTCAGGTCCAACAATGATATTGTCATCAAACTTGCCGACAAATGGGGTGGTCTGGCAGACTGACCGCTACCCTCGCGGAGGCTGTATGTGAACTCAGATATTTCCTCCTACCTCCTCCCGGACCATGATCACACCACTGAACATCAAGCCATTATCTCAGCACTGTCAGCAACCTCATCTCCTCCGGATGCCTTCCCCCACAGTTTTGAACGTCAGTCTCTCAACCCTGCAGTCCTGGTATGCCTACTATGTCAGCATGATCCTGCCTCACTGAACTTATTTCCTTTTGTCTGGATCCCATCCTCACCCCCGTGATCCATTCCTTTCCACCTACATCCGGGATTCCTGTGAAGCCTTGTGTTATATTGACAGCTTCCAGATCACAGGCCCTAACCACCTCCAGTTCACCATGGATGTGCAATCTCTCTACACCTCCATCTCACACCAGGAGCTCTTCACTTCTTTTTTTGAAAAAGAATAAAAAAACAGCTTTGACAAAGGATCATCTGCATTTGAAACATCAGCTCTTTTCTCTCTTCACAGATGCTGCCGGACCTGCTGCGATTTTCCAGCGTTTTCTCTTTTGGTTTCTGATTCCAGCATCCGTAGTAATCTGCTTTTATCCTCATGATCCAAGATTGAATGAGATGTGCCGCTGGTTTCCTGTATCTATTTCCATTTAATGATGCAGCAGTTTGAACATGAGATTGTAGACTTCTTCCTCAGTGGAGATTCCAGCAAGTTAAGATGGGGATGGTAAGCAGAGCTAATTCAGCTAAAAGTGAAGCAGTTTGAAAGTCTTGGCCTCTCAACCAGTCATTCATAATCGCTGCTTGTGGGATCTTGCTGTGCACAAATAGACTGCCACATTTCCTACCTTAACATCAGTTGACTACGCTTCAAAGAAAATGGTTTTCTTGGTGATACCCTGAAAGCTTCCTTGTGAATGAATATAAGTTCCTTGTAAGAGGGAACTGAATGAAGAAACAGTCACACTAAAGATACCATAACCTTCAAGATTGATACGAAACTCTATTCATTATAATGCAGGAGAGATGATGATTTACAGAATTCATTGAAATGGAATAAAGATTTATTTTATTCGACTTGTAAAACTATATTATATCTTTTTGTATTCATACGTGGGACATGGGTGTCGCTGGCTGGGCCAGCATTTATTGCCCAATCCTAGTTGCCCTGGAAGGGCAGTTGAGAGTCAACCACATTGCTGTGACTCTGGAATCACATGTAGGCCAGACCAGGTAAGGACAGCAGATTTCCTTCCCTTGATGGACATTGTTATGAAGTTATAAGACTATCTGCTAAAATAATGAGGGTTTTTTTTTCTGTACTTAGAATTAAAAAAAAAGCACGTATACAGAGACTCCAGACTGAAATATTGTATCAAGGCCAAACAGTGGTGTTGCCAAGACAATAGGCTGTTTTTGTATTTTGCCCAATCAATTTAAATCAGGCACTTGGATAACAGCAACTATTAGACTTAAATTTGAGGTTACCAAAACATGAGAACCGATCCTATTGTGAGGATGTTGGTATGTTATCAGGGGTATAAGAGACACCTCTCAGCTCCAGAGACACAACAGCAACTGGTCTCAGCCATAGCTAATAGGTTTCAGCTCAAAGCCTCATCTGAACAGCAAAGTACCAAAAGACGACGGAGATTCCAGACAGAAGAAAGACAGAAGATTCCAGACGATGACAAACCTGGTTAAAATTTTGAAACTGTTAATAAATGGAAATTATATTTATCTAAACATTCCATTAGAATTATGTTTTAGTTAGCTTGTTAATAGTTTGTTTTTTTCCATTATTTGATAGATAAATAAAGTGTTACTTGTCGATTTACAGAGAGTCAAGGAGTTAAGACTGTAGAACCATAAAACATAGGAGCAATGTTAGGCCACTCTGTCCATCGAGTCAGCTCTACCATGGCTGATTTCTTTTCTCATCCCCATAACTCTACTCCCCTATCTATCTCTGACTTAAAGACACTCAATGACCTGGCCTCCACAGTCTTCTGCAGCAGAGTTCCACAGATTCACCACTTTCTGGCTGAAGAAATTCTACCTCATCTCTGTCTCAAAGGATCGTTCCTTTAGCCTGAGGTTGAGCCCTTTGGTTCTAGTTTTTCCTACGAGTGGAAACATCCTCTCCACGCTATTCATTCTATCCAGGCTCGCAGTATCCTATAAATTTCAAAAGATCCCCCCCATCCTTCTAAACTCCAATGAGTATAGACCCAGAGTCCTCAACTGTTCCTTATACGACAAGCTCATCATTCCAGGGATCATTCTTGTGAATCATCTCTTGATTCTTTCCAAGGTCCAGCACGTCCTTCCTTAGATATGGGGCCTAAAACTGCTCACTATACTCCAAAGTGTTATTTTGATTTAACCACAAAGAGTTGCCGAAGAGCAGATTGTACTATTTCTCACCACTTTTAACAGATTATGAAGCGAGGTACTCCTCTGAGTGATTATATCAGTGAACAAGGTGAGTTTTTCCAACAATGTTTTCACAGTCATCAGTAGATTTTTAATTCCAGTCACCTTCTTGTTATTAAATGCAAATTCCACCATCTGCTGTGGTGGGATTAGAACCCAAGTCTCCAGAACATTAGCTGAGTTTCTGAATGAATAATCTAGCAATAATACAACGTTTATCTTTTTTTCTGTTCACAACAAGTTATTAATGTGTTACTTCAATCTTTGTGATTGGAAGAATTTCAACATTTACACACTTCGTCTTTGAAAAGAGAATCTCGGAGTCTCAAACTTCACTGAGTCTGTTCAAGATGGAGATTGATATCTCTCTGGGAATTGGGGATATGACCAGCTGGCTGGAAAGTGGATCAGAGGTCAAAAATTAGACATAGTCTTACTGAATAGTGGGCAATCTCGAGGGGCCGAATGGCCTACTCTGGTTCCCATGATCCCAGTGGAGTCCCCTGTAAAGCAGAATCCAATAGGAGTTCCATACCTGGTCCTCAAAGGACAACTCCTGGGCAACATCTCTTGGGAATCCGTCAATGACAAACCCTTGAGCATCTGGGAGCTGCATCAAACGGCGTTTGATCTCTGTGATGGTCGTTTCCTTCAAACGGGAAGGACAGAGGTCAGCGGGCAAACCATCAAAATATTCTCATATTATCCAGCAGAATGGGGAAAAGTGAAGATAACAACAAGACAGATTTCTTCAGTTAGAATCATAGAATCCCTACAGTGCAGTAAGAGGCCATTCAGCCCATTAAGTCTGCACTGACCACAATCCCATCCAGGCCTTATCCCTATAAATTTAACCTGCTAATCCCTCTGAACTACAATCAACCTAACCCGCACAACTTTCAGACTGTGGGAGGAAGCCAGAACACCTGGAGGAAACCCACGCAGACACGGGGAGAATATGCAAACTCCACACAGCCAGTGATCTGAGGCAGGAACTGAACCCGGATTCCTGGCGCTGTGAGGCAGCAGCGTTAACCACTGTGCCACCGTGCTACCCTTTTGAGAAACTTGACCTGTGCAACTTCCCATTCAATGCATAGGTTTATACAAATGATAACACTAAAATGTCAAGTTAGCATGTTAATTTATTGGTATGCCCATTTCAGAAAATGAAGTTACATTTATTTAGCTGCTTTTGCCAAATTTGTACCAAAGTGCTCCACGCTCAATGAAATATTTTTGTTGTAATGTTGAAAACACAATACCCATTTTGTACACAGCAAACTTAAAGTTTATTTATTAGTGTCACAGGTATGCTTACATTAACACTGCAGTGAAAATCCTCTAGTCGCCACACTCTGGTGCCTGTTCGGGTACACTGAGGGAGAATTTAGCATGGTCAATGCACCTAACCAGCACATCTTTTGGACTGTGGGAGGAAATCGGGGCACCCGGAAGAAGTTCACACCAACACGGAGAGAATGTGCAAACACCACACAGAGAGTGACCCAAGCTGGAAATTGAACCCAGGTCCCTTGCACAGTGAGGCAGCAGTGCTAACCACTGTGCCACCATGTGATAATGATCAGATTGTTTGATTTAGTGATTGATGTAGATCTGGAATCACATGTAGGTCAGATCAGGTAAGGGCAACAGAATTCCTTCTCTAATGGGCATTAGATGGGTTTTCATGACAATTAAAATTCTGCCAACTGCCATGGAGTGGCACAGTGGTTAGCACTGCTGCATCAGAGCGCCAGGGACCCAGGTTCAATTCCCAACTTGGGTCACCGTCTGTGTGAAGTTTTCACGTTCTCCCCGTGTCTGTGTGAGTTTCCTCCCACAGTCCAAAGGGATTAGGTGAATTGACCGTGTTAAATTGCCTCTTAGTGTCAGGGGACTAGCTAGGGTAAATGCATGGGGCTATGAGGATGGGGCCTTGATGGGATTGTGGTCAGTGCAGACTTGATAGCCTTCTTCTGCATTGTAGGGATTCTTTCATTCCACCAGCTGCCATGATGGGATTTGAACCCATGTCCTCTGAGCTTCTGAATTACTATTGCAGTGAAATTACAAATATGCTACCCATTCCCACAAATTGACTGAACCTTTGCAGATTAGCTGCTGCACCTTCTACATTACAGAAGTGACTGCACTTTCACTGGCTCCAAAACTCTTTGGGACTTCCTGAGGTCATTAATGGCATGGTAGAAATACAACTTTGTGTTTTATTTATAAATCCCCTTGCGGGATTTCACTGTTGGGAATAACCACGCGGTAATCAGTCACCAATACAACAATGGCTTACCATGTGGTACTCAGTCACCGATACATTCCGGTTTTACCTGTGGTGCCAATTCCCCATTGGTGATAATTTTGGCAATTAAACTCCACTTCCTGTTGCTGGTGGCATTGTGGATCATTTTCCTTCTGAGTAACTCTCCCACCGAAATGTATTCAAACGCGTAACGCTGGGCAATCTTCAGACTCTGGGTCCCCTTCCCACTGCCTGGACCACCTGCAACATCAAAAGGAAAGCCCTGCATTCATGTAGCGCCTCTAGTCAGAACTCCAGGATCTCAGACAACCTATAGAAAACACTGGTTAGAATCACAGAATCCTTACAACGTAGAAGGAGGCCATTTGGCCCATTAAGTCTGTACTGAATTGCCAACAGAGCATCTTAACCCACAAATTTACCCCTCTATTCCCCCCAACCTACACATCTTTGAACAATAATGGGCAATTTAGCATGGTCAATCCAATAACCTGCACAGCCTTGGACTATGCGAGAAAACTGGTGTACCTGGAGGAAACCCACGTAGGCAGAGGGAGAACGTGCAGACTCTGCACAGACAGTCATCTAAGGCTGGAATTGAACTCAGGATTCTGGCACTCTGAAGCAGCAATGTGAACCACTCTGCCATCGAGCAGATTAGGTCACAACATTACATCCAGTTCTAGTTAATACACTTCAAGAAGGATGCTGGAGAGGGTGCAGAGAAAGATTTACCAGAGCGATTCATACTCTGGTTCATTCACCAGGACTATGCATTGACCAGAGTAAACTGGGAGGTTTGCTGTTCTATGCAGCACTCTCAATGGCAATACCTCTATCAACCAGAGTTCTCTCCTCCCTCAATATAAATTGGCCTTCCCCTGTTACCATTGATAGTTTCTGGTGTATGTCCTGATGAGTACACAATGTAAAACTTTGAGTGTGTCTCTTTGGTCAGCAAAATGGTCATCAAGTGACCATAGGAGATTTTCCTAACATAAAAACAGAAAATGCTGGATAAACCCAGCAGATCCGTGCTGAGAGAAGAAAAAAAAGAGATAAGTTTCGAGTCCGTGTGACTCTTTTACAGAGCTAAAGTTTATTTTATTCATGTTACAAATAGGCTTACATTAACCCTGCAATGAAGTCACTGTAAAAATCCTGTAGTCGCCACATTCCGGCGCCTGTTCGGGTACACTGACAAAGAATTTAGCATGGTCAGTGCACCTAGCCAGCACATCTTTCAGACTGTGGGAGGAAACCAGAGTACCCAGAGGGAACCCACGCAGACACAGGGAGAATGTGCAGACTTCCAAGTTGAGAATCGAACCTGGGTCCCTGGCACTTCAAAGCTGCAATGCTAACCACAATGTCACTACATTCTGTGGAAAGGTCAAATGGTCTTAAAATGTTAACTCTGTTTCTCTCTCCATAGGTATTACCAGACCCACTGAGTTTATCCAATACTTTTCACTGTGAGTTAATACATGTGACAATAATAAATCAAGATTTAAAAAAAACATTTTCTGTTTTTAATTTCAGATTTCTACTTCTATGAAGATACCCTTGTTCATTTTAACCTTCACCCCAGTGAACTATCAGTCTCTTGGTATTACCTATCAGCAGAACGATCCAGGGACGTGCTTTGGCTGGGTCAAACACTGTGTATTCTTCAATCAGCTCGGCAGTCTCAGCTAGGTCGGTGTCACTCTCGATGGAAAACTGGTGAATGGGAGGCAGGCGATCGTAACGGCGATAAGGTAAACTGGCTCCATCAGGCAGAACTGTAAGCAGATGTGGGCATGGGAATCAGTCTTTATCACTCAACTCATCAGCTGTTCGACACTGTACAATCGTTTTAACTCTCTAATCTCCCATCCTATCCCAAACTCCTTAATATGTGAAGAAAACTGGTGTTTTTTTTTCCCTCTGATGAACCTTGTTGGCCTCAATAATGGAGTTTCATTCCCAAATGTCCACTTTGTTTGGGTGATGCTCGTTTACTCAGCTAAGAGAATTGTGACTTCACCCCCCCAAACTAGATGCTCCAAACACACAACCCACGAGAATGCGAGGAAGAATCCTGCTCCTCGTGGGATGGATAAGCAGGATTTTATGTCTGAAGGACTGGAACAGGCAGATGCAGTCTCAATTTATCTGAATGACAGGATTTTCCAGCTGCACTTACCCCAAGGATGGAAAATCCAGCTTGAGGTCAACAGACCTTTGCATGGTCCGTGTCCCAAATGCTTAAGGGCCCTGGGGAGCCTCGCACTCCAGTGCTATGCTGAGGGAGTGCCACACACTCAGAGACTCTGGCCAGGATGGGAAAATCCTCGCCCCTAGCCAGTGTCTCTGAGTGTATGGCACTCCCTTGGCACAGCACTGGAGAATGAGGCTCCCCAGGGCACCAGAAGACCATAAGATATACAAGCAGAATTTGGCCCATTGAGTCACTCTGTCATTCAATCATGGCTGATAAGTTTCTCAAACCCCTTCTCCCCATAATCTTTAATCCCAATCAAGAACCTATCTATCTCTATCTTAAATACACTCAATGATCTGGCCTACACAGTCTTCTGTGGCAATGAGTTCCACAGATTCGCCACCCTCTGGCTGCAAGATTTCCTCCTCATTTCAGTTCTAAAGGATTGTCCCTTTCCTCTGAGGCTGTACCCTCGGATCCTAATATCTCCACTATGGAAACATTATCCTCATGTCCTTTAGTGGGTAGTGGGATTCTCGGCGATTTGTTTCTTTAGTGACCTGCCTCCCCCACCTCTCTGGGAATGTCACTAAATCCAGAGAAGATTGGTTTAGATAGCCTCCCACTCTGGGTGATGGGAGGGTGGATGGCGGCGGTGGTGTGGCAGATAGCAAGTTATTTACCGTTCCGGAACAAGGATTTCCTGGTCTGGCAGCCGTTCAGAGGAGGCAGCACTCTCTTTTCCTGGGCCACAAAGGTGTCCCACCGTACACGGTCTGGCCCGCCCAGCTCCTTCACTTTCTTCAGGCAATTCTCCAAGTATTCCACAGGGTTATCCGGCCTGTAGTACATCAACCCCGTCAGCATACTCTGCATGGAGGGAAACAGAATGTACCATTGAGTTCCCATGAGCAGTGCTGGGCTGGATGTCACGGTGGCACGATGGCACAGTGGTTAGCACTGCCGACCCCAGGTACCCTGGGTTCAATTCTGGCCTCGGGTCACTGGCTGTGTGGAGTCTGCACGTTCTCTCCATGTTTCCTTTAGGTATTCCAGTTTCCTCCCATAATCCAAAGATGTGTGGAGATTAGCAGGGTGAATATGTGGGGTTGTGCGAGTAGGGCCTGATGGGACTGTGGGTGATGCAGAGTCAACGGGTCGAATGGCCTCCTTCTGTGCTGTAGGGATCCTATGAAATAGTGTACAGCTGTGGGGATAGAATCAAATTGCACAGAACCATAGAATCCCTATAGTGCCGAAAGGCCATTGGGCCCATCAAGTCTGTACTAACTCTCTGAAAGGTCCCATTGTCCACCTATCCCCCATAACCCAAAGCATTTCCATGGTCAATCCACCTAACCTGCATATCTTTGGCCTGTGGTGTTTTAGTTGTTACTGCCTTCAGCCTGAGAAAGAATCCCTTATCGCCATGCACTGCTTCCTGTTAGTTAACCTATCCTCTTTCCATGTCAGAATATTACCTGTAATACCATGAGTTCATATCTGGCGTGGTAGCCTTTTGTGTGGCACTTTATCAGGAAGTCATTCAATCTACCCAGCCTATGCTAGCTCTCTCAAGAGCAATCCAATCAATCCCCCACCGCCCCTGCCATATTCCCCTTCCGTATCCATAGACCTGCAAGTTCACAGAATCATAGAAACCTTACAGTGCAAAAAGAGACCTTTTGGCCCATCGAATCTGCACTGAACACAATTCCATCCAGGCCCTACCCCCATATCCCTACATATTATACCCATTAATCCCTCTAACCTATGCATCCCTAGATATAAAGGGGCAATTTCTTAGCATGGCCAACCAACCTAATGCGCACATCTTTGAACTGTGGGAGGAAACCAGAGTACACAGAGGAAACACACGCAGACATGAGGAGAATGTGCAAACTCCACAGACAGTGACCTGAGTTGAGAATCGAACCCGGGACTCTGGAGCTGTGAAGCAGCAGTGCTAACCACTGCTACCGTGCCTCCAAATCATCTTCCTCACTTTGGTACTGAAAGCATTGACTGTCTTTACTCCACTACCCTATAGGCAGGGAGTTCCACGACAGTATTACTCGCTGTGTAAAAATATTTTTCCTCAACACCTTTGCCCTTGGCTAAAATTTTACATTTATATTGTCAAGTCCATGTACCAGCTTCTCCTAGTCTATATTACCTAAACCTGCCAATCTTGTACATCTCAAACAAATCTTCCCCCAAACTTCTTTGCACCGAGGTGACAACATCAGTTTCTCCAACCCTTGTAGTCAAAACCATTCTGCTAAACATCTCCTTGAACCTTCATTCTGCCCGTCCTACTCTGCAGTGACCAGAACTGGACACAATCCTCTAATTGTGCCCTCGACCAGAGCTTTATAAATTCCAATTCTCTTCCCTTTCTGAGTGGTTGTCCTAACCCAGACTCTCATTCATTTTCTTAGCTAGTAGTTCTCAGAACATCTCAAGTCTGTCATCAGGGACTTATAACTTAAAGGGGTGCTACTCCACATCAAATGTGGCAGATCAGGAATCTCTCCCACCAGCCATTGGTGTGTTCTGAGCTTGACCTGTTTTGGCCGTGTTATAAACGCACCTTCTTTGGTCATCAAATCCTGGGGTGGGACTCAACTCGGAGCTTAGGGTCAGGGTTGCTAACCCACTGTGCCACAAGATGTCCAATAAAGCTTTATCAAGTTTCAGCATAACTTCCCAGCCTTTGTACTCAATATCTGTATTCACAGCAAATAAGTGTAAATAAGTCAAGGTTTGTCAAGTATCTGTCTCTTCCCCTCCTTGTATAAGCTTCTAGCATCCTTCATTCAACTTTGGTGTCAACTTTTTAGTTTGAAGACAGTGGAATAAAAGACTGGATTAATGCATAAACTCTGCAGAAAACAACATCCCTTTTAGTGCCAATGTCAGCAGCAATGTCACTGATTGTGATAAGAACAGAAAGACGTCCAACTGGGGACATTAACTTGCACTGTGAGAATAGAAAGCATAAAAGAATGTGATTCTGAGAAGTGACAGCTTTTCTCTGATCAACAATAAGCAGCTGAAAGACAAAATTAAAATGCCTGCAGAGGGTCAGCCTGTATCCCAAAAGCTTCATATTCCATCATGGATCATTCTGTCACTCCTTTTAGAATCAGCGCAGGAGGCCATTCAGCACATCACGCCTGTGTCAGCCCTTATCCAATTAGTGCCACTACTCTGTTCTTTCCCCGTACTCATGTACATTTTTTCTTTAAATGGAGAAGTGATGGCCTAGTGGTATCATCGTTAGACTATTAATCTAGAAACTCAGCTAATGCGAATTCATAAGATATAGGAGCAAAATTAGACCATTCGGCCCATCGAGTCTACTCTGCCATTCGATCATGGCTGATATGCTCCTCCTCCCCATTTTCCTGCCTTCTACCCATTACCAATTAAAAATCTCTCCGACTCCTTCTAAGAATCAACCACATTACTGTGGTTCTGGAGTCACATGTAGATCAGACAAAGTAAGCATGGCAAATATCCTTCCCTAAAGGACATCAATGAACCAGATAGGTGTTTCCGACCATTGATAATGGTGTCAAGGCCATCAGTAGATTCTTAATTCCAGATATTATTTATTGAATTCAAACCACTATCTCCTGTGGTGGGATTCGAACCAGGTTCTCCAGAACCTGACATGGCCTAGCAATGGGATCTTCCAGCCCACTGTTGTCATTGGAACTTCCCATGGTCTGCACCTTCTGCTGCTGGGGAATCTGTGGTGAGGGGCTGCCGATGGCAGGATCAGAAGATCCCACTGGCAGGCACAGCTGGAAAATCCCATCTGATAGGTATTTTCCCCACTTTATTATTTCATTCAATTTGGACATTGTTGACAAAGATAGCACTTAATGTTTATCCCTAATTGCCCTCAAATTGCTCACTCATTTCAGAGGGCATTTAAAAGTCAATCACATTGCTGTGGCTCTGGAGTCACATGTAGACCAGACCAAGTAAGGACAGCAGATTTCTTTCCCTAAAGGACATTAGTGAATTAGATAGGTTTTTAATGATAGTGGACAATGGTTCCTATGGTCACCTTAATTGGGATTAAATTTCTTATTATCCCTACAGTGCAGGAGACAGCCATTTGGCCCATCGTGTCTGCTCTGACAGAGTACATCACTCGGGCCTTATCCACACAACCCCACACATTTATCCCGCTAACTTGTATATCTTAGGACACTAAGGAGTAATTTAGCCTGGCCAATTCACCTAGCCTGCACATCTTTGGACTATGGGAGGAAACCCACACAAACACAGGGAGAACGTTCCAACTCCTTACAGATAGACAGAGTGACCCAAGCCGGGAATCGAACCCGGGTCTCTGGTACTGTGTGACAGCAGCTTCCATTAATCAAATTTAAATTTCTCCAGATGCTTTGCTGGGATTTAAATCCTTCTCCTCAGAGCATTATCCTGGGTCTGCGGATTCCCACTGCATCAATATCCCCCGGTGCAAAGGTAGGTTTATCTGGAATAATTATCGAATAATGCGCTTGTAGATAATTTATTGTTTGAATGAAATAGTGAGGGGGTAAGCAGAGGCCCCACAGTGCAGTGGGCAGAGCACTATGGTGCACTGTTGCTTGGCAGTGACAGGGGCTCTGTATTAGTGGGATAGGGTGGAGATCCTGAATACAAGGTAGTATTTCTCTGACAGCAAAGTTGGGATGCAAAACTTGTAGAGTCATAGAGACTTACGGCATGGAAACAGGCCCTTCAGCCCAACTTGTCCATGCTGCCCTTTCTTTTAAGCACCTAAACTAATCTCAATTGTTGCATTTGGCAGGTATCCCTCTATATTCATCTTACTGCTTGAAATTACAGCAAGAACGGGGGACTTGAAACTCCACTGCATTTATTAGTGAGGAAGACTTGTGCCTCAGTTGGAAAGCAGTCTTGCCTCATCTCAGATGCCATAGGCAACGGGAGGAGCATTCATGACATTGATCTACAGATCGACTGTCAGCTTTTTAATCTTCCAAACATTTTCCTACTATTCCTCAAACTGGGGGTAGCATGGTGGCACTGTGGTTAGCATTGCTGCTTCACAGTGCCAGGAATCCAAGTCGGATTCCCGGCTTGGATCACTGTCTATGCATAGTTTGCACATTCTCCCCGTGTCTGTGGGGGTTTCCTCTGGGTGCTCCGGTTTCCTCCCACAGTCTGAAAGACATGCTGATTAGCTGCATTGGCCATGCTAAATTCTCCCTCAGGTGTACCCAAACAAGCACCAGAGTGTGGCAACTACAGAGTTATAACAGTGACTTCATTGCAGTGTTGATGTAAGCCTACTTATGACACTAATGAATACATTTTAAAATGTTTCAGAAGATATGGAACAAATGATGCACTAATCACATGGGTCCCTTAAAAAGAGAGATTCCAAAATTTTATCCCAGCCTCTTGTAAATTTGTCTTTAGTTCTTCAGTTTATAAACAGCACATCACTGGGAGCTGAGCTAAGCGGGGTTTGGAAAGTCTCTGCAATCAGTTACTGGCTCCTTCCTCATTAACTCTCCTCCAACATCTCCTGACATGTTATTACAGTAAAGTTCATGCTGTACCATGTACAATGGTGATGAATCAGGAGACATTTCCTTGACATTTCTGCTCCAGCCTTTCGCTAACCTCCCCCAGCAGCTGTGGAAAAGCCATCAAGACAGTTACACGGAAACTATCAATATATCTTCAACGGAGATGGTGGCAAGACAGGATGGTTGGTATTTCTAGACAAAGGTCAACCTCTCTTGCAGGATTCTCATGTTCATAAGCTATCGAGTTGGACGAAAAGCCACGACTGTGATGAATGGCGGAGTAGGCTCGAAGGGCCGAGTGGCCTCCTCCTGCTTTTATGTTGAAATGGATGTGTTCTGCCCAAAGGGCAACCTAACCTAGGCACGACCCCCACATTGCCAAATACCCACAACCAGAATGGAGATCGTGTTGGCACTAATCTGATCCTCATCAGCTGTCGGGCCAGTTCCCCGCAAGGAGTTGCTTTAGCAGCACACACTCTCACATGCATGTTGTAGTGTCCAGGGCTATGGATAGCGATTGGAGACACTCTGACATTCTTTTCATCACATGACTGATCAGGAATCTCATTCTCACCCGAAGGATGTTATAGGTTGATATTCGAACAGTTACCTGAGTTATGAACGCATCTTCCTCAGCCAGTAAGTCCTGGAGGGGATCTTGAACCCAGAGCTTCTGGCTCAGAGCCAGTGGCATTACCCATTGTGCCACAAGACCTCTTAGTTTGGGATTCAAATGGCTAGTTTGCTCCAATCTACTACTCTCTTTTTGTAGAAAGGTTTTTTTCCTTTTTCCTGTAAATTATTTCCCTTTTAAACATAGTGATGGACCAGGCTCCAATGGCAACTTGTGGTAATCTCTGTTTTGAAGTTTCCAATTGACTCCCAACTTCAGGCTTTGAAGAAAATTACTCCTCATTTCAGTTACTCTTTATTTGTTACAATTCCAGCATTGCCCATGAATGGATTTGCTTTAAGCTAAACTCTTGGGGAACATCCCTCGACAGTGGAAGTAGTTTCAGTGTCCCCGATTAAATCCTTTAAAATACATTATGACCTTTTAAGTGAAAATATTTCTACCTCCCCCATCCATTCTCATCATTATTGATGAGTTTATGATCTCCTTGGTACTCATTCTCAAACAGGGAAGATGCAGTGAAATTCTCAGGGGAAGCAATCTGATCCTCTACTGGAACTTTGTTCAGGATAATTCTCCAGGATTTTGCCAACTAGTTATGAGAATCCATGTTGGATTTACAACCCAAACATTCATCAATATTCCTGTCTCTCTCTTACATTGGATCCCCCTCAGAGCTCCTGCTCAATGTCAAACACAGTAAGGAGTCTCACTACAGCAGGTTAAAGTCCAACAGTAGCAAAATCCACTAGCTTTTGGAGCACTGCTCCTTCATCATGTCAGTGGGAGCTCTGTTCACAAACAGGGCATGTAAAGACACAAACTCAGTTTACAAAATAACGGTTGGAATGCGAACCTTTACACGTAATCAAGTCTTAAAGGTGCAGACAATGTGAGTGGAGAGAGGGTTAAGCACAGGTTAAAGAAATGTGTATTGTCTCCAACCAAGACACTTTGTGAGATTTTGCAAGCCCAGGAAAGTCGTGGGGGTTACAGATAGTGTGACATGAACCCAAGATTCCAGTTGAGACCATTCTCGCGTGCGGAACTTGTCTACTCAGCAACTCTGCGCTGTAATGTGTTGTGAAGGCCATCTTGGAGAATGCTTACCCAAAGATCAGAGGCTGAGTGCCCCGTGACTGCTGAAGTGTTCTCCAACAGGAAGGGAACAATCTTGCCTGGTGATTGTCGAGGGGTGTTCATTGACCTGTTGTTGTAGCGTCTGCATGGTCTCCCTAATGTACCATGCCTTGGGACATCCTTTCCACATCAATTTCAAACAGCCCTAGTTTCCACCCACCCACCTCCTTGGCATGATTCTAAACCCTCGGGATGATTTATTCAGATTCCCTGGTTTATGGGTGCATTCTGTAACTCCTGTCTTCATTCCCTTCTCACTCTCAGGGGTGAAATTCTCATGCTTGCCTTCAGGGTCTCACTTCTTCTGACCTCTGGAATCTCCCATAGCTTTCTCCACTTTGCCATTCCTCTGGGGTCTGAACTTGTGCAACCACCTTTTTTAAACACTCAAACATTGTTAGCTGTGTTTATAGCCGTCAGGACCAAAGCACTTTCTCTGCAAAGCTTTCTGCTTTCTTTAAGCTCTTCGTGAAACATAGAAACTAAAAACAGCAGGAGGCCATTTGGCCCTTTGAACCTACTTCACCATTCATTATCATCATCGAATTCAGTATCCCCCTTCCTCTCACATCACTTTAGCCCCAAGAGCTATATCTAATTTCTTCTTGAAATCACACAAACTTATGGCCTCAACTACATTCTGTGATAGTTGAATTTAAAGTCTCCTGTGCTGGGATTTGAACCCAGGTCCCTAGAACCCTTGCTGAGTTTCTGGATTAATAGTCTATCCATAATATCACTCGCCCATCACCTCTCCTGCAGGTCTACTACACTCTTCCAATGAAATTTAATGCAAGTTAGGACTATTGTCTCACAGCACCACGGAGCCAGGTTCAGTTCCTGGCTTGGGCCCCTGTCTGTGCAGAGTTTGCACAGTAAGAAGGCTGATAACACCAGGTTTAAGTCCAACCGATTTATTTCATAGTAAACTCACAAGCTTTCGAGGCTCTGCTCTTCGTCAGGTGAATGAGATGTTCTGGTCTCAAACAGCACATATAACAGCACAGACTGTTTACAGATTTCGGATTCGAATGCAAATCTTTACACCTAACCTGCTATTCATGTGAATGGCTAACAATGTGAGTGGACAGAGCACTGAGCACAGGTTAGAGGGATGTGTATTTTCTCCACACAGCACAGTAAGTGAGGTTTTTTGCTAACCCAGGCAAGTCATGGGGGTTACAGATAGTGCGACATGAAGCCAAGATCCCTGTTGGGACCATCCTTGTGTATGCGGAACTTCGCTATCAGTCTCTGCTCAGCAACTCTGTGCTGTCGTGTGTCGTGAAGGCCACCTTGGAGAACGCTTACAATATGTGCGGAGTTTGCACATTCTTCCCATGTCTGTGAGGGTTTCCTCTGTATGTTCCAGTTTTCCCATACAGTCTGAGAGACATGCTGAATAGATGTATTGGCCTTGCTAAATTCTTCCTAAGTGTACCCGAACAAGCTCCGGAGTGTGATCACTGAGGGATTTTCACAATAACTTCATTGCAGTGTTAATGGAAGCCTACTTGTGACACTAATAAATGAAGTTGATACCTGAGACTTATTCTTCCAATTAGCTACTTTACAGCTTATAGAACATAGAACATTACAGCGCAGTACTGGCCCTTCGGCCCCCCAATGTTGCACCGACCAATGGAACCAATTTTATGACCCTCTAACCTAAACTATTCCAATGCCAAGCATATGCCTATCCACTGACCATTTGAATGCCCTTAAACTTGACAAGTCCACAAGTGTGCAGGCAGAGCATTCCATGCCCTTACTACCCTCTGAGTAAAGAACGCACTTCTAGCATCTGTCCTATAACTACCACCCCTTAATTTAAAGCTTTGTCCCCTCCTGTTATCCATCTCCATCCGAGGAAAAAGGCTCTCACTATCCACCCTATCTAACCCTCTGATCATCTTACATGTCTCAATTAAGTCACCTCTTAGCCTTCTTCTCTCAAAAGAAAATAACTTCAAGTCCCTTAGCCTTTCCTCAGAAGACCTACCCATCATTCCAGGCAACATCCTAGTAAACCTCCTCTGCATCCTTTCCAATGCCTCCACATCTTTCTTATAATGTGGCGACCAAAACTGTACACAATACTCCAAGTGTGGCTGCACCAGAGTTTTGTACAGTTGCAACATAACATCTCGGCTCCAAAATTCAATCCCTCTACCAATAAATGCTAACACACTATACGCCTTCTTAACAACCTTACTAACTTGAGTACCAACTTTCAGAGATCTATGCATTTGTACACCGAGATCTCTCTGCTCATCTACTACTACTACTAAGAGTCCTACCATTAGCCCTATATTCTGCATACATATTACTCTTACCAAATTGGACTTAGACTGACTTCATTGATTTTAGACCATAAAATCTGCCCTTATTGTATCCTTTCTTTGCTGAGTTTGTTCACTCATTTCTTATTCAGCTATTCAGGAACTTGCCATTAGCGCGTCCTCAAGACATATCTTTTGTTTCTTTATTCTCCTCTTCAAATCGTATGTCATTTAATCTCTCCTGCCCTCCAATCTATCACAGAGACCTTCCAACTGCCCTTTCCCCTACCCATCCCTAACTTTCTCCAGTTCTGATGAAAGGTCCACGATGTTAATCCCATTTCTCTCTCATGGATGTGGCGTAGCCTGCTGAAAATCATATGTGGAGATTCCGGTGTTGGAGTGGGGTATACACAGTAAACAAATCTCACAACACCAGGTTAAAGTCCTGGTCGTGACGAAGGGGCAGTGCTCTGAAAGCTAGTGGCTTTTGCTACCAAATAAACCTGTTGGACTTTAACCTGGTGTTGTGAGACTTCTTACTGCTGAGATTCACCAGCCTTTTTCTGTTTATATTAACCCCTGGTTTGTTAGAATTTTGTAATCATGGAAAGACCGATTATTACAGAAATTATATTATTAAACTAGAAAAAGTGCAAAAAAGATTTACTAGGATACTATTGGGACTTGATAGTTTGAGTTATGAGGAGAGGCTAGATAAACTGGAACTTTTTTCCCCTTGGAGCATAGGAGGCTTAGGGATGATCTTATAGAGTTCTCTAAAATAATGAGGGGCAAAAATCAGCTAGAGAGTCAATATTTTTTCCCCAAAGATACGGGAGTCTAAAACCTGAGAGCATAGGTTTAAGATGAGAGGGGAGAGATACAAAAGTGTCCTGAGGGGCAATTTTTTTCATTTTTTGGTCGGTGTCTGGAACGAGCTGCTAGAGATAGTAGTAGAAGTGAATACAATTTTGTTTTTTAAAAAGCATTTTAGTTACATGGGTACAATGGGTATAGAGGGATATGGGCCAAATGCAGGCAATGGAGATTAGCTTAGTGGTTAAAAAAAAGGCAGCATGGAAAAGTTGGACTGAAGGTCCTGTTTCCACGCTGTAAACCTCTATGAACCTACTGATGCAGCATCTATAGGAGGATACACTCTGCACATATGTAGTCACAGTACCTATGGCATGACTGCCAGCGACTTCCCTGCCAACTACCCTCAGCAAAGATGATGCAGATCAAACTCAGCTCCAGCAGAAAACTACAACTTGAACTTCAAACAAAGTTCATCCTCTCCAAAAAAAAACAATTGTTCAATAAAATTGTTAACATTCAAACTGCAGTGCTTTATCACAGGAGATTGTAAAGGGTTCTTGCGTTTAAAGATGTGAGATTTCCTGATAGAATGGGAGGCTGGTCAGTTATTGAAATGAACTGCGTACAGCTTTACTCTAATCCATGCTGTATCTTTCCTGGGGATAATACAGAGGCAACTTCTTTTGTGCCTAACTGGTGGCCTGAGAGAGGTCACATGGGGACTCTATCGAAAGGCAGGTGTCAGGACAGGGGCAGTAGGAGCACTGGGGCAGGTGGCAAGGTTAAGGTGATGGAGGGACAGGTGAGAAGTGACCAAGAAGCAGTGAGGTTTCGGGAGAGGGACAGTGAAAAGAATGGCAAGGGCTCACATCAGTGGTAGATGAGACAGGACAGTAGTAAACCAATATTGACATCAGTTGATGGAAGCAGAGCAATGATTTCAAGAAAAACCGTGTGCACCAGTGGATACAATTTTGTCAAGTGCATCTCACAACTGCTACTGTTCAGTGTGGGTGGCACAATGGTTAGCCTCACAGTGCCAGGGACGCAAGTTCAATTCTGGCCTCAGGTCACACTGTATGTGTGGGGTTTGCACATTCTCCCCATGCCTTCATGGGTTTCCTTTGGATGCTCCGGTTTCCTCCCACAGTCCAAACATGCATGGGTTAGGTGTATTGGTCAAGCTAAATTGTCTCTTAGTGTTCAAAGATGTGTAAATTAGATAGATTGGCCATGGTGAACGTGCGGTGTTATGGTGATAGGGCAGGGAAGAAGGCATGGATAAGATACTCTGTTAGAGAGAGAGATGGACAGCACAGAAACAGGCCCTTTGGCCCAACTCATCCATGCCAACTATGTTTCCGAAACCGAACTCATTCCATATTCCTCTAAATTTTTCTTATCCATGTACCTGTCCAAATGTCTTTTAAATATTATAATGTACCCTTCTCTGCCACCTGTTTTCATGTACGCACTACCCTCTGTGTGAAAAAGTTATCCCTCAGGTCTCTCTTGAATCTTTCCCTGCTCACCTTAAACTTGTGACACTCATAAATAAACCTGTGCCCTCTAGTTTTGGACTCTCCTTTCCTGAGGAAAAGATCTGGCTCTTCACCATATCTATGCCCCTCTTTGTTTTGTAAAACTCTCCAAGGTCACTTCTCATCCTCCTAGTCTCCAAGCAAAAGAAATCCAAGGCTGAGTCAGTGCAGACTTGATGGGTTGAATGGCCTCCTTCTGCATTGTGGGAATTCTATGATGTCAGGAGATCCAACATTGTGGAAAAGCTGCCGGTTTGACTCCGTATTGTCCATCTCATTACAACACTCAATTCTCTGATTAGAAACACAGAAACTAGAAGCAGGAGCAGATCATTCATCTTAATCGTAGCTGATCATCAAATTCAATATTCTGATACCCCCCTCATATCCCTTTACTCCCAAGAGCTTTAGCTAATTTCTTCTTGAAATCAGACAATTTTGGCCTCAACTGCATTCTCTAATAGTGAATTTCACACATTCAGCATCCTGTGGGTGAAGAAATTTCTCCTCTTCTCAGTTCTAAAAGATTTACCCCCTATCCTCAAACTACGACCCCTAATTCTGAACCCCCCCCTACCGATGGGAATATTTTTTCTGAACCTATCCTGTCAGAATTTTATAAGTTTCTATGAGACTCCCTCTCGTTCTTCTCAACTCCAGTGAAGATAAAAGTTAAAATTCATTTATTAGTCACAAGTAAGGTTTATATTAACACTGCAATGAAGTTGCTGTGAAATTCCCCTAGTCACCAGAGTCTGGGTCAATCCACCTAACCAGCATACCTTTCAGACTGTGGGAGGAAACCCACACAGAAACAGGGAGAATGTGCAAACTCCACACAAACAGTGAGCCAAGCTGGGAATTCAACTTGGGTGCCTGGCACTATGAAGCAACAGCGCTAACCACTGTGCCGCCTCTAACCAACTGAGTCTCTCCTCACGTTACAGGCTAGGAATGATTAAGTGATGCTGGAGGAACTAAGGCTGGGTTTGCATAAGTCTGTAAAATGGTCCAGAAAATATCACGTGCAAGTGAGCATTCAGTAGATAACTAGTTTGTTGAAAAAATATCACCGTGGTGACAGGTGTCAGTCAGATTCTGATGACAATACAAATAAAATATCCAGAATTCACAACATGGACAACAAAAATAAAATACAAAATAACAGAAAGAATTGACCAATGTTTGCTAATAATTGGAAGGAAAGGCAACTTATATATTGATGGGAAGTTATTCTGTAATAATTGAATTTTAGACTGTTAAACATGTCGACAATGGCGAGAGATCTCTTAATACTGACCCCGCCAGTAAGTGTTTGCATTGGATGTGACCCGATTAGATCTGGATGTCATTAACAGGTAATCACTGTCCGCACTTAAAGCAAAAGAGGTCAGTTGGCATGTACACGTCTCCTTTATAGCTTAGCTATCGAGTCACTGAGTGCATCAGTGAAATCGTCAAATTACTCAGAGTAATTACTTGCTTCTGATAACACTTGTCAGATGTAATAATTCAGATGGTCTGTAATGACTGACTAATTTGAAAGGGGCCCCTTCAACCGAAAACAAAGTTTTGAGAATGATTGGTGCGATTGACTCCAGCCCTCCGAAGATAAAAAGTATCTTTTTGAATCAGATGTAGCTCTCTCCATGGTGTCAGAATGAAAATGATCTCATTGTATTTGTATTAATTACAAATTCGCCTGCGGCGAGTTTACTTGTCTGCAACCGTTTCATGAAAAAAAATGCGAATTTGCCCTAAATTAGCAAACTTTAAAAAAAAAACACCTTTCCGAAAAGGGTTAGAATCATTTTTTAAATTGTTTTCTGGTACAGGAGCCCTGGCAGCGAAATGTTCAGTTGCAAGGCTCACTTGTCTAGAAGATTTGGGGGAGCTTTTGATTTTGCTATCAGGAACTGTTCACCCCCTCCCCTCACTCCTTCACCCCTCCCCTCCCCTCCCTCCCCTCCCCTCCAGGTCTCAACTCACCTCAAACAGCTGGGGGATCTGTTTGCTGGAGAGGTAATCCTTCGCCTCGGTTGTGTTCATGGTGGCTGTTTTTCACCTGGGCTGCCTGATGTTCACTTCAAACACTCCCCTAGCCAACGCGTTTCCTGATGTGCTACTGAGGCGGTTTGCGCCCACCCTTTTATATTAACCCTCCTTCCATCTCTGCCCCGAGTCCAAACGGTGTGGAAGAACCGCCTCTTCCATTCCCACTGCCATCAGTGTCGCTTTATATTCTGGATGCTACAGTGCCGGCTAATGGGTCCCAGCTCCCTTTAAAAGAGACACAATGCTTAAATGGCAGCATGTTATCAGACAGAAGCTTTTGTTGTTATTACAAAATATGATGTCCTTTTTAACCTCTGCTCCCTGATCTCTTAATATTATCCAGGGATTTTTAGTTACAGATAACAATTTGCTTGAAGATTAAATGCTCCCCCAGTCAGATACTTACCCCAAAATTGTTTTAGACAACAACGTGCATTTATATAGCGACTTTCATAAGAACAAGAGATGGTCATTTAACTCCTCCATGTTGTCCCACCACTCAGTGAGACCAATGGCTGATCTTTTTGATTTAATTTATTTTTGTCACATATATTAGCACAGGGTGAAAAGTATTGCACACTTTACAGACAAAACACACCATTCATAGAGAAAGAAACGAGAGAGTGCAGAATGTAATGTTACAATTATAGCTAAGGTATAGGGAAAGATCAACTCAATGCAAGGTTCATTCAAAAATCTGACAGCAGCAGAGAAGAAGCAGTTCTTGAGTCAGTTGGTATGTAACTTCAGACTTCTGTATCTTTTTCCTGACGGAAAAAGGTGGAACAGAGAATGCCTGGGGTTATACTTAATTATAAGTAATACTTGATTATAAGTAATCAAGTATGGGGTCCTTGATCATACTGGCTGCTTTGCTGAGGCAGTAGGAAGTGTAGGCAGAGTAAAAGGATGGGTGGCTGGTTTGCATAATGGATTGGGCTACATTCATGATCTTTTATAGTTTCTTGCTGTCATGGTCAGAGCAGTGTCCTGTGAATCAACTCCCTAATCATTGCCCCACACCTCTTAATAACAGTTAATAAAAGTCTATCAAACTCAGTTTGAACATTGATAATTCGAAATACCATCAATTATTGGAGGTGAAATGATCAGAAAAGGAAAATATGGAGAAAAAACCTTGGAAAGTTGTAGATAACATCTAATGAATCCCATTGTTATTGAGAGAGGTTATTTGTTATTGGTTAAAGGGTGGCATTTCAGCTCAAGGTACTGTTTATATTATAACTCGCAGGTTTACAGTTTTTGTGATTTGTTTGCAGTTTTGGAATAATTTGTGGATAATTCGCAGTGCATATGAGCTATTTGTTATTGTGCTATGTTGGTTTGTGTTGTATTAAAAATAGTATGTTTATTGCTGATATTGTGTTATAGAATCATGGAATCGTAAATGCAGAAGGAGGCCATTCAACCCATCGAGTCTGTACCAACCAGGTCCTATCCACTTAAATCCATGTATTTGGTCATTAGCTAGTTTCCCCAACATACTAAGGGACAATTAGCATGGCAATCCATCTAACCAGCTCATCTTTGGACTGTGGGAAGAAAACGGAGCACCCATGCAGACATAGGGAGAACATACAAACTTCATACAGACAGTATATCGGATAGCTGGGAATCGAATCTGGATCCCTGTGAGGCAGCAGTGCTTGTCACTAAGCCACCCTATCAGACGTTACTTTTACAGTTTATTATTGTGAGATTGTATTCTAGTTTGTAAATTGAAAGTGTAATAGAATTTGTACTTGTGAATTGTTTAAATAAAGAGTGGATAATTGGTTTCAACCAGATCTTGTTTAGAAGTCTTTCCTAATTTCATTCTTGAAAGGACTTGTTCTAATTTTTAGACTCTTTGTCCCCTTGTCCAAGACTCCCCAACCAGCAGAAATCATTTCTATTGACCATCACTGGTTTCCCTTTGGTAACTGATCAAATCTTTTAAATTCCAGGGAGCTCCAAAGATATGAGGTTGACTGGCCATGGTAAATTGCTCCTGAGTGTCAAGGGGAATTAGCAAGGTAAATACTTGGAGTTATAGGATAGACCTGGGTGGGATTGTGGTTTGTGCAGGCTCGATGGGCTGAATGGCCTCTTTCAGCTGTATAGGGATTCTATGATCCTATGAATACAAAACTAGTTTGTTTAATCTGTCCTTGCAATTTAACCCCTTGGAGTGCCCTTAACATTTTAGTAAATCTACACTGCACTCCCTCCAAGGACACTATGGTCCTGATTTTACTGCACGGCTGCCTGAAGCTGATAAGATTGCACCTGAGGCCAACAGGGAATGCCATTCTCTGAGCCTCACCTGTCCCGATTTCAGTAAAATCAGGGTCTATATCTTTCCGAAGGTGTGGTGGCTGGAACTGCTCACAGTTCTGCAGTTAACCAGGACTTTGCATTGCTAAGCACAATTTTACCATCCCAGCCCCATCTTTATATTTTGTTCCTCTCAATGTAAAGGCAAAAACTCCATTTGCCTTTTCTGATTAATTTCTATTCTTGACTTTGTGGTATTTTAATGATCCCTGTCTCTGGGCCCCCAACTCTTTCTCCACTTTGTTTTCCTCCCACAGTCTGAAAGATGTGCTTGTTAGGTGCATTGGCTGTGCTAAATTCTCCCTCAGTGTACCCGAACAGGCACCAGAGTATGGCAATTAGGGAATTTTCACAGTAACTTCAGTGAAGTGTGAGTGTAAGCTACTTGTGACACCAATAAATAAACTTTATTTCTTGCTTTTCAAGATTTAGTAAATATCCTGTTCTATCCTTTTAAGATCCAAAGTGGATTGTCTCTTCATTACCAACATTGAAATCTGTTCACCTCAATTTTACTGTTTCATTAAAATTTCTTTGTCACTGTTTTGAGTATTTCCATCATAGAATCCCTATGGTGCCATTCTGCACTGACTCTTTGATGAAGTATCTTATCCAGTCCTACTCCCATAATCCCACACATTTTCCACGACCAAACCATCTAACCTACACATCCCTGGACACTAAAGGCCATTTTAGCATGGCCAATCCACCTAACCTGCACATCTTTGGACAGGGGGAGGAAACTCATGCGGATGCGGAGAGGATGTATAAGTTCCACACAGATGGTGACCTGAGGCCAGAATTGAACCCGAATCTCTGGCACTCTGAGGCAGCAGTGTTAACCACTGTGCTGTTACACAGCTTGACAAACAATGGGGAGAAATGTTATTAGGGGTCAGCGGGAATGTGGAGCTAAGGTTAAAATCAGACCTCTCTGAATGGTGGAGCAGGCTCGAAGGGTTGAATAGCCTGTTCCTACTCCTAATTTATATGTTTGCATGTTTGTTTATATGTTCTATTTTTGTGACATAGAACATAGAACATTACAGCTCAGTACAGGCCCTTCGGCCCTCGATGTTGCGCCGACCAATGGAACCAATTTTATGACCGTCTATCCTAAACTATTCCAATGCTATCCATATGCCTATCCACTGACCATTTGAACGTCCTTAAACTTGGCGAGTCCACAACTGCTGCAGGCAGGGCATTCCACACCCTTACTACCCTCTGAGTAAAGAACCCATCTCTAACATCTGTCATATAACTACCACCCCTTAGTTTAAAGCTATTCCCCTTGTGTTATCCATTCCATCTGAGGAAAAAGGCTCTCACTGTCCACCCTATCTAACCCTCTGATCACCTTACATGTCTCAATTAAGTCACCTCTTAGCCTTCTTCTCTCGAATGAAAATAACCTCAAGTCCCTCAGTCTTTCCTCATAAGACCTACCCACCATACCAGGCAACATCCTGGTAAACCTCCTCTGCACCCTTTCCAATGCCTCCACATCTTTCTTATAATGTGGTGACCAAAACTGTACACAATACTCCAATTGTGGCTGCACCAGAGTTTTTGTACAGTTGCAACATGACGTCTCAGTTCTGAAATTCAATCCCTCTACCAATAAAAGCTAACACACTATACGCCTTCCTAACAATCTTATCAACTTGAGTACCAACTTTCAGGGATCTGTGCACCTGTACTAGCACGAGGGGACATAGCTTTAAATTAAGGGGTGGTAGATTATAGGACGGGTAGGTTCTTTACCCAGATGGTGGTAAGGGTATGGAATGCCCTGCCTGCTTCAGTTGTAGATGCGCCAAGTTTGGGGGCGTTTAAGAGATCCGTGGATAGGTTTATGGATGAAAAGGGAATAGTTTAGGTTAGAGGGTCATTGCTTTCTCTTAATTGGTCGGCGCAGCATCGAGGGCCGAAGGGCCTGTTCTGCGCTGTAATGTTCTATGTTCTATGTACACCGAGATCTCTCTGCTCATCTACACTACTAAGAGTCCTACCATTAGCCCTATATTCTGTACACATATTACTTTTACCAAAGTGAATCACCTCACACTTTTCCACATTAAACTCCATTTACCACCTCTCAGCCCAGCTCTGCAACTTATCTATGTCCCTCTGCAAACTGTAACATCCATCCTCATTGTCTACAACTCCTCCGACTTTGGTGGGTGAACTTGGATGTGTAGTTTTCCAACACATCAGCGAAGTCATTAATGCTTACAGATATTGGGTGGGATTTTGCGCCTTCTCTCGAGCAAGACAAGAAATTCCGTCTGAGATTTCCATTTTCAGTGCTTTGCACCGTCCAATTCTGCAGCGGGCGAGGTGGTGGAGTTCTGGTGAATTTTCAGGATCCAATATGGATCCTTGAGTGACAGCACTATTCACATCCTATTCACTATCCCGACTTTCTATCCCCTCAGTCTAAATCTTACCTGGTCAAAAATTTACCTCCACCTCCAAGAACACCAACTTTAGCTTTATGCGGGTCTTTCACAAATGTCTTCTGGAGGTCTGTGTAAATAACATCCATTGACATTCACACATTCAGTGCTTTAGAGACTTCTAAAACTCCAACAATGTTTGTTAGGTATGACCTACCCTTTATGAACTGGTGCTGAGTCTGTGTGATGAAATGCTCTCCCTTTGCTTGGATAGGTGCAGCTCCAACAACATGCAAGAAGCTTGACACTAGCCAGGACAAACTACCCCCTTTATTGGCACCACATCTACAAACATTCAATCCCTCCACCGCTGATGCTCAGTAGCAGCAGTGCGTACTATCTACAAAATGCACTGCAGCAATTCACCAAAGATCCTTAGACAGCACCTTCCAAACCCACAATCACATTTATCTAGAAGGACAAGGGCAGCAGATATGTGGGAACACCACCACCTGCAAGTTCCCCACCAAGGCATTCAACGTCCTGAATTGGAAATATATCACCATTCCTTTACAGTCGCTGGGTTGAAATCTTGGAATTCCCTCCCTAAAGGCATTTTAGGTCAACCCACAGCACATGGACTGCAGCGATTCAAGAAGGCAGCTCATCGTCACCTTCTCATGGGCAACTAGGGATGGGCAATAAATGCTGGCCAGCCAGTGATGCCCATGTCCCACGAATGAATAAAAAAAAGAGGGTCTTTCACAAATGCCTTCTGGAAGTCGGTGTAAATAACATCCATTGACATCTCATATTCAGTACTTCAGAAACTTTCAAATCTCCAACCAGGTTCACCAGGCATGACACACACTTTACAAATGGGTGCTGACTCTCTCTGATGCATTGAAAGGTGTTCAGTCCCTCTATCCTTAATCATGGACTCCAGCTATATCCAAACAACTGGTGTTAGGCTGATGGGTCTAGAACTCCCTGGTTTCCCCCTGTAATCCTTCTTAAGAAGTGAAATGATATGTGCAGTTTTCCAATCTAAAAAAATCATTCTCAAATTGGCCCTACAAACCTGTGCAGATCCTGATGCCCCAGCTAAACTGAAACATTTTGCCCTAACTCAGTCTGTATTCCTCATTCCCTCTCTATTCATGCACCTGTCCAAATGCCTCTTAAATGTTGCTAATGTGCCTGCTTCCACCACTTCCTCTGGTAGTGTGTTCCAGGCACCTACCACTCTCTGGATGGAAAACTTCCCCCATGCATCTCCTTTAAACATTTCCCTTCTCACCTTGAACTTGTGCCCCCTTGTAATAGAAACATCCATCCTGTCTATGCCTCTCACAATTTTGTAGACCTCTATCAGGTCTCCCCTCAGCCTCTGTCTTTCCAGTGAAAACAATCCTAATTTATTCAACCTCTCCTCATAGTCAATGCCCTCGTGACCAGGCAACTTCCCGGTGAACCTTCTTTGCACTCTCTCATGGGGAATTGACTAGTTGAAGGTCAACTTAATGTGAGCTAGGCAGCAGAGAAGAAGCTGTTCTTGAGTTAGTTAGATTGCAGATATTTGTATCTTTTTCCCAAGGGAAGAAGATGGGAGACAGTGTGTCTAGGGTGCATGAGGTCCTTAATTTTGCTGGCTGTTTTTCGAAGGTAATGGGAAATATAGACAGTGTCAGTGGATGGGAGGCATGTTTGAGTGCTGGACTGGGCTTTATTCATGACCCTTTGTAGTTTCTTGCGGTCTTGGACAAAGCAGGAGCCATACCAAGCTGTGGTGCAAGCAAAAAGAATGCTTTCTATGGTGCATCTGTAGAAATTGATGAGAGTTGTAGTAGACATACCAAATTTCCTTAATCTCTTAAGAAAGTAACATAGAACCATAGTACCATAGAACTATGGTTCTACAGGCGTCGGTGGGCTTTCTTAACTTTAGCGTCCATATGGAGAGACCAGGACAGGTTGTTGGTGATCTGGACACCTAAAAACTTGAAGCTCTCGACCATTTCTATTTCATCCGCATTGATGTAAACAGGAGCATGCTTCCTTTATGCTTCCTGAAGTCAATGACAATCTCATTCACTTTGTTGACATTGAGGGAGAGATTATTGTTGCTGCACCAGTTCACCAGACTCTCTATCTCATTCCTGTACTCTGTCTTGTCATTGTTTGAGATTCGGCCCATTATGGTGTTGTCATCAGCCAACTTGAGAATTGAATTGGAGGAGAATTTGGCCGCGCAGTTATAGGTGTATAAGGAGTATAGGTAGGGGGCTGAGAACACAGCCAAGTGTTGAGAATGATTGTGGAGGATGTGTTGCCTATCCTTACTGATTGGTAAATCTGATTTTGGTGTGGCTAATTAAATATTAGCTTCCTTGGGATGTCTGGCATACTGTTCACTTCCTCCACTGTAAATACTGATGCGAAATAATTATTCAGCATGTCTACCATTCCTTTTCACTAACAATGACTGGAATTCTCTGACCTCACCTGTGCAGGGATTCTCCAGTCCCGCTGCAGTGAATGGAGATTTAGCTGAATATCAAATTCTGTGTTCTCACTGGCAGCAGCAGAGTGGCATAAGAGACTGAAGAATTCTGACCCATATCATCATTATCAGTTTTCAAGTGACTCACAGCGTACTGACAATCCTCTTCTCCCCGAAAAAAATTACATCTTTCTTTTGAGTCGATTCTTTTGAGTCGATAACCATTGCGACTTTCTTTTCATTTTGTAACTCCTTCTATCAGCTTTTTCATCTTTGCTGCACTCTGCATGTATCTCATTTACCAAGATCTGTGGTATTTATTTGCATTTCTTAAGCTTTTTCTTTTAAATTTACCCAGCCTTTTATCTCCTTACTTGTCCTTGTCTTTTTTAGCAAGTAGAACACTAGCTCCTTAGGGGTATAAACTAGTTTTGAATCACATTAAATTCCTTTTTTTGAATATCTCCTTTGATCTGTCATTAACAGATTTGGCCAGTTTACCCTGGGCAGTCTGTCACATTCCTTTGCTATCCAGATTTGACGAAATCCCTTTGCAAACACTGTGAGCAGAATCTTATGATCCTTTACCGGAGGGTTTGTGGGGTGGGTGGGGGAGGGATGGTAGGTGTAATATTTCCAGGTGGTGTTCCCACTGCCCACGACCTATACCTGATCTATCCACAATTTTACAGGTTTGACCTAACGTGACCCACATATCCTTGTCCCAATTGAAGCTTTTAGCTAAGGACTTCTTTTTAAAATTTGCTCATAGGATTTGAGGGTAGGCCAGCATGTATTGCCCATCCCTAATTGCTGTTGAAAAACAAAGAAACTAGAAGCAGGAGTAGGCAAATTAGCCCTTTGAGCCTGCTCCACCATTTATTTTGAGCTTGGCTGATCATCCAATTCAATATCCTGATCCCTGCTTCCCCCACATATCTCTTGATTCATTTAGACCCAAGAGCTGTGTCTAATTTCTTCTTGAAATCAGATGTTTTGGCCTCAACTACATTCCGTGGCAGTGAATTCCATACATTCGGCACCCTTGGGTGAAGAAATTTCTCCTCACCTCAGTTCCAAAAGGTTTACTCCTTATCTTCAAACTATGACCCCTAGTTCAGGACTCCCCCACCATCGGTAACATTCTTTCTGAATCTATCCTATCTAACCCTGTTAGAATTTTATAAGTAGTATCTCTGAGTTCTCCTCTCATTCTTCTAAATTCCAACAAGCCACCCTTTTGAATTGCTGCAGTCTTTATAGTGTAGATATACCCACCTTGCTGTTTGGGAGAGAGTTTCAGTGTTTTGAACCCAGTGATAGTGAGGGAACAGTGATATATTTCCAAGTCAGGATGATGTGCGACTTGGAGGGGAACCTTCATTGATGGTGTTTCCATGTGCCT
Source organism: Sphyrna mokarran (assembly GCA_024679065.1). Classification (NCBI taxonomy): domain Eukaryota; kingdom Metazoa; phylum Chordata; class Chondrichthyes; order Carcharhiniformes; family Carcharhinidae; genus Sphyrna; species Sphyrna mokarran. The sequence goes on from JAGIQG010000009.1 coordinate 11,478,777, forward strand.
GCTGCTCTTGTCCTTCTAGGTGGCAGAGTTCATGGGTTTGGAAAGTGTCACAGAATCATAGAATCCTACAGTGCAGAAAGAGGCCATTCAGCCCATCAAGCCTGTACCAACAACAATCCCACCCCAAACCCTATCCCCATAACCCACGTTTTTCCTGCCAGTCCCCTAATACTAAGGGGCAATTTAGCATGACCAATGCTAAATTGCCCATCTTTGGAGTGTGGGAGGAAATTGGAGCACCTGGAGGAAATCCACGCAGACATGGGGAGAACATACAGTCTTTGCACAGATAGTGACCCACGCTGGGAATCGAACGCAGGTCCCTGGAGCTATGAGACAGCAGTGCTAACCACTGTGCCACCATGGTTGGAGAGAGAAACAGTATTGTGTCTCTTCCAATGAAAACAATGAAAAATTAAAAACTTAATAGGTAGGATTCTTGGGCCGCACTCGCCCCGAAACAGGAGAATCCATCCGAGGTCAGTGGACCTTTGTTGTGCTCCGTTCCCCCCACATCCACCACGATTTCCATGGTGGATGGGATGGGAGAACTCCCCCCACGTTGTGTTTTAAACAATAGGGAAGAATGCAAAGGACAGAAAAGAAGATGTATGATAGGATGGACGGCAGCAGAGATTGAGTTATTATAGGGTTGTTTATGGTGCAGGCCCAAAGAGACTGGCATTAGGCCAAGTAAAGAAAGAGGTGTGAATGGCAAGAATCTGAAACCAAAATAAAGGAAGTGAGGGAAAAGCCCAAACCAGCAAAGAAAAATGAGCACAATGAGACCAGGGATTACAATCTCAATTTGTGGAATGCTCAGTTAAAGGTGAGGCACTATTCCCTCATCTCGTGTTGAGAGTTGTTGGAATTCTGCAGCAGAGCAAGGACCATAGTAGCCACCTGTAGCCCAAATGAAATGATCCTGTAACCAATGGGTCAGGAGACCTCTCGCTCCAACTGGTCGTGATTACAGATAACCAGGAAACCAAAAAGAGTCAGAGGCTCCGTGAGTACTTCAATCCTCAATCGTAGCAGGTCCCAATCTGTGATTTGGCACAATCTTAATCACAAATGTCCAATGAAAGAATTTACTTTGCCTCTTACCAAAGCCCCCAACATCATAGGTACTGGCATCCAGCTAGTTTGATTAACTCCTTGTGACGCTAAGAAATTGTAGGATACAACGGGCACAACACCAGCTCTGGGCCCTGACAATATCGCAGACACTTTGCTGAAGACCTGCACACTGGAACTAGCAAAGTGACAATAATACAGGTTACTTGGAAAATCTCCAGTTGCTGGTTCCCTACCTGACACTCCTGTTGAGAATCACAGCCTCGGTCACTTGGACTAAGTATAGTTTATTTATTAATGCCACAAGTTGGCTTACATTAGCACTGCAGTGAAATTACTGTGAAAATTCCCTAAACAAGGGGAGGTGAAGGGTCAGGCTTGGGTAGATATAGCAAATCAAGAGGCAGGGTCAAGGCTGGAGAGCAAAGTACTAACATGGGAAATGAGGGGTAAAGAACTGCAGGAAGGAACAGAGAGAAAAAATCCTAAACCAACAACCAGGGCTGAACAATACAAAGATCATAATGTGACAAAATTCTACATCTGTGCATAGCATTCAGGTATAGAGTTTGGGCAGCAGGGTGGCACAGGAAAGCATAAGTGTCTCATGGTGCCAGGGACCCAGATTCGATTTCAGCCTTAGGTCATTGTCTGTGGAGTTTGCATGTTCTCCCCGTGTCTTCATAGGTTTCCTCCGGTTTCCTCCCTCGCTCCATAGACGTGCGGGTTAGGTTGACTAGCCATGCTAAAATTGACCTTAGTATCAGGGGATTAGCAGGGTAAATATGTGGGGTTACAGGGATAGAGCCTGGATGGGATTGTGGTTGGTGCAGACTCGATGGATCTCTTTCTGCACTGCAGGGATTCTATGATTCTATTCATAACGAAGTAAATGGATTGGTTGAGCAAAATAAAGGAAATAAATATGATCTGATAGACATTATGGAGACGTGGCTGCAGAATGACAAGAATTGGTTTTAAGTTTACTTATTATTGTCACAAGTGGGTTTACATTAAAGCTGCAATGATGTTACTGTGAAAATCCCCTTGTCGCCACATTCTGGCACCTGTTCGGGTACACTGATGGAGAATTTAGCATGGCCAACACACTTAACTAGTATGTCTTTCAGACTATGGGAGGAAACCAGAATACCCGAAGGAAACCCATGCAGACAGGGGAAAACTTGCAGGCGCTGCAAGACAGTGACCCAAGCTGGGAATTGAACCCAGGTCCCTGCCACTGTGAGGCAGCAGTGCTAACCACTGTGCCACCACAGGTCTTGAACATAGAGGGATATATTACATTCAAGAAAGAAAGGAAGCTCAGTAAAGGTAATCGAAGATGGCATTGGTGCAAACAGATTGTTATATATTTAAGTGGTTGCATGATTGAGTTAAGAGCTGCTCACATGATTCGATGGTAGTGTCATTGGGATGTTTCTCAGGCTACCATTTAGTTTCAGTTTCTATCCCGTGAGGAGAATATCTCTTTCAATAAACTGTTGTGTGTTAGTTTGAATCTACATGTGAAAACCAGCCCTTGTCTATTTGTTGAAAACCCATAACCCCCAACACAGTTAGTACATTAGAGAGATGACCTTGGTTCAGCAGATCAGGATGTAGAGTTAATGTGGGTAGAGATGAGAAATGGTAGGGGAAACGTAGGGCAGCACAGTAGCACAGTGGTTAGCGCTGTTGCTTCACAGTGCTAAGGACTTGAGTTCAATTCCTGGCTTGGGTCACTGTCTGTGTGGAGTTTGCACATTCTTCCTGTGTCTGTGTGGGTTTTCTCAAAGCACCAGGGAGCTGGGTTCGATTCCTGGCTTGAGTCACTGTCTGTGCAGATTCTGCATGATTTCCCCATGTGTGTTTCCTCTGGGTGCTCCGATTTCCTCCCACAATCCGAAAGACATGCTGGTGAGGTGCTTTGGCCATGCTAAATTCTCCCTCAGTGTACCCGAACAGCACCAGAGTGTGGAGACGAGGGGATTTTCACAGTAAGTCCCTGATCAAAGTCTGCAAGATTGAAGGGCGTGGACAGAGTGGATAGAAGCTTCTTTCCAGGGTGGAAGAGGCAATTACTAGGGGACAAGGTTTAAGGTGCGAGGAACAAGGTTTAAAGAAGTTGTATGAGGCAATTTCTTTGCACAGAGAGTAGTGGATGCCTGGAACTCGCTATTGGTGGAGGTAGTGGAAGCAGATACAGTAGAGACTCTTAAGAGGTGTCTAGACAAATACATGAATAGGATGGGAATAGAGGGATATGGTCCATGGAAGGGTAAGGGATTTTAGTTCAGTCAGGCAGCATGGTTGGTGCAAGCTTGGACGGCTGAAGGGCCTGTTCCTGTGCTGTAATTTAAGCCTACTTGTGACAATAATAAATGTAAGCTGGCCTTCGGCATCAATCTCAATGTGGATTGGCCTACATGAGCAGAGAACTGGCTGCTCAGTGTCATCTCCTGTATCCAATGACAACCTGATGAGTAGGTCAGGTTGGGCCAACAAGTCAGACCCTTTCAGACCTGTATTGGGGTCAGGCACAAAAATGTTGTCTCATTAAAGCTTCGTTATAAATAATTGGTGGATGCAGTAAAGAAATTGCATTGTCAACATTGTGTGACCTGTAGCCGGAACCTTTGTTCGGGGGCTGGTTTTGACCGGACGTTTTCAGAGCGCCGGTTCTACTTCCGGTCAAGATGGCGGCCCCCAGAGCCGGCTGGAGGCCGCTGCTCTGTCTGTGGAGCCTGGGGATTGTTTGGAGCCTTCTCGCCGGCCGCTGCGCTTCGGAGGCGGAAGGAGTCCAGGTGAGGAGACGCCGCCGGGGTTTAGCCCTCGCCAAAAGGCTGGCGGTTCCCGGGCCGGGCAGGCAGAGCTTGTAACAGGGTGCGAGGTCCTGGAGCTGGGGCTGGGGGAATGCTCAGTAAAGTTTTACAACACCAATTTTGAATCCAACCAATTTATTTGATAGTAAAACAGCGAGCTTTCGACCCTTTGTGTTCGTCAGGCAAATGCAGTGTTCTGGTCTGCAATAGCACATATCAGCACAGACAGTTTACAGATTACTGATTAGAATGCGAATCCTTACATCTAACCTGCTATTCAAGTGTTAAAGTGGCTAACAACGTGTGTGAAGGGAATCCTGAGCATTGGTTAGAGAATTGTGTATTTTCTCCAGACAGCACAGTAAGTGAGATTTCTTGCTAACCCAGGCAAGTCATGGGGGTTACAGATAGTGTGACAAGAAGCCAAGATCCCTGTTAAGACCGTCCTCATGCGTGCGGAACTTGGCTAACAGTCTCTGCTCAGCGACTCTGTGCTGTCGTGTGTCATGAAGGCCCCCTTGAAGAACATTTACCCGAAGGTCGGAGGCCGAATGCCCGTGACTGCTGAAGTGTTCGCTCACAGGAAGGGAACTGTTCTGCCTGGTGATTGTTGAGCGATGCTCATTCATCCACTGTCGTAGTGTCTGCATGGTCTCCCCAATGTACCATGCTTCGGGACATCCTTTCTTGCAACATATTAGGTAGACAACGTTGGTCGAGTTGCAAGAGTATGTACTGTGTACCTGGTGAATGGTGTCCTCAACATTTGATGATGTCGTCCATGTCTATGATCCGGCATGTCTTGCAGAGGTTGCTGTGGCAGGGTTGTGTGGTATTGTGGTCACTATTCTCCTGAAGGTTGGGTAGTTTGCTGCAAAAATGATCTGTTTGAGGTTGTGCGGTTGTCTGAAAGCAAGAAGTGGGGGGGGTGGGGATGGCCCTAGCAAGATGTTCATCATCATCATAATATGTTGAAGACTCCGGAGAAGATGTCGTAGCTTCTCCGCTCTGGGGAAGTACTGTACAACAAAGGGTACTCTGTCCACCGTGTCCTGTGCTCGTCTTCTGAGGAGGTCAGTGCGGTTTATCGCAGTGGCACGTCGGAACTGTCGATCGATGAGTTGAGCGCCACATCCTGTTCTCACGAGGGCATCTTTCAGCGTCTGGAGGTGTCTGTCACGATCCTCCTCATCTGAGCAAATTCTGTGTATATGGAGGGCTTGTCCGTAGCAAATGGCTTCTTTAACGTGTCTAGGGTGGAAGCTGGAGAAGTGGAGCATTGTGAGGTTGTCTGTCAGTTTGCGGTATAGTGAGGTGCTGAGGTGACTGTCCTTGATGGAGATGCGTGTGTCCAAGAATGCAACTGGGGGAATGAGGCAGCCCCCGGAGCTCCAGCTGCTCTCAGCCTGGCCCAGAGAGGGGCTGGACAGTCATTGTCTCCAACTGGAGGTTAAATGTTTTTCATTCCCCCGGTTATTGGGGAGAGGGCAGGTGTTGATGATGCACTCTGTAGGTGAATAGCCCATACACAGCATTTCTTGTGTCAGTCTGTGTTTAGAGAGGTACATCGGCATTCCGCCAAAATTTGAGTGTGATGAACAATATGATAGGGACCAGATAATCAGATTTTGTGATGTTGATTGATATTGGTTAGGACAAGATACACGACAACACAGAGTTGCTGAGTAGAGACTGATAGCCAAGTTCCACACACATGACAACGGCCTCAACTGGGATTTTGGGTTCATGTCACACTATCTGTAACCCCCATGATTTACCTGAGCTTGCAAAATCTCACTAACTGACCTGTCTGGAGACAATACACAGCTCGTTAACCTGTATTTAATGTTCTCTCCACTCACGTTGTCTGTATCTTAAAAACTTTTTTATCTGTAAAGACTCGCATTCTAATAGTTATTTTGTAAATTTAAATTTGTGTCTTTGTATGCCTAGTTTGTGAACAGAATTCCTACTTACCTGACGAAGGGGCAACATTTCGAAAGCTAGTGGATTTTGCTACCAAATAAACCTGTGTGGGACTTTAACCTGGTGTTGTGAGACTTTTTGTTGTGTTTACCCAGTCCAATGCCAGCGTCTCCACATCATGGTTTAGGTCAGGTAATGATGGCAGAACTGCAGACTAAGCCAGTTACAACATTGCCAACACTTACAATAATCAAAAGTTTAAAATTGTCAGCTGTAGAAATATTATCTGGAAAGGAAGAACGTGCAGGGTTACAGAAAGAAGGTGGGGAAATGGCTCGTTGCTTATTTGGAGAGACGGGTAAATGGCTGGCTCATGTGCTGTAACAGTTCATGCTCCTGCCGACATCAAAGAGGATGAAGTAGAAATGGTTGAGAGCTTCAAGTTTCCAGGTGATTACCACCAACCTGTCCTGGTTCCCCCATGCTGACACTCTAGCTAGGAAAGCCCATCAACGCCTCTACTTTCTCAGAAGACTGAGGAAATTTGCCATGTCAGTTACGGCTCTCACCAATTTTTACAGATGTATTTTAGAAAGCATCCTTTTGGGATGTGTCACAGCTTGGAGCGACTGCTACTCAGACCATTTAAAAAAAAAACTATAAAGGGCTGTAAACATAACTTAGTTCATCATGCAAACCAGCCTCCCATCCATTGACTCTGTCTATACTTCCAAAACAGCCAGCATAATTAAGGACCCTACACACCCTGGACACGCAGTTTTCTACCTTCTTCTGTCGGGAAAAAGATACAAAAATCTGAAGTCATGTACTCCACCCTATTGACTCAAAAACAACTTCTTCCCTGCTGCCATCAGACTTTTGAATGGACCTACATTATATTAAGCTGATCTTTCTCTGCACCCTAGCTATGCCTATAACCCTATATTCTGCAGCGTTTCCTTTCCTTCTCCCCTATGTACTCTTTGAATGTATGCTTTGTCTATTTAGCACGCAAGAAACAATACTTTTCACTGCATACTAATACGTGACGATAATAAATCAAGTCAGTTCTATGAAGTTAGTCCATTCTAGATTACAACTGGCTGCATCATCTCCTTCAAACCTCACTTCCCTCTTTTTGCCAGTTATCTTAAATTCATGTATTGTGGTTTTTGCAGGGTCTAGAGAGAGAGAGCAGATCAATAGGACCGATTGGATAGCTAGTACAGGCATAATGGGCCAAATGGCCCCCTTGTGTGCTGTATAATTTAATGATAATTATCTGAATAAATGCCTGCTTTCATTTCATTAAAGTTTTTTTTATACTGCATACTGAATTATGTTCTGAGCGTCGAGTAATTGATAGATGTTCTGAAAGTCAATTTCCTAAATGTGACTTTTTCATTTGTCTTCTCTACTTTGCATCTTTCTGTTTGTCTCTAAGAGGATGACAGATGCCAATGATAAATATTGCTACTATTTTGTTACAGGATCTAGAGCCAACTTCCAGTAGATCAGCTGATTTAAAAAATGCCGTATCCATTGTAGAAGGAGCTTTATTCTTTATTTAACCACACTTCAGTTTGGAGTGTATAATGGGACAGTGAAGGGAGAATTTTACTCTCCCTCTAACCCATACTGTAATTGCTCTGCGAGTGTTTATCCAGCTGACTGGGATGACACTTGCCTGGTTCCCTTTTTATCTATCTACTTGTAGCCAGAGAACCGCGAGCAAAGGCTTCTTTCTTCTCCCCCACCATTACCTCTGATGTCCTCCCAGGATCTTTCCGTCCTATTTCTCATCCACAGGCTGTTACTCAGTGACATTATCTGAAAATACGTGGTCAGTTTTCACATCTTCAAGTCATATTTGTAGCACACAAGTTCCAGGCAATGGCTGTCTCCAACAAAAAAAATTTAATCATTACCCCTTGATATACAATGACATTACCATTGCTCAATCTCCCACTATCAACAAGCAGGGTGTTACCATTCACCAGAAGCTGAACTGGACTCGCACTATAAATACTGTGGCTACAAGAGTAGGTCAGAGACTGGGAACTCTGTTGCAAGTAATTCACCTCCTGACCTCCTCAAAGTGCAGATTACCTGGTGGAGGTAGTCACAGCTATCTTCAACCTCTCTCTACAACAACTAGAGTCTCTTTCTGCTTCAAGAAGACAATTGTCATCTCAGTACCAAAGAAAAGCCGAGCAATGAGCCTTAATGACTATTGGCCGGTGGCTTTGACATCTATCGTTATGAAATGCTTCAAAAGGTTCATCATGGCATGAATCAATTCCAGCCTTTCAGGCTGTCTAGATCTGCTACATGTCGCCTATGCCACAAAAGGTCTACAGTAGACACCATCTTCTTGGCCCTGCACTCAATCCTGGAACACCTAAATAACAAAGACATCTCTTATTTATTGACTACAGCTCAGCCTTCCTACGAAACTCATTTACAAACTCTGTGGTCTGGGCCTTGGCTTCTCTCTCTGCAACTGGATCCTGAACTTCCTAACTCACAGACCACAATCAATAAGGATAGGCAACAACACCTCCAGGAGGTTCCTCCACAAAGCTGTGTTCTCAGCACCCTACTATACACCTTTATACACCAATGACTGTGTGGCCAAATTCCCCTCCAATTTGATTTTCAAGTTTGCTGATAACACCATAGTGGGTTGGATCTCAAACAATGAAGAGAGAGAGAATCTGGTGTGGCAACAATAATCTCTTTCTTTCAATGTTAACAAAACAAAGGAGGTTGTCATTGATTTCAGGAAGTGTAAAGGAGAACATGTCCCTGCCTACATCAAAAGGGTCAAGAGCTTCATGTTTTTAGGTATCCAGATCAACAACAACCTGTTCTGGTCCCCTCCAGTCCGACACTACAATGAAGAAAGCCCAATCGTGCCTCTACTTTCTCAGAAGACTAAGGAAATTTGGCATGTCAACTACAACTCTCACCAATTTTTACAGATGCATGATAGAAGGCATTCTTTCTGGTTATATCTTACTTGATATGGATCCTGCTCTGCCCGAGACCCCAAGAAACTGAAAAAGGTGAATGTAGCTCGATCCATTATGCAAAACAGCCTCCAGAGTCTGTACACTTCCCGTTGCCTTGGAAAAGCAGTGAACTTAATTAGGTACCCCACACATCCCGGACATTCTCTTCCTCCTCCTTCCATCATGAAAAAGATACAAAAGCCTGGGGTCACGCACCAACCCGACTCGAGAACAGCTTCTTTTTTGCTGCTGTCAGACTTTTGAAGAGACCTACCTTGCATTAAGTTGAATTTTCTCTACATCCTAGCTATGATTGTAACACCACATTCTGCACTCTCTCATTTCCTTCTCTATGAACAATATACTTTGTGTAATGCACAAGAAACAATACTTTCCACTGTATACTAATACATGTGACAATAATAAATCAAATCAAATCAAACCACCCTCTAGGATATTGATCATGGGGGATTCAGCAATGGTAATGCAACTGAATGTCACAGGGATTTGGTTAGATTCTCTCTTTTTGGAGATGATCTTTGCCTGATACTTGTGTGACGTGTATGTCACTAAGCAGTGCAAATCTGAATGCTGAGCTGGTCTTGTTACATATGGACATGGGCTATTAATATCATATACATCATAGGAACAAAGTAGGCTGGAAAAACTCAGCAGGTCTGGCAGCAGTAGATTCTGATGTAATTTGTTTTATTATCACATGTAATAACAACATACAGTGAAAAGTATTGTTTCTTGCACACTATATACAGACAAAACATATAGTTCATAGACAAGAAAAGGAGAGAGTGCAGAATATGCTGTGGAGACCAACAAGAGTTAATGCTTGGATAATCGGGTGTTTTTTTTTCTAGGGGAGATAAGTCAAGTACTAGAGGACATAGGTTTAAGATGCGTAGGGAAAAGTTTAGAGGAGATGTGTGAGGCAAGTTTTTTTTTTACACAGAAGGCGGTGAGTATCTGGAACACACTGTGCGGGGAGGTGGTCGGAGCAGGTACAATAACAACATTTAAGGGGCGACTAGACAAATACGTGAATAGAATGGGAATGGAAGGATATGGACTTCATGAGTGCACATAGTTTTAGTTTAGGCAGACATCATAATCAACGCAGCTCGGAGGGCTGAGGGGCCTGTTCCTGTGCTGTACTGTTCTTTATTCAGGTCAATGTTGTTGTTCGTCCACCGACATCGATGAAGACCTCGACACTTAGTCATTTTGAGGCTGGATGCAGTGTGTCCGAAGGTGACTGAGGCCAATTCAGGCATGGAATGTCTTGGCACATATTAGACAGACTTGTGTAGGCACTCTGGTTATTGCGCTGGTGGTCCTGGATTTGCACACCTCGGGCTTAAGTTGTGCTTCAGCAATGCACCTTGCTTCGTAAGTTTGACAGCCCTTGTGGATGAGGCAGCACCAGGTAGGATGGTTTTGTGCCAATAGGATGATAATGGTGTTAAAATTAGCGCTTGATTTGGATTAAAGTGAGGGAGAGTCGCGCAGCATCAACCTCACTGGCTCTTCCCAATTTCCGTCTGGGTCCAGTGACAAGGAAAAAGCCAAGACGGCTGGAGGTGGGATTAGGTGCAGTGGATGATCAGGACATCTTCTGTATCTTGTCCTGCTCTTCACGTTCCACGACTCTTGCAGAGACCGCCCTCTTGATCGTTGGACCTTCCATTGGTCTTGTCCACTCAACCCACATGCTGGGATAGACCTCTCTCCATCTCACTGAGAATTGAGATCTGTTGGCTACCCTCACCTGGTTTAGCTGGTTTGTCGAAGCCGTTGCCTGGGGCGTGGCCACTGTTGTATGCAAACAGCTACAGGAAGCCACAGGTGAGAACTGAGTGCCAGTTGGGGATAAAGGGTGGACAAACCGCCTGAAAAGAACAAAACAGCAGGGGAAACAGGCCCTTCATCCCAACGAGCCCGCACCTGTTCCCTGGATGCGACATGTTCCCCCACTAGAGATACTACCCCTTCCTATACACCCATACAATTCGACCTTTTATCACAACCTAGCAGTTGGTTGAACTGAAGGATGTGAGTGAACAAGTTAGGTTGTTAATGACAGCTTTACTGCTCATAGATGGAACTTCATAACTAGTAGTGTTTGGACCTATAATCCCAAAATTTCTCAATCACCAGCTACATTACTGATGAAGCTATAAAGGCAGGGAAGTGTATTTATTCAGGATATTATTACATTCTTGGAACATTCCAGAGCGAATAACAGCCAGCAACATGTTGTAACGTAGGGAAATGTAATCGGCAGTTAGTGAATATCAAAGATTGTGCAGAGAGAGGAGATGTGCGGCCAGTTAATTTGTTTTGATGCAGGTTAAAGGGGATGTTGGCCACAACACTAGATTCCGGATCCATTCACAATCTTTTACATTCACCCCCATCATACAGAAAGGGGCCTCAGTTTAAAATGTTAATTGAGCGACAGCACTCCTGACAGTGTAGCACTCTCTCAATACTGCACTCCAATATCAGCCAAGGTTATATGCTCACGCCCTGGAGTGAAATGCAACCAAAAGATCCCAGCTGTCACAATCCTGTACAGCTCTGGTCACCCTATTATAGAAAGGATATTATTAAACTAAAAAGAGTTCAGAAAAGATTTACTGGAATGCTACTTGGATTTGATGGTTTGAGTTATAAGGAGAGGCTGGATCGTCTGGAGCATAGGAGGCTGAGGGGTGATTTTATAAAGGTCTATAAAATAATGAGAGGTGTGGATCAGCTAGATAGTCAATATCTTTTCCCAGAGATAGGAGAGTCTAAAACTAGAGGGCATAGTATTAAAGTGAGAGAGGAGAGATACAAAAGGATCCAGAGGGGCAATTTTTTCACGCAGAGGATGGCGAGCGTTTGGAACAAGCTGCCAGAAGTAGTAGTAGAGGCAGGTACAATTTTGTCTTTTGAAAAGTATTTAGCCAGTTACATGGATAAGATGGGTATGGAGGGATATGGGCCAAATGTGGGCTATTGGGACTACCTTAAAAGGGCGGCATGGACAAACTAGGCAGAAGGGTATGTTTCCTTGTTGTATATCTCCATGGACTCTATAATTCATAGAATCCGTGCAGTACAAAAGGAGGCCTTTTGGTCCGTTGAGTCTGCACAGGTTGTCTGACGAAGTATCTTACTCAGGCCCTTTCCCCATAAACCATACATTTACCATGGTTAATTATTAAACCTACACATCTTGGGACATTAATTTCGCTATAGTCAATCCACCTAACCTGCGCGTTTTTGGACTGTGGGAGGAAGCATGAGCACCCGGAGGAAACCCATATAGACACTGGAAGAATGTGCAAACTCCACGTACAATCACCTGAGGCCAGAATTGAACCTGGCTCCCTGGTACTGAGGTAGTAGTGCTAACCAATGTGCCACCCACTGTTGATGGGATTACAACTGCAAAATGTAAGAGAGAAAAATGAATGTTTTGAAATGTTCCCAGGCAGACTGCAGGCCCAGAAGAGTATTACAAAGAACAAAGAGCAACACAGCATGGGAAACAGGCCCTTCGGCCCAACGAGCCCACGCCGCTGTCCTAACATCTTAATGACATATCCTTGTCTTTAGGCTATGCCTATTGTTGAAGATTCCCATATAGGGACAATTTGTTACCCAATCAGCCTAAGAGCACATTTTTGGGATGTGGGAGGAAACCGGAGCACCCGGAGGAAACCCACGCAACCAGGGGGAGAACGCGCAAACTCCCGCAGACACAGGCCCAAATCCATGTGTCAGCACAGCAACAGCGATAGTCTCTGAGCTGTCATGTTGCCCATCAGATGGTCCAGTTTAAGCATACACTGACAACGTGAAGCACTAGGCAACTCCTGAAGTAACCTCCAAGAGCAGCTCTCGCACGACATGCCGCATGCGTGCCCCTTGTTGGTCAACAAGGTGGACTGAATTGCCTGCGGAAACAAATAAGAATTAATTAAACATGCTTAAAAAAAAACTAAGACATTCCTGAGACAAAACTAAAAGATAGTCTACTACTACTACTTGGTCCTCCCGATTATTCAAACAGTCCTGCTATATCCCTCTATCTGCAGACCACTCATGTGGCTGTCCAAGAGACCCTTAAACAACCCTAGCGTGCCTGCTCCCACCACCTTATTCGGCAGTGCATTCCACACCCCCACTACCCTTTGTGTGAAAAACTGGCCTCTAATATTCGTCTTATACATAGCCCCCCTCACCCTGAGCCCGTGACCCCTCGTTCTATCCATTTCTAATGGTGGAAAAAGCTTACCACCATTTACTCTATCTATACCCCTCATAATCTTATATACCTCTAAAAGATCCCCTCTCAGCTGACCACCCAGGGCTTGTATCGTTGTCTCTTGATGTTGGGGCTGGTTCAATCACATTTATATTAAATCAGTGCGGTTCAGAAATACCCCTGCTACAAGCAGAACCGATAGTAGTCATGATGTAGAGATGCCTGACGAAGGCTATAGAGTCGAAAGCTCGCGAATTTACTATCAAATAAATTGGTTGGATTTAAAATTGGTGTTGTAAAACTTTACCAAGCAGAACCGACAGATGTAACTGGCTGCTTGGACCTGTTAACCCAGACACATTGCAGACATGCAATTAGACAGCACTGCAATTGCTTACACATGTGCTCACTTTAACATTGTAAAACACTTGAAACACTGGCGTTTTGTCCGGTAAAACTGAAGCTGAGCCAAAAGGGGCACTAATATTTGATTAAAGAGGCGATTTTTTTTTTAGGAGAGAGAGGAGAGGTTCAGGAAGAGAACTCCAGTTCTCTGTCTTGGCAACTCACAATAGGCTCGCACATAAGATTCAATCAAGAGAGCATTAAAACAGGAACCTCAATTTGTGTGTTGATAAGGAAAAGGAAGCAAGCCTTGCATTTATATAGCACTTATCATGACCAGATATCGCAGAGTGTCAGTCAAGTCCCTTTGACAGACATTCGCTGTTGTAATGTATCAAACAGGTTTCAAAAACGCAACCTGTAAAATAATTAGAGTCTCTGCAACTGGATGTATTAAGTCTCAGCGTTTTCTCAGAAATGAGATTCTGAATTTAATTTCAGGAGGAGATTCATATCCCAGTTGATCCACGACCTCATTAGCAATGGTGCCAATTTGATTAACTCCAGGCAGCTGGTTCTCTCCACTAGTTACTGCAGATTGCTTAATCCTTCTGTGCAAATCCAATTAGGGTCTTTTATCATTCATCTGCAGAGATACACTCTTTTTAACAAGTAAATTATTTAAAAACTTTTCATTTTTTTCCTGTCCCTGAATGATTTCACATTAGAATCATAGAGTCTCAATGCTGGAGAAGGAGGCCATTCAGCCCACTGAGTCTGTACTGACCCTCCAACAAAGCATCCCTGTAACCCCACATACTCACCCCACTTATCCCCCTAACGACACATGTAATCCAGTTAAACCACATGGGAGGAGAAGGGGCTATAATGAAACAATAAAAACCATCTCACATTGTTTTTATTGTTATAGAGGCAGTGGCATAACGGTACTTTCACTGGACTAGTAATCTGAAGGTCCAGGGTATTCTGGGGACTTGGATTCAAATCTCACCATGGCAGATGACCATGGAACCATTGTCGATTGTTGTAAAAACCCATCTGGTTGATGTCCTTTAGGGAAGGAAATTTGTCATCCTTATCTGGTCTGATCTAAATGTGACTCCAGAGCCACAGCAATGTGGTTGACTTTTACATGCCCTTTGAAATGGTCTAGCAAGTCATTCAGCTCGAAGGCAACTAGGGATGGGTAATAAATGCTGCCCCATCCAGTGACATCCTATGAATGAATTAAAAAAAAAATTAACATTGCTATCGGGTTCACTCATTTTGTGTTCTTCTGCAGTTTTGGGAGGTCAGTCTTGTAATATTGAGTTCAATTGTTTTCAAGAGGTTGTCTTCTCCCACTCAATAAAGCAAGATAGAAGGGCTGAATGGCTCACCACTGCTGCTGTTCATATTTCTGGTTCTATCACTGTTCTTAAAGCAAATTCTTGCTCTGCATGTGTGTGTGTGTGTCTCTCTCTCTCTCTCTCTCTCTCTTTCTTGCTCTGCCTGTGTGTGTGTGTGTGTGTCTCTCCTGCTCTGCCTGTGTGTGTGTGTGTGTCTCTCTCTCTCTCTTTCTTGCTCTGCCTGTGTGTGTGTGTCTCTCCTGCTCTGCCTGTGTGTGTGTCTCTGTCTCTCTTTCTTGCTCTGCCTGTGTGTGTCTCTGTCTCTCTCTCTTTCTTGCTCTGCCTGTGTGTGTGTGTCTCTGTCTCTCTCTCTCTTGCTCTGCCTGTGTGTGTGTGTCTCTGTCTCTCTCCCTCTCGCTCTGCCTGTGTGTGTGTGTCTCTGTCTCTCTCCCTCTCGCTCTGCCTGTGTGTGTGTGTTTCTGTCTCTCTCCCACTTGCTCTGCCTGTGTGTGTGTGTCTCTCTCTCTCTCTCTCTGTGTGTGTGTGTGTCTCTCTCTTCTCTCTCTCGCTCTGCTGCCTGTGTGTGTGTGTGTGATTCTGTCTCTCTCCCTCTTGCTCTGCCTGTGTGTGTGTCTCTGTCTCTCTCCCTCTTGCTCTGCCTGTGTGTGTGTGTGTGTGTCTCTGTCTCTCTCCCTCTTGCTCTGCCTGTGTGTGTGTGTGTCTCTATCTCTCTGCCTGTGTGTACGTGTCTCTCTCTCTCTCTCTCCTTCTCTCTTGCTCTGCGCGCGTGTGTCTCTCTCTCTCTCTCTCTCTCTCTGGCTCTGTGTGTGTGTGTCTCTCTGTCGTTCTGCCTGTCTCTATCTCTCTCTCTCCATGTCTGTGCGTACGCGTGTCTCTCTCTCTCGCTCTGTGTGTCTGTGTGTCTTGCTCTGCTTGCGTGTATCTCTCTTGCTCCCGCTCTGCCTGTGTGTATGTTTGTGTGTCTTTCGCTCTCTCTCTGCCTCTCTCTCTCTCGCTCTGCGTGTGTGTGTGTGTGTCCCTCGCTCTGTGTGTATATTTTGCTCTCTTAGCTTCCAGTGCTGCCTTGTGAAGCCCCATGGCTGAAGCAATATACTGAAGGTCACCCAGTACCTCTGACACCTTTGGAAGTTCTCATTCTGGTCTAATCTGAACCTAACACAAGTGGAATTGCTCAATTATAGATATTTGGATCCCTCCCAAATTTAAAGGAAAATAGCTTTACAAAGTTCGGATTTAAACACAAACATGTGACTGAGAAGCAAACAAAAAAATAAGCAGAAGTAAACAAACTAAGTAATGTTCAGCTTTCTTTTTGTCGTGAAGTTTAGAATATTTCCTACTTGATAAGTGTTGTGTTTTTGTTCACACAGACTCGAGTAAAACAGTTCTTCAGAAGCGGTCACACGAACAACTGGGCTGTACTGGTAAGATTGAACAAGACACAAGACAGTTGTGGTAGTTTTGCACTGATTGATGCCCAATAACTCAGCTGCCTTATGTTCTTTCCAAAAAATGCATGTTTGAAATTTTTATCCTGGCCTCGTTTCTATCACTGCAACTTCCTCCAACCCTACAATAATTGAGAATTCCTCCAATTCTGGTGCCTCAGGATACCCCAGTTCTTCTCCACACCCACCCCCACCACCTACCCATCTGCCCCCACCCACCATGAGTAGCTGTATTTTCAGCTGCCGAGACTCTAATTCTTGCCTCAGAACCTCACTGGAACTGTATCTCTCTCATTTATAAGATTCTTCTTGAAGTGTAGATTTTTGACCACTCAGTATGCCTGAACACACACGTAGAATCCCTACAGTGCAGAAGGAGGCCATTCAGCCCGTTAGGTCTGCACAGACCACAATCCAATCCAGACCCTATTCCCATAACCCCTCAGATTTATCCAGCTAATCTCTCTGGATACTAAGGGGCAATTTAGCAGGCCAATCAACCAAACCCGCGTATCTTTGCATTGTGGGAGGAAATCAGAGCACCCTGAGGAAACCCACGCAAACACGGGGAGAATGTGCAAACTCCACACATTCTGACCTGAGGCTGTAATTGAACGCCGGTTTCTGGTGTTGAGGCAGCAGTGCTAATCGTTGTGCCACCATGCTGCCCCAGCCGTCCATTTGTGATGCAGCTGCTAAATGCCATGTGTCAGGCAATGACCATCTCTAACAGAGAATCTAGCTATTGCCCTTTGACACTTAGTGACATTATCATCACTGAATCCCCTACCATCAGCACGTGGAGGTACTATTGACCAAAAAGCACTGAACGAGCTGTATAAATATGGGCATTATGGTGGTGCAGTGGTTAACGCTGCACCTCTCAGCACCAGTGGCTGGGTTTCGATTCCAGTCTTGGGTCACCCTGTCTGTGTGGTGTTTGCACATTTTCCCCTGGTGATCAAGTCCCTTTCACAGTCCATAGGTGTGCAGGTTAGGTGTCTAGGCCGTGTTAAATTGCCCCTTAGTGCCCTTGATGTGAGTTAGGTGAATTAGCAGAGATAATGTGCAGGGCTGGGGGGAAGGGAGGGCCTGGGTGCAATGCTCTTCCAGAGAGTCGGTGCAGAGTCAATGGGCTGAATGGCCTGCATCAGATTCTATGACTTTACTGTGACTTCAAGAGCAGATCAGACACTGGGACAAGTAACTCTCTTCATGACTCCCTACTGTCCATTTATAAGACACAAATCGGGAGTGTGATAGAGTACTCTTCCCTTCCATTAATGAAGGCATCACCAATGACAATTAAGAAACTAGCCACAGAACCAAAGAATACTACAGAGCAGAAGCGGTTCTTTATCTCATCAAGTCTGCACTGAGGCATAAAAGGCCCTGACTTGCCCATCTAATTCCACTTGCCAGCACTGGCCCATAACCTTGAGTGTTATGACGTGCCAAGTACTTACCCAGAAAAAAGAAGTTTGCTTGATACTCCGTTCTGATTAAACAGTAGTGGCACATAGTGTTAACAGTATATATCATGTTCAGGATGCACTGTAGCAATTTGCTAAGGCTTCTTCGACAGGGCGGCATGGTGGCACAGTTATTAGCGCTGCTACTTCACAACAACTGGAACCTGGATTCGATTCCAGCCTCAAGTCACTGTCTATGTGGAGTTTGCACGTTCTCCCTGAGTCTGCGTGGGTTTCCTCCGTGTGCTCCGGTTTCCTCCCACAGTGCAAAGATGTGCGGGTTAGGTTGATTGGCCGTGGTAAATTGACAGAAATGTCAGGGGGGATTAGCAGGGTAAATATTCATGGTTACAGGAATAAGGTCAGGGTGAGATTGTGGTCAATGGGCCAAATGGTGTCTTTCTGCACTGTAAGGATTTAATCCATGATCTGTACCACCTAGAGGGATAAGGGCAACAGGTGCATAGGAAACCCACCGCTTGGAAATTTCCGTTTAATTCCTACCATGTCCTGACTTGGAACTGTAACATCATTCCTTCAATGTCACTAGTTCAGTGTCACTAGGTCAAAAACCTGGACTACCCTTGTGTATTGACGGCTTATGGACTGCAGCTGTTGATGAAGACTCACTGCCTCCTCAAGGGTACTTGGGGAATACTGGCCTAGCCAGCAAAGTTCACGTCCTATGAATGGAACAATATGTCCTTATGCAGTTTGATGTCAAGTTTTGTTTGGTAACACTGCTGTAAAATGCCTTGAAACATTCTAGCATACTGCATTCAACAATTTGTATTTAAAAGGTGACTGACAGTGCTGGGGAATGAAGGCCTATCGCTTTCTACCCCATCGTGCCCATCTTTGCCACTCTGGTTAAGCAGAATGCTCTGAAGCACAGTAAACCTGTTATCAATTTAAGTGGTTGCATGATTGCTTTAAGAGACAATCACATGATTTAATGGTGATGTCACTGGGATGTTCCTCAAGCTCCTGTTGTAGTTACATTTTCTGCTATAGCTACTCCCAAAATAACCCTGCTGTTATTTTAAATCTGTGTGTATAATACACACCCTTTTCTTTTGTGTAAAACCCACAGCCCGCAACATAGTTAGGACATTGCAGACCCCTCTTTTCAGTAATGTTCTATAAAACAAACTTGGCTAGCATGTGGAGATCTAAAGTTCCCTCTGCGCTGTTCCATTAAGTACTTCCAGTTCAGTTTGTTTAGGTATGAAGCTGTCTCTATATTGTCTTAGCCTTACTCTTCGACCTAGTGAGAAGTATCTGAACAGTAAGTGGACCTCTTCATAAGTTGATAAAATATAGGAGCAGAATTAGGCCACTCGGTCCGTCAAGTCCACTCTGCTATTCGATCATGGGTGATATGCTCCTCCTCCCCATTTTCCAGCCTTGTACCCATAACCTTTCAACCCATTACCCATTAAAAATCTGTCTATTTTCTCACTGTCCCACTTTGGGATAGCAAATTCCACAGATTCACAATCCTTTGGGAGAAGTAGTTTCTCCTCAACTCTGTTTTAAATTTGCTACCCCATATCCGAAGACTATGACCTCTCATACAAAGAATAAAACAGCACGGAAAACAGGCCCTTCAGCCCAACGAGCCTGCACCGCCACCCCGATGTTCCCATCTCTACCCGTGATCCCTGTCCATGTTTATAGTTCTATGGATTAAAAACCAAATTTGTGACAATTTAGGGAGAATTTGTTTTGCCAATTAACCCAAGAGCACATCTTTGGGATGTGGGAGGAAACTGGAGCACTCGGAGAAAACCCACGCAAGCACGGGGAGAATGCACAAACTCCCACAGACACAGGTCCAAATCCATGTATCTGCACAGTACAGCGATAGTCACTGAGCTGTCGTGTTGCCCATCACATGGTCCAGGTCAAGTGTACACTAACGGCGTGAAGCGCTAGGATACTCTCAAAATTCAAGAGCAGCCCTCTCACGACCCATCGCGTGTATGCCCCTTGTTAGACAACAAGGTGGACCAAAGCACCTGTAGGATAAAAACAAGTACATCAATAAATAATACATCATCATCTTAGAATGCCCCACAAGGGGAAGCATCTGCTCCACGTCTACTTTATCCATATCTTTTAACATCATGTCCACGCAGTTGAAAGCTGGATTCAGGTTAATGATACATCTGAAAGATGCTGCTTCAGGCTCCAGGGATCTGGAGCTGATTCCTGGCTTTGGTCATTCCCTGTGTCTGCGTGGTTTTCCTCTGGGTGCTCTGTTTTCTTCCACATTCTGAAAGACGTGCTGGTTAGGTGCATTGACCAGAATAAGCAGTGGGCTGTGGTGACTAGGGGAATTCATAGTAACTTTGTTTACATTGTCAATGTAAACCTTCCTTGTGACTTCAATCTTATATACCTCTAAACTATAAATGTTTGTGGTTTGACTGGGGTGCCTCAATCAGCTGGTAGCTGAACTTTCTTTGCTGTAAGATCCCTGTTGATCATTTTGCAATTACTGTTGGAGAAAGAATTTGTTGCCGTGCATTCTTGCACCTTGTCATGACTGGATGGTCTGTCTTGATGTAGTGTTAATTGTTCTGCTCTTCTGGTTTCTACTCCCAAGGTGTGCACGTCCAGATTCTGGTTCAACTATCGTCATGTTGCCAATACACTGTCAATTTATAGAAGCGTTAAGAGACTCGGCATCCCAGACAGGTGAGAGAAACTGTGGCAGATTATAAACTGTCCACCTTGTTCAGTCCATGGAACCCAGTAGAGAGAAACCTGACCAAGCTGTAAATGCACTGTGCCATCTGGTGTTGATGTGATGGTTTTCCTGGTCACTAGTGTAACTCGGGGCGTACTTGCATTACTCAAAAGCAGGTTCATTTTTTCCTCTATGTCCCATCCCTCGACACAGCAGGATGTCCCAAAGGGCTTTGCAGCCATCCAAGTGTCTTGGACATGTACCATTGTTGCAAACTAGCAAAACGTTATCCAAGAACTCTTAATAGTGTTGATGAACAGAGGGATGTTGGTGTATATGTACATAGATCCCTGAAAGTTGGCAATCAAGTCGATAAGGTTGTTAAGAAGGCATACGGAGTCTTAGCTTTTATTGGTAGGAGGATTGAATTTCGGAGCTGCAACGTCATGTTGCAACTGTACAAAACTCTAGTGCGGCCGCACTTGGAGTATTGTGTACAGTTCTGGTCCCCACATTATAAGAAAGATGTGGAGGCATTGGAGAGGGTACAGAAGAAGTTTACCAGGATGTTGCCTGGTATGGAGGGCAAGTCTTATGAAGAGAGGCTGAGGGATTTGAGGTTGTTTTCGTTAGAAAGAAAGCGGCTAAGAGGAGACCTTATTGAAACATAAGATTAGAGGTTTAGATAGGGTGGACAGTGATAGCCTTTTTCCTAGGATGGAGAAAGCTAGCAGGAGGGGACATAGCTTTA
Source organism: Sphyrna mokarran (assembly GCA_024679065.1). Taxonomy (NCBI): domain Eukaryota; kingdom Metazoa; phylum Chordata; class Chondrichthyes; order Carcharhiniformes; family Carcharhinidae; genus Sphyrna; species Sphyrna mokarran. The sequence continues at coordinate 11,499,967 of JAGIQG010000009.1, forward strand.
AATTAAGGGGTGGTGGTTATAGGACGGATGTCAGAGGTAGGTTCTTTACCCAGAGGGTGGTAAGGGTATGGAATGCCCTGCCTGCTGCAGTTGTAGATGTACCAAGTTTGGTGGCTTTTAAGAGGTTAGTAGATAAGTTTATTGATGAAAAGGGAATGGTTTAGGTTAGAGAGTTATTGCTTTTTCTTAATTGGTCGGCGCAACATTGAAGGCCGAAGGGCCTGTTCTGCGCTGTAATGTTCTAATTTCTGCACAGCAAGCTCCCACAAATCGCAGTGGGATAAATAACCAGTAATCTCTCTTTGTGATGTCAGTTGAGGAATCATCATTAGCCATGGCACCAAGCAGAACTCTCCAGCACGTCTTTGAAATTATGCCTCAAGATATTTAACATCCAGAGAATCACAGAGATTTACAGCATGGAAACAAGTCCTTCAGCCCAACTTGATCATCCAGCTGAAAGGACAGCTAGATTCAGGTTAACAGTACATCTGGGAGATGCAATATTGGGGCGGCATGGCAGCACAGTGAGACTAGCGCTGCTGCTTCACAGCGCCAGGGATCTGGATTTGATTCTGGGCTTGGATCAATGTCTGTGTGGTGATTGCATATTCTCCCCATATCTGTGTGGGTTTCCTCCGGGTGCTCCGGTTTCATCCCACAGTCCAAAAGAATGCTGATTAGGTACATTGACCATGCTAAATTCTCTTCAGTGTACCCAAACAGGTGCCGGAGTGTGATGACTAGGGGATTTTCACAGTCAGTTCATTGCAATGTTAATGTAAGCCTACTTGTGACAGAAGTAAATAAACTTCAAACTTTTAAATTTAGCAATAATACCACTAGGCCGTTACCTCCCCACTTTTTTTTTTTGTTATGGGTTTCAGAGTGGAGTTTGAGGTGAAAGTAGAGGAGTATTTCAGACACTTGTTGCTGAACATATTGGGTGACATTGGGTTTTCCAGTTGTATCTGGTGACTATGGAATGCATATTGAACTCCATGGCTAACGCTAACCTCTCTCTCTTCTAGCCATATTGTGTTGATGCTTGCTGATGACATGGCGTGTAATCCCCGGAACCCCAAACCCGCCACTATCTTCAGTCACAAGAACATGGAGCTGAATGTCTATGGAGACAATGTTGAGGTTGACTACCGGGGCTATGAGGTCAGAGTGCTCGCTGCATGGTGCAACTTTTTGTTGGCGCAAGATTATCCCTTTTACCCCCATTTAGTAATTAAAAAAAAAAAATACCTTTATGGAACTGTTGAGAGAGAAGGGGAGAAAGTGGGGGGATAGGAGGTGAAGGAGATGGGGTAATGGGGGAGGAGAGAGAGAGAGACGGGGGTAATGGAGGGAGAGAGAGAGTGACGGGGCAGTAGAGAGAGAGAAACGGGGCGATGGGGAGAGGGAAAGAGAGAGATGAGGGCAAGGAAAGGTAGAGTTGGGGGGGGGGGTGAAGGAGGAAACTGAGATGGGGGTAAAGGAGGAGTGGAACGGGGGCTGAAGGAGGGAGGATGGGGGCAGCAACTGGTAGCTCCCTCCCCACACGTCTAGTATCCTGCAAATTTACACTTTGTGGTCACTCTACGCCTGATTAGGAAAAGAGGGTAACATCAAGAAAAGATTTGGGAAGCATTGATATAATGCTCACGTAGCGTGAGCGAAGTCTGGATTGACCAGATTGTCTTGGCGTGTTCATTATTGTTTGATCCCAATTTCCAGCGGTCACAGTGTCTGTAATGCAGTTTCGTTGACTATTTGTCTATTTATGTCAGTAAACACTGAGGAGTTCCACACTGCAATTTCTCACCGTGTGTGTGATTTTTGGAAAGGAATCCTCTTCTCCCAGGATAATAGGGAAATGTTATTGGACTAGATTAAAGGGAACCTCACTCTCTCTCTGGCCAAGCTCTACCTGATGTGAGAGTGTTTAATGTTGACACTACATGTCCAGCGCTGACCTCCTACCAAGATTGCAAAGAACCAAGTGACTTACAGCAAAAAGAACTGAATTTCTATGCATAAGATCACATTTCTCAAAACATTCACCAAATTACTTTGACGGGCAGTTGCTATGTGGTTAAATGCAGCTGCAAAATGTGACCAAACCTATCACAGGCAAACGTGTTTCCTTCATTATCAGTTGGAGCGTGGGCGATGGTTGCGGGGAGGGGCAGTGGCTAGGGGGGAGGTGGATGGAGCTTGGGGAAGAGGATGGTGGCTGGGTGGAAGGGGGGAGGCGGGTAGAGCTGGGAGGGGGGTGTGTGGCAATAGCTAGAGAGAGGGAATGGCGGTGGACGAGGGAAGGGACAGTGGCTGGAGGATGGAGGTGGGTGGGCCTGGGAGGATAGTGGCTGGAAGAGGGGGAGGTGTGTGAGGCTGGGGAGAATGGCTAGTAACTGGGGGGAGGGAGGGGAACAGTGGCTTGGGGGAGGGGCAATGGCTGCAGGGTGGGGAGATGGGTGGGGCCAAAGGTGGGGGAGGGTGAATGTTGTGGGGGGGGCGGGGGGAGGAGAGGGAGGGTGGTAGTGTGGTCTGAGCCCAGACGTTAGAGGGGTTTTAGCCTCACTGATTTATTTTCTTCTCAGGTTACAGTTGAAAACTTCTTACGAGTGTTGACGGGTCGATTGCCTCTCAGTACACCCCGATCCAAACGCCTGCTTTCAGATGACAGGAGTAACATTCTCATCTACATGACGGGTAGGTATGATAGGGGAATCTCCTGATATTAAATTAGCTGGAAAGAATGTGTTTAGATAGTGGATCGCTCAATCTCAGGATTTCCCAAAGCACTGCTGTAATTTAGAAAAGGTGACGGCCAATTTGTGCACAGCAAGCTCCCACAACACATCTGAGAACCCATCAGATAACTTCCCCTGATTTAGGATTAACTATTGCCAAGAATATGGGGGATAATCCACCAACTCTTCTTTAACATGCTACTGTGGGATCTTTTGTAGCCACTCTTGCAAGCAGGCAAGGCCTCAGCATAATATCGTCCCCAGAAACTGGTAGTTTCGACGATGCAGCACTCCTGCACTACGGTCGTCAGCCTAGGGTTTTGTGACCATGTTCCTGGATCTTTCAACTCTGTTTAAACAAGCTATGATTATCTGCCTTTTTAAAGTTAGGATTTCTGACCTCCCAGTTTGAAGAACTTACTTTTGAATTGTTTCCAAATGTCATTTCCAGTTGGATGTCTTCAACGATCTTGCTCTCTGAGATTCTTTCCTCTGGATTTCCCAAGTATTGTCAGGGTTCACCTTCCAAGCACGCACTCAGATCTTCGTCTGTACCAAGCAGAACGCCACTGCTCCAAAAGAGTACCTTTGCTCTAACGGTTCACCAATATGTAGCTATCCTCTCTGATTTTCTGGCCTTTTCTCAAGCCCGCTTTATTTCATGTCAGCTCTCCCCATGCTATTTTTTAATTTGGGGCAGCACAGTGGTTAGTACTGCTGCCTCACAGCACCAGAGACCCAGGATCATTCTGGCCTTGGAGTTTGCACATTCTCCCCATGTCTGCATGGTTTCTCTGGGTGCTCCAGTTTCCTCCCAAACCCCAAAGATGTGCAGGTTAGATGGATTGGCCATGCTGAATTGCCCCTTTGTGTCTCAAAATGTAGCATTGGAGCGAATGAGATCAAGAGTTATGAGGGGGAAGTAGGTTTGGAATATTGAGTTGGATGATCAGCCAGGATCATAATGAATGGTGGAATAGGTTTGAAGGGCCAAATGGCCTTCTCCTTTTCCTGTCCTCTGTGTTTCTATGTAAGATGGTAGGTTAGGGGAAATTAGTGGGGTAAATACTTGGGGCTATGGGGAACAGGTCTGGATGGGATTGCCCCTTAGTGTCAGGGGGATTATGGGGATAGGTCTTAAGTGGAATTGTGATCAGTGCAGACTTGATGGGCCGAATGGCCTCTTTCTGCACTATAGGGATTCCGTGGATCCTTTTCTGTTGCTGCTGTCATTGATCTTGACTGAATGGGATTTATCTCTGATTTCCTACCTTTGGCCATGCCTGGAATCTTCCACTGGGAACCTTCTCTCCCTGTTTTGAGATGATCTTGATTTAGGACATTCTCTCTATCTCTCTCTCTCTCGTGTTGTGCTTCCTGGAATGATTCCTGTCGAATGTTAGCAGAACCAATTCCTGATCTGAAGACACAAAAGAAACAGAATGCGTGGGTGTGTGCCTCTCCCTCTGGTCCTCCTGCTGACACAAACACAGAAGTCCCAAGGCCTGTTAGAAAACTCGTGTTGCCCCACTGAACATTGAAAACTGTTTTCTTTTCTTGCTGTTTTCTTCTCATTGCCAAACAGATGTAGAAGCTTGAGTCCACAAATATAGTAGTAGAATGCAGTGTTCAAAGAACAATTGTCTTTGTATAAATAAAAACAAAGTTTAACTCAGTAGACTGGTAATATCTGTGAAAATAGGAACACTAATAAGGCAGTTCTTGTTTGCAGAACACGCTTGCAGACTGAAAATTCCTCCAAATGGAGCATATGCTTAGAATCCTTAACTTACGTCACTAAAACAGTTACAGAGGAGAAAAGCTTTATAAGAACATTGTATTCAAAATGACACTGTAACATGAACAAATATAAAAATAACTTGAATTGAAAGCTCGTCTTATTAACGTTGACCATGAAACTATTATTGATTTGTCTTAATTTGTTAATGTTTACTGCTGTCCCTTGAGGAAGGAAATCTGCCATTGTTACCCCTTCAGCTCTATGGACCCATCACAATGTTATCACTGTTCTCAATGTTAGAAATCATAGGATCCTTACTGTGCAGGAGGAGGCCATTCAGCCCATCGAGTCTGTGCCAGCTCTTACCCATTCCCTCTCCCCTACTCTATTCCACTAGCCCTGCACATTTTACTGTGGCTGATCCACCTAACCTACACATCTTTGGACACCTAAGGGCAATTAGTATGACCAGTCTACCTATCCTGCACACGAGATGGGCAGCACTTGTTAGAACCCACATCCCATGAACAAACAAATAGAAACAGCTTCCCCATCAAGTTTACAATGTCAACATGAACAGGGTTTCAGTTTCATGTCTCATTTGGGTGTAATGGATTGCAGACTTCACTCTTAATGGAGGGTGAGAGTAGAGAGGGGCATCTTTAGTCTCACAAATCTTCTGAACTAAAAACAGGAGCACTGCACACTGACCTGACCACCATATTATCGTTACTACTTGTGTGATTCCTTTCTTTTATATTAAAGGACACGGTGGCAATGGTTTCTTAAAATTCCAGGATTCTGAAGAAATCACTAACGTCGAGCTTGCTGATGCATTTGAGCAGATGTGGCAAAAGAGAAGGTAAAAAGATTGAACAAGTTGCAGCTTAGTGTTCACTATCCTCGCCTGGATGTATGTATAAGAAGTGATGCCACAGTCAGACACACTCCGAGACTAAGGTATTTGCAGGTAGACCTATCCCATACTGCAGCTCACGTTCTTTTTTAATTCTGATGGGTAGAAAGCCGCTCGTTGTCCCTGTTTAGTCTTCTCAGAAATGCACAAGGTGGTTGCTGATCTCTGCCAAGGGATCACTTGTATATGACGCACTCCTCATGTTGTGGGGAAGAACTCTAAAGAAAGGCAGACAGAATCTACTGTTCAAGAAGATGGCACAGTGGTAACACTGCTGCCCAACAGCACCAGACTTGGGTTTAATTCTGGCCTCGGGTGAGTGTGTGGATCACAGAATCCCTATGCTGCAGAAGGAGGCCATTTGGTCCATCTGCACAGACCTCAATCCCACCAGGCCCTATTTGTATAACCCTGCATATTAACCCTGCTAATCTGCCTGGCACTAAGATCAATGGCCAATCAACCTCACCCAAAGAATAATACTGCTCAGGAAACAGGCCCTTCAGCTCTCAGCCTGCGCCGCTCATTGGTCCAGCTAGTTCATTCTTCTGTATCCCTCCGTTCCTAGTCTGTTCACATCGCTATCTAGATCAGTCTTAAACGATCCCAGCGTGTTCACCTCCACCACTCTGCTTGGCAGTGCATTCCAGGCTCCCACCATCCTCTTTATAAAATACATCCCTCTGATATCTGAGTTAAACCTCGCCCCCTCCCTCACCTTGATCCTGTGACCCCTCGTGTTTGTCACTTCCGACCTGGGAAAAAGCTTCCCAATCGTCACCTTTTCCATACCCCTCATAGTTTATACACCTCTAATATTTCTCCCCTCATTCTCTGTCTTTCCAGGAAGAACAACCCTAGTGTACGCAACCTCCCGTCATTGCTAAGACCCGTTGTACCAGACAACATCCTGGTAAACCTCCTCTGTGCTCTCTCTCCAAAGCCTCCACGTCCTTCTGGTAGTGCGACAATCAGAACTGGGCACAGTACTCCAAATGTGGCCTAACCAACGTTCTATACAGCTGTAACATCAGGCGCCAATTTTTGGAATGTGGGAGGAAACTGGAGCACCCACAGCATGCAGACACAGGGAGAATGTGCAGACTCCACATAGACACAAGGCTGGAATTGAACCGGGGTCCCTGGCGCTATGAGGCAGCAGTGCTAACCACTGTGCCACAGTCCCCTCCCCGTATCTGTGTAGGTTTCCTCTGGGTGCTCCACACTCCAAAAATGTGCAGGTTAGGTGAACTGGTGATACTGAATTCCCCTTAGTGTCGGGGGGACTAGCAGGGTAAACGTGTTGGGTTATGGCGATAGAGCCTGGGTAGCAATTGTCAGAGCAGACTCGAAGGGCCAAGTTGCCTCCGTCTGCACCACAGGGACTCTGTGATTCTGTTTAATACCTCTTTCCTCATTGCTTAAATGTATACTATGCTTAAATGAGAAGGAGTTGTCACCACAATCCTTGTATTTTCGCCAACAAATCAAAGTTGAGCATAATTTTCAGATGTAAACTAAGACTGAGGCGGATGGGCCAGAATTTTAATTTCCCCGAGTTCTGCATCAAACACTAATCGGCCATCTACAACTCTGGACCAGATTCTGGAATCTAAATGAACGAGGAGAGGTTTTCGCTGGGAGCTATGTTTATTTTCCTATCCTCAGTTGTTTTGTGTTTGTGAGCCAGGTGCAGAATGAAACAAAAACAGCAACCAAAAATTCAGAAAGACTTGTGGCTTGCCTTGGGAGAAATCTAAACCGCTAATTGCTAACTAAATGCTTTTCTCCAAGCTGGGATGACTGACTAGGAATGTGAAACATCATTTAAGAGAAAACTCAATGAAAAGTGCTCATTGAGAATCCATTAGCCTCAGACCTTTTTCTTTGCATCTATTTCTGTAGGTAGACAGAGAGGAGCTTCATGCTGTGATTTCTCAACCTGCACTTCCTGCCAGTGTCAGTCCGTGCTGAGATTGTCTGACTAGGGAATTGGCTGCTTCGAGATGAGATTAAAACTGGTGGTTCAGACACCAGAATGAAATTAAGATCACTCCATGACTAAATTAGCACAACGTATGTGTGTGGGTTTGTGTATCTCAACCATGACTTTGTGGCAGCACTCATGCCTCTGAGTCAGAAGGTTGTGGGCTGAAGCATCGCCCAGAGATTTGAGCACAAAGTCTTTCACTGCAGCATTGAAAGATTGATTTGTGAGCTCCCACTGCTTCGCCCCATTGTTGGTGTCAGGGTAACTCTCTCTCTCTCTCTCTCTCACACACACACACACACACACACACACACACACAACACACACACACACACACACACACACACACACACACACACACACACACACACGTCACTGACATCAGGATTTTCTTGATGAGCTGTTCTCCCTGCTCCCAACCTCCTCTGATCACCCCCCCACCCCCTCCTTGCATACCCTACCTTGCCAATCATCCCCAATATGCGGAACTCACCCCTTGCAGAGCTCATCTTGTCTCCTTCCCTCCCTGAAGATCTTTTTTGACCCCCCCCTGCCCCGCAGAGCTTCCCATCCTTGTCTCCCATCCAGCATCCTCGGCATCCCTGTGCCCAGCGCCCTCTGAAAGTACTTCGAGTCCCTAAACACTTTGGGACATTGAGGTTGTGAATAGCGCTATACAAACGCAACTCCTTTCGTCGCTGGAGAGCTGCCGACTGTTTTGTTTTGTGCTTCAATGGTTTAGGAAAAGGAGAGCCTGTGAGAGCAGTTTGATTTACAGGAAGAAGGGAGGCCGTGCCTTTGCTCTGAGACTGACGAGTGTTTGCTTTCTCCAGGTACCACGAATTGCTTTTCATCATCGACACTTGCCAGGGAGCCTCCATGTATGAAAAGTTTTATTCTCCTAATATTCTGGCCCTGGCCAGCAGCCAAGTTGGGGAGGACTCCCTTTCAGTAAGTCTGCAGCTCTGTTGAGAATCTGATTGATAATCTGTGTAGAAACAATAAACGGAGAAAATATGGAGCTGAATAGAGGAAAGATAGATGTTTGTGGCCGTCTTGACCACATTTTGTCCCTTCCCTTGTAAATTCACCAACTTCACGTAACACATCCACTTCCTTTCAAAATTAATAATGGAATCAGCTTCCAAAAGGACCCTCAGACAACTTATTCTAGTCCACGATAACTCTGCGAGAACACATTTCTCCTCATCTCCCCACTCCTTTTCTCCACCAGTGTTGTTAAGTCTCTCTCTGACCTCTGATAACTGTCTATCTGCTCTGTTGAAACTTCTCCATTGAAAAGCATCTGTTATATCCCCACTTGTCCTTTTTCTCCGAGGAGAACAGCCCTAAATTTTTCAACCCCTCCTTTCATAGAAGCCCTTATAACGTCCTGATAACACTGATAACCTCCTGGTAAAATCCATCAGAATTCTATCTAAGACCTTTGCACCTTTCCTGGACTGTGGGGCCCAGATTTGTTAAAGTTCTCCAGTTTTTAAGTTTAAAATTTATTTGATAGTGTCACAAGTAGGCTTACATTAACACTGCAATGAAGTCACTGCGAAAATCCTCTAGTTGCCACACTCCGGCACCTGTTTAGGTACACTGAGGGAGAATTTACTATGCACCTAACCAGCACATCTTTCAGACTATGGGAGGAAACCCGTGCAGACATGGAGAGAATGTGCAGAATCCACACAGACTGGATTCCCACCCAAGCTGGGAATCGAACCTAGCCTCCTGGTGCCATGAGGCAGCAGTGCTAACCACTGTTCTACCCCAGCTGAAGCCTTTAGTAATTAATGAAATTCTAACAGGATTTTTTTTCTTTTACATTCTGTTCCTCTATTTATACATCCAGTAACCCATATAATTTCTAAAAAAATCACCGTATTAACTTATCTAGTCTGGCCTACAGGTGACTCCAGAGCCACAGCTCTTAACTACAGCCTGAAATGACCAGGCAAGCCGCTCCGTTCTAGGGCAGTTAGGGATGGGCAACAAATGCTTGTCTTGCCAGCGACACCCACAACTCATGAAGGAATGACTAAAATAAATGACATTTTTGTTACCAGTATTCAGAGACAAGTTAGTTCCCCAGAACTATGATGTATTTATTCAGTCAGTGAACAATTTGAGGGCAGACTAGTTAATCTTTGATGAAGAAAGACGCTGCTGCTAAATATTCTCGTTATCTCACAGGCTTTCATACTTTTACCAATGACTGCTTAACATTTGATCTGTCTTTCTATTAGCACCAGCCAGATCTTGCCATTGGGGTCCATCTGATGGACAGATACACTTATTATCTTCTGGAGTTTCTGGAAGACATTCGCCCAGCCAGCCAGAATAACATGAATGACTTGGTAAGTTCCCTCAATCTGGCAGAATTATGGGGAGTCACTTGCATTCTAGTCTCTGAGTTGGGAAGTTGAGGGGGGGGGGGGTTAGTTTCATTTCCATTCCAGAGTCTTGAGCACATTATCCGACCGAAGTTCCAGGACAATATTGTCAGAGCACCATCTTTCAGTTGTGATGTTGAACTGAGGCCCCATCGTTCTATTCAGGTGACCAAGTTGGCTGTGTATAATTTACTATGTGTAATTTGCTAAGTATAGTTTGACTGTCATGCTTCCTCCATTACAACAGCAATTATATTTCAAAAGAATACAGATAACAGAAGCAGGAAGAGGCCACCAGTCCCTTCAAGTCTGTCCTCCCATTCAATGTGATCATGGCTGATCAATGCCAGTCTCAAAACCTTTTCTGTGAGCCATTTCCCCATTGCCCTCTATTCCTTGGTTTATCAAATATTTATCCATCTCCACTTTAATGCTTCTAATGATCCAGCATTCTCCCCACTTTAGGGTAGAGAATTCCAGAGATTCACCACCTTCTACAAGAAGAAACTTCTAGGCATCTCAGTTTTAGATGACCAGCCCTTTATCTTGTAGCAATGCCCCCTTGTTCAAGACTGTTCTACTAATGAAAACATCTCACCATCTACCCTGTCAAGCCCCCTCAGGATCTGATAGGTTTGAATAAGGTCACCCCTCACTTTTCTAAACTCCAAGGAGTACAGAAAGCAAAAGAGAAAATGCTGGAAAATCTCAGCAGGTCTGACAGCATCTGTAATGAGAGAAAAAAGCTGATGTTTCGACTCCAGGCAACCCTTCGTCAAAGCTCTTACAGATGCTGTCAGACCTGCTGAGATTTTCCAGCATTTTCTCTTTTGGTTTCAGATTCCAGCATCTGCAGTAGTTTGCTTTCATCCAAGGAATACAGACCCAGACTATTTAAATTCTCTTGATAGGGCAATCTTGTCATCCCAGGAATTAGCCTGGTGAATCTCCTTTGGATTGACTCCAATATTGGTACTTCATTGGCTGTAGACTAAATTGAGTTGCTGTATTAATATAAATTTTTCTTTCATTTTACCCTCTGGTTCAGTTGTGTTGTGAACAGGATAGGAAAGCTGGAACCGAGATTTTCTAATGATTGACTTGGGTGGAGGCCGTGATGCTGGGGGTGAGGATGGAATTGCAAACCGACTAGAGAATTTCAGCGTCATTGGCCCAGGGTCTGACTTAAACGGGAAATTAGTGAAGAGGTCCATAAATTAGTGCTGCTGCATTCAGGAGAGGTGGGAAGCTGAAGTTGAGAGGAAATCTATTTTGTGAAAGAATGTTATTGTTTGGGCGGGAGGTCTTGAGGCATAGTGGGCAACGTTTCTGCCTTTGAGTCAGAAACTCCAGGTTCAAATTCCATCCCAGGATTTATAATTGTCATGTACTGGGATGCAATGAAAGGTATTGTTTCCTGCATGAATACAGATAAATCACATCGCCATAGAGTACATGGTGGAGAAGGTAGGGAGAGGGTGCAGGATGTAGTGTTGCAGTTACAGCTGGGGTGTAGAGGAAGATCAGCTTAATATATGGTAGGCTCATTCAGAAGTCTGTTTTTGAGTCATTTGGTATGTGACTTCAAGACTTTTATATCTTTTCCCTGATGGGAGAAGATGGAAGAGAGAATGTCCGGATGTGTGGGGTCCTTAATTATGCTGGCTGCGTTTCTGAGATAGTGGGAAGTGTAGACGGAGTCGATGGATGGGAGGCTGGTTCCTGTGATGGACCAGGCTACGACCACGACCTTCTGTAGTTTCTTGCAGTCTTGGACAGAGCAGGAACTATACCAAGCTGTGATGTAACCAAAAGAAAAGCTTTCTATGGTGTATCTGTAAAAATTGCTCAGAGTTGTAGTTGTCATGCTGAATTCCGTTAGGAATTCTCTTGGGAAAGTAGGGCTTTTTTAACTATAGCATCAGCATGGAGAGACCAAGAGAAGTTGTTGATGATCTGGATGCCTAAAATTTGAAGCTCTCCACCATTTCCAGTTCATCCCCAGTTGATGTAGACAGGGGCATGTCCTCCATGACACTTCCTGAAATCAATGGCTATCTTCTTTGTTTTACTGACGTTGAGGGAGAGATTATTGTTGTTGTACCATTTCACCAGGAAGATGCCAAGGCCATGATGACCAAGGAAGGTGCATTCATAATGCAGGCAAATTAAGGATGGACAGTAAATATTAACCTAGCCTGCGACACCCACATTCTGTAAATCTGTAGTCTCTGAGCAGCTGATCGTGATTGACAGGTCAATCCTGGAGTCTCAAAGTCACAGGCCGCTGAAGGTATATAGAGCTCAGACGTGTAGTAATGAGCGAACCAGTTCATTGGCTGCCAAAACGCAGGCACCAAACTGTGGACTAAGCTGAGTGAAAATGTAATGAGCGAGGAGACGGGGAACTCTCAGGAGAGCAAAAACCTATCATTTCCACCAGAAATGTCAAAGTGAATTTTACGAATGTCACAGACAAGACCATTTGTCAGCAGAATGCAGCATTGAGTCAAAGAGATGATTTGGAACGCATCACAAGATAATGCATGCAGAATTTCAAGGCTGTTTTCCTTTAAACAGCACCATTCGGACATAAAAAGTTGGGGATTAAAGGGAACGTGTTGCAAACTCAGCCGTCATGCTTTTCAATCCCCAATGCAAAAGGCTAGCAAGGAGGCAACTTTTCACATTAGCCATTTGTTGGCAAAACATAAACTGTTCACTGATGATGAGGTTATCAAGGAGGTTGTGATTGTTGCTTCTGACACCTTGTTGCAAAACTTCAAAAACAACGATGACGTTATGACAACTGTCAAGAACGTGCCACTTTGTGCTTTAACTGGAGCTAGAAGAGTGGGATTGTTATCTGAGAATGTGTCTCAGTAAATATACCAAGAATTATCAGGCTGTGAATGTTTCTCAGTACGGTTTGATGAGTCGGTAGACATGACGGTTAGGGCCTAGCTGTTTCCTTTCATGTGGCATTCAAAGATGTAGCAACAAAGGAAGACTCCTTCAATCTTCTGCCACTCAGAGTACAGGAGGTGTGGACATCTACAACAAACGTAAAAGATACGTGAATGAGAAAAATATTCCCATCAACAAACTCATTTCGATCACAACATCAATGCTGGGTGTTAGTGCAGGCTTTGTTACATTTTACAGAAATTGATCCTGAATCCCCCGTCCCCCGCTTTGTCAGTTACCATTGAGTTATCCACCAACATGTGAGCAAGGTCATTGACTTTTCTCGTGCAATAACAGTTATTGTCAACTCCATCCGTGCCAGAGTTCTGCAACTTTGCTTGTTCAAATCCTTACTCGAGCTTGATGCATTTCATAGAATCATAGAAACCCTACAGTGCAGAAAGAAGCCATTCAGCTCATCGAATTCCACCTGGGTCCTATCCCCGTAACCCCACGTATTTGCCTTCCTAACCTATGCATCCTGGGCACTAAGGGGCAATTTAGCACGGCCAATCAACTTAACCAACACATCGTTGGATTGTGGGAGGAAACTGGCGCACCCCGAGGAAACTCATGCAGACACGGGGAGAACATGCAAACTCCACATAGGGAATGACCCAAGCCAGGAATCGAACCCGGTTCCCTGTCACTGAGAGGCAGCAGTGCTAACCACCATGCCGTCCTAAGCTAATCCTTCAGTGCTGACTAACTACCATGCTACGGCGTCGCCCTAAACTAACCATTCGTGGAGAAATGAAGTGGTTAAGTCAGGGGAAAGTCCTCCAGAGATTTTTTAGATTGGCTGTCTGAAATTGTCACCTTTCCTAAATCGAGAAATGAGATGTACAGGGAGCAGTCAGATAAGGTGTGGTTGCAAAAATTGAATGAGCTGAGCTATGAATTGCAAGGAAGGGACAGAGACTCGTCACACATGATCAGTGCACTGAATGTGTTCAAGTTTAAACTTGGCTCACTTTTCTCCCAGATAAAGAACAAAATTCTTTCCCAGATCTGGAGAAAATCTAACAATAGGTCAAACAAACAGTTTTATTCAAACAAGTTCTGTGAACACCTGAACAAATTGGAAGAGGAACTCCGCTCATTTCAGGAGTTAGACAAATTGGAGCAATTCATTCTGTTTGTCTTGCATCCTTTTGTTCGAGTGGACATTGGAGAGCTGGCAGCAGAAGGTCAGCAAGTGTTAGAACAAAGCAGTGAACGTGATATGGAAATAATCACTGTGCAAAATGACATAGAGCTGAAAGCTAGGTCAAGGGATTAGGACTTTTGGGGATTTGTAAACAGAGAGAAGTACCGTCCTCTGACACTGTGCGCACTCATGATAAAGGCCTAATTTGGTTCCATTTACCTGGGTGAGGTGGCTTTTTCCCTTGGTGAAAATCATCAAGTCCAAGTATTGGACTCATCTCAGAGATGCCCATCTAATAGACTGTATGAGACTGGCCATCTCAAACTACAACCCAGACTCCACACCACTCACATAGTGATCGGTGTTGCACTCAGAATAGGTGAGTGGTTATGCATAGATACATTTTGGAGGGTTTTAGTAAAGTTGGATTTTTAAGAATAGTTTGCATGCTGAATTTTGATGCTAAACGTGATCTTGTGCTTGGGATTGGTTCAACTGGGCCTGTAGTCAATAGGGTTTAGAAGGATACGAAGAAATTTAATTGAAACATACAAAATTTAGGGCTGGATAGACTGGGTGCAGGGAAGATGGTTCCCTGGCTGGGGAAGCTAGAACCAGGCAAAATGTCTTTACTCAGAGGGCAGTGAACCTGTGGAGTTCTCTACCACAGAAGGCCATGGAGGCCAAGTCACTGAACATGATTAAGAAAGATTCTAATGGCATTAAGGGCTATAGAGAGAAAGTGAGAATGTGGCATTGAGATAGAGGATCAGCCATGATCATAGTGAATTGCAGAGCAGGCTGGTAAGGCTAAATGGTCTACAACTGCTCCTAGTTTCTGTGTTTCTATCTCTATAAAGTAGTGTACAACAAAGCCATGTATAAGATTAGGAAAAGCTTAGTAGTGGAGAGCTGTGGGAACTGTGAACCCAAAGTCCCTTGTTCCTCTCAAACATATTGCACTACCACAAAGACGTGCGGGTTTGGTTGATTGACCATGCTAAATTGCCTCTTTATTGTCAGGGAATCGAGAAGACCTCCTTCTGCATTAAGATTTTATGATTCTATGTCTTGTCTCAAATTATTCACATAACACATTTTGTAACAGAGAACTGTGCTCTCCTGATCAACAGTAGTGGGCCATTTAACTTGTTAAGAAATCCAAAAATTGTGACTTTAGTTTTCCCAGTATTTGTTCATGTGGAGTTTGCATGTTCTCCTTGTGCCTGCGTGGTTTCCTCTGGATGTTCTGATTTCCTCCTGTAATCCAAAAGACGTGCTGGTTAGGATGCATTGGCCATGCTGAATTCTCCCTCGGTGTACACGAACAGTTGCCGGAGTGTGACGATTAGGGTATTTTCACAGTAATTTCATCATAATGTTAATGTAAACCTACTTGTGACACTAATAAATAAACATAAACTGAACGAAATTTCTTTGCATCCACTATTGGATGTTGGAAACACAGTTAGATAACCTAGCAACTGTGAAGAGACCACGAATGTTCGTCTTTCTTTTAGTGAGGCAATTTCCCCATCCTGAGACAGCCGCCTCATCTCCATGTAATTCCCTTAGTCTTTATGTTGATATAGGGTTTTAAAAGCTAATAAATGTAAAGACTGAAATATTAATATCTTTCAGTGGGATTTTGCTGACATGCTTCGTCTTTTTAAAATTCTCGATCGATGTTCACAAAACCAGCTGTCTCTAAAGCTTGATGGAACGACCTTACAGACTTTAGATTTAAGTGAATAACTGAACTTTGCTTTAATTAGCTGGCTCCAATCCCTGTGTTAATAAGGCTATGGACATAGTGAAAAGATTTTATTAAACTGGTGCTGAAGCTGAGTGACGCTCCTGTTGGGGATTTTCACACTTTTCCACTTTTGGACAACCAATACTGGTGTCAAATTCTGTCAGGTCATGCGGACTGGGGGTTTGATGCAAATTAAAGATATCTCCACACTGTCACAAAGAAATATTTTTGTTTCTCAACCCTAGCCTCCAGAATGCAGCAATTTCCCCTCCCTTCGCCCTCTCCCATACCAGCCCATCTTGTGGCTTCTCCAAGTCAAGAGTGCCAGTTTACTGTTGAGTTGGAGCAGTTTGTGCAGGGGGTCTATGCTCAGGAGGAAGGGGTTGGAATATGTGAAGGATAGCATGCTGGCACAGTGGTTAGCACTGCTGCCTCACAGGGCCAGAGACCCAGGTTCAATTCCTAGACCTCAGATCACTGTCTCTGTGGAATTTGCACATTCTCCCCATGTCTTGCAGATTCTCTGAGTGTTCCAGTTTCCTCCTACACTCTAAAGATGTGCAGGATAGGTTGATTGGCCATGCTGAATCCCACATTAGAGGGGGTTAAAAGGATAAATAAGTGTGGGTATGGGGATAGGACACAGGTGGGATTGTGGTTGGTGCAAACTCGATGGGCCAAATGGCTATCTTCTGAACTGTAGAGATTCTATGAATCTAACTATCCATGGGACATGGGTGTCACTGGCTGGCCTGAGGGCAGTGGAGAATCAACCACATTGCTGTCACTCTCAAGTTGCATGTAGACCAGACAGGTAACGACAACAGATTTCCATCCCTAAAGGACATGAGTGAATCAGATGGGTTTTTCCAATAATCGACAATTGTTTCATGATCATCAGAAGATTCTTGATTCCAGATCTTTTTTATTGAATTCAAATTCCACAGTCTAATGTGGTGGGATTCAAACCCAAGTGCCCAGAACATTAGCTAAGTTTCAGGATTAATAGTCTACAATGATACCACTCGGCCATTTTTGTTCTGTGTGTGTGTGTGTGTTATGAGGGAATGGTAATGAAAAATTAAATGTGAGAGTCCACATTTATTGATGTCCTTCATGACTCTGAATGGCCGTACACCACTGTGGGACAATGAATCACTTTTTGTACAGTGTGGTCATTGTATTGTAAACAAATGTGGTGACCAATTTGCACACAGAATGGTCCATGAAGCTGCAATGGGGTAATGATCTGATGAACTTTTTTGCTTCAGAGATATTTGTTAGAGGGGTAAATAATTGGCCATGACATTGGGGAGAATTTGGGTGGCACGATGGCAGAGTGGTTAGCTATTTGCCTCACAGCACCATGGACCCGGGTTTAATTCCAGTCTTGGATCACTATATGGAGTTTGCATGTTCTCCCCACTCAGTGAGGGTTTCCTCCCACACTCCAAAGACGTGCGGGTTAAGTTGATTGGCCATTCTAAATTGCCCCTTAGTATCAGGAGGGATAGTAGATTAGACATTTCTTGACCTAATTGCCTCTTAATGTTGTGCGGACTATAAGACATTTCTTGACCCAAAGAGTGGTGAGCCTGTAGAATCCAATACTACAGGAAGTTGCTGATGCCAAAACATTGAATGTATTCAAGAGGTGGCTGGATATAGCACTTGGGGTGAATGGGATCAAAGGTTATGGGGAGAAAGCAGGATTAGACGATGGACAATTAGCCATGATCGTGATGAATGGCAGAGCAAACTCGAAGGACAAGGTGGCTTCCTGATGCTTCTATCTTCTATGTTTCTAAATGCGTGGAGTTATAGGAATAGAGTCTGTCAGCGATTGTTGTTGGCGCAAGTTTGATGGGCTGAATAGCTTATTCCTGCATTGTAGGGATTCTCATGCCATGAGATCTGTCTCACCCAACCTACTGGTTGTAGGTTGATGGTGATGACCAACACGAGGGGACATAACTTTAAATTAAGAGGTGGTAGTTATAGGACGGATGTCAGAGGCAGGTTCTTTACACAGAGGGTGGTGAGAACGTGGAATGCCCTGCCTGCAGCAGTTGTGGACTCGCCTACTTTGGGGGCATTCAAATGTTCGGTGGATAGGCATATGGATGATATTGGAATAGTTTAGGTTAGAGGGTCCACTGGCTGGCGCAACATCGAGGGCCGAAGGGCCTGTACTGCGCTGTAATGTTCTATGTTCTACTGGGCAAATGGGTTCTTGGTTTAATCTGAAAAATAACATCCCCGACAGTGCAGCACTCCCTCCATACTGTACTGATGTGACTTTACATGCTGTGCTCAAATCCTCTGGTGAGCCTGCTACGCGCTACACCGATATTAATCAGTGTTACACTTGATGAACTGAAAATTGAGTATTCCAGGAATCTGCTGTGCATTCATGCAGTGACATATCCACTATTACTTTAATGTTGCTACTCTGAGTGTTGCTGGATGACCGGTCGCCCACACGCAACCCTCCATCAGTAACAAGCTGGGATGTTTTGCTAATATTTCATGTAGATGCAGGGAAAGAGAAGTTATTCTCTCAGCAGGATGCTCCAGAGGCCATTTACAATGCGGTACCATTCGTACAAAATAAAAGTGTTATTTTTAATGATGGAGAAGTGAAAGCTAATTGAAGGAATAAAGATTTAAAACCTATCACTATTTAAACAGCACCAACCCTCTGAAGCACAGTTTGCTGCCTGACAAACTTGCTTCGTGTGAGGGGCTCCGTGCAGATGCGAGTTGTTTTGCACATGTCTCGAGCTTCGCTTATCGGCACTTTGTTCCTGATTCAAGGAAGGCAGCTGAGAAACCTCACCGGTTTGAGTGGCGAACTTGAAGGTTAAACTTTTTGTGGTTTTTAATCCTGTTCCAGAGTAACGGAGCTTGATCTGGTAGAGAAAATGACCGCTGGAGTTACAGGGACAGGGCTTGAATGGGATTGTGGTTGATGCACAGTCCATGGGCCAAATGGCCTCCTTCTGCACTGTAAGGTTTCTATGATTCTGTGGCATCAGTCCCTCTTGTAACATAATGGACGCTGGGCTTTTGTATGAAAACACCCAGATTGGGTGGCTAAATGAAGCAAATTGATGAAGATTTGAGGCCCCAGGAGATGAAAATGGGGGGAAATTGCACCACAGAAAGCATCTTTCCTGGATGCATCATGCTTGGTATGGGTCCTGTTCTGCCCAAGTCCACAAGAAACTACAAAGGTTGTGAACAAAGCCATTACATTAGGCAAACCGGCCTCGCATCCATTGACTGTGTGTACGCTTCTTCCAGCCAGCTTTTCCGAGGCTATGGGAAGGACAGCACACATCCCAGACATATTCTCCCCCTCCTTCTGGTGGGGGAAAAAATATAAAAGTTAGAAGTCACGTACCAACCGACTCGAGAACAGCTTCTTCCCTGCTCCCATCAGACATTTGAATGGACCTACCCTATATTGAGTTGATAACTGTAGATCAGGGTTCTGCTCCCTCTCCTTTCCTTCTCTCGTAGAATTTCAGCATACTGAAGGAGATCATTCAGCTCATCGAGCCTGCCCTGACAGCAATCCCACTCTTTCCCCATTAACCCCAGATATATACTCTGCTAATCCCCCAGAAACTAGGGTCAATTTAGCATAGCCAATCAAACTAATCCACCCGTCTTTGGAATGTGGGAGGAAACCGGGGGAAATCCATGCAGATACAGGGAGAATGTGCAAACTCCACACAGACGGTGACTTAAGCCGGTAATTGAACCTGAGCCTCTAGTACTGTGAGGCAGCAGTGCCAACCACTGTGGCACCTCTCTGTACTCTATGAATGTAGCATGGGTCCTGCTCTGCCCAAGACCACAAGAAACTACAAAAGGTTATGAACAAAGCCCATTGCTTTAGCAAACTGGCCTCTCATTCATCGACTCTGTGTATACTTTTTGCAGCCAGTTTTTCCTAGGCAGCAAGAAAGATCCCACACATCCTGGACATGTTCCCCCCCTCCTTCTTCTGGCAGGAAAAAGATGCTCTGTATAGCGTGCAAAAACAATACTTCTTACTGTATCTCATTGCATTTGACAATAATAAACCAAATGAACTGAGATAAATTAAATAATTTGGTCAATCTGAGAAACTGTCCTAAAACTGAAAATACCTCTCCCACCCATCAACACATATCTTTAAAAAATTTGTCTTAAAAATTTTTACATGTGTATATTTGGTATTTCCAAGTCTGGACAGTGCGTGACTCAGAGGGAAGCTTGCAGGTGGTGGTGTTCCTTCTAGGTGGGAGAGCGCATGGTTTTGGAAAATGCTTTGATGAGCTGGTGCAGTGCATCTCATAGATGGTGTACACTGCTGCCACTGTGCGGTAATGGTGGAAGATATATCCTTGATACGCGTGCATCATACTGTTCATCTAAAGGGAGGACTAAAGTCATGATATTTACTATCGATCTGAGATGAAAAGGAATGTGTAAACGTTTGGATGAGACTGTTATGAATCTAAAGAACATCTGTGGAATGGATCTTTTCAAGAACAGACTTGGTTTTGATATTTTATTGACTCCAAAGGTCAAAGCAGCATCTTCTCTTTAGAAGATTGGTGCTTTTGATGCTTTGTTGATCAGTAACTTACATAGATGTAGCCTGTTGGATTTTTAAAAGCCTTTAAAATTGTCCTATTTAAACAGAAGGTCTTACATTTGTGTGAAGCACTCTGTGAGCCTGGGATGCAATTGTTTGGGCTTACTTGCCTTGGAGGCCACACTGGGAGAAGTTCTATGGTGGCATAGTTGTTAACAGTGCTGTCTCATGGTACCAGGGGCCTGGTTTGATCCCCGACTTGGGTCACTGTCTGTGCAGAGTCTGCACATTCTCCCCGTGTCCGCGTGGATTTCCTCCAGGTGCACAGGTTTTCTTTCTCAGTCCAAAAGACGTGCGTGTTAGGTGCATTGGCCATACTAAATTCTCCCTCAGTGTACCCAAACAGACGCCAGAGTGTGGCGACTAGGGGATTTTCACAATAACTTCATTGCAATGTTAATGTAAGCCTACTCGTGACACTAATAAATAAACTTTAAGAAATGCCTCAAAAATGAATTGGTACAAAATAAAGTTTGGTAGATTCTGTAGAAAATTGGGGAATCCATTTTGTACCTGATGAATAATCTGTTCTTTGCGGCGTTGCTTTGGGAAGGAATGCTGACTTTAATTTTAGATCTTTAAAAAGAGCTCCTAATTTCTTCATATTCTAGACTGACTTTGTTTGACCCCGCTCCTGAAAAGCAAGTTCTCCGATAAGGCAGCATCTGAAGTAGAGGCCGAGATTCCACACACAGGAGGTGGGATTTGAACCCAGACCTTCTGACTTGGAGGCGGGGAGAACGATCTATAGAACCAAGCCAAAGTACCTAGTGTGCACTTTGTGTATTTATGGTTTGAAGTTTATTTATTAGTGTCACGAATAGGCTTACATTAACTCTGCAATGATGTTACTGTGAAAATCCCCAGGTTGCTACGCTCCAGCACCTGTTTTGATACGCTAAGGGAGAATTAGCATGGCCAGTGCACCAAACTCCCACATCTTTTGGACTGTGGGAGGAAACCGGAGCACCTGGAGGAAACCCACACCGACACGGGGAGAATGTGCAGACTCTGCACAGACAGCGACCCAAGCCAGGAATTGAACCCAGGTCCTGGTGTTGTGAGGCAGCAGTGCTAACCACTGTGTCGTAACCACCAATGACCAGAAGCAACTGCCTTTGCATGATTATGGACGTTTTGAAATTTGGGTTCAGTAACTTGTGCTATCTTTACACTATTTCTGTAGTTGTTTAATCTTTACTAGTTTGAGAAAATCCTTGCTAGATCCTTGCATTGTTCAATAAGGCAGCATCCCCCCCCTGTGAATTTCCTGAACTGATGCCAGTTCAGACGGGAGGGTCAGAAGGCTGGGAAGAGGGGGAGGGGAGGGGGTTGTAAATTTGCTGTCTAGGCCTTGGGATCAGCAGAATAATTTTTATTCATTTTTTAGTGTAGTTTTTTTTCCCCCCTTTGCTGAGATCTATGTTATATTTTTCATGTCTGAAAGCATTTTTATGGGGTTAAATTTATTTGTATTAGGATTTGTAAGAAGTTCCACAGTTGCATTTTCTTAAATGTGGCGTATCTAATACACAGAGATGACGGTTTCAGATCTCAATTCTTATGTATTTGGAGCGGTTTAGAGAAGGAATGTGGCGTATGTTCCACACTTTTCTTTGGACTAGTTTGCTTACATTGATTTTCCATCAGTTTTGCACTGATTGAAAGTTCTGGTGCTTAATAATAATATTCTCTAGTACTGACTCTCATTAGTTTCTCATCTCAAGGTTTCCATCATAAATGCAAAGTTGATACTTCATTTGCATAGAGCCTTGATCAGACCCCAGCTATAGCGTATTGAGTCCTGCTTTGGGAACCGCATCTCACGCTGGATGTATTAGCTTTAGAAGTGGATACTTCGTGCAGGAATCAGAATTATACCAGGCCTTAAAGGGCTAAATTATAAAGACGGGTTGAATAAGCATGACTTGTACTCCCTTGAGTTTAGAAATGGATTGATTTCATTGAAGCGATTACAATGATGAGAGGAATTCAGAATGGTAGCTGAATTTGGGTTCTGTCAGAGCCATAGCTTCTAACCTCATTACTACAGCCTTAAAGTTAAAGTTTATTAGTCAGAGGCAGGCTTACATTAACACAGCATTAAAGCTACTATGGAAATCCCTCAGTCCCCACACTCCGGTGCCTGTTCGGGTACACTGATGGAGAATTTACCATGGCCAATATACCTAACCAGTGCGTCTTTTGGAATGTGGGAGGGAACCGGAGCACCTAGAGGAAACTCACGCAGCCATGGGGAGAATGTGCAAACTCCACACAAACAGTGACCCAAGCCAGGAATTAAACCTAGGTCTGATTCTATGAGATAGCAGTACTAATCTCTCTGCTGTCCCATGTGCAATAAGATCTGGACAACAGTCAGGCATGGGATGTGAAGTGGCAAGTAACACTGGCACCACACAAGTGCCAACCCATGGCCACCTACAGCAAATGAGAATGTAATCATCTCACCGTGATATTCAATGATAATCTTCTCTTATCAACATCCATTGGCCAGAAACTGAACTGAACCAGCTACATAAATACTGTGGCTACCAGAGCAAGTCAGAGGCTGCGATTTCTGCAGTGAATAACTCACTTCCTGACTCCCCAAAGACTGTCCACAATCCGCAAGGCCCAAGTCAGGAGTGTGATGGAATACTGTCCACTTGCCTGGATGGTGCAGCTCCAACACTCAAGGAGCAACCCACTTGATTGGCACCACATCCACCACCTTCAACATTCACTCCCTCCATCAAAAATGCGTAGTGGCTGTACAGTATGTACCATCTACAAGATGTACTGCAAGTAACTCACCAGGGCTCCTTAGACAGCATTTTCCAAACTCATAACTACTGCCATGCAGAAGAACGAAGACAGCAGATGCATGGGAACACCACCAGCTGAAAATTCTCTTCCAAGTCACATCCTGTAACCAAAGATCTGATCCTTCATTTCGTTCAGTCAAAATCCTGGAAAGCCTTTCGTTGGGGCAGCACAGTGGCGTAGTGGTTAGTACTGAGACCTGAGTTCAAATCCGGCTTCGGGTGGAGTTTGTTGCACATTCTCCCTGTGTCTGCGTGGGTTTTCCTCCGGGTGCTCTGGTTTTCTCTCACACCAGAGATGTGCAAGTTAGGTTGATTGGCCATGCTAAATTAACATGAGTGTCAGGGGGATTAGCAGTGTAAATATGAGGGGTTATGGGAATAGGTGGGATTGTGGTTGGTGCGGACTTGATGAGCTGAATGGCCCCCTTCTCCACTGTAGGATTCTATGATGATTCCCTGACAGAGCTCTGTGAGTATAGCCATACCAGAGGAACAACAATAGTTTAAAAGGAGGCAACTGATCAGCAGGTTTTTGAGAGCAATTAAGATTGAGCTATCAATACTGGTTTTGCCAGTGATGTATGTGTGCATCCCATGAAAGAATTAAAAAAATACAAGATAACTGGTGAGTGATTTTTTTTTTCACTGAGCTGTAATGGAATCATAAAATTCCTCCAGTGCAGGCGGCCATTTGGCTCATCCAATCTGCACTGACAACAATTCCACCTAGCCCCTATTCCCATGACTGCACGTAATTACTCTTCCAGTCCCCCTAAGGGACAATTTAACATGGCCAATCTAGCATGCACGTTTTTGAACCATGGGAGGAAATTGGAGCACCTAGAGAAAACCCACACAGATACAGGGAGAATGTGCAGACTTTACACAGACAGTGACCCAAACTGGGAGTCGAACCCGGATCCCTGGTGCTGTGAGACAGCAGTGCTAACCACTGTGCCACCCGTGCCCCCACTTTCAAATGGTTCAACATCTTTGGAATGAACGTACTGCTGTTCTCAATAGAGCTTTATTTCCCTACAATCTCCACAAACTCAGCCTTCAGCTTCTAACCTCACAAGGTGGTTAAATTGTTTTGGTGCCAACCTTCCTGCTGTTATTGGAAGGAACAATAAAACAGTGATAAAAAAGAATCTGTAGCTCCTTCAAAAGAGACTTGGAAGAGAGTTTAGTTGAAATTTTCAATACTGATAGTGACAAGTCTTTAGGGAGGAGATCCGGAACGAAGGGACGTGGAGATCAGTCATGATCTGACGAAAGAGGCTTCTCACATCTATCATTGAATCAGACAGAAACATAGAAAATACTGCTTTGGTTTGCAAAATCTCATAACTGTCTTGGCTTGAGACAATTCACGTCTTTTTATTCCTCTCACCACGCGCACTGTCCATAAGTTTAAAGACTTGATTCCCTGAAAAGAATTTGTTTCCTGTAAAGATTTGCATTCCAACCATTCTTCACATTCTAATCCGTAATTTTCTTGCAGTTGTATCTTTGCCTATATGTGCCGTGTTTATGAATTAATCTCCACTCACCTGATGAAGGAGCAGCGCTCCAAAAGCTCGTGATTCCAAACAAACCTGTTGGACCTTAACCTGACGTTATGAAACCAGTCCAACGCCAGCATCTCACATCATAGAAAGTAGAAGCAGGAGTAGACCATTAGGCCCTTTGACCCTGCTTTCCACCATTCATTTTGACCATGGCTGATCATTAAATTCAGTATCCTGCTGCAGGGAGGCTATTTGGCCCATTGTGCCCTTGCCGGTTTTTTTTTGAAAGAGCTTCCCAATTCATCTCACTTTCCTCTTTCTCCATTACCTTGCACGTATTTCCTATCTAAGTATAAATCCACATCAAATTACTGTTTGATCTGCTCCTGCCACCCTTTCCGGCCGTGCATTCAAGATTATTGCACCTCATTACTCTTCATTTGGAGTGTTCGGACAATTATCTTAAATCTGTGTCTTTTGGGTAATGGAAATTATTTTCGCTATCTATTCTTTATAAATAAACCCTCAGAATTGATCATTTCTCTTCAATCTTCTCTGAACTTTTCTGCTTAAAGAAGTCCAATCCCACTTTCTCTAATTTCTCCGTGCGACTCTCCATCTCTCCGTGATGTAAGAGGAGAGATTGACTAGGTTGGGACTATTTTTGCTGGAATTCAGACAAATGAGGGGGGAATCTCATAGAGATTTACAAAATTTTAACAAGAGTGGACCGGGTAGATGCAGGGAGAATGTTCCCGATGGAGGGGGAATCCAGAACCAGGAGTCACAGTCTAGGATTCATGGTGGACCATTTAGGTTGGAGATGAGGAGACATTTCCTACCCAAGGAATGGTGAGCCTGGGGAATTCATTACCATAGGAAGTAGTTGATGTCAAAACATTGAATGTATTCAAGAGGTGGCTGGATATAGCACTTTGGGTGAATGAGATCAAAGGTTATGGGGAGAAAGTAGGATCAGGCTATTGAGTTGGATGATCAGCAGTGACCGTAATGAATAGCGGAGCAGGCTCGAAGAACCAAAAGGCTTCCTCCTGCTCCTATTTTCTATGTTTCTATATAACTGGTGCCATTCTTGTGCACCATTTCCAAGATCTTGATCTTTCTACAGAATTGGAACACAATACCTTTACTGAAACTTAAACAGCAGCCTTTAACAACTAAAACCCGCATTTGAATTGCAGCTTCAATGTATCCTAAATGTCCCTAAGCTGCTTCAAAGAAGCTTAGAGTTTTTGACACCAAGCCATATGGAAACATGAGGGCTGATTAAGGTTTTACGTTTAAAGTTTATTTATTAGTGTCACAAGTAGGCTTACTTTCACACTGCAATTAAGTTACTGTGAAAATCCCCGAATGGCCACACTTTGCCTCACGTACTAAGGGAGAATTTAGCATGGCCAATGCACCATGCAATGGCCTAGCGGTATTATCACTATTAATTCAGAAACTCAGCTAACATTCTGGGGATCCGGGTTTGAATCCCGCCACGGCAGATGGTGGAATTTGTATTCAATAAAAAAAAAATCTGGAATTAAGAATCTAGATGACCATGAAACCATTGTCAATTGTTGGAAAAATCCATTTGGATCACTAATGTCCTTTAAGGAAGGAAATCTACCATCCTTACCTGGTCTGGCCTACATGTGACTCCAGAGTCACAGCAATGTGGTTGATTCTCAACTTTGAGCAACTAGGGATGGGCAGTAAATGCTGGCCAGCCAGTGACACACATGTCTGATGAAGGAATGAAAAAAAGCAGCGTGTCTTTTGGACTGAGAGAGGAAACTGGAGCATCTGATGGAAATCCATGCAGGTACAGGGAGAATGTGCAGACTCCACACAGATAGTGATCCAAGCTGGGAATCGAACCCAGATCCCTGGCACTGTGAGGCAGCAGTGCTAATCACCGTGACATCCAAGTGCTTGGTCAAAGGAATGGGTTTTAGAATCATAGACTCATGGCATAAGAAGGCCGCTCAGCCCATCAAGTTTGCACTGACTACAATCCCTATTCTCATAATCCTATACACCCTAGCTAATCCCCTGACACTAAGAAACAGTTTAGCATAGCTAATCCATCTAACCTGCAGATCTTTGGACTGTGGGAGGAAACCCGAGCATCTGGAGGAAACCCACACAGACACATGAGAACGTGCAAACTCCAGACCGATGGTGATCCATGCTGGGAATCGAACCTGAGTCGCTAGCGCTGTGAAGTAGCAGTGCTAATCACTATGCTACCATGCTGCTTCAGAGTGGTAAAGAGATTTATAACTTTTTACTATCATTTCCTGGCTTTGTAATATCTCTGCCAGTTTTAGGAGTTCAGAAAGTTACCTGACAGTGGGTGATGACATTGATCTGAAGTCACTGTCACTGGAGAATATGTGTCAGCCATTCTGCACAAAGCAAGTTCAGCAAATATGTTTGGCATAATTGTCAGATAACTTGCAAGTTTGTGATGATGGTTTAGGAATAAATATTGGCTAGGGCACCGTAATAATTCTCCTTTGGATTAGTGCTACGGGATCTATGTTATCCACGTGAGAGAGCAGGCAGGATCTCGGTTGAATGTCTCACACAGATGATGGTGTATCCAGCAGTGTAGCACTCCCTCGGCACTGTCTTAGGCTGCCAGTCTGACATGGGTTTCAGTCTATGCCATTCTGATTCAGAGAGGAGATTGGTCCCTTTAACCTGTAACTGATCTAATTGTATGGTATCTTGAGCTCAGGGGCTGAATTTCAACACCGTTTTGTCGTATACTTGCTGACAGATTTATTGGGATATTTTAGTCAGGTACACCAATTTGGGAAATTGCAAACTGTGACAGACATGTTCTAATGTCTTTGCGAGGAGCTTTTTGCTTCTGCATTAATCGTTGGCTTTTTTATCTTCCAGTTCAAAGTTTGTCCCCCGAGCCTGTGTGTTTCTACCCCTGGGCAGAGGACTGATCTATTCCAGAGGAACCCCAACAGCGTTCTCATTACAGACTTCTTTGGCAGTGTTCGCAAGGTTGAAATAACAACCGACATCATCCAGCTGACCCCGAATGATACTGAAACTGAACCAGAGTAAGTGTGTCTCTGTCTGTGGGTGTGTGTCTCTGTCTGTGCGTGTCTCTGTCTGATTCTGTGTGCATGTCTGTCTCTATGTGCATGTGGCTCTGTACGTGGGGATGTCTGTCTTTGTCTGTGTGTGTCTCTCTCTCTTTCCCTCTGTGTGTGTGTGTGTGTTTGTCTGTCTGCGAGTGTGTGCTTCTCTCTCTCTCTCCCCCCCCGTGTGTGTGTGTGTCTCTCTCTCACTCTCTCTCTCTTTCTTCTCTCTCTCTCTCTTTCCCCCCCCCGCCCCCGCCGTGTGTGTGTCTCTCTCGCTCTCTCCCTCTCTTTCTTTCTCTCTCTTTCTCTCTCTCTCTCCCCCCCCAACTCTCTGTCTGCGAGTGTGTCTTTCTCTGTCTGTGAGTGTGTGCCTCTCTGTGAGTGTGTTTTTGTTGCTCTGCTTGTGTGTGTGTGTGTACATGTATGCACTCTCATGTCTGTGTATGCATGTGTCTACGTATGTATATTCATGTGTCTGTGTGCATTCGTGCATCTGTATGTGTGTGTGTGAGAATGGGTCTGTGTATATTAGCTGCCTGTGAATGAATTTGGAATGCGTTGCTGTTGGCGAATGTATCAATTGTTTTCCTGAAGCCAGAGAGCATTGTGCCTAATATAAGCATTAAGGGTAGAATGAATGTAGCAATGTAAGTGTGTGATTGCTGCAAAAGATGTTTTGCCAAAGTTTTCCATCTTGTACTCATCAGGACAGTTGTAAGAATAACAATATCAGGAGAGA
Organism: Sphyrna mokarran; assembly: GCA_024679065.1. Taxonomy (NCBI): domain Eukaryota; kingdom Metazoa; phylum Chordata; class Chondrichthyes; order Carcharhiniformes; family Carcharhinidae; genus Sphyrna; species Sphyrna mokarran. Next base: position 11,528,484 of record JAGIQG010000009.1, read on the forward strand.
CAACAACTTTATTCTGCATCAGAAGAGAGTGCTGATTGGTTGTCAAATGGCTGTATTGGTAGTGATGTTGCCATGGAGAATGCACCAGTTGAAGATGACTGACAGTTAATTGCCAAGCATTATTTGAAATTCAGAGCAGGCAGCCTGACTCTGGTTAAGACAAAACCCAAGGAATAAATCAGTGAATGGAGATCACTTTGTTTAGCTGAAACAGTGCAATGTGTTCTTCTGTCTGCAAAGAATCGGGTCCTGTGTATTAATTTGTAGCTTCCAGCTCACACACATGCTTGTCAGATTGTCAGTGTAACATTTAGCACATTATTAGGATTTATTTAGCAAATATTGTCCAATTACAGAATCACATTTAATGTTCAACACGATGTTTTGAGTTTTGCAAGTTTTACCCACCGCAAACAGCGGTGGGGATGCATTGTTCTCGATCCGCCAGGCTTTGGGCTGTGTGACCTATATACTTGGCATCACACTGAAGTTCATATACCACATTTAAAGAACTCAACAACCAACCTGAATGAGACGCCACTACACTAACTGACTTCATTAGTAAGTGTGTAGAGGACTGCGTGCCAAAGAAACAAATCCATGCATTTCCCAACTGGAAACCACCATGGATGAACAGGGAAATCCACTGCTTGCTGAAGTCTGGGTCTGACATGTTCAGCTCTAGGTGACACTGATCGATACAAGAAATCCAGATATGATCTGCAGAGAACCATCAAGGGTGCTAAAAGACAGTATTGAACTAAGCTAGAGTCCTAGGCTAGCTACACAGACTCCTACTGATTATGGCAAGGTCTGCAAGATGTAATAGGCTACAAGTTGTAGGCATTTAAAATCACCGGCTCCAATGCACCCCTCCCCAATGAGCTCATAACATTCCATGCTCATTTTGAGCAAGTGGTCAGCAAGAGCGTGCCTTTCCTCAAAGCCTCGGCCTAACCGGTGTCCAAGGTCACCATCACAAATGTCAGATCATTCTTCTTGAAAGCCAGCCCATAGAAAGTGACTGGCCTGGATGGGGTACCCGGACGAGCACTCAGATCCTGCACGGATCAGCTGGCGGGGGCATTCACAAGCATCTTTAACCTCTCCTTCCAATGACTTGAGGTCCCACTCTGCTTCAAGAAGACCACCATCATCCGTGTGCCAAAGAAAAGCCAAGCAGTGTGCCTTAATGACTATCGTCCGGTGGCTCTGACATTCAATATTGTGAAGTGCTTCGAAAAGTTAGTCATGCAACGAATCAATTCCAGCCTCCTGGACTACCTGGATTCTCTACAGTTTGCCTACCATCTCCCTGGCCCTGCACTCAACCCTGGAACACCTGTAACAAGGACATCTATGTCAGATGCTTATTCATTGAGTACAGTTCAGCCTTCAGCATCGTTATTCCCATGAACCTCATCTCCAAACTTTGTGGCCTGGCCCTCAGCTCTTTCCTCTGTGACTGGATCCTGAACTTCCTAACTCACAGACCACAATCAGTAAAGATTGGCAACATCTCCAGATCATCCTCAACACCGATGCTCCGTGAGGCTGTGTTCTCAGCCCCCTATTATACTCCTTATACATCTGTTATTGTATGGTCAAATTCCCCTCCAATTTAATTTTCAAGTTTGCTGGTACCACCACAGTGGGTCAGGTCTCAAACACGATGAGACAGAGAACAGGAAAGAGATAGAGAATCTGGTGAACTGGTGCAATGACAATCATTTCTTCCTACATGTCAATAAAAAAGAGATTGTTATTGCCTTCAGGAACTATGCTGGAGGACATTCCCCTGTCTACCTCAAAAGGGGACAAAGTGGGTCTTCAATTTTCTGGGTTTCCAGATCACCAACAACTTGTCCTGGTCTTCCCATGCCATTGCTTTAGTTAAGAAAGCCCACCAATGTCTCTACTTTCACAGGAGGCTAAGGAAGTTTGGCATGTCTGCTACGATTCTCTCCAACTTTTACAGACGCACTTTCAAAAGCACCCTTTCTGGTTGTATCACAGCTTGGTATGGCACCTGCTCTGTCCAGGACTGCAAGAAACTACAAAGGGTCATGAATGTAGCCCAATCCATCACGCAAACCAGCCTCCCATCCATTGACTCTGTCTACACTTTGCCTCGGCAAAGCAGTCAGCATAATTAAGGACCCTGCTACTCCAGGCATTCTCTCTTCTGCCTTCTTCCGGGAAAAAGATACAAAAGTCTGAGGTCACATATCAATTGAACCAGAAACATCATCTCACCAATGCTCTGTTTAACTGAAGCATAACCTCCAAGATGGCGCCGATGTGTAGCAACTTCTTGCAAGCATACCCTTTGATTTTATCTTTTACTCTCATTCTACACACTTAAAACCCTACTCTAACTCATTTTTGAATGGACCTACATCACATTAAGCTTATCTTTCTCTACATCCTAGCAATGACTGTAACACTACGTTCTGCACTCTCTCTCTTCCTTCTCTCTGAACTGTATGCTTTGTATAGTGCGCAAAAAGCAATACTATTACATGTGACAACAATAAATCAAAATCAAAGATATTATTGGTGCAGACTCGATGGGCTGAAGGGCCTTTACTGTGCTGTATGCCTCTATGAGATAAACGAATGGCTGTGTAGCAATCATCGGAATACAGAAAGAAGGGATAAGGAAACAAACAAGTCCATAAAAGAACATTTAAAAGAAAGCAGCAAGAAACGCACACTGAATAACATGGAGGCAGAGGTTCTGCTCTCAAGTTGTCAAACTCGATATCATGTGTTGAATGCTGTCAAGTGCCAAATCCTGGAGCTGGCACTGAGCCTTCTGGACTCGATATTTAATTGACTAGAGAGAGATAATTCATTTTATTTGCTGACTTTTACAAGCAGATCTTCAGATACAGAATGCAGTATAAAGGAGGTGTTTTATTTATGCACAACTACGTGTACAACTCCCTCTAGTGTGATGTTATTGTAAATTTTAAAACAGAAATTTCAGCCCGTTTGTGCTACAGATGAGACTTTTTTGTTACTAGTGTATCTTGACTGTTGTTTGAGATTCTTTTCACCTCTTTGCTGTGAATTGTTTGCGCAACATTTGGCATTGAATCTTTTGGAAGCCCAGAGCCTCTTGCCAGTCTGTCCTTAGCTATGCCCACAGCTTGAGTACATTTACCAATGTCAAAGTTCACGTATTAATTTTCTGCCCACTTTGTCCAACTCACCACGTCGCTTTTGAGCCAATTCTTGCAAATCAATTGCCTCCACTGGCTTGATGTTGTTTGTGAATGTGATTCATTAATGTGGAGCTTTTAAATCTATAATTAATTTGTATTTTTCAAATTTATTGTTTCAACTATTCCACACAGTTTTAAAGACAAACAAGACTTGATAATTTTGAACGTCACCTTGCCCTTTTCGTAATCGTATTGCTTACTGACCGGGTGACTCTCATCATGTCTGTCATTCTGGAATCATAGGATCCCTTTAGTGCAGGTGGCCATTCAGCCCATCGAGTCTGCACTAACCCACCCCCAACCCGTTCCCTTAACCCCATGCATTTACCCCACTAATCCCCCTAACCACATTTTCGGGCACTGAGGGGCGATTTAGCGTAGCCGATCCACCTAACCTGTGCATCTTTGGCTTTGGGACGAAACTGGAGCACCCGGAAACACGGAGACAATGCGCAAACTCCACACAGACTGTGCCCAAGTAGGGAATCAAACCCGGTCCTCTGGCTATAAGGCAGCAATGCTAACCAAAACTCTATTGCCATGTCTCTCTCAGTGTTCTAGGATCAATATTATCTTTCCCTAACATATTTAGTTTGAACTGGTTTCATTAATGGAAGATTTTCATCATTATTTATGCTTAGAGAAAGGTATGATGTTTATGCCTTCCTCTGTAACATTTGAAGACTGTAATTATTGAAGATTGTTTAGTTTTTTTTTGCTAATTCCCTGCGATATACATGGGCTTTCTTTTAGTGCATTGCTCTGAGAGATAAACCAGCAAAAAGCTGCCTCTTATTTTGTTGGTTCTTCCTCTCGGCAATGCCTTGACGAATCAGTCAAGCCACCTGGTTTAAATGTCAAACAAAAATTACTAGTTAACTATCGGTCACTATTGACTGGTGCATTCTCCATGGCAATGCCTCTACCAGTCAGAGTCCATTTGCCAACCAATCAATGCTATCTTTTCATGCAGGATAATTATGTTGTTTTCACTTTCATTGTATTCTTGTGAATTGTCCTGATGAGTGCAAGGTGAAAAGCTTCAACAAAATGTGTTTTCTTTTCAGCAAAACTCAAGTTCTGTACTAGTAAATGACAATTTAACCAGTTTATTGGAGTTCTGTGATGAGGTAACATGTTTTTTCTTTCATTCATTCAAGGGATGTAGACTTAGCTGGCTAGGTCAGCGTTTATCACCCTCCCTAACGGTCCTTGAGAAGGTGGTGTTGAGCTGCCTTCTTGAGCTGATGCAATCCATATGATGTGGATTAAGGGGAACCAGTAGATGTACTGTACTTAATTTCCAGAAGGCATTTGATAAGATGCCACATCAAAGTTTATTGAGGAACATAAAAGTCAATGGTATGTGAGGTCATGTATTGATTTAGTTTGATTTTTTATTGTCACATATATTAGTATACAGTGAAAAGTATTGTTTCTTGCATGCTATACAAACAAAACAAACCATTCATAGAGAAGGAAAGTCAAGACTGCAGAATGTAGTGTTATAGTCATAGCTAGGGTGTAGAAAAAGATCAACTTCATGCAAGGTAGGTCTATTCTGATGGCAGCAGGGAAGAAGATGTTCTTGAGTCTGTTGGAATTTTGTATTTTTTTCCTGACAGAAGAAGGTGGAAGAGAGAATGTCCGGTGTGTGTGGCTGCTTTGCCGAGGCAGCAGGAAGTGTAGACAGAGTCAATGGATGGGAGATTGGCTTGTGTGATGGATTTGGCTTCATTCACGACCTTTTGTAGTTTCTTATGGTCTTGGGCAGAGCAGGAGCCATATCAAGCTGTGATACAGCCAGAAAGAATGCTTTCTGTGGTGCATCTGTAAAAGCTGGTGAGAGTTGGAGCGGATATGCCAAATTTCCTTAGTCTTTTGAGAAAGTAGAGGCATTGGTGAGCTTTCATAACTATAGTGTCAGCGTAGTGGGGCGAGGACAGGTGATCTGGATATCTAAAAACGTGAAGTTCTTGACCCTTTCTACTTTGTCCCTGTGGATGGAAGATTGGCTGGCTAACAGGAAACAGCAAATAGGCATAATTGGTTTTCTTTTTGGCAGGATGTAACAAGTGGTGCGCCACAGCGATCAGCACCATGGCCTCAACTGTTTACAAGTTATATAAATGACTTGGATGAAGGGACTAAATGTATGGTTGCTAAACTTGGTGATATTGGTAGGAAAGTAAGTTGTGAAGAGGATATAAGGACGCTACAAAAGGGACGTAGATAGGTTAAATGATTGGGCAAGAATCAGAAAATGGAGTGTAATCTGGGCAAATGTGAAATTGTCCACATCTGAGATGTACAGGGATTTGGATATCCTAATGAATGAAGTGCAAAAGGTCAGAATGCAGGCACAACTCGTAATTAGGAAAGTTAATAGAACGTTATTTTTATTGCAAGAGGGTATAAAAGTTGGGATTTGGTTTATTATTATCACATGTATTAGTATACAGTGAAAAGTATTGTTTCCTTTGTGCTATATAGATAAAGCATAGGACTGCAGAAGAATGTAATGTACAGTCATTGCTAGAGTGTAGAGAAAGATCAACTTACTAAAAGGTAGGTCCATTCAAAAAAAGAGTTAGAATAGAGTTTTAAGAGCAAAGAACTAGAGTGAAAGATAAAATTATAGGATATGCTTGCAAGAAGTCACCACGCGTCGGTACTATCTTGGAAGCTATACTTCAATTAAACAGTCATGATGTGGAGATGTCGGCTTTGGACTAGGGTAAAACAGAAAGAAATCCCACAACACTAGTCTAAAGTCCAAACAGGTTGATTTGTAGCAAAAGCCGCAAGCTTTTGGAGCAGCTTGTCCCTTCGTCAGGTGGCTGGGCTTTATGATGGTAAACTTTGTCCCGAAAGCTTGCAACTTTTGCTACATATAAACCTGTTTGGACTTTAAACTGGTGTTGTGGGGTTTTTTTTTAGTTAAACAAGGCATTGGTGAGAGAACACCTAGAGTATTGTGTACAGTATTAATCTCCTTTAAGGAAGAATATAAGTGTGTAATTATTCAGAGAAGGTTTATAATACTGATCTAATGTCTGGAATGGGAAAATTGCATAGGAGGGGCTTGTATTGACTGGAGTTTAGAAGAGAGAGAGGCAATTTGATTGAAACATAAAACGTACACGATTCTGAGGGTGAATGCGGACAAGATGTTTCCTATTGTGGAAGAATCTAGAAGTAAAGGGTCGCTCATTTAAAGCAAAGGTGAAGAGAATTTATTTCTGAGGGCTGAGTGTCTTTGGAACCCCCTCCCTCAAAAGGTGTGGCAGCAGAGACTTTGAATACTTTTAAAACAGAGCTAGATAGTTTTTGATAAGCAAGGGTGGCAAAGTTGAGGGTAGGAGAGAATGTGGCTTTGAGGTCATAAGGCCATGAGATATAGGAGCAGAATTAGGCCATTTGGTCCATCAAGTCTGCTCCCCCATTCAACCATGGCCAGTATGATTTCAAATCAGATCAGCCATGACCTCTTGAATAGTGGAGCAGGCTTGAGGAGTCGAGTGGCCTACCTCTCTTAATTCACATGTTCGAGATTTCGCCCTTGTTCCGATTACTTATTGGTTAAAATGCAAATTTAGTTGAAGTGCCTAGGGTCTAGCTAGTTGAAGAGTAGAAATTGTTCTGGTTGACAGGATGGTCCGTAACGGGAAGGCACAGATTTCCTGTAATTGGCAGTGCATCAGAGAGGAAGTGTTTTCATCATGCAGAGTGTTACAATCTGGAATGTACTGCTATAGAAAGAGGGATGGCAGCAGATTCAGTTATAACTTTCAAAAGCAGATGGAATAAATATTTGAAACACAGTGGGGGGGTGGAAACTATTTGGATTGTCTTTCAAAAAGCCAGCAGCAGAAATGGGGAGTGGAGTGGCGTCCTGTGTTGCTACAAAATTCTATTACTATATGAAAGCACTGATGTAATTTTCACACCAACTAATTATCTCGGACATAGGAAATTGCATTGCTACCTTGATATATGTATTCCAGCAATGGTGCAATATGCCCCCCTGCTTTCAGTTTTGTCCTTTTTTTTTAAATATTGGACCAAAATGGTTTCTTCTGGTTGATTTGAGGGATACGGACGTCGCTGCCTAGGCCACCATTTTATTACCCATCCTCAATTGCCCATGAGCAGGTGGTGGTGAAACACGAAGTGGTGACACGGGGCGTGAAGAGGTGAGGTAAATACCAAGTGCTGTGATGCACCAAGTAATCGTGTGTCACGACTGCTATCCAGTAGGTGTCCCCCTCTCTCCTTTTTATTAAAAACCAGGCACTGTGTATTTCTCGCTAATCTTACTCGCAGTGGCTGCTCACTGTGCGAGCCACTGAAGCGGGACTCAAAACAGCACAGTATGAGAAGTTAATGACATGAAAAAGCCACTTGGCTGTCTAAAGGTCATTTGCCGCGGATTAACAGCAGCTCGCATTTGCATGGGGCCCTTAACATAGTCAAATATCCTGATCAGAATAAAGATGGCATTGAATCCTTAAATGCAACAGGAGGCCACTGACAAGAGTCCATCCAGGCTCTATTTCCATGAACCCACGCATTTACCCTCCTAGTTTCCCTGATACCAAGAAACAAATTAGCATAACCAATCCACCTAACCTGCACTTTCGGACTGTTTGAGGAAACACGTGGAGGAAACCCATGCACACATGGGGAGAATGTGCAAACTCCACATAGACAGTGACCCGAGACTGGAATCGAACCTGAGTTCCGGGCCCTGTGAGGCAGCAGTGCTAACCACTGTGCTGCCCTGGTTTATTTATTAGTATCACAAGTATCATTAGAGAGAAGAAGGTTACGCGGTGACCTAATTGAGGCGTATAAGATGATCAAGGGATTGGATAGGGTGGATAGTGAGAGCCTTTTTCCTCGGATGGTGATGACCAACACGAGGGGACATAACTTTAAATTAAGAGGTGGTAGTTATAGGACGGATGTCAGAGGCAGGTTCTTTACACAGAGGGTGGTGAGGGCGTGGAATGCCCTGCCTGCAGCAGTTGTGGACTCGCCTACTTTGGGGGCATTCAAATGTTCGGTGGATAGGCATATGGATGATATTGGAATAGTTTAGGTTAGAGGGTCCACTGGCCGGCGCAACATCGAGGGCCGAAGGGCCTGTACTGCGCTGTAATGTTCTATGTTCTAAGTAGATTACGTTAACATTGCAATGAAAATTTGAAAATTATTTTGAAAATCCCCTAGTCACCACACTCCAGCACATGTTCGAGTACACCGAGGGAGAATTTATCATGGCCAATATACCTAACCAGCACGTCTTTGGACTGTGTGGGGTGGGGTGGGGGGGGGGGGGGGGGGGGGGGTGGGGGGGGGGAGGAGAAAGCTGGAGCACTCAGAGGAAACTCATGCAGACACGGAGAGAATGTACAGACTCCACACAGATGGTGACCCAAGCTGGTAGTTGAACTTGGCTCACTGGCGCTGTGAGGCAACAGGGCTAACCACTGTGCCACCTTGCCAGAGAGTCATTAATGCACAGAAGGCAGCCATTTTGCTCATTGCGTCTACCCGAGAGATATTGAGAAGTTGTGATCAGTGCACTATTAACGTAAATCTTTCTATTATGAATCCTGTCCTGGTTAATCAGCTCAGTTGCTTTCCAGTAACTGTGGTCTGCAACTTCCTAATATAAAGAGCCATAGTCCTAACCAAAATCAAAACCTCTTCAAAGATAATTGAAGTTGAAGATATAGAAAATTAAAAGCTAGTTGCAGAAGCTTATTGGTGAAACTGCAGGTTTAATCGAGATACTTGAAATGATGAGGCCTTACAGCAGGAAGTGTTTCTAGTAGCAGGGAGGATTGGTAATGAGAAAGCGCAGATTTAAGGTAATTGGTAAATGAGCCAGCAAGGAAAAGACTGTGCTTTCATTACACAGCTAGTTTTTCTGTCATTAACTTCCGATACTGTGATGTTTTGAGTTCTGCTTCAGTGGCTTGCACAGGGGGGAATCACTGCAAGAAAGGAAGGACAGGGGTTCAAACCATGCTCAGATATAGCTTTTAGGTTTAGACTTCTAAAGATCCGGGTAACGGTAAAGTAGCCATAATCCCAGATGACCATAGGCTGCCTTCCTCTGAGGCAGAGAGCTGAGTGGTGGCAATTCCTCTGAGGATCATCACAGATCAGGAGAGGGCAAGATGGGTGGCATGATGGTTAGCACTGTTGCCTCACAGCGCCAGGACAATTCCTGTGGAGTTTGCACATTCTCCCCATGTCTGCATGGTTTTTTTTCCCCAGATGCTCTGCTCTCCTCCAACAGTCCAAAGGTGTGTGGGTTGGCTGTGCTAAATTGCCTCTGTGTCGGGGGGTTATGGGGATGGGGCCTAGGTGGGATTGTGGTCGGTGGAGGCTCAGTGGGTCTAATGGGCCTCCTGCACTGTAGGGATTCTACAAAGGTTGACAAGATGGGGCCTTCATGAATAACCTGAACGGTATGGGAATTGAACCCGTGCTGATGGCATCATCCCACATCATAAACCAACCATCCAGCCAATTGAGCCAAACCGAAAGATCAGAGACAAGTCAGTTGAAGGCATGGTTGCCAGTGCTGAGATGACAGCAATCGGAGTTGTGTAGGAGATCTATATTGGAGGACTATTAAGAGCTGGGAGGATTATAGAGCTCAGAGAAGGCTTCAGATAGGGAAGGATTGTGATAGCTTCTGTCTGTACTTTGGGTGACTGCAGTATTTCTGTCTCTACCAGCCTGCCTGGTAGATTATTCCAAGCATTTCTTCACCTTTCAGCAAAACGGTTTCACTTCATATCTGATTTTTAAATTCATTTGTCACCAAGTTAAATCTTTCCCCTCTTGTCCCATTCCCTGTTCTCAGAACTCAAATTAAAATAAAAGGCTCATTTTAAAAAAAGCCTCGATTTTATTCCAGAGCAGAAACTGTCACCCCTCCTGCTCGATCAGACCATTCACATTAAAACTGCTCCATCTGCTCTAGGAGAGGCAAAAAGCAAAGGAATCGAATGGATGAAAAAGGGAAAGTGTAGAAGAAAGAAGGAGCCTTGACGATAAACTTGACCAAGGATTGGGCTGGAGTCACTTTATTTTTTTATTCATTCATGGGGCATGGGTGTTGCTGGCTGGCCAGCATTTATTGCCATTCCTAGTTGCCTAAGGGCAGTTGAGATTCAACCACATTGTTGTGGCTCTGGAGTCACGTGTAGGCCAGACCAGGTAAGGACAGCAGATTTCTGTCCCAAAAGGACATTATTGAAGCAGATGGGCTTTTTCAACGATCAGCAATGTTTCATGGTCATCAGTAGATTCTTAATTCTAAATTTTTTTAAAAATTGAATTCATATTCCACCAGTTGCCGCTGTTTCACAGCATCTGGGACCCAGGTTCAGTTCCAGCCTCTGCCTGTGTGGAGTCTGCACATTCTCCCCGCTTCTGCACGGGTTCTGTTCAGGTGCCCCGTCTCCTCCCACAGTCCAAAGATGAGCTGGTTTGGTCTATTGGCTGTGCTAAATTGCCTCTTTGTGTTAGGGGGTTACAGGGATGGGTCCTAGGTGAGTTCACTGACTTTCTGGATTAATAGACTAGTGAGAATACAACTGGCCATTGCCTCCCCAGCTGGCCCTGAAATCATTAATATCGCACACATCACATCTTCCCAATATCTCTCAGGTGGATTCAATGGGCTTCTTTCTGTGCTGGAATGATTCCATGGCTCTTTGGTTTGGTGTCGTCTTTATTCTGACTTCATCACAAATGACTTTTTAGATAGAGGCTAATGTTGTCTGTGAAATATTCCACACAGACACTTTGACCCAGTTTATCACATTTACTCAAGTGCTTTTACTTTATGAGACAGACAAAGGACTGTGATTCAAACTGAGTTTTATTAAAAACATTCACGGATTAAAGAAACAATCCTTACACAATAGATATAAGTTAACTTTCTGCCAACTAGGTTAATTGCCTGAAAAATAGATATTACCCAGTCTGGTGGAATTGAGTGGGCTGTTGAATTTGATTTCCTGAACTCACAGCAACAGATGAACTCAGGGTCCTCTGAGCACAGAGTTGGTTCCCGCACGCCCTCTTGCGCCGTCCCAGGTTGCAGTAGGTTTGGTGGCGTTGTCGCTGGAGTTTGTCTTGAATGTGGCTGTCCTTATCTTTCTCTTCTTCGAATGTTTCCTGGTTTTCGGCTAGTGGGGTGATTGTGTGGGGGGGAGGGTGCGGAATAGAACATAGAACATTACAGCGCAGAACAGGCCCTTCAGCCTTCGATGTTGTGCCGACCAATTAGGAACAAACAATGACCCTCTAACCTAAACCATTCCCTTTTCATCCATAAACTTATCTACTAACCTCTTAAATGCCACCAAACTTGGCGCATATACAACTGACGCAGGCAAGGCATTCCATACCCTTACCACCCTCTGGGTAAAGAACCTACCTCTGACATCCGTCCTAAAACCACCACCCCTTAATTTAAAGCTATGTCCCCTCGTGCTCGCTTTCTCCATCCTAGGAAAAAGGCTATCACTGTCCACCCTATCTAAACCTCTAATCATCTTATATGTTTCAATAAGGTCTCCTCTTAGCCGCCTTCTTTCTAACAAAAACAACCCCAAATCCCTCAGCCTCTCTTCATAAGACCTGCCCGCCATACCAGGCAACATCCTGGTAAACCTCCTCTGTACCCTCTTCAATGCCTCCACATCTGGGGACCAGAACTGCACAAGTGTGGCCGCACTAGAGTTTTGTACAGTTGCAACATGACGTTGCGGCTCTGAAATTCAATCCCCCTACCAATAAAAGCTAAGACTCCATATGCCTTCTTAACAACCTTATCGACTTGATTGCCAACTTCCAGGGATCTATGCACATATACACCAAGATCCCTCTGTTCATCAACACTATTAAGAGTCCTACCATTAGCCCTATACTCTACACATTTGTTATTCCTGCCAAAGTGACTTACCTCACACTTTTCCACATTAAACTCCATTTGCCACCTCTCGGCCCAGCTCTGCAACTTGTCCAAGTCTCTCTGCAAACTATAACACCCCCTCTTCACTATCTACCACTCCTCCGACTTTGGTGTCATCCACAAATTTACTAATCCATCCTTCAATGCCCTCATCCAGATCATTTATAAAAATTACAAACAGCAGGGGCCCCAAAACAGATCCCTGAGGTACACCACTTGTAACCGAACTCCACGATGAATACCTCCCATCAACCACCGCCTTCTGTCTTCTATCTGCTAGCCAATTCCTAATCCAATTAGCTAAATCACCCTCAATCCCATACATCTGCATTTTCTGCAGAAGCTTCCATGGGCCACCTTATCGAACGCCTTACTAAAGTCCATATATACCACATCAACTGCCTTACCCCAATCCACCTCTTTGATCACTTTTTCAAAAAACTCAATAAGGTTAGTAAGGCACAACCTGCCCTTCACATAATCATGCTGACTATCCCCAATCAATTCATTTCTCTCTAAATAACTAAATCCTATCCCTAATAATTCTCTCCAATACTTTTCCCACAACAGAAGTAAGACTCACCGGCCTATAATTCCCCGGAAAGTCTCTCTTCCCCTTCTTGAACAATGGGACCACGTTCACTATCCTCCAGTCTTCCGGCACTAGACCCGTAACCAACGACGACCTGAAGATCAGAGCCAGAGGCTCTGCAATCGCCTCTCTTGCCTCCCAGAGAATCCTAGGGTAAATCCCGTCTGGCCCAGGGGACTTATCTAACTTCAAACCCTCAAGAATATCTAGCACATCCTCCTTATCTACTTCAATACTTTCCAGTTTGCAACCCTGGATCCCAGTGTTCTCCACAACTACATTTACATCTCCCTGCGTGAATACCGAAGAGAAATATTTGTTCAGTGCCTCTCCAATCTCTTCAGGCTCCACGCACAACTTCTCACTGCTGTCTCTGACTGGCCTTAATCTTGCCCTAACCAATCTTCTATTCTTAACATATCTAAAGAAAGCTTTAGAATTCTTCTTGATCCTATCAGCCAAAGTCTTCTCGTGTCCCCTTTTAGCTCTCCTCAACTCACTCTTTAGCTCCCTCCTGGCTAATCTATAGCTATCCATTGCACTAACTGAGCCTTCAAGCCTCATCCTGACATAAGCCTCCTTTTTCCTTTTAACCAGCGAATTAACTTTTTTAGTACACCATGGTTCCCTTACTCGACCATTTCCTCCTTGTCTGACAGGGACATACTTATCAAGGACTCGCAGTAGCTGCTCCTTGAATAAGCTCCACATTTCAGATGTTCCCAGTCCCTGTAGTTTCCTAGTCCAACCTATGTACCCTAATTCCCTCCTTATGGCCTTATAATTACCATTCCCCCAGCTATAACTACTGCCCCCAGCTTCATGCCTATCCCTATCCATCACTAAGGTGAACGTAACCGAATTGTGGTCACTATCACCAAAATGTTCACCAACTTCCAAGCCTAATACCTGGTCTGGCTCATTGCCCAGCACCAAATCCAATGTAGCCTCACCTCTAGTTGGCCTATCTACATACTGAGTTATGGAGAATGAGGTTAGCTCAGGTCATCCTAGTTGTACATATCTCTTTCCAGGATATTGTTAACAGCAGGGAGTCTGACTGAGACTAGGGAATACACAATCAAATATGTTCTGGCTGAGTACCTCCTGATGTGTTCCGCACATGATGACTATTCCAGTGTAAAGTTTGACCCTCTCTATTCAGTATGTACGAAGTCTGGGCTCTGCTTTAGCTCATGATGATATACCTATTGTGAAGCACCCGTGTTCGAGTTGCGAGAAAGTTCTGATGTGTGTCTCTCTTGGCTTTTGACCTGTAATAAACTTAAAGAAGCAATTTTTAGCTGTATTAATTTAAAATGTCTAGTTTTATGTTGGACCTAATTTCTTAGACCTTGTCCATTTGATCACAGTATAATGGCATAGAATTGGATAAGGAATTTGAAATGGAGGCAGAGCATTTGCGGGCGGGCGGATGGGGTGGGGGGGTTGCATGACACTGTTGTTGGAGCTCTTTGCTTTATTGAGTAGCTGGGGTTAGAACAGGCAGAATGGATTAAATGGCCTCCTGTACTGTAGAACGCACCACCTGCAGGCTCCTCTCTGAGTCACCATCCTGACTTGGAAATATATCAGGCATTCCTTTACCGTCACTGGGTCAAAATCCTGGAATTCCGTCCCTCACAGCACTGTGGATGTACCTACAACTCAGGGTCTGCATTGGTTCCAGAAGGCAGTTCACCATCACCTTCTCGAAGGCAATTAGGGATGGCAATAAATACTGATCTAGCCAGCGACACCAATGAATCTACTATTTCCGGGGCACTGCTCTTAAATACTCTGGGATGAAGGTTATCAGGGCCTGGGGACTTACCCACCTTCAATCCCATCAATTTTCCTGAAATCATTTCTCTACTAATATTGGTTTCCTTCAAGTCCTCACTAAAACTTGTTGCTCTCAGAAGTTCTGGTATGTTATTAAGTTTAAAATTAAGTTTAAAAAGAATCCAAACCTTGGTCAGATCAAATTTAAAAAAGACTCCAATGAATATAATCCGAACTGAATTAAACTCTCCTCATACGCCAGACCTGCCATTCCAGGAATCAGCATGGTAAACCTTGACCGCACTCCCGCTATAGCAAGGACATCCTTCCTCAGATAAGGGTGCCAAAACTGCACATTTTACTCCAGAAGTAGTCTCACCAGCGTCGTAGTCAATTGCAACAAAACATAGCTATCCCTGTACTCATTTAGAGAGTTCAGACAGTTACATGGGCAAGATGGGTATTGAGGGATGTGGGCCAAATGCGGGCAATTGGGACTAGATTAGGGCTTTAAAAAACACAGCGGCATGGGTAAGTTGGGCTGAAGGGCCTGTTTCCATGCTGTAAATCTCTATGACTCGATCACTGTACTCAAATCCTCTTGCTGTGAACGCCAACATAACATTTGCCTTCTTTACTGCTTGTTGTACTTGCGTGCTTACTTTCAGCGACTGATGTACAGGGACACCTAGGTCTTGCTGAGTATCCACTTCTCTCAATTTACACCCATTCAAATAATAATCTGACTTCCTATTTTTGCCACTGAATGGAGAACCTCACATTTATCCACATTATACTGCATCCGCTATTCAGATGCCCACTCACGCAGCCTGTCCAAATCATGCTGAAGCATCTCTGTGTCCTCCTCACAGCTTAACTTTGTATCATCTACAAATTGGGATATAATACATTCAGTTCCCTCTTCGAGATCATTAATATATAATGTGAATAGTTGGGGCCCTAACACAGATCCCTGCGGAATCCCACTAGACACTGACTTGTCAGTCAGGAAAAGACCCTTTATGCCAACTCTTTGCTTCCTATCAGCTAACCAGCTTTCTATCCATCTCAGGACATTACCTGCATGCCATGTACTTTAACTTTATACAGTAATGTGTTATATGAAACCTTTTCGAAAGCCTTCTGGAAATCTTAATAAACCAAATCCACCATTCTCCTCGGTCAATTTCAATAGTTACATGCTCAAAAAATTCCAATAGATTCATCAAGCTTGATTTCCCTCCTGTAAATAATGCTGACTTTGTCTGATTATGCACTGCCTTCCAAATGCTGAACAATGAAATCCATGATAATAGACTCAAGCAATTTCTCCAGTGCTGATCTTGGTCTATAGTTCCCTGTCTCTCTACCTCCCTTTTTGAAGATCAGGGCTTACATTAGCCATCCTCCAATCTGTAGGAACTATTTGCAGAGTCGAAAGAATTTTGGAAAATGTCCATCAATGGATCTACTATCTCTGGGGCGCTATCCTTAAATACTTTTGGGATGAAGATTATCAAAGCTTGGGGACTTACCCACCTTCAATCCCATCAATTTCCCAGAAATCATTTCTCTACTAATGTTAATTTCCTTCAGCTCCTCACTAAAACTTGTTTCTCTCAGAACTTCTGGTATGTTATTCATGTCTTCCTTTGTGAAGACTGAAGCAAAATACTCAGCTATTTATTTATTCCCTGTGTTATGAATTCTCCCAGGCCTGCTGAGTTTTCCTATATGGACTAAGAAGTTAGATTTGGAGGTGGTTATATGAAGGAAAGGCAGAAAAGAACGTGTCGATGAGATTAGTTGGAGTAGGATGAGAGGAGTGTTTGTGTTGGGTCTGTTGGATGGGACGGCCAGATTTGTTCTATAAAAGCAGTACAATTCTTACTGAGCATCTACACTGGTTGCCTCAGCCACTTGATGTGGTCACGTGCTCCACATTCTAACCATCCTCTGAGTAAAGGATTTCTCCTGAATTTCTGATTGGATTTATTAGTGACTGTCTCATATTTATGGCCTCCGGTTGTGGTCTCATGCACAAGTGGAAGCAGCATCCCCTATCCCTGCTCTGTCAAACTCATTCATGATCTTTGCATAATCATATGTAGCGTTGGTTTCTGGATGACACAAAATGATTTATATCTTTAGGAAACTACATTTTCTCTTAAAAGAAGCCAGCATTGTGATTGCATTGCTGTTTATAATGTATAATAGGAAGCAATGGTTTCCCAGGGAACAGGCCACTTTATGAGTCAGGCCCATAACTCTCACACCTACAGAGGAGATGATTTATTAGGTCTGATGGTGGCCTGTTTATCAAAATCATTATGCTCTTTTGTATCCTTTTTGTAAGTGCTGATGACATTTTAGGTGGTTGCGTTGTGAATTAGAAATTCAGATAGATTTATCTTGCTTTATCCAATATTTGAGGCAATTTACCATATCAATTTTCATAACTAGTGTGCCAGTGGATCACCTAAGGCAATTGTTTTCAGCTCATTCTGTGCACAATGTGGCTGTGATGTTTGTTTGTTGCAAAAAGTCGCTTGAGATTTGAGGTCTGGGTTTAGCTGCTCTATCTCTGTTACGGTCATTGCTGTGTTAGAGCAGTTGCCAACTTCGGGGGACCCTGGTTAAAAAGAAAGTTTTGTGCGTTTCCTACCTCAGGACATCTCAGAAGTGCTTTTCAGCCGAGGAAGCATCATTGAAGTATGGTCAGTTCTGTAAAATAGCAGCCAACTTACATGCAGCAAACTCATACAAACTACGGAGTGATGATCTGTTTTATTTTTAAATGATTATTGATCAGAATAGGCCAGGAGATGGGGTAAAGGTATCTATCCTCCTTCCTTTGAAATACAGCCATGGGATCTTTTACTTCTGCCAGAGGGGGCTTTGCTTTAAGTTTCTTCCAAAAGACAACACCTTTGACAGTATTGTACTGAAGTGTCGGCCTACATTTTATGCTCAAGTCTCTAAAGTCAATCTGAACCTACGACTTTCTGATGCACAGGTCAGAGAGCAGTCAACCAAGCTGTGGATCAACAGCAACATCCAAAAGAAGCCTCAAGGGCAGTGCACTGAAATGCTATTGATATTTAGTTCGAACCTGTTTTGCAGGGAGTTGGCTCGTAACTGAGTAACACAAACAAGCAGGTCACAGATTCGATCACCAGTCTGTACGGAGAGGTCGTAGGACAGTCATGAGTTCAGTAAGAGATGACGCTATGCATTGTTAAGACTGCTTGCTTCCACTTACATAACACTGACTCTCCACGTCTGCCTTGCTCTATCCGAACCATAACTGGCATATAAGTGCCAATTATTTCAACTCCATTTCTTCTCTTTATTTACCAGGGATTGAGGGAGCAGCATTTATCTTGCAAGGGAAGATTGGACAGGCTAGGCCTATATCTATTGGAGTTTAGAAGACTGAGAGGTGAAGTTACTGAAACAGACAAGATCCTGAGGGAACTTGATAGAGTGGATGTTGAAAGGATGTTTTCCCTTTATGGGGGACACAAGTACTAGAGGGGAAGTTTAAAAAGAAGGGGTCTCCATTTAAGACAGATGAGAACAATAATTTCCTTTGAGTTGTGAATTTTTGGAACTTTCTTAGTTGGAACATAACAGTGACAGAGTCATTGACTATTGTTAAGACAGAAGGAAATAGATTCTTGACTGAAACGGGACAGAGTTTGTGATTATTGGAGGGTGTTTGAGAAGGGGGGCAGTGAGGTAAATAAAGTATAGAGTCAAGGCCATAATGATTTCAGCTGATGGAAGCGACTGAATAGCCGACTGCTTCTAATTTGCACGTTTTTGTCATATCTGATCTGGTATACAATCCTCCAACCCCATTACAAAGAATTGTGAATGTAACCCAGTCCATTAGGGAAACCAGCCTCCCATCCATTGAGTCTGTCTACACATCCCGCTGCCTCAGCAAAGCAGCCAGCATAATCAAGGACTTCTTGCACCCCGAGTGTTCTCTCTTCCACCTTCTTCCATCAGGAAAAGATACAAAAGTCTGAGATCAGGTACCAAATGATTCAAGAACAGCTTCTTCCCTGCTGCTGACAGCCTTTTGAATGGACCTACTTTATATTAAGCTGATCTTTCTCTATACCCTAGCTGTGACAGTAACACTACATTCTGCACCCTCTCTTTTCCTTCTCCTCTATATACTCTATGAATGGTATGTTGTGTTGGTAGAGCATGCAAGAAACAATACTTTTCGCTGTATACTAATGCATGTGATAACAATAAATCAGATCAAATATCTGCCTCCTTGCTGTTCTTGACCTGCAGTATTGCTGAAGAATGTTTGGTTGTTTAGTGTTGTGCATTTCCTTGTAGTGATATACTGGTGAACATAAACATCATAGACTGTCCTGAATGCCAGCTTGATTAAGGCAGAGAATTACTGAGCTGATTGGGTTTGAGTTGTCCTCTCTGCTGATCTCAGCTAGAGTCCGCTAATGGCCAAAGAAGGTTTGACTTCAGGAAGGAAACATCAGGTAGACTTTTCAATCCTGGTTAATGCCAAGAACCTCCACCCATTCCTATCGGAAGGTTTGTTAGACATAACCATTGGATGTGGTTGTGTTAGTTCATCATATGATAGCCCACGCAGTTGAATAACCTCCTGGTACACTTTGTCCAGTATCATGTAGGAAGATTGGACCTTGGAGGAGGGGCTGGATGGTGACTCTGGGCCAACAGGTGTCAGCACCTGTGCTAGAGGAGAAAGAAAGAAGCATTAGAATCCCCTAAAGAATGGAGTGTGATTGATATTCTGTCCATGCCTGCAAATGTAGACACATTTCAAAAACAAAATGGTGTAGTAAATGACATGCCAGATGCTCTTCATTTCATTCTAATTACTATAATGTGGGCTCATATGAAGATTAGTAGTTACATCTGCTCAGGTTCATCTGTCATTTGAGAGGACCTGGATTGCTGTGTGCATTTAGAACTTTATTAATGCTGCTACCTGATGGAGACCTAATGAGCGGCTCCCAGCCCCCTGCCAACCCCACCGAAACAGGGTCTCCTACGGAGTGAGGCTCCTCCTTCGAGGGCAGTCATGTGGAAGGAATGCTTGGTGGTGGGAAGTTTGACGTGAAGTAATGGATTGTTTCTTTGCAGTCCTGGTGGACAGTAGCAATGAGGGCAGAGCCTTGTGAGGAAAGACTTACATTTCTAAAACATTTTTGCGACCTCATTAGTTCATAAGTTCATAAGAGATGTTGCCTGGCATGGAGGATATTAGCTATGAGGAGAGATTGAATAAACTGGGAAAGAGATAGAAGGGACGTGGAGAAGGTGAACTGTTGGAAGCTTTTTCCCAAGACAGAAATGACAGTTACAAGGGGGCACAGCTTCAAGGTAAGGGGGAAAACATTCAGTGGAGATGTGTAGGGGCAATTTTTTACATAGAGGGTGGTGGGGGCCTGGAATGCACTGCCAAGTGTCAGGGGGACTAGGTAGGGTAAGTGCATGGGGTTATGAGGATAGGGTTTGGGTGGGATTATGGTCAGTGTAGACTGAATGGGCCACATGGCCTCCTTCTGCACTGTAGAATTCTATGAAATGGGGTGGTTGAGGCAGATACATTAGCAACATTTAAGATTTATCTGGATAGATATATGAATAGAGGGATGCAAGTGATGGTCTAGATAGGACAATGTGATCAGCACAGGCTTGATGGGCTGAAGGGTTGTTCCCTTGCTATACTATTCTTTGTTGCATATAGGAATAGTCATTCAGCCCATTGAGTTGGCTCTGCCATTCGATCATGGCTGGTAATTGAAGTGCTTTTTGTTTGAAGAAATTAAGAAATAGGAACAGGAGTAGGTGAAATGGCCTCGAACTTGCTATGCCATTTGACCCGGCATGGCTGATCTCTGGCCTCTACTCCACTTTCTCACCCAGGTTCCCATCTTCCTGGATTCCATGAGAAAACAAACCTTGAACATATTCAGTGTTGGCGCAACTGCCACCCCTTAGAACATAGAACACTACAGCACAAACAGGCCCTTCGGCCCACAAGTTACGCTGATTGCATCCATACCTACCAGGCCATAAAACGATCTTTAACTCCCAATCCCATTAAATCCCATGTACACATCAAACTTATCACTCATTATAGTGGAGAGTTCCAAAGATTCTAAAGAAATTGAAGATCTTTTTCACCGTTTCAGTCCTAAATGATCTTCCTCTTGCCCTGAGGCACTTCCCTGTTATTGGTTCCCCAGCCAGAGGAAAACAGCCTCTGAGTGTACTATCTAGGAAACACTGCAGCCAATTTATGCACAGCCATCTCCCACAATAACAGTGAGCCACACAAACAAATAATCTGCTTTTCGGCATTGGTTGAGGGACAAATAGTGGCCAGAAGACTGGGGAGAATTTGTCTCCTTTTTGAAATAGCACCATGGTATATTTTCAGTTCACCTGGGAGGGCATTCGTTTTAATGTCTCAAATGAAGGATGACACCTTCACTGCACAGTGACACAGTGGTTAGCACTACTTCTCTCAGCACCAGGGACCCAGGTTCAGTTCCGGTCTTGGATATCTGTCTGTGTGAAGTTTGCATGTTCTCTCCGTGTCTACGTAGACATTCTCCGGGTCCTCTGGTTTCCTCCCACTGTCCAAAACTGTGCAGGTTAGGTGGCTTTTCGTGCCAAATTTGTGAGATTACAGCATTAGGGTGGGGAAGAGTCATAGAGCATGGAAACAGGCCCTTCGACCCATGCAACTTTTTAAAAAATCTCTAAGCTAATCCCAAATGCCCACATTTGGTCCATGTCCCTCTATACCTATGTAACTATCTAAATGCTTTTTAAAAGATAAAATTGTATGCATCTCTACTACTACCTCTGGCAGTTTGTTCCAGATGCTGATCACCCTCTGTGTGAAAAAAATTGTCCCTTTAGTACTTTTGTATCTCTCCCCTCTCACCTTAAACCTATGGCCTCTAGTTTTAGACTTCCCTATCTTTGGGAAAAGATATTGACTATCTACTTTGTCTATGCCCCTCATTATTTTGTAGACTTCAATAAGGTCACCTCTCAGCTTCCTACATGCCAGAGAAAAATGTACCAGTCAATCCAGCCTCTCCTTACAGCTCAAATCATTAAGTCCTGATAGTATCCTAGTAAGTCTTTTCTGCACTCTTTCAAATTTAGTAATATCCTTTCTATAATACAATGACCAGAATTGTACACAGTATTCCAAGTGTGGCCTTACTAATGTCTTGTACAACTTCAACAAGATGTCCCTCCTTCTATATTCAGTGTTCTGATTGATGAAATCAAGCATGCTGAATGCTTTCTTCACCATTCTGTCCACCTGTGATTCCACTTTCAAGGAGTTATGAAAATGCACCCCGAGATCTCTTTGTTCTGTAACTCTCCCCAACACCCTACCATAAACTGAGTAAGTCCTGTCCTGCTTCAGTCTACCAAAATGCATTACCTCGCAGTTATTTAAATTAAACTCCATCTGCCATTTGTCAGCCCACTGGCCCAATTGATCAAGATTCTGCTGCAGTTGGAGATGCTACCAATTTAGTGTCATCTGCAAACTTACTGATCATACCCTCTATATTCTCATCCAAATCATTAATATAAATGACAAATAACAGTGGGCCCAGCACTGATCCTGAGGCACACTGCTGGCGTGGAGAGGACTTGAGTAAAATAATCCGTTAGAGAGCCAGTACAGACCCGATGGGCCAAATGTCCTCTTCTGCATTGTAA
Source organism: Sphyrna mokarran (assembly GCA_024679065.1). Lineage (NCBI taxonomy): Eukaryota > Metazoa > Chordata > Chondrichthyes > Carcharhiniformes > Carcharhinidae > Sphyrna > Sphyrna mokarran. The sequence continues at coordinate 11,550,868 of JAGIQG010000009.1, forward strand.
AGATTCTACTTCTGACAGTGCAGCACTCCCTCAAGTACTGCATTGAAGTATCAGCCTCGCAATTGTGCCCAAGTCTGGAGTGGGTCTTGAACTCATAACCTTTTGACTCAGGCAAGAGCGTAATCTGTAGAAAGTTTCTGCAGAGACCATTTTGATTGTTATTCGTTGTCTTCTGTATTTCGAGCTTGTTCTGCAGGATTATTTGGACACTGAATTCTATTATTTACTCAGAAAAGGCACACAGGGTAGGGTATGAAGCCTGTTGCGAAGTTTTGAAGTAACAAGTAAGTTAAACATTGGCCGGACCTTGCCTGACACGGAATCAGAGCGTGTGATGGCCTGACAACATAAAGCTCCATTGACCTTGGGTGAGAACTTTCAGTCTCACCTGAATGAGGCTGTAAAATCCCGCCCAGTGTGTTTTTTATTCATTCAGTGGATATGTTTTTCATTCATTCGTTCAGTGGCTGGATCAGCAGTTACTGCTCATCACTAATTGCCCTTGAACTAAGTGGCATTTCTGAGTCATATTGCTGTGGGTGTGGAGTCACGTGGGCCAGACCAGGTAAAGATGGCAGATTTCCTTCTGCGAAGGAAATCATTAATGAACCAGATGGTTTTTCCAAAATTTTTTTTTGATAATGGTTTCATGGTCACCAGTGGACTTTATAATTCCAGATTTTTTTTTGTTGAATTCAAATTTCAACATCTGCTGTGGTGAGATTTGAACTCGAAGCATTACCTTGAGTCTCTGGATTACCAGTCCAGTAACAATACTAGCGTACCACCACGTGGCCTGAGATCTTTACAATATGATGTGATTTTTTTATCAGCTTTGGCGGTCATCAGCACTCGATGTAGCTGCCGGTTGCACTTTAATTTATTAATCCCGATTACAGTATGACTCCTGAGCATTTTTTATCCTAGTTTATGACCTCTTCTGATTAAATTCTTACCTTCCAGTTGGTCTTAAAAGTATCCATTTTTCTCTGTCTAAGCACTATGACATTTATTGGCAGTTTAGAACAAAAACAAATACATTCACAAACCAGCTCCAGAAGAGCTGTTGGGAACTGTACAGAAAATCTACTCGGAGGACGGATGTGTTTTGAAGGATGGGTTCTCCGTAAGCAGGGAATTAATCACCAGCTTCACTCTGCAGACACTTCTGATTTCATCTGTTGTGCTCTGTTGATTCAAATTCAAAATGATCATCTTTGTATTCACATCCTCCCATCACCGCACCACCATATCCTTTATCTTTCTGTGCCATAGTGGCACAATGGTTGGCACTGCTGCCTCACAGTGCTAGTGATCTGGATTCGATTCCTGGCTTGGGTCACTGTCTGGGCAGAGTCTGCACGTTCTCCCTGTGTCTGCATGGCTTTCTTCTGGTTTCCTCCCACAGTAAAAATATGTGCTGGTTAGGTATATTGGCCATGCTAAATTGCCTCTTAGTGTACTGAAACAGGTGTGGGAGTGTGGCGACTAGGGGATTTTCACGGTAACTTCATTGCCGTTTTAATGTAAGCCTACTTGTGACTAATCAATAAACCTTACTTTTATTTTTTTCATTGCTGTGCCTTCAATTAGGGAAACTCTAACTCTGGAATTTCTTAATGGCATGGTGGCTTAATGGCACAGTGGTTAGTACTGCTGCCTCTCAGCACCAGGGACCCGGATTCGATTCCCAGTTTGGGTCACTTTTTGTGCAGAGTCCGCTAGTTCTCCTGTGTCTGTGTGTGTTTCCTCCTATAGTCCAAAAATGTGCTGGTTAGGTGCACTGGCTATGCTGAATTCTCCTTCAGTGTACTCGAACAGGCGCCAGAGCGTGGCAACAAGGGATTTTCACAATAATTTCATTGTACTTGTCACAGTAATAATTAAAATTCTATTCCTCTCTCTCCCCCCTTCAAGATGCTCCTCAAAACCTTTGACTAAGCCTTGGCCTCTGTCATTATATCACCTTCTGTGGCATGGGTGCCTAACTGCCTAATCTGAGAATGTCGCTCCACTGCATCTTGGGATGTTGTAGGTGCTACCAAAATGCAGCTTGTAATGTACTGGGTTAAAAGGTACAGTCACGGATCCATTAGCATGCAGGAATTTGTATGTTTTATGCCATTAAGTGAGAGAGCTTTTGTGAAAATGTGCAATTAGGAAGACAAATGGTTTTATTGGCCTCTATTGTGAGAGGAGTTGAAGTGGAAATGTTATACTGATATTGTCTGGAGCCTTATGAGATCACACTTGGAGTGCCAATGTGATCTCTTTACCCAAGGAAGGAAATATTTGCAGTGAATGTTCAGCAAACAGATTGCTGGGATGGTGGGACTGTCCGATGCAGAAAGATTGAGGAAGTTTAGAAGAATGAAGTTGACCTAACTGAAACACGCACAATTCTTAGGGTTTGACAAGGTAGATGCAAGAAGGACATTTTCTTTGGCTGGGATTTCCTTGGGTATGGGATTGGGATTGGGGGTGGTCTAGAACTAGGGAACACAGTCTCAGAATAAGAAGTAGGTCTTTCAGATTATGAGGAGGAATTCCTTCACTAAGGGCAATGAATCTTTGAATTCTCTATACTGGATAGCTAAGGAGGTGCAGTCATTGAGCATGTTCGAGATGGATATCGATTGCATTGCACAGTGGTTAGCTCTGCTGCCTTACAGCACCAGGGACCCAGGTTCGATTCCTGGTTTGGATCACTGTCTACACAGAGTCCGCTCGTTCTCCCTGTATCTGCATGGGTTTCCTCCCACAGTCCGAAAGATGTGCTGGTTAGCTGCATTGACCGTGCTAGATTCTCTCTCAGTGTACCCAAACAGATGCCGGAGTGTGACGATTAGGGGATTTTCACAGTAACTTCACTGCAGCTTAATGTAAGCCTACTTGTGACATCAATAAATAAAACTTTAAAAATAACTCAGATATTGTAGCTATCAGTAGAAATGGATGTAGTGGGAAAAACAGCATTGAGGTTGACCTATTTGAATGGCAAAGTGGGGCTGAGTGGTCTACTTCTCCAATTTTCAGTGTTCTGATGAAGTATGCATTGGGAGCTCCAATTGTGCTCGCAGTTCTAGGTCTCCACATCACTCATGGAAGCTCCCCAGGCACCAACCTCCACCTTGCAGCCCGAACTTGGGACAGGGATGCATGGCGTTTCCTTCTCCAATAAAAGTCTTTTTTGTTTAAACACTTATGCCCGTGCATTCCGTAAATGGGAGCCCAGAAACAGGCACCAAAGTAAAATGAGGTTTATGAAAGGGAAAGAATCTAAACTTCTCCCTGACAAAGATGTGGTGATCTTCTGTGAGTATTTTTAATATAAAGTGCACAATTCTCCCATCAGTCAACATAACTGGCTAATGTGTGAAGCTTGTGGGGGAAAATGTAATGAGCTCCAGTTTTTACCTGGATGAATCATGAATAACGCTTTATAAAGCTGCATGAAACAGGGCTGTATGCTGCATGCAGCAAGAAGAGCGATTTAATTACCTGTCTCAAATTTGGTGATTTGTTACCAGATATCTCTCTCTTTTTTGAAAAAAAAGGATGTAAATTCAAAGGTGCAGTGAAGAGATAGGAAGTGGGGAAGGTGCATTTGGAATAAACTGGGTTCTCATCTTTCGCAGACGATAGCGGATCCACCGTAGCATCAGCTGCCAGAAAGAGAATTAAGTCCTGGGTTTGCACTGGGAGGTTGGTGGTGTGTTGTTTCAGAGAGCTCATTTTTAACTATCAGCATTGGCGGGCAACAGCTGTGTTGATCTCTTCCTTCTTTGTCACTGCAGGTTTACTGCGAAAATTGAACCAGAACATTGAAAATTGGAGAAGTAGGCCACTCAGCCCCTCTTTGCCATTCAAACAGATCGACCTCAATGCCATTTTCCCCATTACATCCATTTCCATTGATACCTACAATATCTTTTTTTTAATAGTTTTATTTATTGGTGTCACAAGTAGACTTACATTAATGCTGCAATGATGTTACTGTGAAAATCCCCCGGTTGCCATACTCTGAGCCTGTTCGGGTACACCGAGGGAGAATTTAGCATGGCCAAAGGGGCAGCAAGGTGGCACAGTGGTTAGCACTGCTGCCTCACAGAGTCAGAGAACCAGGTTCAATTCCAGCTTCAGGTCACTCATTGTCTGTGTGGAATTTATTCCGGGTGCTCTGGTTTCCTTCCACAGTGCAAAGATGTGCGAGGTTAGATGCAAAATTGCTCTTAAATGTTAGGGAGATTAGCAGAGTAAATCCATTGGCTTATGGGTCTGAGTGTGATTGTGGTTGGTGCAGACATGATAGGCTAAGTGCTTCTGCACTGTAGGGATTCTGTGAAATACCCAGAAGATATTCGAGTAACGCCACTTGTAATGGATCAGCGAAATTACTTCCTTGCTAGCTTATTTATCTTAACCTGAGGAGAATGCCTATATGACCGAGACAAGTAATGGCATTCTTTCCACAGTTAACATTGTTTGTCTGCTGAAGAAAAGCAGAAGAGACAATCTGGGCAATTATAGGCCTGTGAGCCTTACATCAGTGATGGAGAAATTATTGGAGAAGATTCTTAGGGACAGGATTTGATTTGATTTAATTTATTATTGTCACATGTATTAAGACACATTGAAAAGTATTGTTTCTTGCACGCCATACAGACAAAACATACTGTTCATAGAGAAGGAAACAAGAGAGTACAGAATGTAAACATGCTAAAATGAAATTTTAGAAGCATAGAACGAGAATAAAAGATAGAAAGTATTCTGGGCATCTCTTGCAAAATGTTGCCTTGTGTTGGTGCCAACTTGGAATCCACGTTTGGAAGAGAATAACTTATTGGCGCGGTTTTGTAAAGGGGAGATCATGTGTCACAAACTTGATCAAGTTCTTTGAGGAAGTGACAAAAAAGGGGCAGTGGATGTTGTGTACATAGACTTTAGTAAAACATTCAATAAGGTTCGTCAAGGCAGGCTGATACAGAAAGTGCAATCGTATGGGTTCAAGGTGAACTGGTAAGATGGATACAAAACTGGTTTGGGCATAGAAAGCAGAGAACGGAGGATACTTTTCTAACTGGAGATGTGTGACAAGTTGTGTTCCACAAGGGTCAGTGCTGGGGCCTCTGTCATTTGAAATGTATATAAATGATTTGGAGGAAAATTAGGCAGAGTGTTGAGTAAATTTGCAGATGATATAAAAATTGGAGTAGTGGATAGTGAGGAGGATAGTCAGAGGGTACAGCAGGATATAAATGGGCCGGACGGAAGGATGGAATTTAACTGGACAAATATGAGGTGATGCAATTTGGAAGTACAGTAAATTACAGTAAAAGGTGGAGCCCTTAGAAATATTAGCATACAGAGGAATCTAGGCATGCAGATCCACAGTCCCCTGAAGGTGGCAACTCTGTGGACAAGGTGATCAAGAAGGCATGTGATGTGCTGGCCTTCATTGGTCAGGGCATTGAGTATAGGAATTGGAAAATCACGTTGCAGCTGTATCAGACTTTGGTTAGGTCATATTTAGAATATTGTGTACAGTTCTGGTTGCCACAGCACCAAAAGGATGTTGATGCATTGGAGAGAGTGCAGGAGAAATTTATCAGGGTGTTGCCTGGTTTGGAGGATATGATCTATGAAGAAAGGTTAAACAAATTTGGATTGTTTTGATTGGAGTGTTGGAGGATGAGGGGGAACTCATAGAGGTTTTCAAGATTATGACAGGCTTGGATGGAGTGGATATTCAAAGCCTTTATCCTAGAGTCAAAGGGTCAATTACTTCGGGTCATAGATAGAAAGTGAAAGGGGTAAATTTAGAAGAGATGTAAGGGGCAAGTTTTTCACACAGAGGGTAGTGAATGCCTGGAATGTGCTGCTGGAGTAGGTGGTGGAAGCAGATTCTATAACAACGCTCAGGAGGCATCTGGATAGATACAAGAATAGGCAAGGAATAGAGGGATATGGATCATGTAGAAGCAAGAAAATATTAGAGAGGCATCTGTGGTGGCACAGATTTGGTGGGCCGAAGGGCCTGTTCCTGTGCTGTACTGTTCTTTGTTCTTACCGAACAGTGGAGCAAGCTCGAGCAATTGAATGGCCTACTCATACTTTTTATGCACTTGTGTTAAATTTGTTAAGGGATTTTGGTCCATGTAATTGCTGCTGAGGAACACAATATGTGCTAGTTGGGATAGCTCGTACCAAACATCTCCTCCAACAACCCGCCCCCCCACTCCGCGCAGCCCCACCCCATCACCACCACCACCACCATCACCAACAAGCTACCACCCTTCTCCTTTGCCAATATACCCGACAAGAGCAGGGTATCTGGGATTCATGATCAGGTTCTTTTCCACCCCACACCTTCCCCTTGGGCAGGTGAGAGTTTCATTGAATGGCTGACCCAAAATGGTACCATTCAGACTTCGCTAAGACTTTTAACATGCGCTTGGCACCAGATGCTCACTTTGCCAGGGCCACAGGCTCCGAAGACAGGCCGAGATGGGAAGTATATTTGTGTTTTTTTTGTTTCCTTGTGAATCACAGAAATGCTATTCCAGGCCCCTGGATGACACCTTGGACCTCCCCATGTCCTTGCTTATTATTGCACCCCGCTCCCCCAACCAACATATATCTCTGACTACTGAGACATTTCCCTTGGATTCAGAAGGCATATCCATTAACACTGCTCCCTCATCAAGTTTAGACGCAAAATAAAACCTTTTCTTTATCACCACATTGTGTGCCCTAACCCCCACTCCCCCACATCAGTGTACAGAATCATAGAATACTACAGTGCAGAAAGAGGCCATTCAGCCCATTGAGTCTGCACAGACCACAATCCTACTCAGGCCCTATCCCCACAACCCTATGCATTTACTCCAGCTAGTCCCCCTGATACTAAGGGGCCAATGGCGAATCCACCTACCTAGACCCCTTTGGACTGTGGGACGAATCCAGAGGAAACCCATGCAGACATGGGGGGAATGTGCAAACTCCAGGCAGACAGTGACCGAAGCTGGGAATTGAACCTGGGTCACTGGCGCTGTGAGACAGCAGTGCTAACCACTGTGCCACCGTGCCATCCCAGATAAATAATGTAATTTCCTTACTCCATGCCAGCAATCTTGTTGCCTTGTTTGAGCGGCATTGTTGATTTGGCAATCGTTTCTCATTGGGGTCTTGTTACTTGGGAACAAGTTGTGGACTCGCCTACTTTGGGGGCATTCAAATGTTCGGTGGATAGGCATATGGATGATATTGGAATAGTTTAGGTTAGAGGGTCCACTGGCCGGCGCAACATCGAGGGCCGAAGGGCCTGTACTGCGCTGTAATTTTCGGTGACAAGTGGTGTACCTCGGGTCTGTTTTGGGGCCCCTGCTGTTTGTAATTTTTATAAATGATCTGGATGAGGGTATTGAAGGATAGATTAGTAAATTTGCAGATGACACTAAAGTCGGTGGAGTGGTAGATAGTGAAGAGGGGTGTTATAGTTTTCAGAGGGACTTGGACAAGTTGCAGAGCTGGGCCGAGAGGTGGCAAATGGAGTTTAATGTGGAAAAGTGTGAGGTAATGCACTTTGGCAGGAATAATAAATGTGTAGAGTATAGGGCTAAGGGTAGGATTCTTAATAGTGTTGATGAACAGAGGGATCTTGGTGTATATGTGCATAGATCCCTGAAAGTAGGCAGTCAAGTCGAGAAGGTTGTTAAGAAGGCATATGGAGTGTTAGCTTTTATTGGTAGGGGGATTGAATTTCAGAGCTGCAACGTCATGTTGCAACTGTACAAAACTCTAATGCGGCCGCACTTGGAGTATTGTGTGCAGTTCTGGTCCCCGCATTATAAGAAAAATGTGGAGGCATTGGAGAGGGTACAGAGGAGGTTTACCAGGATGTTGCCTGGTATGGAGGGCAGGTCTTATGAAGAGAGGCTGAGGGATTTGAGATTGTTTTCGTTAGAAAGGAGCGGCTAAGAGGGGACCTAATCGAAACATATAAGATGATTAGAGGTTTAGATAGGGTGGACAGTGATAGCCTTTTTCCTAGATGGAGAAAGCTAGCACGAGGGGACACAGCTTTAAATTAAGGGGTGATAGTTATAGGACGGATATCAGAGGTAGGTTCTTTATCCAAAGGGTGGTTCGGGAGTGGAATGCCCTGCCTGCAGCAGTTGTAGATGCGCCAAGTTTGGTGGCGTTTAAGAGGTTAGTTGATAAGTATATGGAAGAGAAGGGAATGGTTTAGTTTGGAGGGGCATTGCTTTTTATATTGGTCGGCGCAACATCGAAGGCCGAAGGGCCTGTTCTGTGCTGTTATGTTCTATGTAATGTTCTATGTTCTAACACCATCGTTTCTGTTTCGAACCTCGGGCTTTAATTGCTGTCGCAGTTTGTTAATGAATGATTTGTAAAACTTCTGTATTTATTTTTAGCTACTCTACAGAAAGCCAGGCGACTCCAACGCTGAAATATGTGGACCAACTTGCTGTGGCGCAGATAATTCATCAGGTATGATTAAACCCTCACTCTTTAAATGCTATTGCAGAGGCTCATTTAACTCCAGGGCCCATCCATTCCCCAAGAAGGATTCTGTTTTTGCACATCATGCGCATAACTTTTCTAAGAGGCTTGTGATGATGGGTTGAAGCTGCTATATTTATGTGTGATTGATTTTTCTTTCTGCACAGCGGATTGAGAAATAGAGCTGGAAACTAGGTCTGGTCTGCCTGCTTCACTGCGCTGGGAGAACCTTAAAGATCCTTCGTCCTTGCAAATTACTACCCATTTCTTCACCCAGAGGGTGGTGAATGTGTGGAATTCATTATCACAGAAAGTAGTTGAGGCCAAAAACATTGTCTGATTTCAAGACAGAAACTAGATATAGCTCTTGGGACTAAAAGGAGCCAGGGATATGGGAGGACGAAGGGGGGGGGAAATCAAGATATTGAATTTGATGATCAGCCGTGATCAAGATGAATAGCAGGGCAGGCTCGAAGGACTGAAGGGCCTACTGCTGTTTCTAGTTTCTATCTTCAATCTCCCTTTTTTCTGTGAAGTTATTGAACGTGCTGTTGCCACCAATATCGCTACCTATCTTCCCTGCAATTGCGTGCTTGGGTTCTGTTCGATCAGATTTTCGTGCTTGCCACATCAGTGAAGCATCGCTTTAAGCAATCATTGATGTGTCCTCATGACCGGTTAACAATCACTCTCGCACACTAACCTGGGTAGAACTGCCTTCCAGGATAACTTCCCTGCTTCTCTTCCATGAAGAAGGTGCTGTGGGATTGTTTCTGTCCACAACATCTCACGGGAAGGATTCACTCGGGTCTGCACTGTGAGTGCCAGCTGAGAATATGTACCCTGGAGTGTGGCTTGAACCCACAACCTTCTGCCCCAGGGTAGTGAAAAAGGCCAGAAACTCCAACTCCAGAGAGAGGGAAAAAGCACTGTCGCTCCTTCCCGCTTCGAGGTGCTATTGAAAAATGAAACTAAAGACTGGAATTTTCTAGAATCCTTACAGTGCAGAAAGAGGCCATTCGGTCCATCAAGTCTGGGCCCACAACAGTCCCACCTAGGCCCTATACCCATAATGCCATTTATTTACCCTGGTAATCCCTCTAACCTACGCATCCCGGGACACTAAAGGACAAGTTAGCATGGCCAATACACCTCACTCATATATCTTTGGAATGTAGGAGGAAACCAGAGCACCCAGAGGAAGCCCACACAGATACAGGGAGAATGTGCAAGCTCCACACAGTGACCCAAGCCAGGAATCGAAACCAGGTCCCTGGTGCTGTGAGCAGCAGTGCTAATCACTTGTGCCACCATCGCCCATTTTCTGTGGGGAGGAAATATAGCTGTGCTCAGGCCTTTCAGTCAACCTCAATCAAGCTCCGCTCAATATTTTTCAAAGGACCATTAAAGCCCAGAACACTGCGTAAATCCAGATTAAAATCTGCACGATGTCCATTATATTAGAGGACAACACAGTGCCGACAAAATCCTGCAAAGAAACATATTTAAAGTACATTTTGTAAAGGCACAGTATCGTCATATTCGGAAAGCTACCTCTGAGCCACTGTTAATACCAAGTTGCCTATGTCACTGTTTGAATTCAGAGGCCAGAACGCCACCAGTTTCAAAGGTTGTGAATTCTTGTCCCGCTCCAGATGTAGAAGCATTTAGCTTGACACTTAAATGCAGCATTGCGAGAGTGTTGTATTGTCAGTGAATTAGATCTTCAGAGCTGTCGGATAAATGCAGAAGAGCGGCACCTGATGAGTTGCTTTTGCAGAGAGCTAGCACAGATACGATGAGCTGAGTGGCCTGTTTCTGTGCTGTGGCTGATCTGTGAACAGGAAATTGCCCCTGTTCCAGGACAAGCATTCCTCCCTCTGATATGATCGCTTGAAGCAGATTAAGTGTTTGTTCATCCAGTCACTGCTGAGTTTCTGCCGCTTTATCAAGGTGACAGTCTCTCTGAAGGATGGTTGACACTTTTGGATCGGGCATTTACAAAAGGGAAATTGTGCTTGATGTATCTACTGGAACTCTTTCAGGATGTAATTACTAGAGCTAGCCAATGGATATGGTTTACTTAGATTTTCAGAATGCTTTCGACTAAGTCACACATAACCGACTACTATGTAAAGTTAAAGCACATGGGATTGTGGGTAGTGTTTTGACATGGATAGAAAACTGGTTAGCGGATAGGAAGCAAAGAGTTGGCATAAATGGGCCCTTTTTGATTGGCAGGCAGTGACTAGAGAGGTTCTTCAGGGATCTATGCGAGGACACCAAATATTGACAATATATATTAATGATTTGGTAGAGGGAACTGAATGTATTATCTCCAGATTTACAGATGATACAAAGTTGGGTGAGAGGATGAGCTGTGAAGAGAATGCAGAGATGGTTCAAAGTGATTCAGACAGGCTAAGTGGGTGGGCATATGCACTGCAGATGGATAAATGTGAGGTTATCCACTTTGGTAGCAATAATAGGAAAACAGATTATTACCTAAATGGTGTAAGTTGAGAGAAGTGGATACTCAGTGAGATCTTGGTGTCCTCGTGCATCAGTTGCTAAAAGTCAGTGCACAGGTATAGCGGGCAATAAAGAAGGCAAATGGTATGTTGGCCTTCATAGCAAGAGGATTTGAGTATAGCGATAAGGATGTTTTTCTGCAGTTGTATAGAGTGTTTGTATGGCCACACCTGGAATATTGTGTGCAGTTTTGGTAATCTCGTCTGAGGAAGGATGTCCTTGCTGTAAAGGGAATATAACAAAGGCTTACCAGACTGATTCCTGGAATGGCAGGTCTGTCATATGAGGAGAGACTAAATTGGTGAGGATTATATTCCCTGGAGTTTAGAAGAGTGAGAGGTGATCGCATTGAAACTTATAAAATTCAACAGGATCAGACAGTGCAGATGCATAAAGTATATTCCCAATGATGGGAGGAGTCCAGAACTAGGGGTCATAGTTTGAGAATAAGGGTAAACCTTTCAGAACTGAGGTGAGGAGAGATTTCTTTGCCCAAAGGGTAGTGAAAGCTTGGAATTTACTATCAGAGAATTCAGTTGAGGCCAAAACATTGTCTGATTTTGAGAAGAAATTAGATATAGTTTTCGGGCTAAAGGAATTAAGGGATATGGGAAGAAGGGGAGGGGTCAAGATATTGAATTTAATGACAGCCATGATCAAAATGAATGGTGGAGTAGGCTCGAAAGGCCAAATGGCCTACTCCTGCTTCTAGTTTCTATTAAAACATAGAACAATACAGCACAAACAGGCCCTTTAGCCCACGAGTTGCGCCAATCACATCTACCAATCCACAGACCTATCTATAACCCCTATCCTATTCGTTTCCATATACTCATCCAGAAATCTTTTAAAAGACCCCAGTGAGTTTGCCCTAACAACCTCTGACGGCAGCCGATTCCATTCACTTACCATCCTCTGAGTGAAAAACTTACCCCTGACATCTCTTTTGTATTTGCTTCCCTGAACCTTAAATCTGTGTCCTCTCGTAGTGACCATTTCAGCTCGGGGAAATAGTCTCTGAGAGTCCACCCTATCTATCCCTCTCAACATTTTATAACCCTCTATCAGGTCGCCTCTCAACCTACGTCTCTCCAGTGAGAAGAGTCCCAGCTCCCTCAACCTATCTTCATAAGGCCTGCCTCCCCATCCAGGCAGCATCCTTGTAAATCTCCTCTGAACTCTCTCAATAGCCTCTACATCCTTCCTATAATGAGGCGACCAGAACTGCGCACAATACTCCAACTGGGGTCTGACAAGAGTCTTATAGAGCTGCATCATTACCTCTGACTCCTAAACTCTATTCCTCGATTAATGAAGGCCAGTACACCGTACGCCTTCTTGACCACTTCCTCCACCTGCGAGGCCGATTTAAGAGTCCTATAGACCCGGACCCTGAGATCCTTCTGCTCTACAACACAGCTAAGACTCCTACCCCTTATATTGTACTCCTTCATCCCATTATTCCTGCCAAAATGGACCATTACACATTTATCCGCATTGAAGTCCATCTGCCACTTCGCCGTCCAGTCTTGCATCCTGTCTATGTCCCGCTGCAACTTTTGACATCCCTCCAGACCATCCACAACACCACCGACCTTTGTATCGTCGGCGAACTTGCTAACCCATCTCTCCACTTCCTCATCCAGGTCATTTATGAAAATGACAAACAGCAGGGGTCCTAGAACAGATCCCTGGGGAACTCCAACTGGTTACCGACCTCCATGCAGAACAAGACCCATCCACAACCACCCTCTGCCTTCTGCCGGCAAGCCAGTTCTGGATCCACGAGGCCAAAGCCCCTTGGATCCCATGCCCTCTCACCTTCTCCAGAAGCCTTGCATGGGGGATTTTATCAAACACCTTGCTAAAGTCCATGTACACTACGTTCACGCCCTTCCTTCGTCAATGTGTTCGGTCACATTTTCGAAGTACTCAACTAGGCTCGTAAGGCATGACCTGCCCTTGACAAAACCATGCTAACTATTTCTAATCAGTCCAAACTTCTCCAAATGTTCATATATCTTATCCCTCAGAAGCCTCTCCATCAGCTTACCAACCACTGAAGTCAAACTCACCGGTCGGTAATTTCCTGAACTATCCCTGTTCCCTTTCTTAAAGATAGGAACCACATCTGCAATCCTCCAATCCTCCGGAACCTCTCCCGTTTCCATGGATGACGCAAATATCATCGCCAGGGGCTGTGCAACCACTTCCCTCACCTCCCACAATAACCTGGGGTACATCCCATCCGGTCCCGGCGACTTGTCTATCTTGATAGAATTTAACAGGTCTAACACATCGTCTTTCCTAACATCCACATACTCAATCTTTTCCGTATGCCTCAAACCTGCAAGCCACATCAAACTGAAACTGCAACTCCAACTTGTCTGTCTGGTTAAAAAAAAACGGAGATTGGCTCAAATCTGTTTTTGTTTGTTCATGGGCCAGCATCTATTATCACAGCACCAGATTAAAGTCCAACCAATTTATTTGATAGTAAACTCACAAGTTTTTGGGGTTTGCCCCTTTGTCAGGTGAATGGAGAGTTCTGGCTTCAGAGCATATAACAGCACAGACAGTTTACAGATTACTGATTAAAATGTGAGTCTTTACAACAAACCTTCAAGTCTTAAAGATGCAGACAATATGAGTGGAAAGAGCACTAGGCATAGGTTAAAGAGATGTGTATTGTCCCTAGACAGTACGCTAAGCAAACCCAGGCAAGTCATGGGGGTTACAGATGAGTTCATGTTGCACTAAGATCCTGGTTGAGACCATCCTCATTTGTGTGCAACTTCACTATCAGTCTCTGCTCAGCGACTCTGTGCTGTCGTGTGTTGTGAAGGCTGCCTTGGAGAACGCTTACCCAAAGTTCAGAGGCTGGATGCCCGTGACCACTGAAGTGTTCACCAACAAGAAGTGTCTTGCCTGGTGATTGTTGAGCGATGTTCATTCATCTGTTGTCGCAGTGTCTGCATGGTCTCCTCAATGTACCGTGCTTCGGGACTTCCTTTCCTGCATCATATTAGGTAGACAAAGCTGGCTGAGTTGCAAGAGTATGTACCGTGTACCTGATGGATGGTGTTCTCATGTGTGATGATGTCATCCATGTCGATGATCCAGCATGTCTTGCAGAGGTTGCTGTGGCAGGGTTGTGTGATGTTGTGGTCACTGTTCTCCTGGAGGCTGGGTAGTTTGCTCCGAACAGCGATCTGTTTGAGATTGTGCGGTTGTTTGAAGGCAAGAAGTAGGGTTGTGGGGATGGCCCTGGTGAGATGTTCATCGTCATCAATGATGTGCTGAAGACTCCAGAGAAGATGTCGTAGCTTCTCCACTCCGGGGAAGTACTGGATAACGAAAGGTACTCTGTCCACTGTATCCTGTGTTTGTCTTCTAAGGAAGCCGGTGCGGTTTTTCGCTGTGGCGCGATAGAATTGTCGATCAATGAGTTGAGTGCCATATCCTGTTCTTATGAGGGCATCTTTCAGCATCTGGAGGTGTCTGTGACGATCCTTCTCATCTGAGCAGATCCTGTGTATACGGAGGGCTTGTCCATAGGGGATAGTTTCTTTAACATGTTTAGGGTGGAAGCTGGAGAAGTGGGGCATTGTGTGGTTGTCTGTGGTCTTGCGGCACAGTGAAGTGCTGAGGTGACCATCCTTGATGCAGATGTGTGTGTCCAAGAATGCAACCAATTCCAGAGAATAGTCCATGATGAGTCTGATGGTGCATTTATCCAACATTTATTGCCACCGCCGAGGGCATTTTTAAGAGTCAACCACATTGCTGTGGGTCTGGAGTCACATGTAGGCTAGATCGGGCAGAGAAGACAGATTCCTTCTCTGAAAGGCATTAGTGAACCAGATGGGTTTTTACAACAATCAACAGTGATTTCATGGTCATTAATAGACTTTTAATTCCAGATTTTTTATTGAGTTCACATGTCGCTATCTGCCATGGCAGGGTTCAAACCCAGATCTCCAGAACATTATCCTGCGTATCTGGATTATTAGTCCAGCAACGATACCACTACACCGTGGCATTCCCATTGCTACGGAACTGTTAAATTACCAGCCAGATGTTTAGTTTGACTAAATGCAGATGAATCACAGAAGTAGTAAAGAGAATAGTGCTAGGGAGTCCAAACCTGCTTCAGTGAGTGTAGTGAAGGGGTGAGGGAGTTGGGATGAGATAGAGAACGAACCAAGCCCAAACCCTGTCGAGCATGGACAAGTGGAGTCAGGAAAGATTTGGGGAGGTTTTCCTGAAGTGCAGAGGATTTACTCATATAGGAACAGTCAGTGCACTTTACAGTAATTCCACTGTACATGAAGTTGTTTTGGTCTATTTCTGCAAGATGTGACGAGGCACTCTCGAAATGCAAGCCTTTCTTTCAAGGAGGTAATGGCGTTAAAGACAGATATAGATTTTACTGTCTGCAGGATCGGTGTAGGTTGATGTAAATTATGCGTTAAAGCTTTTGCTTCCACTTGAAACTGTTGACTCCAGGGCTTTCCAGATCTTTGACTGACAGTTTCGCCTTAGGGAAAATAATTTGTGTGCCCAGCAAAGGGAAGATTGAAAATCTGAGACATCTTGTATGACAGAGGCTCCCGGAGGCTCTTTTCAGCTTCCAGTGACCCAACCCGCTGGAAAGGGCCACTTGCCGAAAATTCAGTCTTCACGGCTGGATCATCCGGTAAATGAAATGAACAGCGGACCAGGCGAGTTGTCAATATATTTTCATAAGCAAGAGTGAAGACAGTAATGAATTACAGAACTGTGCTCAGTGGCATTCTCGCCGTTACTGTGCTGCTGTGTCACGCAGGGAATTGGAGATGGCAGTAAACTGTGCGTCCAGGGCAGCCCAGTGTCAAAGTGGCAACCTTGCTTTTGGAATCTTAAAAAGCTGCCAGCTGATGCTGCATCCGGCTGGGGTTTTTGATGTGCTGGCAGGTTAAAGGGTCTCAGCCGGGGCATTCAATTAGTTCGACTTTACCAAACATGTTATTGAGCCTTGGGTCAGCAGGACTTGCGATTAATATTCTTTTAACGCCGTAATGCTGCTCGGATCGTTTAGTACAGTTTCCCACCTCGTTTAATAAACTAGCAGTGGCTTATATAGAAGACAAGCCGTAATCCTGTCTACAAACAACTAAAATCAGAATTGCTGCTCATATTGTCTTAAAGCGCTCTGTTTGTCTTGGCAGAAATAGCCACGTCTACTTACTGATGACAAGAGTTCACAAGTCAGCTATTGCCACAGACTTGATCTGCCTAAAGCTGCAACTTTTACCAAGGGCAGTTAATACACGTGAACACTGAGCCTCTCGATTAGTGTAGAGTGAAGGAGACACGAGTCCTGTTTCTTCACAAAATACGTTTATTTCATTGATCCAATTCCACATACAGTTCTCTAGCAACCAACACCTGTGGCCCTCTTATATATCAGTGACTTTTATTGAATAACTGACGTCAAATTAGGACTTACTTGGAAAGTCTGTCAATCCATTCCTAACAAGCACCATCCCCTGCAAGTTTCCTCCCAGTTGTACGCCATCTTGACAGGGGACACTATTGGGATTTTCACAGCGTCTTCATTGTGGTGTTAATGTAAGCCTATTTGTGACATTAATAAATAAACTTTAAACTGTCACTGGATCAAAATCCTGGTACTCTTTTCTGTGGGTGCCCCTACACCACGTGGACTATAGCGATTCAGGAAGGCAACTCTCCACCATCCATCAATGATAACTAGAGATAGGCAATGAATTGCTGGCCAGCCAGCGACACCCACATCCTGTGAAGGAATAATTTTTAAAAAATAGATCAGATTCCTCAAGGTTAGAGTTAGTGCAGTAGTTAGTGTTTGTGAGCAGTTACCCCACATGGTCTTGGTTCAAAGTCACTATTATTTTCTTAGAAGAAATGGAAGATTTGATTTTACAGCATCTCCTACGAATAAAGGATATCTCAAAGTGCTTTACAGCCAATTTGTGGTGATGTAGGAAGCATAGCAGCCAATTTGAAGATTCTTAAACATTCACTCCCTCTAACACCGGTCACACAATGTTATTGTCACATAGAGTAACCCTGTTATGCCAGCCATTATTTTGTTCACATGGGCAACATAAATGGACAATTCAAAATTACGTTTCAATCAAGGGAGGGAGGCATATTTCACACACCGAGAGATTCTGATAGTTTGTAATAGAGTGCAGAAAAGTCCCTTCAGTCTATTGAGTCAGTACCTAATTTCTTTTTTATTAATGTTACAAGTAGGCTTATATTAACATTGCAATGAAGTTACTGTGAAAATCCCCTCGTTGCCACATTCTGGCACCTGTTTGGGTACACTGAAGGAGAATTTAGCATGGCCAATCCACTTAACTGGCACGTCTTTCAGGTTGTGGGAGGAAACTGGAGCACCTGGAGGAAACCCATGCAGACATAGCAGAATGTGCAAACTCCACATAGACAGTGACCCAAGCCACTATGAAGCAACAGTGCTAGCCACTATATCATATAATAGGATTACTATTGCAACAACACTTTTATTGTCAGTAGGGTAAAACTAACCTGTCTCATGATGGCTGAAACCAACTCACATTCCCTATTAGTGGGTGAACAATCCAACACTTGGTGAATTCTGCTTCACAATGATAGAAGAAGCCGACTTTGAAGGGTTAAGACGCAAAATCACTATGAACGCTTGGCTGCCACAAGCCAATAATCCTTGCGGTAACTTTTTTGACACTTCCTACTTAAAACCCAAAAGGTCAGGCCCAACTTTCACAGTCTGTATTTGTACTGAAAATCATATCTACCACTAAAGGCACTAATCCCATTTTCCTACACTTGTCCCATATCCTTGAATGTTCTGTTTCAAGTGCTCATCCAAATATCTTTTAAAGGTTGTAAGGTCTGCGGACTCCACTACCTTCCCAGGCAATGCATTCCGATTCCCACCATCCTCTGAGTGAAAAGGTTTTTTCTCAAAACCCTTCTGAATCTCCTATCCCTCAACCTAAAACTATTCCCCCTCGTGATTGATCTCTCAACCAAGGGGAACAGCTGCTTCCTATTCACCCTGTCCATACCTCTCATCATCTTATACACCTCAATTATGTCCTCACTTAGCCTTTTCTGCTCTAATAAAAAAACAATCCAAGCCTATCTAGTCTCTCCTTGCAGTTTAAACGCTCCATCCTGGTGAATCTCCTCTGTACCCCCTCTAGTGCTATCACATCCTTCCCATATTGAGGTGACCAGAACTGCACACAGAACTTCAGCAGATAATACAGAACTTGAATATTGCTGAAAATGGCAGGATTATTTAACCACTCAAAAGTAGTGAGTAAACAATAGTTACAAAATACAATGGTAATGATATGCATAAAATCAACCCCGTCCAATGTATTGCAGTCTCTAGGTGTTACTGAAGAAGAAATTGCCCACTCTTTAGTATTACCACCATAAACATTCATTCCATCATAGAATTCCCACAGCACGGAAGACAGCCATTCAGCTCACACTCTTGTCTCCAACAGAGCATCAGCCCCTCCTTTCCCACTCCGTGCCTCTGTGGGTTTTCTCCGGGTGCTCCGGTTTGCTCCCACTGTCTGAAAGACGTGCTGGTTAGGTGCATTGGCTATGCTAAATTCTCCCTCAGTGCATCTGAACGGGCTCTGGAGTGTGGTGACTAGGGGATTTTCACAGTAACTTCATTGCAGTGTTAATGTAAGCCTACTTGTGACAATTGAATTAAAGAGAATAAAAGCCTATCCTGAATTGCATCTCATGATGCCTTGGTCAGGAAACGTCAGGATACTGGTTATTGGAAAAATTCAGGGAAGACAATGAATTTTTTTGACTGTTCCTGATATTTGAGCACATTTAATCAGCCAGCTTGTATCGTGGGAATACTGGGTGACCCCAAAGAATTAATTGACCCCCCCCCCTTCCCCTCCCCCAACTCCCTAGTTCCTAATTCAGCTAATCCTTTTCTGTCAGCAGCTAAAAATAATTTTACTATTAAGAGAAGCCAGTCTTTCCTTCAGTAATGGTTGGCTAACAGTTTGAAATGATGCCTTTAGAGAAATCTCTGTATAAATTGGAAGGGGTGAATGAATTTAATAAGATTTGGGGCCTGTTTTGACAGTTGAATATAATTGCATTTCATGGCACCTTCAGGCTGAAGGCTTTCTTCAATCTTAAGTTCAGCTCATTGCATTAATGTAGATTCATCAATAATGGAAACTGATGGAGCCGTGTGACATTTTCTATTGCTGCCGTGTTTCCTATATTACAGCAGTGAATACACTTCAGAGGTACCCCTGACTGGGGAGTGCTTTGGGATGTCCTGAGAATTCCATAGGATCCCGATAATGCAGAAAGAGGCCATTCAGCCCATCGAGTCTGACTGATTCTCTGAAAGACCATTATACCCAAGCTCTTTTCCCCATAACCCTGCGCATTTACCACAGCCAATTCCCCTAACGTACATATCCTGGGACATTAAGGGGCAATTTAGCATGGCCAGTGCATTTAACCTGCACATTATTGGACTGTGGGAGGAAACCGGAGCAAACCCGTGCAGACATGGTGGGGCGATGTGCAAATTCCACATAGACAGTGAGCCAAGACTGGAATTGAACCCGTGTGCCTGGTGCTGTGAGGCAGCAGTGCTAACCACTGTGCTGCTCTGGGATAGTGAAGATAGGTAACGAGATAAGTGCACGTTCTTTTGGCCTTCATGCTGTTGTCAGTTTATACGCAGTAAAGTCCCTTTAAAAGCAGGGGCGCGCGTGATGTGGTCAGTTGTTTGGGTAATGTTGTTTGAGAGATTCAGATTAGCCAGAACAACAGGAAAAACCCTCCTACTCTTCAAACAGTGTGATGGGAATATGTGTATTAATCAGATTGGAAAACGAGGCATTGGTTTAATTCCTCATTCTGTCAGTGTAGCACAGTCCCTTGGATCACAACGAAGCACCAAGCTCAATGGCCTGTTAGAGCCAGATAACAACCCACTTTATGTCCAATCTCAGTTTTCTTTCCTTAAACCAATCTTCATAGAATCATTGAGTCTACAATGACGAATGAGGCCATTTGGCCCATCAAGCCTACACTGACAACAATCCCATCCAGGTCCTGTACTATCCCTATAACGCCACATATTTGCCCTCCCAATCCCCCTGTCATTAGGAAGCAATTTATTATGGCCACTCAACCTAACCTGCACGTATTTGAACTTCTAGCCATTTTAGAAAGGGAGGTGGTAGTGTAGGGCTATTTGTCACTGGGCTAGTGACCCACAGTAATGCTTTTAGGTGCCAGGTTCAAATCCTGCCATTTCAGATGGTGAAATTTAAATTTAGCAAAAATCTGGAATCATGGAATCACAATTATCATTAAAACCCATCTGGTTCACTGATGTATGGTGAATAAGACTGAAGGAAAGCCACATGTGGGGATGTACAGTGACAGGATGGCTAGCACTGCTGCCTCACAGCGCCAGGGACCTAGTTTCAATTCCTGACTCTTCCCACACTCTGATGGAGTCGCATGTTCTCCCTGTGTCTGCATAGGTTTATTTCTGGGTGCTTTGGTTTCCACCCATAAAGTTGTGCTGGTTAGGTGCATTGGCCATTCTAAATTTTCCCTCTGTGTATCAAAGAGGTAATGGAGTGTGGCGACTGAGGGATTTTCACGTTAACTTAATTGCAATATTAATGTAAGCCTGTTAATAAACACTATTAAATATACTTAAACTATGTTTAAACTTGATGGTTTCAGTTATAAGATGCTGGATAGACAAGGACTTTTTTCCCTAGAGCATTGGAGAATGAAGGATGATCTTATGGAGATCTATAAAATAATGAAGGATCAGCTAGATAGTCAACATCTTTTCCCAAAGATAGGGAAGTCTAAAACTAGAGGGCATAGGTTTGAGGTGACAAAAGTATCCAGAGGGATAATTTTTTCACACGAAGTGTGGTGAGTGTCTGGAACAAGCTGCCAGAGATAGTAGTAGAGGTGGGTAAACCATTTTGTCTTTTAAACAGCATTTATACAGTTACATGGGTAATATAAGTATACAGGAATATGGGCCAAACATAGGCAATTGGGATTAGCTTTGTGGTTTAGGAAAAAAGGGTAGCATGGACAAGTTGGGCTGAAGGGCCTGTTTCCATGCTGTAAACCTCTATGACTGTGACTTCAGACCCACGGCAATGTGGTTAACTCTTAATTGCTCTTTCAAGAGACGGGGCATTTAATACCACAGTAACCCCCAATCCTGTAGTTTAACGGAGGGGAGAGAGAGAGAGAGAGAGAGACAAAGAGGATTAGGGAGGGATTGGAGAGCATGGGCGCCAGACAGCTGAAGGCACGGTCTCTAATGGTGGGGCGAAGAATGCTCACAGGAAGAAAGAAATGCACAATAAATACATCCATTTATTAACTTCATGCAGGGTCTTGTCTCACATACGTTCTGCTGGACTGTGTTGCATTAAGGGCACAATTAAAACTGGAGTGCTTGCAAAGGACAACAAGTTCAGATTCTTCAATTATTTCCCCACAGCATGCAGGTTTCAATTGAAGTTGTCAGCAGGTTAAAAAGAATGGCGCTTACAATGTCAGGATTTAGAGTTCGTCTAAATAGCTAATTATATTGCAATTAACTGCCAATTTCCCACACTGCCGTGGGCAGTAGTAGCTTAACAAGAGAAAAAAGATAATTACTATTAAATTGTCAACTGTGAAATAATACCCTTTTTTTTTCCTTAATGATAGATTAGGATCGCAACTTTGGTTTCATATCACATTCGAATTTTAGCAGCAGCAAATTACAGTCACATTTGTCATTAGCATTGCCTGAGGCTGGTTTTAAAAGTTATTATGCATAAAAGCCTGTGCAGTTAGATATCACTGACGGCGAAAGAGATTTATAAACATTCACTTGTATATGGAATCACCTCGGGTCTTGTTTCATCTCAGATGAAAATGCACCCTGGAGTCACCTGGGCAGAACAGTAGCCTTGCAATTCTGTTTTATTTTTACTTGAGCAGTTGGAGATACAGGTTTTGCTGTTTTTCTGGAGCTTAAATCATTGAAACATAGAGTACAGGAGGCCATTTGACCCATCGTATCCGTGCTAGCTCTTCGAAAGTGCACACCATTTCCCACTTTCTCATTCGTGCGATGTGGCCATTCCTGGCGAGGCCAGCATTTATTGCCCATTCCTAATTGCCTTTGACAAGGTGTTGTTGAGCCGCCTTCCTGAATTGCTGCAGTCCCTGTGGTGTAGGTACACCCACCGTGCTGTGAGGGAGGGAGTTGTTGAATTTTCACACAGCAAATATAACGCCCAAACCATCCATGCAATAGAACTTGTTTCCAACTGCCTTTCCCCCAGCCTGGATTTTTGCAGCCCCTCTAATGGAACAAAACCTCTTGAAGCACAAATGTTACCAAACAAAATTTGACAGCAAGCTACATAAAGAGCTTTAAGGCAAGGTGACCAAAAACTTGGTCAAAGGGAAAGACTTCAATGCAGGAATGAGAGATAACAGAGGATTTGATTTATTACTGTCGTGTTGTAGGTATGGCACGGTGGCACAGTGATTAGCACAACTGCCTCACAGCGCTAGGAACCCAGATTCAATTACGGCATAAATCATTGGCTATGTGGAGTTTGCACGTTCTCCCTGTGTCTGTATGGGTTTCTTCTGGATGATCCGATTTCCTCCCACACTACAAAGATGTGCAGGTCAGGTGCATTGGCCACACTAAATTGCCCTTTTGTGTCTGGAATGTGTAATTTAGAGGGGTTAGCAGGGTAAATATGTGGGTTAGTGACGGTGATAGTTATGATTGTTGTTGGTGCAGACTCAGTGGGCCAAATGGCCTCCTTCTGTACTGTAGGGATTCCATGTATTAGGATATACTGAAAAGTATTCTCTTTTGCGTGCTCCCAGGAACAGGCCCAGGTGAGGTGAGGAAATATCACACCAAGATCTGACAGAGTCTTGATTCACTCTGGGGCGACACAGTAGTACAGTTCTTAGCACTGCTGCTTCACAGCTCCCGGGACCTAGGTTCCATTCTCGGCTTGGGTCATTGTGTGGAATTTGCACATCCTCCCCATATGTACGTGGGTTTCCCTCTGGTGCTCCGGTTTCTTCCCACAATCCAAAGATGAGCAGGTTTGGTTGGTTGGCCATGCTAAAATTGCCCCTTAGTGTCCTGAGATGCTTAGATTAGAGGGATTAGTGGGTAAAATGTGTAGGCATATTGGGGTAGGGTCTAGGTGGGATTGTAGACAGTGCAGACTCAACGAGCCAGATGGCCTCTTTCTGCGCTGTAGGGATTCTGTGATTCACTGGGACATGAATATGAATAGGCAAATCAGACCATTCAGAGGGTCTGATTTGCCTGTAGTGTTACAGTTATACAGTTATAGTTGTAGAGAAAGATCACGTAATATAAGGTCAATCCATTCAAAAATCTGACGGCAGTAGGGAAGAAGCCATTCTTGAGTTGGTTTTTATATAACGCCAGATGTTTGGATCATTTTCTTGACAGAAGAAGGTGGAAAACAGAATGTCCTGGGTGCATGGGGGCCTTAATTATGCTGGCTACTTTTCTGAAATAGTGGGCATTGTAAATGGAATTAGTGGACAGGAGGCTGTTTTGCGTGATGGAGTGGGTTTCGTTCATGACCCTTTGTAGCTTCTTGTGGCCTTGGTCAGAGCAGGAGCCATACCAAGCTGTGATAGATCTGCAGGGAATTCCAGAGATTGTTTCTCAAAGCACTTCACAGGACCACTGTGACATTGACGCTGAACTACATAATGAGAATGTTAGACATGTGGTAGAGATGAGTTTAAAGTCATGTTTTAAGTGGGGGGGAGGGGCAGCTAAATTTACAGAAGGAATTTCAAAGCTTTAGGCCAAAGCAGCTGAAGACATAGCCAATAAAGATAGAATGATTAAAGTAGAGAAGGTCAAGAAGCTGGAACATCTGAAGGTACAAATTCAGAGTAACAATAGGCCATTCAGCCCATCAGGTCAGACCCCTATAGATTTGACTCAAGCGAAGAATCTATTTCTGTCATAAGAATATTCAATGACCCTGCCTCCATGGCTCCGAGATCCATAGATTCTGAGAATCACAGAATTGTTAAAAGTTAAACTTTATTTTGTTAGTCACAAGTAAGGTTTACGTTAACATCGCAATGAAATTAGTGTGAAATTCCCCTAGTCGCCACACTCTGGTGCCTGTTCGGATCAATGCACCTAACCAGCTTGTCTTTCAGACTGTGGGAGAAACCGGAGTACCTGGAGGAAACCCAGCTAGACACGGGGAGAACATGCCAACTCCAGACAGACAGTAATCCAAGCCAGGAATCGAACCCAAGTCCCTGGCACTGTGAAGCAACAGTGCTAATCACTGTGCCACCGTACTGCTGTTATGGTGCCAGTGGAAGCTATTTGGCCTGTCATGTCTGCACTGGCTGTCTGTGAGAGCAAGTATTCTGAAGAGATGGAGAATTTGGATGGTTGTGGGGCTGGAAGGGATTCCAGCACAGGGTGGAGCAAGGTCCTGGAGTGGTTCCCCTGCAAAGCTGGGAATTTTACTGGGAGTCATTGTGGGTTTACGAGAGAAAGGGGAATGGGACTTAGGGCAAGTTAGGACATGGGCATCAGAGCTTTGGATGAGCTCAAGTTTATGTAGGGGGCATAGTAGGAACAGCACTCTGATTGATTATGTAATCACTCACTGAGTGGTTATGCAGGGGTGGCATAGCGGCACTGTGGTTAACACTGCTGCCTCTCAGTGCCAACGACCAGGGTTCGATTCCCAGCTTGGGTCACTATCTGTGCAGAGTCTGCACGTTCTCCCTGTGCCTGCGTGGGTTTCCTTCCACATTCTGAAAAATGTGCTGGTTAGGTGCATTGACCTGAACACGCGCTGGATTGTGGCGACTGGGGGAATTTCACAGTAACATCATTGCAGTTAATCACAAGCCTTACTTGTGATTAATAAATAATAAATAAAAACTTAGTTGGAGGGCCACTCAGATCGTTGAGCGTGGATGTAACAAAATGCAAAGAATTGGAGGTTTCAGCAGTGGTTGATCTGAGGGATGGAGATGGACTGCATGATGTGTGGGTTAGGTGGATTGGCAATGCTAAATTGCTCCTTAGTGTCAGGGGGACTAGCCAGGCTAAATACATGGGGTAATGGGGATAGGGCCCAGGTGGGATTGTGGTTGGTACAGACTCGATAGGCCGAATGGCCTCCTTCTGCTCTGTAGGGATTCTCTATGATGGAGGTGGAATTGGACAGTCAGAGTGATAGAGGAAATCATCTCTCAATCATCCTGGCCAGACCTGCTGAATCCAAATGAGCATTCCTGTGATCATATCTGCAGATTAGAAACTGAAGCTAGAACTTTCAGAATGATATAGCGGTTTGCGTTTGAGCTCCACTGCTTGCTGTGATGGGATTTGAAGTCATGATGTAGAGATGCCGGCGTTGGACTGGGGTAAACTCAGTAAAGTTTTACAACACCAATTTTAAATTCAACCAATTTATTTGATAGTAAATCCACAATAAATTGGTTGGATTTAAAATTGGTGTTGTAAAACTTTAATGGGATTTGAACTCAGGTCTCAAGAGCCTCTGAATGCTCAGTCCAGTGAAACTCACCTCATGGCT
Organism: Sphyrna mokarran; assembly: GCA_024679065.1. Taxonomy (NCBI): domain Eukaryota; kingdom Metazoa; phylum Chordata; class Chondrichthyes; order Carcharhiniformes; family Carcharhinidae; genus Sphyrna; species Sphyrna mokarran. The sequence goes on from JAGIQG010000009.1 coordinate 11,576,655, forward strand.
AAACTTGTCCTGGACCAATAGAATGTTCACCTCTTCAGAATAATTGAATATGATGAAGGGACGAAGCTTCATGATTGGAATGGCATGGGCATGCTTAAAGGGAGGCAGGTGTGTGACTGAGTGACTTGAACATGGATTACAAAACATTAACCCCGTCAAAGTACAATCCTTTACAAGGACAGCAACATGCAGTCAAACTACAAAATGCTCAAAGTTCTGTGTAGGAGGGAAGTAAGAGAGGTAAATGCATTGGCACGGAATCAAGAGAGGTGAAAGCTTAGATGAATTAGCTGTCGGGAATGTGTGGGGTTAGGGGATAGAATAGGGAAAAGGCCGAGGACATAGGCACTCTGTCAGAGAGTTAGTGCAGGATCAATGGACCAAAATGGTCTCTTTTGCACTGTAGGATTCATTGATGTCAAGAACAGATTATCTGGTCATTATCATGCTGCTGTTTCTGGGTGCTTGCTATGCGCAATTTATTTCCCCCATTTTTTAATATAGCAAGTCTCTATACTTTGAGAAAACATCTGAAAAGCTGAGAATATTCTCAAAGAATCCAAAGAGCTTCTACAAATACATAAGGGGCAGAAGAGTAACTAGGGAGAGAATAGGACCTCATAGGGATCAACAAGATCCCTTGTGTGTATATCCATAACAGATGGGTGAGATCCTAAATGAATATTTCTCATCAGTATTTATTGCTGAGAAAAGCATGGATGTTAAAGAACTCGAGGAGATAAATAGTGATGTCTTGAGGAGTGTACATATTACAGGTGCTGGAAGTCTTAAAGTGCATCAAGATAGATAAATCCCTGGGACTTGATCAAGTGTATCCCAGGATATTGTGGGAGCCTAGGGGAAACTGTGGGCCGCCTAGCCGTGACATCTGAATCATCGAAAGTCACGGGTGAGGTGCCTGAAAATTGGAGAGTGACAAATGTTGTGCCTTTGTTTAAAAAGGGCTGCAGGGAAAACCTGGGAACTTCAGGTCAGTGAGCCTCACTTCTGTGGTTGGTAGATTGTTGGAAGGTATTTTGAAGATAGGATCTACGGGCATTTACAGATGCAAGGACTGATTAGGGACAGTCAGTGTGGTGTTGTGAGTGGAAAATCGTGTCTCACAAATTTGATTGAGTTTTTTTGAAGGGGTAACTAAGGGGATGAGTGCAATGCGATTGATGGACTTTACATGGACTTTAGCAAGGCCCTTGACAAGGTACCACATGATAGGTTGTTGCGTAAGGTTAAATCTGACAGGATTCAAGGTAAGGTGTCAAAATGGATACAAGATTGGCTTCTTGACAGAAGACAAAGGGTGATTGTAGAGAGTTGTTTTTCAAACTGGAGGCCTGTGACCAGCGGTGTGCTTCAGGGATCAGTGCTGGGCCCACAGTTATTTGTCATTTGTATTAATGATTTGGATGAGAAAAGAGGAGGCATGGTTAGTAAGTTTGCAGATGATACCAAGATTGGTGGCATAGTGGACACTGAAGAAAGTTATCTCCAATTGCAAAAGGAGCTTGATCAATTGGGCCAGTGGGCTGACAAATGGCAGATGGAATTTAATTTAGACAAATGCGAGGTGATGCATTTTGGTAGATTGAACCAGGGCAGGACTTACTCAGTTAATAATAGGGCAGTGGGGAGAGTTACAGAACAAAGAGATCTAGGGGTACATGTTCATAGCTCCTTGAAAGTGGAGTCACAGGTGGACAGCTTGGTGAAGAAGGTATTCGGCATGCTTGGTTTCATTGGTCAGAACATTGAATACAGGAGTTGGAATGTCTTGTTGAAGTTGTACAAGACATTGGTAAGGCCACACTTGGAATACTGTGCGCAATTCTGCTCACCCTATTATAGAAAGGATATTATTAAACTAGAAAGAGTGCAAAGATGATTTACTAGGATGCTACCGGGACTTGATGGTTTGAGTTATAAGGAGAGGCTGGATAGACTGGGATGTTTTTCTCTGGCATGTAGGAGGCTCAGGGGTGATCTTATAAAGGTCTATAAAATAATGGGGGGCATAGATCAGTTTGATAGTCAACATTTTTTCCAGAAGTAGAGGAGTCTAAAACTAAAGGACATAGATTTAAGGTGAGAGAGGAGAGATACAAAAGGGTCCAGAGGAGCAGTTTTTTCACATAGAGGGTGGTGAACGTCTGGAACAAGCTGCCGGAGGTAATGGCATGTAGATAGTTACATGGGTACGATGGGTATAGAAGGATATAGGTCAAATGCGGGCAATTGAGATTAGCTTAGAGGTTTTTTAAAAAAAGAGTGGCATGGACAAGTTGGGCCGAAGGGCCTGTTTCCATGCTGTAAACCTGTATGACTCTAAGGTAAGCAAAATGGAGAGGCTTGAGGCATTCTAGCATATAGGAGTCGGTAGCTTGTGGCTTATCTGCCTGTGGCTCATAAAGTATTAAGTTTATTTATTATTGTCACAAGTAGGTTTATGTTAAGATAATAAATTGTATTGATCTTCAGTAAGATCACCATGATCTTATTGAATGGCAGAGCAGGCTCGAGGGGCCAGATGGCCTCCTCCTGCTCCTAGTTATTATTTTCTTAACACTGCGGTGAAGTTACTGTGAAAATCCCACTAGTTTCCATACTCTGGTGCCTGTTTGAATACACTGAGGGAGAATTTAGCACGGCCAATGCACCTACTAGCATGCCTTTCGACTGTGGGAGGAAACTGGAGCACACCTGTGCAGACAGGGGGAGAATGTGCAAACTCCACATAGATAGTGACCGAAGTCAGGAATCAAACCCGGGTCCCTGGTGCTGTAAGACAGCAGTGCTATCCATTGTGCTGCCCGCGATACTGTCAGAGTTGACACTTAGGCGGTAGTGTGGTATCTCTCGCCTTGCTGCATCCAGCTATCCTTTGAACCTTCCCAATTATTTTTCCCCAGCTACACCCATCTGGTAAATCATTCTGCATATTTCTCGCTCTTTGAGTAACAGAAGCCCCTTCTGACATCTAATGATGCCCTGTTTTACAATGTTCCCTTGGTATAATTTGATGTAATATTCTCAGTTTACCTCATGTATACCACTTATTATTCAACGTGCTCACAGCCTTTGTCTGCCGGGAGCTCCATACAATTCATTATTCAAAGAATGGCTTAATTATTCTTGGTCACGCAGCTCTGGCAGGCACAAGTGTGCATATATACCTTTGCGCAGAAAGAAAGAATCATCTTTCATTTGTGTGACATCTTTTGAATTTGTGTCCTATGACTGAACTCTCTCAGTTTTGTCATTAGTCTTGTCTCTAACTGTATGTCTATTTATTTACTTATTTTACTTATTAGTGTCACAAGTAGATTACATCAACACTGCAATGAAGTCATTGTGAAAATCTCTTGGTTACCACATGCTGGAGGCTATTTGGGTTCTAAGGTTTAAAGTTTATTATTGTCACGAGTAGGCTTACATTAATACTACAATGAAGTTACTGTGAAAATCCCCGTGTCCCCATACTCTGGCGCCTGTTCAAATACACTGAGGGTAAATTTAGCACAGGCAATGCAGCTAACTATCACGCCTTTCGGACTGTTGGAGGAAACCGGAGCACCCAGAGGAAACCCACGTGGACACAGGGAGAATGTGCAGTCTCTGCCCAGACAGTGACCCAAGCCAGGAATTAATTCCAGGCTCTTGGCGTTGTGAGGTAGCAGTGTTAACCACCATGTTGCTGCCACTAGCTACTTTTATCACTTGATAAAATTTGTGATGCTCAATGTTGCAACCTCTAATTTGATGGGTAACGTGCCTCTAAAAACAGAGCGTGTTTAGCCCTTTTTGAGTTGTTGCAGACTCTATGGGCCTCTTCTGCACTGTATGACTCTAATACTGTTGCACTCGAGGTATTTTGAGTGGCTTCACAGCTATTGCATTTTTTTCTGAAGTGTAGTTACTAGTGCTGTGCCAGAGGAAGTGGTGACCAATTTGCTTGCAGCAAGATCCATTGGGGTAAATAGCCTCATAATCTGTTTCCTGCAATGTTGGTTGAGGAATGAATGATTTAAAAAAAAATTATTCATGGGACATTGGCGTCGCTGGTTGGCCAGCATTTATTGCCCATTCCTAGTTGCCCTTGGAGAGTCAACCACATTGCTGTGGCTCTGGAGTCACATGTAGGTAGACCAGGTAAGGACAACAAATCTCCTTTCCTAAAGGATATTAATGAACCTGATGGGCTTTTCCAACAATTGACAATGGTTTCATGGTTATCAGTAGGTTCTCAATTCCAGATTTTTTTATTGAATTCAAATTCCACCGTCTGCCATGGTGGCATTTGAATCCCAGTCCGTAAAATATTATCTGAGTTTTCTGAACCAATATTCTGGTGATAATACCATTAGGCCATCGCCTCCCCGGGAAGACCAAGATACTGGGAGAATTCACTCTTTTCTTGGAACAGTACTATGTGGTCTTTTAATGCAGAGTGCATATTTAATTAAGATCAGGTGTACCTCTGATCTGATCTATATGTGCTTGAACTAATGACCTGCAGGAGGGGATAGTCCTCCCACTGTTTGGCATAAAGGGTTTTGTAGAGGTGGGGAGACAAAAGGAATTTTGAAATGAAATGATGTGCTTTTGACTGGAGAAGTTGGATCAGTGATGAGTTTAGATGTATAAAGCTCAGGAGCAGTGGGCCGAGAGGTGTGTGTTCGTTAATTAATATTTACAGTTGTGATCGTGTTGCATTTATAAAGAAAATACTCTGTGTGAAGGAGTTGGATCTTAACAACATGCCTTGACTCAAGCACTTAGTACATGTAATTAGTTCCACTGCTGTGACTCACCAAAGGAGAATCAAGCAATGATAACCTGCAATCTGTTTCCAGCCTGGCGATGCCACAGGTTTAAAATTTTCATCCTTGTGTTTGCACCTGACCCCTTTCCCTCCTATCCTTGTAACCTCCTCCAGCCCTACTGTCCTCTGATCCAGGTGTTCCTCCAACCCAGCTTGTCTTCATTTCCAATTCCCTTGGCCCAAAGGTCATTCTTCTACCTTTCCCTCCATCTCTCCTTTAATGGATCACAACATGACTTCCCATTCCCATTTAGCCCATCATGCCAGTGTCAACTGGAAAACAACCATCCAGCCTCATCCCATATCCCAGCTCCAGTCCTGTAGCCCTGTCTATTTTAACTTACCCAATTGCATATCCAAGTTCAGTGCGCAGTGATTCACAGCATCAGGAAGCTGGGTTTAATTTCCGGACTGCTAACTGTGTGGAGTCTGCACATTCCCCTGTGTCTACGTGGGTTTCCTCTGAATACTCCGGTATAGAGTCATCGAGATATCCTCCCACAGTCCGAAAGACATGCTGGGTGCATTGGTCATGCTAAATTCTCCCTCATTGTACTTGAACAGGCACCGGAGTGTGATGAACAATGCAGTGTTAATGTAAACCTACTTGAATCTAATAAATGAACATAAACTTATGCCATTTGGCTTTCTCAATGATTGCTGCATCTTCATGTTAACTTTCTGCATTCCATAGACATGTAGATGAACGGAGGGACCCTGGGCTTCATGTCTACAGATCTTTGGGTGACGTAGTAACACAGTGGTTAGCATTGCTGCCTCACAGCGCCAAGAATCCGGATTCTATGTGGAGTTTGCACATTCTTCCCATGTCTGTGTGGGTTTCCTCTGGGTGCTCCGGTTTCCTCCCATATTCTGAAAGATGTATTGGTTAGGTGCATTAATCTGAACAGGCACCAGGCTGTGGCAACTAATGGGAATTTTGCAGTAACTTCATTGCAGTGTTAATGTAAGCCTTGTGACTAATAAATAAACTTCGTGTTTTTTTAAATGGAATGAGTGTTTTCTGCCCCTATCATCTTTAAGTTGTCAGTACAATACCCCACCACCCTCTGATCCTTCTGCCAATTGTTTTAAATCTATGTCCCCTGCAAATTGGCCTCTCAGCTAAAGCAAATAGCTTCTTCTTATCTACTCAACTTGGACCCCTGATAATTTTATATTGCTCAGTTAAATCACTGCTCTGCCTTCTCTGTTCCATTAAAAGCAATCCCAGCCTATTCGATTGATTCTCGTAGCTAACATTCTCCGTTCCTGACCACATCCTCATAAACCTCACCCAAGGCTCCTCAGGCAGCACCTTTCAAACCCACGGCCACTACTATCTAGAAGGGCAAGGCCAGCAGACGCATGAGGACACCACCACCTGGAGGTTCTCCTCCAAGTCACTCACCATCCTAACTTGGAAATATATCACCTTCCTTCACTGGGCCAAAATCTTGCCCCTCCCTCCCCACCAGCACTGTGCACGTTACTGCACCACATGGACTGCAGCTATTCAAGAAGGCAGCTCATCATTACTTTTTCAATTTGGGGTCGGGACAGTAAATGTTGGCCACGTCCTGTAAATGAGCACTTTTAAAAATCTCCTAGAACCATAGAAACCATAGAAAATTACAGCTCAGAATTAGGCCTTTTGGCCCTTCTTGTCTGTGCCAAAACATTTTTTGCCTAGTCCCACTGACCTGTACTTGGACTGTATCCCTCCACACCCCTCTCATCCATGAACCCGTCCAGGTTTTTCTGAAATATTAAAAGTGACCCCACAGTTACCACTTTATCCGGCAGCTCATTCCACACTCCCACCACTCTCTGTGTGAAGAATCCCTCCCTTTAATTTATATTCCCTTTAATTTCCCTTTCACCTTTAACCCATGCCCTCTGGTATTTTTCTCCCCTAGCCTCAGTGGAAAAAGCCTGCTTGCATTCACTCTATTTATACTCATCAAAATCTTATATACCTCTACCAAATCTCCTCTCATTCTTTTACGCTCCAGGGAATAAAATCCTAACCTATTCAATGTCTCTCTGTAACTCAGCTTCCCAAGTCCCGGCAACATCCTTGTGAACCTTCTCTGCACTCTTTCATCCTTAGTTACATCCTTCCTATAACTAGGTGACCAAAACTATACACAATACTTTAAATTTGGCCTCACCAATGCCTTATACAAACTTACCATAACAGTCCAATCTTTATACGCGATACTCTGATTTATAAAGGCCAATGTATTAAAAGCACTCTTTACGACCCTATCCACCTGTGACACCACTTTTGAGGAATTCTGTACTGTATTCCTAGATCCCTCTGTTCAACTGCAGTCTTGAGTCCTACCATTTACTCTGTATGTTCTACTTTGGTTTGTCCTTCCTCTGCCCTATCTTTAGTATGTTCATATCCTCCTTGTAATGCAGTGCTCAGAACCGTGTACAGTACTCCAGCTGTAGCCTAGCTAGTGTTTCATACTGTTCTAGGCTTTTATTCTCTGCCTCGAAGAATAAGGAAAAATATTCCGTACGCTTCCTTAACCTTCCTATCCACCTTCAGGGATCTGTAGATATGTAATCCAAGATCCTTCCGTTCCTCTATGTGTCTGTAGAGTGTAGAAAGTTAGCGTGCAGATGCAGCAAACAATGAGGAAGACAAATGGTATGTTGGCCGTAAATCCATGGGGATTGGAGTGCAGGAATAAAGAAGTCTTGCTACAGTTGTGCAGGGTTTTGGTGATACCACATCTGGAATACTGTGTGCAGTTATGGTCTCCATACTAATATAGAATGTGCTTATTCTGAAGGCAATACAGCGAAGGTTCAATGAAGTGGTTCCCGAGATGAGACTGTTGCCCTGTTATGAGAGGCTGAATAAATTGGGCCTGCATTCTCTGGAGTTTAGGAGAACAGAGGTGATCTGACTGAACCGTACAAGTTTCCAAAGAATAGAGTGGACAGTAAAAGATTGTTTCCACTAATTGGGGAATCGAAAGCACTGGGTCACATCCTCAGGCTATGGGACTGATTGTTTTGGACAGAGATAGGGAGAAATTCTTCAGTCAAAGAGTTGTGAATCTGTGAAATCCTGTACCATAGAATGTATCCGTTGTCGAATACATTCAAGGCTGACGCAGATTTTTAGTGTCTCATATGGAGAATGGACAAGAAACATAGAAAATAGATCTGAGGAGGGAGCAGTGTTCCGAAAGCTTGTGATTCCAAATAAAGTGGTTGGACTTTAGTCTCGTGTTGTGAGACTTCTTACCATAAGAAATAGAAGCAACAGTCGGTCATTCAGCCTTTCGAGCTTGCTACGTTATTCATTTTGATCATGGCTGATCATCTGATTCAATTCCCTGATCCTGCTTGCCCCTCCATATCTCTTGATCCCTTTAACCCCCAAAAGCTATATTTAATTTCTTCTTGAAGTCACAACATTTTGGCCTCATCTACTTTCTGTGGTAGTGAATTCCACACATTTATCACCCTCCGGGTGAAGAAATTTCTCCTCACCTCAGTCCTAAAAGGTTTATCCCTTATCTTCAAACTATGACCCCCTAGTTCTGGACTTCCCCACCATCGGGAGCATTCTTACTGCATCTACCCTGTCTCTTGCTTTTAGATTTTTTTTCTGAGATCCCAGGAATTAGCTGGTAAACCTTTGCTGTACTCCCTCTATAGCAAGGACATCTTTCCTCAGATAAGGACACCAAAACTGTACACAATGCTCCAGGTGTGGCCTCTACGTCTGCAATAAAATCTCTCTATTCCTATATTCAAATCCTCTCAGTATGAAGGCCAACATACCAAAGGAGTTGAAGCCTAAGATCAGCCATTGAATAGGGGACCAGACTTAATAGGTTGTACAGTCTACTTCTCCTATTTCTTGTGTGTTATTGCATCATCCTTTACCTTGTTTGTCCTCTGCAGAACTTCTCGCTTCTCCTGAATGGATTCCATTTTCCACTTTTCTATCCACTGATCAGCCCAATCTACTTCTATCCTCACTTTGAACTATCTCTTTGACCAACCTTTCGGTTAACTTGTCCCAGTATGTGGTTTGGTATGGCTTTGATATTTCTCCTTTGGAACAATTTATGATATGAATGGCACTATATAAATGCAAATTGTAGTTGATGGGCTGGCTCAATGCTGTTTTAAGCAAGTCTTCACTCAGCAGATTCTGTACATACTCCCCACTATACAATAAATCAAGAGGGTGGCAATCTCTTGTGTCTTGATGGGCCTTAGTAATGGATTCAATCTAGGAGGCTGATAGCAACATTCAGCCACTGGAGACCAATGCATAATTCTGTTCGATCCTGGCTAATCTCTGCACCTTGATTCTGTTTACCTGCTTCTGATCCCTATCCCTTGATAACCGTACCCAATAAAATACGATCGTCCTCAAAGGATTGGACACTCCTAGAAAGAATTGTTTGGTCCCTGACAAGTAAGGTGACTAATGGGTTGATGGAGTTTTACACAAAGTTTTAAATTATTTTTAGTTTTATTACTCAGGGAACAGGCTGCACCGGACTGACGTATCTCCTCCCACTCAATTCCTCTATTGACCAGAGCTGTAAATTCTAATAGATATTTGTTTGTAGTTGTTCAAAGAAATATTGATTGTCCAAACTCAATTTATTATTTGAAAGAGCTTGAGAGAAGTGTGTGTAGATTTTGGAGATGATGGGGGAAGGAGGGAGAGGATTGAGTCGCTGTATAAGTTACTGTGACAGAGCTCATTGTTGTGATGGGTTATCTGTTTGGAATAGGTAGAGAGTTGTGTCTTAGCTTTTAAGTTTTACTTATTAATTTCAAAAGTAGGTTTACATTAACATTGCAATGAAGTTACTGTGAAATTTGCCACGCTCCAGTGCCTGTTGGGGTATACTGAGGGGGAATTTAGATGGCCAATCCACTAATCAGCATGTCTTTCACATTGTTGGAGGAAACCGGAGGAAATCCATGCAGACACAGTGAGAACGTACAGACAGTGACCCAAGCCAGGAATCGAACTTGAGTCCCAGAACCATGAAGCAGCAGTGCTAACCACTGTGCCGCTTCTGGGAGGAGATTTGAATGGCGAGAACTGTGCTACATTATTGCTTAATAATAAAATAATTAAAATAATAATAAAACAAAAGATTGCTTATCAAAGGGACTGTTGGGTTGCTTTTTTTTATACGTTAAAAGTTACTTAAAAGTCTGTGTTTACAGAGCGAACAGTTTAAAATCTGAAGTTGCGCAAATTACCTTTCACTTTCCCTGCATTGCAATGTTGATTGCACTTTATATGTGCTTTAATGACTCTTTTGCACCTTGGGACTTCGTGTGACTATTATAAGTGTTGTATAAATGCAAATGCTTCTTTGTTTCTTTTCATTTCTGATGGGATGAAAATCCCCCATCAGGTTGAATTTTCTATCCACCACTATCAGCATCCATCTCCCCCACCTCCACCCGCCCCGCCCCCCCCCCCCCCCCCCCCCCCCCCCTCCCCCCTCTACGTGCAGCATCAGAGACAGTCCACCATTGGCCAATGGCAGGATCTTCCAGTCCCACCACTGTCAATGGCAGCTCCCATAGTTTGCACCCTCCGCTGTCAGGAAACCATGGCAGGGAGGATCACCATCAGTGTGACTGGAAAATTTCATCTCCTGCGTCTGTTTGTCGTGGGGGTGCTGCTGGGCAGGTCTTGATCCAGTACTTGTAGAAATGGGAATATAGCACAAACTTGTCTCTCACACTGAACTAAACGGACAAACTTATGCCAAGAGGCCATGGGGAATGGAAAAAGACCCCTCTGAAACTGAAGTGAACCTGAGATGCATTATGAGGGTGAAAACAAAGAATAGTACAACACAAGAACAGGTCCTTCAACCCACCAAGCCTGTGCTGACGCAGATGCCTCTCTTACACTTTCTTGCCTCTACATGGTCTATATCCCTCTATTCCATGCCTATTCATGTATTTGTCCACATGCCTCTTGAACATTGTTACAGAATCTGCTTCCACCACCTCCTTTGGCAGCGCATTCCAGCATTCACCACTCTCTGTGTGTAAAACTTGCCTCTTACATCTCTTTCAAACTTTCCCTCTCTCATTTTCAACCTATGCCCCTGAGAAGTGGACCCTTTGACCCTGGAAGAAAGATTCTGACTATCCACTCTATCCAAACCTGTCATAATCTTGTAAATCTCTATCAGGTCTCCTCTCATCCTCTGACACGCCAGTGAAAACAATCCAAATTTGTTCAACCTTTCCTCATAGTTATTATCCTCCAAATCAAGCCACATCCTGGCAAATCTCTTTTGCATCCTTTCCAATGCATCAATATCTTTTCGATAGTATGGTGACTAGAATTGTACACAATATGCAGCCTAACCAAAGTCTTATACAGCTGTAACGTGATTTTCCAATTCCTATACTCAGTGCCCCAACTAATGAAGGTCAGCATGCTATATGCCTTCTTGACCACTTTGTCCACCTGAGTTGCCACCTTCAGGGAACTGTGGATCTGCACGTCTAGATCCCTCTGTATGCTAATGTTTCTAAGAGCTCTACCATTTACTGTATTCTTCCTTCTGCAGTAGACCTTACATATTACACCACCTCATATTTGTCAGGGTTAAATTCCATCTGTCATCTTTCAGCCCAGGTCTCCAGCTGATTTATATCTTTTCAAGGCTGTGCTCTTCAACAAGTGAATGAGAACACTTCATTCATCTGACAAAGAGCAGAGCCTCGAAAGCTTGTGAGTTTACTATCAAATGAATACTATCGGTTGGACTTAAACCTGGTGTTGTCAGACACTGTGAACATCACTTGAAACAGACCTCCAGTTAGAAAGTACCCTTCCACTGCTACTCTCTGCTTTCTATGCCCAAGCCAAGTTTGTATCCATCTCATCAGCTCACCTTGGATCCCATATGACTTCATCTGTATCAGCTTGCCTTGAGAAACCTTATCAAAGACTTTATTAAAGTCCATATATACAAGATCTACTGCCCTGCTCTGGTCAATTTTTTTTGTCACTTTCCTAAAGAACTCAAATCAAATTTATGGGCAGCATTGTGACACAATGGTTATCACTGCTGCCTCATAGCACCAGGGCAGGTTCAGTTCTGGCCTCAGGTCACTGTCTGTGTGGAGAAACTCCCTGTGTCTGTGTGGGTTTCCTCTCCGTGTTCCGATTTCCTCCTACAATCTAAAGATGTACAGATTAGGTTGATTGGCTGTGCTAGTCAAGGGGATTAGCAAGGTAAATATGAGGGGTTACGGGAATAAGGCCTAGGTGGGATTGTGGTTGGTGCAGACTCAATGGGCCCAATGGCCTCCTTCTGCACTGTAGGGATTCTATAAGTTTGACAAAACCATGTTGCATGTCACTAATAAGCCTATTCCCTTCCAGATGTGAACATATCCTCTCTCTAAGAATCTTCTCCAATAGTTCCCTGACTACTGATGTAAGGGTCACAGGCGAATAATTTCCAAGATTGTCTCTTCTGCTCTTAAACAGAGAAACAACGGTACTTATTGTCCAGTCATCTAGTACCTCACCAATGACTAGGAGATACAAAGATTTTGGCCAAGGCCTCAGTAATTTCTTCCCGCATCTCTGGCACTAAAGGAATCCCAGTCTGTGTTGGGGAAATTAAAATCGCCCTTCACAAAAATCCTGTTATTTTTACATTATCCCATAATTTGCTGACATACCATTTCCTCCACTTCATGATGGCTGTTGGAAGGTCTGTATTGCAACCTCAACAGTGTGATTGCACCATTCCTGTTCCTGAGTTCTACCCATATGGCCTCATTGCATAACGTTCCCCCCTCTGTAAAGCTGCGACATTCTTCCTAATCAATAAAGTGACACCCCCACCTCTTTTGGTCACCATTTCTGTCTCGCCTGAAGCATCTAAGTCCTGGAATGCTAAATTGCCAGTCCTGCCCTTTTTTCATCATAGTTCCATGTAGTAATCCAAGCTTTAAGTTCATCCGTCTTACCTGTCACGTTCCTTGCATTAAAACAAACACATATCAGACTATCTGTGCTGTTGTTTTGAACTGGGTAAGAAATCTCACAACACCAGGTTAAAGTCCGACCAGTTTATTTGATAGTAAACCCACAAACGTTTGGAAACACTGTTCCTTTGTCAGATGTGTGGTTTGTCAGGTTGCGTCACACACCTGATGAAAGAACAGTGTTTCCGGAAGCTTAGGGTTTACTATCAAATAAACTGGTCGGACTTTAACCTGGTGTTGTGAGACTTCTTACTGTGTTTACCCCAGTCCAACGCCGGCATCTCCACATCATGTTTTGAACTTCACAGGGCAGATGCAGGGAGGATGTTCCCAATGGTGGGGCTGTCCAGAACCAGGGGTCACAATCTGAGGATTCAGGGTAGACCATTTAGGACGGAGATGAGGAGATATTTCTTCACCCAAAGAGTGGTGAACCTATGGAATTCATTACCACAGGAAGTAATTGATGCTAAAACTTTAAATGTATACAAGACGTGGCTAGATATTGCAGTTGGGGTGAATGGGATCAAAGGTTATGGGGAGAAAGCAGGATTAGACTATTGAGTTATAGATCAGCCGTGATCGTGATGAATAGTGGAGCAGGCTCGAAGGGCCAAATGTCCTTCCCCTGCTCCAATCTTCTATGATTCTACGTATACTCTTCACGTATTTTACTTATCTTAGTCTTACAACCCAATCATTGAGTTCTCCACAGTCTCTGTACTCTCTTACCCGCTGCTGTGGATCCCATTCCTACGCCTTATTAGTTTAAATCCACCCAAACTGCATGATCAAATCTCCCTGCTGGGATGTTAATGCCCTTCCGGTGAAGATGCAACCTATCCTTTTTGTACAGGTCCCATCTGCCATGGAAGAGATGCCAGTGGTCTAAGAACCTGAAGCACTCCCTCCTGCACCAACTCTCAAGTCACTCGCAGTGCCTCCCAGCGCCAGGGACCTGAGTTCAATTTCCGACTTGGGTCACTGTTAGTGATGGGTTTGTACATTCTCCCTGAATCTGTCTGGGTTTCCTCAGGTGCTCCGGTTTCCTCCCATACTCCAAAGATGTGTGGATTAGATGAGTTGACTGTGCTAAATTGCTCCTTTGAGGGGCTAGCAGGCATAAATGCAAGGGGTTATGGGGATAGGGCCTGGATGAAACTGTGGTGCGTGCAGCCTTGATAGGCCAAATGGCCTCATTCTGCATTGTAGGAGTCTATGATTCACTTATTAAGCTGCACTATTTTCCTATTTCCTGCCTCATTGCCATGTGGGACAGAGAGTATTCCTGAGAATAAAACCCTGGAGGTATTCAGCTGTCTTCCCAACTCCCTGAATTCACTTTGCAGGACTGCATTTTCCTTCTTATCTGTTGTTTGTTCCAACATGGACCATGACTACTGGCTGTTAGTCCTCCCGTTTCAGAATACCCTGTGCCCGCTGAGATATGTTCTTGACCCTGGCACCAGCGAGGCAACAAACCATTCTGGAATTTTGATTGTGGTGACAGAAGTGCTTGACTGTGCCCCTTACTATTGGACCCATGTATGCCTGCACTTTGACCCTCTGGCCGATTGCTGTCATCATTTTCTAATACACTGCCCTTCCATCAGCACCTAAAATGATGCATCTGTTTGAGAGAGGGAGGGATACAGCCTCATAGGGCTCCTGCACTGACTGCCTACTGTTGGTGACTGTCACCCTTCTATCTCTCTTTGCACATTCTCCCCGTGTCTGCGTGGATTTCGTCCGGACGCTCCAGCTTCCCCTCTCAGTCCAAAGATAAACCTTCCTGCTCCACAGCAGAGCTACTGTTAATTATTGGGTTAGACGGTTATAGATGTATAAAGAACAAAGAAAATTACAGTTCGGGAACCTCTAAGCCTGCACCAACTATGCTGCCTGACTGAAATAAAGCCCCCTATTCCTCGAGGGATTATATCCCTCTATTCCCATCCTATTCATGTATTTGTCAAGGTGCTCTTAAAACTCGCTGTCCTATCTACTTCCGCTACCTCCTGTAGCAGCGGGTTCCAGGCATCCACCACCCTCTGTGTAAAAAAACTGCCCCGTACAATCCCTTTAAACTTTGCCCCTTGCACCTTAAAACTATGCCGCCTAGTAATTGACTCTTCCACCCTGGGAAAAAGCTTCTGACTATTCACTCTGTCTATGCCTCTCATAATCTTGTAGCTTCTATCCTTGCTACTGCTGTCATCATCCTCTGATACACTGTCCTCCCCAACAATAGTACAGACAGCATCACTGTACAGTCCAACTGTATAGTCCCTGCCCTGACAGCGTTTGGTGTCAGCAACAGACGTCTGAAATGGAAAGCGTTCCATTCCTCAGAACTAACAATTTTTGCTTCAGTGAGCACAAAAACACATTTCTGTTGAGACTTTGCAACCCTGGCGGATTGCCATACATAAAATTTAATTTGTGTGGTTTGGAGATAGAGGAGGAGATCAAAGAACCCACCGGCAGACATCTTGAGTCTCATCTAGTTGTAACCAATTTCATGCTTGGTAGTTACATGGGCAGGTTAGCAAGGTCTGATTTATCAGTTTGAAGCTATTGCCGTCAAAGTAAAATCAGTGTTGCCATTTTGGGAGATGGCTCCAATATCATGTGAGCTACATAAAAATAAATGTACTTTGCTGAGCTGTAAATCCTTGTGACAGCTGTGGCTCAATGAGTAGCACTCCTGCCTCCAAGTCAGAAGGTTATGGGTTCAAATCCCACTCCTGAGATTTGAGTATAAAATCTAGCCTGACACAATCATGCAGAACTGCTGTTTTATTTTGATGGAGATGGCTAAAATGAGTCTCTCTCTGCCTGCTCAAGTGGATTTAGGAGATTATTGTGAAGAAGCAAAGGGGAGTTCTGTGCTTTGTCCTGGCCAGTGTTTATCCCTGAACTAGCTTCACTCAAAACAGATTATCAGCTTGTTATCTTGTGTTTGTGGTGTTTACCATACGAACACACCAGGCATAGCGATTTCTACACCACAGGCATGACTCCACTTTATTTTTGTTTCATTGGCTGTTATAGAGAAGGTGGTAGTGTAGTGGGGGCAATGTCACTGGATTTGTAATGCTCAGGTTAATGGTCTGGGGACACAGATTCAAATCCCATCACGGCAGCTGGTGGAATTTAAATTTGATGAATAATCTGAAATTATTTATTGGTATGGTGGCACATTGGTTAGTGCTGCTGCCTCACAGCACCAGGGACCCGGGTTCGATGCTCGGCATGGGTCACTGTCTGTGTGGAGTTTGCACGTTCTCCCCTTTTCTGTGTGGGTTTCCTCTGGGTGCTCTCGTTTCCTCCCACAGTCCAAAGATAGTGTAGGTTAGGTGGATTGGCCGTGCCAAATTTGCCTCTTAGTGTCGGGGAACTAGCTAAGTAAATGCATGTGGTTATGGGGAGAGGGCTTAGGTGGGATTGTGGTCAGTGCAGACTCAATGGGCAGAATGGCCTCCTTGCACTGTAGGGATTATATCTCAGTAATGGTGACCACTAAACCATTGTTAATTTGTTGTGAAAACCCACCTGTTTCAAGTAAGGCCTTTAGGGATGGAGATGTCACCTGGCCTAGCCATGTCTCCAGACCCACAGCAATGTGTTTGGCTCTTAATTGCCCCTCTGACATGGTGGGGCAAGTCACTCAGTTCAAGGGCAACAAGGAATGGGCATCAGATGCTGGTCTAGCCAGTGATATCCACATCCCATGAAAGATAAAAAGCAAATAAGAATACGTGGGTTAGTGGTATAGGGCCTAGATGGGATGCATGTCAGTACAAGGCTCAATGGGCCAAATGGCCTCTTTCTGCACTGTAGAGATTCTATGAACAACATTTCTAGGTCTCTGAGATTTTAAAGGCACTATACGAATGCAAATTCCTTATTTTATGCCAGCAAGAGAAAGACAAAGCATTGTGGTACTGTAGTGGATGAAACATTCACTCCAATAGTTGTTAGCGCTGGGCTAAGTCTCTCTGATAAGCTCGTCAGATGCTTCCTAAACTCTGAGGTGCTGAAGATATCGTCCAACCTCATTGAAGAGTCTCTTTGCTTTCCAATTGGTCTGTGTGGGATATATTCAGAGCAATTTTAGGCCCCCTATGTAAGGAAGGATGCACTGGCCTTGGAGAGAGTCCAGAGGAGGTTCACGAGAATGATCCCAGGAATTAAGGAAGGGCTTGATGGATAAGGAGTGTTTGAGGACATTGGGTCTGAACTCAGCGGAGTTGAGAAGGATGAGGGGGGATCTCATTGAAACTTACAGAATACAGAAAGGCTTGGATAGAGTGGACATGGGAAAGATGTTCCCATTACGAGAGACCAGATTCCACGGATACAGCCTCAGAGTAAAGGGGCGACCCTTTAGAACTGAGATAAGGAGGAATATCTTCAGTCAGAGGATGGTGAATCTGTGGAATTCATTGCCACAGAAGGCTGTGGAGATCAGGTCATTGAGTATATTTAAGACAGAGACAGATAGATTCTTGATTGGTAAGAAGATCACTGGTTATGGGGAAAAGGTGAGGGAATGGGATTGAGAAACATATCAGCCATGATTGAACAGTGGAATTGACCTAATGGGCCAAAAGGCCTAATTCTCCTCCATTGGGAGCGATTCTCCCATCCTACTGTGCGAATTTTTAGTTCAATGGGGCAGGAGAATCAGACGTAATTCACGGGGTTCCCGCAAGTGTTCGTGCCCTGCTGGCATCTCTCAGCATGGGATTTCTGCTCTGTGCTGGAAATTGGTGGGGAGGTGGGGCTGGCATTTAAATGACATTTTAAATATCACTGAAATATTACTTGTGGGTCCAGGACAGAATTCTCCACACCCACTAACCTCTCCCATCCTGCCGGAGTGTTTCACTCCAATGGGGTTTACAGTAGCTCTCCACCTTCGGGGAACTAGTGGGACACCCGCTGGAGTGAAGAGGGGCAATCGGGGCCTTCCTGGGGTCAGGCGGCAGGGGCACCCTGGCAGCGCCATCTTGAGCCCCCTAGCACCGCCCATGGGACAAATTGCCCATGTCCTGGGGGCTCCTTGGCACTGCCTTTCAGGGCATCAGGCAGTTGCGTGGGTTTTCTCCGGGTGCTCCGGTTTCCTCCCACATCCCAAAAATGTGCTCTTAGGCTGATTGGGTAACAAATTGTCCCTATATTGGTCTCTATATGTCATTAAGATGTTAGGATGGCAGCGCGGGCTCGTTGGGCTGAAGGGCCTGTTTCCCGTGCTGTGTTGTTCTTTGTCTTTGTCTTTGCAGTCGTGTCTGCACTGTGGGGGAGTGTCTGCACTGCAGGGGGTGTCTGCACCACAGGCGTGTCTGCACTGCAGGGGGTGTCTGTACCATGGGCGTGTCTGCACTGCAGGGGGTGTCTGCACCACGGGGGTGTCTGCACCGCAGGGCGTGTCTGTACCATGGGCGTGTCTGCACTGCGGGGGGTGTCTGCACCACGGGGGTGTCTGCACCGCAGGGCGTGTCTGCACTGCAGGGAGTGTCTGTACCATGGGCGTGTCTGCACTGCAGGGGGTGTCTGCACTGCAGGGGGTGTGTGCACTGCAGGGCATGTCTGCACCGCGGGCGTGTCTGCACTGCAGGGCGTGTCTGCACTGCGGGAGGTGTCTGCACTGTGGGAGGTGTCTGCACTGCAGGGGTGTCTGCACTGCAGGGGGTGTCTGCACTCAGGGGGTGTCTGCACTGCAGGGGGTGTCTGCACTGCAGGGCGTGTCTGCGCTGCAGGGGGTGTCAGCACCGCGGGGGTATCTGCACCGCGGGCGTGTCTGCACTGCAGGGGGTGTTTGCACTGCAGGGGGTGTCTGCACCACGGGGTGTCTGCACTGCAGGGGGTGTCTGCACTGCAGGGGGTGTCTGCACCACGGGGTGTCTGCACTGCAGGGCATGTCTGCACTGCGGGCGTGTCTGCACTGCAGGGTGTGTCTGCACGGCGGGGATACCTACGGGGGTGCCTGCACCACTGGGGTGTCTGCACCGCAGGACATGTCTGCACTGCGGGGGGTGTCTGCACGGCGGGGGTGTCTGCACTGCAGGGGGTGTCTGCACGGCGGGGATGTCTGCACTGCAGGGGGTGTTTGCACCACGGGGTGTCTGCACTGCAGGGCGTGTCTGCACGGCGGGCGTGTCTGCACTGCAGGGTGTGTCTGCACGGCGGGGATACCTACGGGGGTGCCTGCACCACTGGGGTGTCTGCACCGCAGGACATGTCTGCACTGCGGGGGGTGTCTGCACGGCGGGGGTGTCTGCACTGGGGGTGTGTCTGCATTGTGAGGGGTATCTGCACGCAAGGGTGTCTGCACTGTGGGGGTGCCTACATTTCGGGGGTGTCTGCACGGGGGGGGGAGTGTCTGCACTGTGGGAGGTGCCTGCACCGTGGGGATGTCTGCACTGCAGGGATGTCTGCACTGCGGGGATGTCTGCACCATGGGGGTGTCTCCACCATGGGCGTGTCTGCACCGTGGGAGTGTCTGCACCGTGGGCATGTCTGCACTGTTGGGGGGGTGTCTGCACTGTTGGGGGGGTGTCTGCACTGTGGGGGGGTGTCTGCACCATGTGGATGTCTGCACCATGGGGTGTGTCTGCACTGCAGGGATGTCTGCACTGCGGGGGTGTCTGCACCGTGGGGGTGTCTGCACTGTGGGGGTTATTTGCACAGCGGGGTGGGACAGGAATGGCACTACAGGCTTTGGGGGGTTGGAGATGGTGAAGTGGAAGAGGGGAATCACAATCGAACAGGGGGCTAGAGAGGCACCATTGTAGGGGTGCCAGGCTAGCCAGCAATCAAACAGTCCTTCAAATAGGACGCTGACAATTCGGGGACACTACGTATGCACAGAGGCCCACAGGTTTCAGCCTTCCAAGCGGGGATAGGTCCTGTCCCCTGAAATCTAATAATATTCACACAGTGCACAGTGTGTGGGAGATTCTAGTCTGAACTCCCACTGAAAGAAAATGCATGAATTACTCCATTTTTCCGCGAACTCAGCACTTTTGAATTGTTTTGGGAGAATTCCGCCCTACATTTTATGCCCTTATGGTTTGCCTCTTGTACGGACCTATCGGCCGACCAGGATGGCAGGAAGTCGTATGCTGATCCCTTCTGGAATAGATCCATTCAGTGTCAGGAACTCTCCGTGGAACCGGACTGGCTGAGGAAAATCCCTGGCGTGTCAGGGCTGTCGCCGTTTTGAGTAGATGTATCCAGACGGTAATCAGTACAGCAAGTAAAATGGAAATTCTGCAGGAGATTCAGAGATAGGCACGTGAGTACCATGTATCAGCAGCTTATTTCTCTGATTTATAAATCCATAGCCCTGGCTGGGACGTATCAAAGGGAGAGTTTCCAGCATATCCATAAAAGCAATCGGACTGGAGAGCAGAAAGCTCCGGGCAGGTTATTGGGCTCCTTGATAATGTAAGCCTTTTGACATTTGAAAGGATATATGTGTAAATATCTGGGATTTGATGGCCAGCTGCCACAGTTCTGTAAACGTTCTGGACAGGCTTGTTGTCGGAACGTTGATGGGTGATTGTTGCCTCAGGAAGGCGAGGATGGATGATGTAGGTTTGTTCTGTTCTTTATCCGCTCCCCCCTCCTCCTCACTCGCTATTGATCTCAGTTCAGTGCAAGGTCACTTATCCAATCTGCAACACGCACAAGGGCACCTGAATGTTTTTCAGACTCCGAGCCCCTGACGCTTTCTTCTCAGCACGGGTGTCACCGAGTCAGATAACTGGATTAATAGAGAGAGAAATTGAGGGCGGAGGTGGAAGAGAAGCTAACAGGGAGCTGGATTCAGGCTTTATCACTTCTAACATTTGCTTTGTGTAGCGATGAGAGAGATAATGCCAATCCATTGGCTAGCCAGCTCCTCATCTGTATCCTTCTTATCCCAGAATGAAACATAGAAACTAGAAACAGGAGCAGGCCATTCGGCCCTTCAAGCTTGCTCTGTCATTCATTTTGAACATGGCTGATTATTGCATTCAATATCCTGATCCCTCCCTTCCGCCCCATGTCACTTGATCGATCTAGACCCAAAAGCTATATCTAATTTCTTCTTGAAATCACACAATGATTTGGCCACGACTATATTCTGTGGGAGTGAATTCCACACATTCACCCTCTGGGTGAAGAAATTTCTCCTCACCTCAGCCGTAAAAGGTTTACCCCTTATCCTCAAACTGTGATCCCTAGTTCTGGATTCCCCCACTATCGGGAACATTCTTTCTGAATCTGTCTGGCTAATTCTGTAGAATTTTCTAAGTTTCTATGAGATCCCATCTCACTCTTCCAAACTCCAGTGAATATAATCCTCGCTGACTTAGTCTCCCCTCATACGACAGATCTGCCTTCCTAGGAATCAGACTGGTAAACTTTTGCTGTACTCCCTCTATAGCAAGGACATCCTTCCTCAGATAAGGACACCAAAATTGCACACAATGTTCCAGGTGTGGCCTCACCAACGCCCTATACAATTGCAGTAAAACATCCCTATTTCTATGCTCGCATTTACATAGCGCGTCTCAGGATGTCACTAAGCACTTTACAGCCAATAAGCATTTCCAAAGCATAGTCACTAATGTAGGAAATGAAAGGGGGTGCGGGGAAGCCACTTTGCATCCAGTAATGTTCCACAGTCAAAGTTGAAAGTGCTACTGGCACTCTCTGTAATGGCAAGAGTTGAATACTATCCACCATTTACAAGGCACAGGACAGGAGTGTGATGGAATGCTCCCCACTTGTCTGGATGGGCACAGCTCCAACTGCTGTCAAAAAGCTTGACACGATCCAGGACAAAGCAGCCCACTTGATTGGCACCATATCCACAAATATGCACTTCCTCCACCACCGACACTGAGTAGCAGCAGTGCATACTATCTACAAGATGCACTGCAATAATTCCCCAAAGACCCTTAGAGAGCACCTTTCAAATCCATGACCACTTCCACTCTAGGCCACTCTAGAAGGACAAGGACAGCAGATAAATGGGAACACCACCACCAGCAAGTTTCCCTCCAAGCCACTCACCATCCAGACTTGGAAATATATCGCCATTCCTTCCCAGTCGCTGGGTCAAAATCCTGGAATTCTCCCCCTAACTCATTGTGGGCCAATCCACAGCACATGGACTGCAGTGATGCGAGAAGGCAGCTCAAGGCCAACAAGGGATGGGCAATAAATGCTGGCCTAGCCAGCGATGCCCATGTCCTACAAATGAATAAAAAAATGAAAAACACCTAATAACTACCCATCATTATTAAAACGGAGATTGATATTGCAGCATTATTGGGTGTGATAATGAGTGGCAACCCACTTCCTGCTCGAGCGGTTTAAGAGTCGCACCCAGCAATGTTGACTTGGCTAAAGAAGATGAACAAAGACAGCGCGGCAAACTCAGGCTCCTTAAGCCCATCGTACTCACCCTGCTTTGGTTTTTATCAGCCCTGCCTTTCCAGCTTACTCACCAGATCTTTCAGCCACCTCTTCTCTTGAGTAAGTCCCTAACTTCCCAACTCTTTGCACAGGGGCGTTTATCTGGGATTCTCTCCGAGCTGGCTTAGGTCGAATTCTGAAATCATGCCTGCCCCTTTGTTCTGAAAATATCAAACATCTGCCATTGTGGAATGATTGTAGGTACAAAGCAGCAGTGGCAGTACACATTGCTCAACTTGCATACTATTACTTTCCTTTGAGAATCACGAGGGCTGCACTCATCACTAATCTGCTTCAGAATAAGGGCCCCGGAGGTTTCTTTGCAGTCTTGAAAGTCAATGAGGATCTACATGAGAGAGAACAAGAGAGATGTGCCGCAGTTGCAAAGCTTGTGCCTGACTTTGCCGGATTTGCTTTGAAAGGATTCGGTTAGTTAGCAGACAGTGGGACACATAATTTGATTGAGATCGCTTGGCTTAGAGACTATTAACAATCAGAATGATGCACCCTCTGCTTGGAACCATCGGGGAATCTATTCAATTTGGCACTGGAGGATTTTGATAGGGAGTGGAATGCATAATGTGGAGGGATGATTAACGGTATCCTTTACTGCCATCACAGCCAGGGGATATTCAAAGTAGCACTGGGACTTTGAAGACAGCTTCATGACAGTGCTGTCTGCTACTGAGGTCAGACCAGGCTGTTTACAATCTTTGGCGTGATGACTTTGAAGAATGGCTTGGGAGCAAAAGCTATCTGTGGAGGGGGAGATAATCCCATCTGTTCTTTCATTCTCTGGAAGTACTCACAGTAACTGCTTACCCTCGTGCCACCAGGTAATGCTTGTAACTGCAAATCGACGCAGAATTACTGCACAGTGACCATTCAGTCCAGTTGATGTACACCAGCCTGTGGTCTACGTAATGTAAATTAAAGTTTATTTATTTATTACTCACAAGTAAGGCTTACATTAACATTGCAAAGAAGTTACAGTGAAATTCCCCTAGTTGCCACAGTCCAGCACCTGTTTGGGTCAGTGCACCTAACAAGCACATTTTGCAGACTGTGAGAGGAAACCAGAATTCCCAGAGGAAACCCACACAGACACAGGAAGAATGTGCAAACTCCACACAGACAGTGACCCAAGCTGGGAATTGTGAAGCAGCAGTGCCAACTACTGTGCCACCGTGCTGCCCATGATCCCATTCCATTTAACTATCAGAATTGCCCATTCTTCACTTTCCCATGTATTTATGTAGATTAAGTTGTGCCATTTGCCTCAGCTGCTCCTTGCCATCATAACTTCCACATTACAGTCACTCTCTAACGAATAACATTCCTTCTGAGTTTATTTTTAGATTTAGTTGCTATCTTATATTGAGGAGATGATGTCCTAGCGGTGTTATCCCCAGACTATTAATCCAGAAACTCAACTAATGTTCTGGGGATGTGGGTTCATCGTGGCAGATGGTGAAATTTGAATTAAATTTTAAAAAATCTGTATTATCTGGAGTTAAGAATCTACTGATGACCATGAAACCATTGTCAATTGTGGAAAAATCCGTCTGGCTCACTGATGCCCTTTTGAGGAAGGAAATCTGCTGTCCTTATCCGGTCTGGCCTACACATGACTCCAGACCTACAGCAATGTGGTTGACTCTCAACTGCCCTCCAAAGGCAACTGGGGATGGGCAATAAATGCTGGCCAGCCAGTGACACCCCATGTCCCATAAATGAATAAAAACAGATTCAGACTATAGATTTCAGAGCCCCCACAAATGAGAATAGTTTCTCTATGTCTACCCCTCCATAATTTTTAAAAAATCTTTCACGAGGTATGTCATTGGCTAGACCAGCATTTTATTGCCCATCCCTAATTGATTTCATTTGATTTATTATTGTCACATGTATTAACATACAGTGAAAAGTATTGCTTCTTGTGCGCTACACAGGCAAAGCATACCGTCCATAGAGAAGAAAACGAGAGAATGCAGAATGTAGTGTTACAGTCATAGCTCGGGTGTAGAGAAAAGTCAATTTAATGCAAGATAAGTCCATTCAAAAGTCTGACAGCAGCATGGAAAAAGCTGTTCTTGCATCAGTTAGTATGTGACCTTAGACTTTTGTATCTTTTTCCCGATGGAAGAAGGTGGAAGAGAGAATGTCCAAGGTGCGTGAGGTCTTTAATTATGCTGGCTGCGTTGCCAAGGCAGCAGGAAGTGGATAGAGTCAATGGATGGGAAGCTGGTTTGTGTGATGGATTGGGCTACATTCACTACCTTTTGTAGTTCCTTGCGGTCTTGGACAGAACAGGAGTCATACCAAACTGTGATACAACCAGAAAGAATGCTTTCTATGGTGCATCTGTAAACGTTGGTGAGAGTTGTAGCTGACATGCCAAATTTCCTTAGTCTTCTGAGAAAATGGAGGTATTGATGGGCTTTCTTAACTACTACAATGTCTGCATGGGGGGACCAGGACAGATTATGGTGATCCGTACACCTAATTGCCATCAAGGGGGTGACAGTGAGCTGCTTCTTTGAACCACTGCTGCCCATGTGCTGTAGGCACACTCTTAGGGAGGAAGTTCCAGGATTTTGACTCAGTGACAGTAAAGGGTCACCAAGTCAGGATGATGATTGGTTTGGAGAACTTTAGGTCATGGTATTCCCATGCATCTGCAATTCTCGTAGCCACGGTATTTATCTGACTGTGCTCGTTCAGTTTCTGGTCAACGGTGACCCCAGGTAGTGGAGGATTCAGGGACATTAATACACTTGACTGTGAGGGGGAGATTGTTAGATTCTCTCCTATCACAGATGGTCATCGCCTGGCACTTGGGTGGTGCAAAACTAGTTCTTTTTCTCAAAGGGTCGTCAATCTCTGGAACTCACTTCCTCTAAAGGCAGTGGAAGCAGAGTCTTTGAATAATTTTAAGGGAGCACTGGATAGATTCTTGATTAATAAAGGGGTGAGGTTTATTGGGGAGTAGGCAGGAATATGGGGTTAAAATTACAATCAGATCAGCTATGCCTTTATTGAAAGGTGGAACAGAGTCGAGGGACCAAATGGCCACCCCTGCTCCCGGCTCCTACGTCTTTATGCCATTTGGGGTGGCATGCTAGCACAGTGGTTAGCATTGCTGCTTCATAGCGCCAGTAACCCAAGTTTGATTCCTGCCTTGGGTCACCGTCTGTGTGGAGTTTGCACGTTCTCCCTGTGTCTGCGTGGGTTTCCTCCCACATTCTGAAAGTTAGGCGCATTGACCCAAATAGGCACCGGACTGTGGCGACTAGGGGAATTTCACAGTAACTTCATTACAGTATTAATGTAAACCTTACTTGTGACTAATAAATAAACTTTAACTTTTAACTTAGTCTAAATATTACTGCTGCGTATAGACATGGATTTCTTCTGAGGAATTACGAATGACGCTGAACATTGTGAACATAATTTTAAAGGCATTTATTGGGTCACCCCTCGGCCTTTTTTCTGAAGGAGACACCCTAACTCGTTCTGAAAGCTGTATCCTATTAGGTTTGGTATCATTCATGCAAATCCTTCTTGAGCTCTCGATACTGCTTTTATATCCTTTATTGTAAAGACGAGGCCACGACACTGCACAGTACTCTAAGTGTGGCCTAACCAATCTTAACATAATCTCTCTGCTTTTGAGTTCTATACATATTAAAGAAAAATGAAAGCAAAGCTGGAAGAAAAGGCAGAAAGTATTAAATTTATAGCTGGGATTTGTTGAGGGACTCCACGCCCAGCCGTCTACTATAATCGTATTCTTCTCATCCTCCCGTTATCTCCTCTTCAATTGTCAAAATCTCCCCTGGGGGGAATAGAGACTTGCATTTAGAATCATAGAACCTACAGTGCAGAAGGAGGCCGTTCAGCCCATCAAATTTGTACTGACCACAATCCCACCCAAGCCCTATCCCCTCAGCCCCATGCATTTATCCTAGTTAGTTCCTCTGACACGAAGGGGCAATTTAGCATGGTCAATCCATCTAACCTGCTCATCTTTGGACTGTGGGAGGAAACTGGAGTACTCGCAGGAAACCCTGTATGGGAGAATTGGGAGAATGTGCAAACCCCGCACAGACGGTGATCCGAGGCTGGAATTGAATCCGGGTCCCTGTCGCTGTGAGGCAGCAGTGCTAACCACTGTGCCACCGTGCTGTCCACATTCTCCATTTTGATTTGGGCAGCATAGTGGCACAGTGGTTAGCACCGCTGCCTCACAATACCAGGGACCAGCGTTCAATTTCAACCTTGGTCACTGTCTGTGTGGAGTTTGCATGTTCACCCCATATCTGCGTGGGTTTCCTCTGGGTGCTTTGATTTTCCCCCTCAGTCCAAAGCTGTGCAGGTTAAGTTGATTGGCATTCCAAAATTGACCCTGGTGTCAGGGGGAAAAGAAAGATAAATATATGAGGTTATAGGAATAGAGTATTGGTGGGATTGTCATTGGAACAGATTCAATGGGCTGAATTGCCTCTGCCTGCAGTGTAGAGATTTGATGATTACATTGTGCCTTTCGCTATCTTACTATCACACAGAGCTTTTCCGACAGTGAATTATTTTCTCAGCATGCTCACCTGTACTATGGGGAAAGGGGCGATCAGTGTGCCACACAGCAGGCTCTCACACAGAGCAATGCAATACTGCACAGATAGCCTGGAATTTCAGAGGGTAGCACCTGGGCAACTGATGGCTCAGTTACAAGTGGACGGGGGGAAGGAGGGGGAACAATGGAAATGAGCGATGTGCAGGAGATCAGAATTGGAGGAGCACGATGCTTTCAGAGGGCTGAGGGGCTGGAGGAGGCTGCAGAGACTTGGTGGGGGGGGTGCCTCCACAAAAAAGTTTGAAGATCATTTTTATAGTGTGTGAGACAAGGGATATATGCTTTAATTTGATTTGATTTATTATTATCACATATTCATGTACAGTGAAAAGTATTGTTTCTTGCGTGCTTATTTATTAATCACAAGCAAAGCTTACGTTAACACTGCAATGAAATTACTGTAAAATCCCCCTAGTCGCCACACTCTGGCATCTGTTCAGGTCAATGCACCTTACTAGACATCTTTCATCAATACGTACTGTTGAAGGAGAGAGTGCAGAATGTGGTGTTATAGTCATAGCCAGATGTAGACGAAGATGAACTTAGTGCAAGGTTGTCCATTCAAAAGTCTGACGACAGAAGCTGTTCTTGAGTTAATGTAGGTTGGTGAGCAAAACTTGATGTGCATTTTTTTAAATTCATTTGCGGACATGGGCTTTGCTGGTTGGCCAGCACTTATTGTTCATCTTTAGTTGGCCAAGGACAGTTTAGAGTCAACTGCATTGCTGTGGCTCTGGAGGCACACGTAGGCCAGACCAGATAAAGATGGCAGATTTCCTTCCCTCAAGGACATGAGTGAATTAAATGAGATTTTCTGACAATTGACAATGGTTTCATGATCATCAGCAGATTCTTATTTCCAGATATGTTTTTATTGAATTCAAATTCCACCATCTGCTGCAGCAAGATTCGAACCAGGGTTCCCAGAGCATTAGCTGGGTTTCTGGATTGATAGTCTAGTGATAATATCACTGCGCCATTGCCTCCCCTTATAAAATAAGGACAACATAGTTTTCTGTATGTGCCCACATTTATAGTGGCTGGAAGATGGGATGCTTGTGAGATGGTCAAGTCTAGGACTGACAAAGCCAGAGATAATGTTTCATCAGAAGAAACGTGTGTTAGGTGCAGAGATGGGAGATGTTGTGGAGGTAGACATAGCCTCTCCATCTCCAAGACCATCTGTCAGGTTGGGTGCCGCCCCAGGTCTGATTCAGCCTCAAGACATTGGTCAGCTGATAGGGCTGGAGTCAGTGGTTAAGGAATGAGGTTTTTGATGTTTCCAATAGCAATGGCTGGGGTTTTCCAGCCACACCCGGTGCTGGAAACTTCCAGTCCCGCTGAAAGTCAAAAGTCTTTTGGCTGGCCCAGGCCACCGCATTCTCTGCAATGGGTCTAGCCATGGAGGGACTGGAAAATCCCAGCCAAAGGCTTTTGGTCTTCCCAATCTGTAGTTGGGTGAAATTCCTAATTCACTATTGAAGAATTTACCATCTTGTTGAATGGTAAATCGTATTTGCTGCTCCCGACTTTGTATGCAACATGGGATGACCATGTCAAGACCACTGTCCTACTTTAACACATCTACATCCTTACAATTGACTAATTTTATTTTGTCTTTCCCACAAGAATAGGACTAACTTTTGACAGTGGGGGAGAGAAAAGAATTACTGCTGTCTCTCTGAGGGAACCTGATTTTCATGTAGAGTAAATATAGAAGTTTACTCATTGTCTGATGGTGTTTGACATTTGCAAAATAAGCAATGGATGTCAGACTTAATTTTTCTATGTCACTTAGCAAGGCAGGTAACAGCCTCTGTGGATGTAGTGCTTTGAACTCAAAAAAGATATTTGATGCAATTCAGCACTTAAAACAGGAGTCCACAGAATTGGAGATAACCTTGTGTTATAATCTGGCAATTAGTTACAAGGGTAGAAACATAGAAGATAGGAGCAGGAGGAGACCATTTGGCCCTTCGAGCCTACTCCACTATTCATTGCTGATCATCCAACTCAATAGCCTAATCCTACTTTCTCCCAATAACCTTTGATATCATTTGCCCCAAGTGCTGTATCCAGCCGCCTCTTGAATAATTCAATGTTTTGGCATCAACTACTTCCTGTGGTAATGAATTCTCTTTGGGTGAAGAAATGTCTCCTCACCTCCATCTTAAATGGTCTAGCCCGAATCCACAGATTGTGACTTCTGGCTCTGGAGTCCCCTACCATTGGGGACATCCTCTCTGCATCTATCCTATCTAGTCAGGTTAGAATTTTATAAGTCTCATTTGTCTGAACTCCAGTGAATACAATCCTAATCTAGTCAATTTCTCCTCATATATCAGTCCCGCCAACCTGGGAATCAGCCTGGTAAACCTTTGTTGCACTCTTTTGAGAATAAGAACATCCTTCCCGAGAAAAGGCGTCCAGAACTGCACACGCTATTCTAGGTATTCTCTGTTTGGTATGATGTGGCAAATATGTTACAAAGGGAATTGTCAGATTCTCTCCCTGTTTATAGACTTGAATAAGGGAATAGGTTGTTCCTGCTCCAGGCCTGCAGATCACAGTAAGTTAGGAGACACAGCAAGTTGTGTAGATAGGAGCAGCAAGCTACAAAGAGACATGGGCAGACTATGAAAGTTAACTGGGAAGTCATACATTTCAGCTCTGTTGAAGACAAATTGGAATATTTTCTTCATGGTGAGAGACTAAGAGCTCCGGAAAAGTAAAAGGATTCAAGTATCAATGTCCATAAATCACTAAAAACTGGTGCACAAATACCATTGTCTCAACATGAATTACATTTGGAATATCACTGTATCAGTAATCCAGAGGACCAAGCTAATACTTTGGAGGCAATGGTTTAAATCCCGCAATCCCAGCTAGTTGAATTTGAATTCAATTAATAATGGTCATAGAGAAATAGTCATAGAGTCAAACCGATAAAACAGGCCCTTTGGCCCATTGTATTTGTACCAATAAAACTACACTAAATTTGCATTTATCCCATTCTCCAGTCGATAGCCTTGAATGCTGAGACATTTCAAGTGTTCATCCATGTACATTTTAAAGATTCTAAGGTTACCTGCCTCTATTACCCTCCCAGCAGTGCATTCTACCCTTCCGCAACTCTCTGGGTAAAAAATAATTTCTTCAAATCCCTTCTAAACCTCCTGCCACTCACCTTAAAATTATGCCTCTCATTATTGATGCTTCAACAAGGCAAACAGCTGCTTCCCGTGTATCCTGTCCATATTCTTTACACGCCTTGCGCAGGTGTTACCCCTCCCCTTCTCTGCTCCAGAGAAAACAACCCAAGCCGATCTAGTCTCTGCTTATAAATGCTCCATCTCAGGCAGCATTCTGGTGAATCACCTTTGCCCCCTCTCCAGTGCAATCACATCCTTCCCATCGTGGGGCAATCAGAACTGCTCACAAGCACACCAGCCGTGGCCTAACCCAAAGTTTTGTATAGTTCCAATATAATCTCCCTGCCTTTATAATCTGGGATTGAAAAGCTAGTCTCAGTAATGGTGACCATGAAACCATTGTCAATTGTTGGAAAAATCCATTAATGTCCTTTAGGGAAGGAAATCTGCTGTCCTTACCTGGTCTGGCCTACACATAACTTGAAACCCACAGCAATGCAGTTGGCTCCTATCTGCTTTCTGAAATGGCCCAGCAAGCCACTCCACTCAATGATAGTTTGGGATGGGCAACACATGCTAGTTTTGCCAGTGATGCCCTTATCCCATGATTTTTTTTTTAAATGGTGAATGGAATGTTGACCTTTATCTGAAGATGATTTTGATGTAAAAAGGGGTGATTTTGCACAGACTCCATTTTGAGTAGTACTTTCCGTTCCAGACACCAAGCCTCCAGGGGAAGGATATACCGACCTTTCAGGAGACGTGGCTTAGACAAACCAAAATTATAGAAGGGTTAAATTCTGAGGCAAAGTGGCAAAGTGGTCTTGTATTCCCTTGAATTTGGAATGTTGCTGGGAAGGTCTGTTCCAGACCTGTTTTTTGTTCTATTCACTCTGAGTTTGTGGAAGTCACTGGCTGGCCAGTATTCATTACAAGTTGCCCTTGAGAAGGTGTTGATGAGCTACATTCTTGACAACTTGAATGGCTTGTTAGGCCATTTTAGTGGGCTGCTGCGGGTGTGGAGTCACGTAGATTAGATGGGGGAATGATAGCACCCTTCATAAAGTTTGTAAGTTCATATTTATTTGTTAGTGTCTTAAATAGGCTGATATTAACACTGTAAGAAATCTCACCACATCAGGTTAAAAGTCCAACAGGTTTATTTGGGATCATGAGCATCTCCACATCATTGGCTACATTAACACTGCAATGAAGTTACTTTGAAAATCCCTGTATTGCCACAGTCTGGTGTCTGTTGGGGTGATGGAGAGTGTAGCATTGTCAATGCACCTAACCAGCACATCTTTCGGGTTGTGGAAGGAAACCGCAACACCTGGAGGAAACCCACGCAAACATGGGGAGAACATGCAAACTCCATGCAGACAATGACACAAGCTAGAATCGAACCCGTGTCCCTGGCATCAGTGCTGACCATTGTACCATGTACCATGTACCATGTACCATTGTACCATGTACCATGTACCATTGTACCATTGTACCATGTACCATTGTACCATTGTACCATTGTACCATGTACCATGTACCATTGTACCATGTACCATGTACCATGTACCATTGTACCATGTACCATGTACCATTGTACCATTGTACCATGTACCATTGTACCATTGTACCATTGTACCATGTACCATGTACCATTGTACCATGTACCATGTACCATGTACCATTGTACCATTGTACCATGTACCATGTACCATGTACCATGTACCATGTACCATTGTACCATGTACCATTGTACCATGTACCATGTACCATGTACCATGTACCATGTACCATGTACCATTGTACCATGTACCATTGTACCATTGTACCATGTACCATGTACCATGTACCATTGTACCATGTACCATTGTACCATGTACCATTGTACCATGTACCATGTACCATTGTACCATTGTACCACCATGCGATCTTGTAGATAAAGATTGGGTTCCAGCTGGAAGGAGCTAACTGTGTAGAATTTTGTGAAGCCTATTTTAACAAACTGCGTTCAGGTACCCTGAGAATATCACAGCCCCCACGAGCTGCAGCTGAATTAAGAGTTATTGCTGGGGGGGCTTTGAGAATTGAAAAGACAAGTTTAATGTGGGAAAGTATAATTAGGGAGAGGATAAAGGCCAAGCAGTGGCTATTAATCCAAGATGCAGTATTGTAATCCCGCAATAGATTTTTCCCACAGCGCCGACCTAATGAAAAATGAAGAAGCCAAAAAATTCAGTTGCAGCATCGGGGTGCGGCAGAGTAATGACTGTGCGACTGAGTTAGTAATCCCGACAATAAAGCTCAAATTCCGCTGTGGCAGTTTGAGATTTCGAACTTAATTAAAGCATAAAACCTGCCAGTGAAAAAGAGCTGTGTAGCATGTTTGACCATTTCAGAATCTCTCCTTAAAGTACATTTGG
This sequence comes from Sphyrna mokarran, assembly GCA_024679065.1. Taxonomy (NCBI): domain Eukaryota; kingdom Metazoa; phylum Chordata; class Chondrichthyes; order Carcharhiniformes; family Carcharhinidae; genus Sphyrna; species Sphyrna mokarran. The sequence goes on from JAGIQG010000009.1 coordinate 11,609,217, forward strand.
AGTGTAATCAGTGCTGTGACGTAAGAGATGTGGCAACCAATTTATACACATTAAGCTCCCACAGACAGTAACGTGATAATGATAGAATTCTTACTGTGCAGAAGGAGGCCATTCAGTCCATCGAGTTTGCACCTACCGCAATCTCACTCAGACTCTATTCCAGTAGCCCCATGTAATTACCCTGACACTAGGGGCAATATAGCACAGCCAGTCAACCTAACCCGCACATCTTTGGACTGTGGGAGGAAACCAGAAGACCCGCAGGAAACCCACGCAGACAAATAATGATTCATTTTTTTGTAGCAATGTTGATTGAAGGATAAATATTGTCCCGGATACCAAGGATTATTCTGTACTGTGGGGTTTCTACAATTTCACTGATACTTCCCCTGCTGTTTTTAACATTTTTACATTCTTCTGAGCAAGCAGGCAAGGTCTTACTTCAAAAATTAGCACCTCCATTATTCAATGCTGTGCTGGAGTGTCCACGTGACTGTGAAACTATTGGTCTATCACACACAAACCACATACTTCTTCCTGTTGTCCTTAACTGTTTATAGAATTCCTAGAGGAGGAGGCTATTCGTCCCATCGAATCTGTACCGACCACAATCCCACCCAGCCCCTATTCCCATAACCTCATGCATTTACTCTAGCTAATCTTCCTGACGCTAAGGAATTGCATTTAATTTATCATGGCCAATCAACCTAACCTGCACATCTTTAGACTCTGGGAGGAATGCTGGAGCACCTAGAGGAAACCCACGCAGACACAGGGAGAACGTGCAAAATCCACACAGTGACCTGAGGCCGGAATTGAACTTGGGACCCTGGAGCTGTGAAGCAGCAGTGCTAACCACCGTACCACCGTGCCGCTGTGCCGCTGTTCTGGCTGTTACCTGACCCACCACACTGTCCTTTGATGCGGCTCTCAGTTGTACATCTTATTCTCAAGGCACCCAAGAAATAAATGACTGCATGCCGAAACTTAATTTAAAAAGAAAACATGTCCCCTGATAGCAGAGGGCTTGTACATTAGCCACTTTTCTATACAATTTTGTTTAAGCTTGGATGTAGCCGATGAGAACAATTGATTGGAAAACTGGGCTGTATTCCTGCTGTTTTCGAGCCACTTTTGATTTATTTCTTGGAAGCGATAAGAATAAAAACCTGCTGAGCAAAGAAATCAGACACTTTGCTCTTTACTGCCAATGCAGCGTGGGACACGCTGTGAGGAATTGATGGGACGCACAATTCGAGAGAACAGTAATCAGTGATATTCTCCCAAGCTAGTTAAAGTTTGTTCTGCCAAGCAGAATTATGTAGAATGCAGCACCGACACAAGCTGTTTGGCCAAAATATTTGAAGTGAAGATTATCAGCTTGAAGGAGAGAAAGAACTTGCATTTAATTTAGGCCTGTACTCTGTGGAATTTAGAAGAATATGGGGAAATCAAATTAAGGCATGCAAAATGATAAAAGGCAAGGATAAAGTAGGTGTGGAGCGGATGCTTCCTCTTGTGGGGCATTCTAGGACAAGAGGTAGTAGTCTTTGGATAAGGGGTAGCAAATTTAAAACAATTGAGGAGAAATTACTTCTTCCGAAAGGTTGTGAATCTGTGAAATTCGCTATCCCAAAGTGCGGTGGTATTAGGATAGTGAGTCAATTTAAGGAGGAGTTAGACGAATTATTAATTGGTAATGAGTTGAAGGGGTATGGAAAGAAGGCGGATGAGGAAAATGGGGATGAGGAACAGATCAGCCATGATCGAGCGGTGGAACGGACTTGATGGACTGACCACTGAGGACAGAGATTTCTTCACCCAGAGAAAGGGTGCCAATTCTGGAGGTGACCAAACTCTAGATATGATAACAAAAGCAACATGTGGTGGGCAGCACGATGATGGTACAGTGGTTAGCACTGCTGCCTCACAGTGCCAGGAGCCTAGATTCAATTCCCATTTGGGTCACTGTCTGTTTGGAGTCTGCACATCCTCCCTGTGTCTGTGTGGATTTTTTCTGGCTGCTCCAATTTCCTCCCTCAGTCTGGAAGACATGCTGGTTCGGTGCATTGGCCATGTTAACTTCTCCCTCAGTGTACCCAAACAGACGCCGGAGTGTGGCAACTCTTTTGAAATCACAAACTAAAAAACTAAAAGCTTATATTTGTTGTTCAAAATTGCACATTCCTTATCTGGATTAGGAACCACAAACCAATTACAAATATTAGCACAACAATAACTTGTATTTCTGACCGCTGGTATTTCAATCACGTGAAAATTCCAGGGTGTGTGTTTTGTTTTGCTTTAATCTTATATCTTGGGAGTTACAAGGTTTTATGCATCTAAATATCACTGAGGTACATCTGTTCTTGAGCTGGACTCTGCAAGATCAATTAACTTCTGCTCATTCCTGAGTTAGTCATTGCCAATGTGTCTCCAGTATTCTATACTCCATTTATAGACATGCAAACATAAAGGAAAGTTTATTTATTTGTTAAAAGGTTTACACTCATACTGTATGAAGTCACTGTGAAAATCCCAGAGAGAAAGACTTGCATTTATCAAGCACCTTTTACATCCTCAGGTCACTCCTTAAGTGCTTTATGGCCATAGCTCGTGATGCAGGGATGAGTGGCAGCCAGTTTGCACACAGAGTAGTCACACAAACAGCAATGAGGTGAATAACCCAGGACCCTGGAGCTGTGAAGCAGCAGTGTTAATCACTGTGCTACCGTGCCGCCATTTGTGCCCTAATTAGGTTTAATTCTCATTGATTGAAATAGGCCGTTGTTAATAAAACATACGTGTGTCTAAGTTGCATACCTTGGCCGGCAATAAACCTTTGACTGCTTCTGTTACCATTCAGTATCAACATGCTAACATCATACAGCCTTGCACTAAAACCATATTGCTCTCTATCCAGTTACATTTCAGTTGACTCTGTCTGTGCTGTGGCTGATGCTTCATTTTCTGACTTTCTCTCCATTAACTCAGCAGCCTCCCAAGGCTCCAATTCTGTTTCTCGTTATGCAAGCCTGTCCACGCCCTGATGATTGCACTCTGCATTCATAGCTTCAGATTTCCCATCCTGTATTGAAAGAACCCTGCCGTGTTCTCCTCGATAGAATGGTTGAAACAACTTGAGTCTCCCCTGTGTCCTGCAGGAAATAAGAAGTTCCTTCAGTTCCCCAAGGATGCCGTTTTCACATTTCTCTGAAGGCTAACCTACAGCTTAAAGCTCAAATCTCTCTGTTGGATCCATTCATTCCTCTAAACAGACGAGGGGACGACACTTGGGATGAGTTTAAAATGCTTTTCTTTGATTGAACAGAACTTAAAAAAATCAACATGACCAAAGGAAAAGCAAACTTGGAGACTGGCTTCTCAGGCAGGCTCTGTACTGAACTTGAACACATTTCTAAAGTATATTTGAACGCTTATCTCATTACTGGCCAAGTCCTTGGTAGGCTTTCTCCGTCTGGAAAAACAATCCTTGCAACTTCTGTTCTGTTGTTGTTTGCCTGCATTGTGTACCCTTCAGGAATGCAGACAATTTTTCGCTAACCCATCATGCCTTCTGATTCTAATGCAATTAGCCGGCTACAGTTGGTCAGCTTAGCAGAGTTAGTCGCATAGGCAGAAATATCTTTGCACAGACTGAAGCAACCAAGGCTAAGCTTACATAGGATCTCTCAGCCTCCCTCACATAACAGTACCCTCATCTTCAGAATGTCCTCTTACTGCAAATGGTGCTCCCACCTTCTCAACCCTCACAATTCCTCATATACACACTGCACTCTCCTCTATCACACGTCAGCATGATATCTTAGCTAAACACGCTTCTTTCCTCCTAATTTCCTGAGTTTTGATAATGGTGTGCTAATAAAATACTAGTTAAGAATAATTTCAAAACTAATAAGGATGTAGAAACAGGAATAGAGTGCTTAACCTCACAGCCTTGGATTCAACAGCAGGCAGCACATGTTGTTTCAATATTGGGCATCCCCTCAGCATTTCTTCAGCTGCCCGCTTCAAAGTGGGCACGAGGGGAGCAGGGGAGAGGACACTTGTGGAGCAGGAGACCAGGCGTGGGTGGAGCATGGGAGTGGGCAGTAGGGGAGACAAAGGGAACAGGGGTTCAAGGGGGGCAGGAGTGCAAGAGGGGCAGGGGAAGAGATGGGAGGAGCAAGACCTTGCTGGCAGGGTGGGACCTGAGTGCTCTCGAGAAGCAAGGAGGAATGGTCCCACCTAGACAAAGTATTAAAAATAGAATTAAAACCCAGTCTGGATCTAGGTCAAGGCTAGTCTGTAATTTAGTCCTATTGAATGATCTCAGCTAATAAAAATTTATCAATTGCATTTTGATATCTTCCCTCAATCCTCAATATTAATTTGTTTGGGGAGAGGTGGGTGATGGCTGGAGTTCCAGATTTTCATTCTTCTTTGCTCCAATGTCTTCCTGGCTGGCAACCCATCAGCTACCCTCCAATCGGCTGCCTCTGTAAACTTCAGGGCATCCACAGCTCTGGTATTTGGGATTGCATTACCTCCCCTACCCCTTTCCACACTTCTCCCCTCCCACACCCCCACCCTTCCCCTCATTTCTCACCTCCTACACTCCCCCATCCCTCAGCCCACTCCTCCCCTTCCACACCACCACCCCACTCCTTCCCTCCCACACTCACCCACCCCTCCCACACCCACACCTCCTCATCCCTCCCACACCCACACTCCCCCATCCCTCCCAACCCACACCCTCACCCTCCCACCCCACACCCACACCCCCTCATCCCTCCCACATCCACACCCCCTCATCCCTCCCACACCCACAGTCCCCCACCCCTTCCCTCCCCTCTCACACACCCTCCCTTCCCCTCCCCGCTTCTCTCAGAGCTGATAAATTCTCAGTTGGTTTGTGGCCTTGTCTCCTCCCTAAGTCTGTCAGCTGTGGTGTTCACTGGATGGTATTTCTGTCTCCGAGTCACGTCCTTCTTCAGAGACTTGAACAGAAAAAGAATCTAAGCTGACAATCCCAATGCTGTGTGAAGGGACTGTTACATTGTTTGAGGTGCTTTCTTTGTCCAACCTTTTAAATGGAGAACAGGGAATTCTCCTAATATAAGGCAGATTAGCTGGTCACTCTGGTATTGCTCTTTGTGGGAGCTTGCTGTGCACAAGTCACTGCCATGCTTCCTTACATTCCAACAGCAGCTTCAAAAATACTTCACCTGCTGCAAAGCTCATTGGGACACTTGAATCCTTAAACAGTATTGTTTGTAGAATCATAAAATCCTATAATGCAGAAAGAGGCCATTCGCTCCATCGAGTTAACCAAACACAATCCCACCCCAGGCCCTGTCCCTGTAACCCCACACATTTACCCTATCCTGACATTAAGGGTCAACTTAACATGGCCAGCCCACCTAACCTGCATATCTTTGGAGGAAACTAGAGCATCCGGAGGAAACCCACACAGACATGGGGAGAACATGCAAATTCCAAACTCCACATAGACGGTGACCTAAGACAGGAATCGAACCCGGGTCGCAAGGCAGAGCTTACACACGAAGGTTTCTCTGTCTTTTAATCAGAAGTCAACTCTGCGTCAGCTGCGTTGCCGTAAGTGAATGAGTTCATTGATGTGCGGCTGGTGAATCGAAACGAAAATGTTTGAATTCTCGCAGGGAGGAAGGGCCAGGAGAACGGTGTTGGAGATAAGATCGTTGATGAGATTGTTTAGGCTGCGCTGTGTGACAGTGCTTCACAGCAAAATGGCCAAGGGCAGAGGTAATTTGTCAGTGAGGTCAGCTGCCACTTCTGGGGAAATGCACATCTGATGTTAATAAATGGAATGATTGATGGGACTAACTGGATGATGAAAAGTGCATAGCAATCCACACAATGGACTTGCATGTTAATTGGACAATTTTAAATGCAGCAGCCGCGTGTTATAGATTACTGTTTGAGACCAGCTAGCCCCACAGAATGTTAATGGACTGTGGCTTCCAATTTGTTTTCTGCCCCCCCCCTCCCGCCTCCGGCTCCCATGTATATATATATATATATATATATATATGCACCATTTTCAAAAGTACTCGAAGTGTGAAGCATTGCAGAAAAAGCAAGTGGCGGCTGCTGCATAATTGGAACAGAAGTTCAATTTAATCCCGCAACAGGATTTAAAATGTGCTTGGCAAAAAAAAAATAATCTGTGCTCCTCACCGAGCTCACATGATATTTGAAGGAACAATCTCGCGTCGAATGTGGTCAAATTGTGTGTTGCAGCTGGCTGTACACAGGCTAGATTGAACTCCAATGAGTTTAGATGCAATCAGTTTAAATGGCAAACTCTGACTTGCTGGATTCTTAGCTGAACTACCGGAAAACCGCCTGCATAAAACAATCCCGTCCCATCATTATTTCTGTGCCTGAGCTCTTTATGTAACTTCTTCTTTTGTACTTAATATTTTAACTCTTCAGAGACAACAGTTGAGTCAGACTAACCTTCTTCATAAAGCACGTGGGGCAAATGAGATTAAAGGTTATGGGGGAAACAGCAGAATTAGACCATTGAGTTGGATGATGAAATGAATGGCGGAGCTGGCTCAAAGGGCCAAATGGCCTCCTCTTGGTGCCATATTTCTATGTTTAACTACCTGATCTACCTGCCCTGCCATCTTCAGAGATCTATGGGTGGCACGGTGGCACAGTAGTTAGCACCTGCTGCCTCACAGCGCCAGGGACCCGGGTTCGATCCACTGTCTGTGTGGAATCAGCATGTTCTCCCCATGTTTGAGTAAAAGCAAATTACTGCGGCTGCTGGAATCTGAAACCAAATGCAAAAATTCTGGAAAATCTCAGCAGGCTTGGCAGCATCTGTAAGGAAAGAAAAACAGATGCTTCCAGACCTGCTGAGATTTTCCAGCATTTTTGCTTTTGGTTCCCCGTGTCTGTGTGGGTTTCCTCAGGGTGCTCCGGTTTTCTCTCAGTCTAAACGATGTGCAGGTTAGATGAATTGGCCATGCTAAATTGACCCTCAGAGCCAGCAGAACTAGCTAGGGTAAATTATGGGATTATGAGGACAGGGCCTGGGTGGGATTGTGGTCAGTGCATAGTCGATGGGCTGAATAGCCCCCTTCTGCACTGTAGAATTCTATGATTTTATAACAATAAGGTCTGGCAGCTGTACAAATAAAGATAAAATGGAGATGAGGAGAAACTGCCTCTCTCCAAGGGTGATGAATCCATTTCTAAGGAATGATATTCTGGCCTTGGAGAGGGTCCAGAGGAGGTTCACGAAAATGATTCCGGAAATGAAAGCCTTGATGTATGAGGAGCATCTGAGCACTCTGGATGGAGTTTAGAAGTTTGAGGGAAGATCTCATTAAAACTTATAGGATACTGAAAGGCCCAGATGGAGTGGATGTGGAGAAAATGTTTCCATTAGTCAGAGAGATTAGGATCCGAGAGCATCGCCTCAGAGTAAAGGAACAACCCTTTAGAACCGAAATGAGGAGGAATTTCTTCAGCCAGAGACTGGCGAATCTGTGGAGTTCATTGTCACTGAGAGCTGTGGAGGCCAGGTCATTGACTGTCTTTAAGATAGAGATAGACAGGTTCTTGATTGGTAAGGGGATCAAAGGTTACAGAGGTAAGGGGGTTGAGAAATTATCAGCCATGATTGAATGGTGGAACATATTCAGTGGGCAGAATGGTCTAATTCTGCTTCTATATCGCATGGTCTTATGAATCTGTGGCATTCACTACCTCAGCGTGTGATGGATGCTGGACCATTGAGTAAATTTAAGGAGATAGACAGATTTGTAATTAGTAATGCGTTGAAGGGTTATGGAGAAAGGGCAGGAAAGTGGAATTGAGGCTGAGATGAGATCAACCACAATGATATTGAATGGTGGAGCTGAATTGCTCACTCCTGTTCCTGGTTCTTATGTTCTTTCAGTCCTAAGCTCTAAGTCGATAAGGTTGTTAAGAAGGCATATGGAGTCTTAGCTTTTATTGGTAGGGGGATTGAATTTTGGAGCCGCAACGTCATGTTGCAACTGTACAAAACTCTAGTGCGGCCGCACTTGGAGTATTGTGTGCAGTTCTGGTCTCCGCATTATAAGAAAGATGTGGAGGCATTGGAGAGGGTACAGAGGAGGTTTACCAGGATGTTGCCTGGTATGGAGGGCAGGTCTTATGAAGAGAGGTTGAGGGATTTGAGGTTGTTTTCGTTAGAAAGGAGGCGGCTAAGAGGGGATCTTATTGAAGCATATAAGATGATTAGAGGTTTAGATAGGGTGGACAGTGATAGCCTTTTTCCTAGGATGGAGAAAGCTAGCACGAGGGGACATAGCTTTAAATTAAGGGGTGGTAGTTATAGGACGGATATCAGAGGTAGGTTCTTTACCCAGAGGGTGGTTAGGGTATGGAATGCCCTGCCTGCGGCAGTTGTAGATGCGCCAAGTTTGGTAGCGTTTAAGAGATTAATAGATAAGTTTATGGACGAAAAAGGAATGGTTTAGTTTGGAGGGTCATTGCTTTTTCCTAATTGGTCGGCGCAACATCAAAGGCCGAAGGGCCTGTTCTGCGCTGTAATATTCTATGTTCTATGTTCTAAGCAATAATGACATCAACAAACATTTAAATTCTGCCTTGAACTAGCTGAAGTGAAGCTTGCTCAGAGAAGCGGTTTTTAAGGAGCATCTTAAAGAACCACCTGCAAATACTCCTTCCAGCCACTCACCAACCTGACTTGGAGATATATCAGCTGTTTCTTCACTGTCACTAGGTCAAAATTCTGGAACTCCCTTCCTAACAGCAGTGTGGGTGTACTTACAGCTCATGGACTGCAGTGTTTAGAGTCATAGAGGTTTATCAACTTATACATGCTGCCTTTTTTTAAACCCCAAAGCTAGTGCCAATTGCCCACATTTGGCCCATATCCCCCTGTACCCTTCTCAGCCATGTAACTATCTAAATGCTTTTTAAAAAGCAAAATTGTACCCGCCTCTACTATTGCTTCTGGTAGCATGTTCCACACACTCACTACCCTATGTGTGAAAAAAATTGCCCCTCTTGTACCCTTTTGTACTAAAAATGAAGTTCACCACCACCTTCACAAGGACAATGCGGGCCGGGCAATAAATGCTGGCTTAGGCAGCAACACCCACACACCATGAAAGAATCTGTTTAAAAAGGAGGGATAGAGAGGTTTGACCTCCATGTCAGCCTTGCAAAAACAGATCGTTCTCTCTGGCAGTCTGAATCAATAACAGTGATACCTTTTCGAAGTAGGTAAAGCTTCCTTGGTTTTAGTGCAGTCTACCACTCCTGTATTCAAATCGTTTTTGCTAATGCTTTTAACCAAGCAGTGTTCTTTTAGCAAGAAATCCAGAGCTTCCTGATCCATCCTTTCAAAAAACTGGGTACACGAATCAGGAAAAGTTAGCAAGCAGGTCCGACACGAGATTAGGAAGACAAGTGGAATGTGGTCATTTATTGGGGAGTGGAATATAACAATTGGGATGTTTTGCTACAGTTGTGCCGTTGGTGAGATCACAGTATAGTGCAGTGTACAGAATGTTTAAAATGCAGTGTACATTTTTGGTCTTCTTATTTAGGAAAGGATATAAATGTGTTAGAAGGAGATCAGAGAAGATTCATTCGACTGATATATTGTCAAGGGTAGAGTTACTTTAAGAGATAAGTTTGCACAGACTGGGTCTGTGTCCATTAAGTATCTGAAGAATGAGTGGTGATCTTGTTGAAACTTATAAGATGCTGAGGAGACTTGACAATATGGATGCTGAACGGTTGTTTCCCCTTGTGGGAGAGACTAGAACTAAGGGACAGCACATTGGTTAGCATTGCTACCTCGCACAGCCAGGGACCTGGGTTCAATTCCCGGCGTGGGTCATTTGTCTGTGTGGAGTTTGCACATTCTCTCCATGTCTGTGTGGGTTTCCTGAGTGCTCTGGCTTTCCTCCCACAGTCTGAAAATGTGCGGGTTCGTTCGATTGACCATGCTAAATTGCCCCTTAGTGTCCCAAAATCATATTTTGGCCTATTGAGTCTGCATTACCACAATTCTGTCATATCCTATCCCTGTAACCCCACTTACTTACCCAACTAATCCCTCTGGCATTAAGGAGCAATTCAGCAATCCACCTAACCCGCACTGGACCTGTGGAAGGAAACCGGAGCACCCGGAGGAAACTCATACAGAATGGGGAGAATGTCTGTGTGGAGTCTGCACAATGTTCCAAGCTGGGAGTCGAACCCGGGTGCCTGACACTGTGAGGCAGCAGTGTTAACCACTGTATCAGCATGCCGTCTCAAATGTTTAGGCTAGTGGAATTAGCAGGGTAAATATGTGGGATTACGGGGATAGGACCTGGGTGAGAAGCTCTGACGGAGAGTTGGTGCAGACTTGATGGGCCGAATGGCCTCCCTCTGCACTGCAGGGATTCAGTGACACTGTTTAAAAGTAAAGAGATTTTAACTGGAGATGAGAAGAAATCCTTTCTCTGAGGGCCGTGAATCTTCCCCAGAGAGCGGGGAAGGCAAATTCAATGTTTATTTTTAAGGCAACGTTAAATAGATTTTGACTAACAAGGCAATCAGAGGGAGGCAGAGAATGGGGAGTTGAGGCCACAGTCAGCCATGGTGTTAGAGAATGGCAGAGCAGGCTCGAGGGGCCGAATGGCCTGCTCCTCCTAGTTCATATATCCTTAAGCTGACTCTGAAAGTCCATTTGGCAGGCGTGGTTTTTAAATGCCAACACGGCCCGATGATCATTTCTCTTTTCTTGTCTTTCAGAAACCAAAGCAAAAAGACTGGCATCCCCCAGATGGCTTTATTCTGGGCCTCTGGACACTAATCCTCTTGGTATTCTTCAAAAGCTACGGACTCAAGCACCTCAAGCACATTTTCTGATCGATGTTGCTGAGCTGGCAATGGGAGGGCCCATTCCTCAATCCTCGGCCCTCTCGGAAAGATTTGCCTGTCGGCGTAATGCACTGCTGTAAATTATTTTTGTTTGTTCTTTTTGAGGTTTTTATTTTTTGGGAAGTGTGGCTTGAAGGTGAAATAATGGGGAAGTGGGTGAGCTTGAGGGTGCGTTCAGGGGTTTAGAATTGAGGTGAAGCTGTGTGTAAATTGGCAGGAATATCCTGACCTTGGCTGCAGAGTGAAGCCCCCCTCGGTAAGGGGGACTTGTTTTACTGATCTCTGATGTTCAGTCAGACCATGACGTAGACTTAAACTGAATTTATACCGTAAACATCAGCGTTGGTGTGAAGGGAAACACGCCAACTCTTGAACACTACCTTTGTTCCAGTAAAAATGACAAGAAAAAAATGCTTTGACTGATCATAAGTAGTCATAAAAATAAAATATATCCTGAAACACCTGACACAGTCTGACAACATTACCCACAAAGTTGCATTATTCTGTCTTAACCTCTCACAGTAGACAAATATCACGATTAAGGATAAAACATTTGTTCAGAGTTTGCATTAGTTTTCTTTGTTTGGTTTCTGTTTGTTCATGAAGTGAATCAGGCCTTGTTTATGGACAGAGCTTCCGAACTCCGCAGTCACGTCAGGTGGACAGCTGTTAGTGGGGTGGCACGGTAGTTGGCACTGCTGCCTCACAGGGTCACGGACCCGGGTTCGATTCCCAACGTGGGTCACTGTCTGTGTGGAGTCAGCATGTTCTCCCTGTGTCTGCGTGGGTTTCCTCCGGGTGCTCTGGTTTCCTCCCACATTGGGGTAGGGTGTGGGGTGAGCCTGGGTGAGATGCCCTGTTGGAGTGCCAGCGCAGACTCGATGGTCTGAAAGATGTGCTGGTGAAGTGCATCGGCCATGCTAAATTCTCCCTCTCTGAACAGGTGCCAGAGTGCGGCGACTCGGAGATTTTCGCAGTAACTTCATTGCAGTGTTAATGTAAGCCTACTTGTAACAATAATAAATAAACTTTAAATTTTACTTGGTTCAATTGGCGACCCTCTGGTCTGTGAATCAGGTGTACCAGGTGCAGAAGTCTGCATTGTTAGAAGTCTTACAACACCAGGTTAAAATCCAACAGGTTTATTTGGTAGCAGACGGCAATAGCTTTCAGAACTTTTGCTGTTCCTTCGTCAGGTGAATGGGAGGTCTTTTGACAAACGGGTTTACCCCAGTCCAACGCCTGCATCTCGAGATCAGGAAGTGCTGCACTGCCAGCAGAGCTGGCTTCTAGAAGAGTCTTTTTTTCATAGAATCCCAGAATCATAGAAACACTCCAGTGCAGAAGGAGGCCATTGGGACCATGGAGTCTGCACCAGCACTCCGACAGAGCATCTGATCCAGGCCCACTCTGTACCCTATCCCCATAACCTCACACACCTATCCTGCTAATTTCTGTAGCCTACACATCTTTGGACACCAATTCAGCATGGCCAGTCCAGCTAACCTGCACATCTCTGGAGTGTGAGAAGAAACCAGAGACCCGGAGGAAACCCATGCAGACATGGGGAGAATGTGCAAACTCCACCAGACAGTGACCCGAGGCAGGAATGAAACCTGAGCCCCTGGTGCTGAGGCAACAGTGCTTACCACATGTCACTATGCCATTGTGTTGAAATTTTCTTACCACCATTTCAAAGAAAATTTCAGTTTTCTGGTCAATATTTTTCCCTTAAACAATGCCACCAACACGCATATAACACATACACACAAAAAAAAGTCTCCTCACTTCACCTTCAATTCTTTTGCTGATTACCTTACCTCTGTGACCCCTTCCTGACACTGTGGTTAGCATTGCTGTCTCACAGTGCCAGCAACCCAGGTTCAGTTCAGCCCTCGGGTCACTGTCTGTATGGAGTTTGCATGTTCTCCCCGTGTCTATGTGGTTTTCCTCTGGGTGCTCCAATTTCCTCCCACAGTCCAAAGATGTGCTGATTAGGTTGATTAGTTGTGCTAAATTGACCCTTTAGTGTCAGGGGGATTAGCAGAGTAAGTGTGTGGGATTACAGGAAAAGGGCTGGATAGGATTTTGGTTGGTGCAGACTCGTAGAAAAACTACCGCACAAACAGGCCCTTCGACCCACAAGTTGTGCCGATGATTCCCTACTACTAGGCATACCTGTAACCCTCAATTCTATTAAGTCCCATGTACTCATCCAGAAGTCTTTTAAAAGACCCTATCGAGTTTGCCTGCTATCGGTGCAGCTGATTCCATGCACCCACCACCCTCTGAGTGAAAAACTTACCCCTGATATCTCCTGCTCCCCAGCGCCTAAACCTGTGTCCTCTCGTAGCAACCATTCCAGCCCTGGGAAAAAGCCTCTGAGAATCCATCTGATCCATACCTCTCAACATCTTATCTCTCAGGTCACCTTTCATCCTTTGTCTCTCTCAGGAGAAAAGACTGAGCTCCTTCAACCTACCTTCATAAGGCGTGCCGCTCAATCTAGACAATATCCTTGTAAATCTCCTCTGCACTTTTTCAATAGCTTCCACATCCTTCTTGTAGTGAGGCGACCAGAACTGCGCACAGTACTCCGAGAGGGGTCTGACCAGGGTCTTATAAAGCTGCAGCATTATTTCCTGACTTCTAAACTCAGTCCTTCAATTGATGAAGGCCAGTATACCATATGCCTTCTTAACTACATCCTCCACCTGCAAGGCCAGTTTAAGAGTCCCAGGGACTTGCACCCCCAGGTCCTTTTGATCCTGCTAAAAGTCTTACCCTTGATATTATATTCCTTCATCCCATTGACCTGCCAAAATGGACCATACACATTTATCCGAGTTGAAGTCTATCTGCCACTTCTCCACCCCCAGCCTTGTATCCTATCTATGTCACACTGCAATTTCTGACATCCTTCCAAACTATCCACAACACCACTGACTTTCGTGTCGTCAGCAAACTTACCAACCCGTCCCTCCATTTCCTCATCCAGGTCATTTATGAAAATTATGAACAGTACGGGTCCTAGAACAAATCCCTGCACTGACCTCCACGCAGAAAAAAACCCATCTACAACTACTCTCTGCCTTCTGCAGGCAAACTAGTTCTGGATCCACAAGGAAACAATCTCCTGGATCCCATGCCCCCTCACTTTCTCAAGAAATCTTGCATGGGGGACCTTATCAAACGCCTTGCTGAAGTCCATATAAATCACATTTACCGCTCTTCCTTCATCAATATGTTTAGTCACATTTTCAAAGAATTCAACCAGGCTCATTCGACACGATCTACCTTTGACAAAGCCGTGCTGACTACTATTGAGCATACTAAACTTCTCTAAATGTTCATAAATCCTGTCCCTCTTTTTCATCAACTTACCAACCACTAAGGTTAGACTCACTGGTGGGTAATTTCCTGGGCTATATTCTTGAATATAGGAACCACATTCCCAATTGTCCGGAACCTCTCCCATCTCCATCAACAATGCAAAGATCATCGCCAAAGAGGTTCTACAATCTCTTCCCTGGCCTCTCACAGTAACCTGGGGTACATCCCGTCCATTCCCAGTGATTTATCTATCTTGATGCTATTCAAAACTTCCAACACATCCTCTTTCTTAATGTCCACATACTCAATCTTTTCAGTCCGCCGCAACCCTGCAGTACAACCACCCAGGTCTTTTTTGACTGTGAATACAGAGGTGAAATATTCATTGAGCACCTCTGCTATTTCTACTGGTTCTGTATAAACTTACCGACTTTCACTTTTTATAGGTCCTATTCTTTCACATCTCATCCTTTTACTCTTCACATATTGGTAGAACGCCTGAGGATTCTCTTTAATCTTACCTGCCAAGATCGTCTCATGACCCTTTCTGCTTTATAGAATCATAGGTTCTGCTAATTTCCTTCCTACAAACCCGTATACTCCTCTACACCTAGCTCCCTGAATTTTTTGTACTTTTCTTTTTGAAAAGGTTCATTACAACTTTTGTGCACCACGGTTCTGGTAACCTACCAAAACCTCCCTGTCTCATCAGAACGTTGTCGATGGGCCGAATGACTTCCTTTTGCAGTGAAGGGATTCTGTGATTCTAAATCAAGTTAATTCCACTGAACTATTCCCATTGCTCTGTAAATTATTCAGTCATAAAGTTTTACAACACAAAAAGAGATCCTTCGGTCCATCATGTCTGTGCTGGCCATCAAGCACCTTTGAATCCCATTTTCTAGTGCTTGGTCCATACCTTGTGTGCTCTGATGTTTCAAGTGCACATCTAAATAATTCTGAAATGTTGTGAGGGTGCCCGTCTCTATAACTCTTTCAGGCAGTGAGTTCTGGATTCCCACCAGCCTCTGGGTGAAAAAGCTTTCCTCAACTTCCCTCTAATCCCCGACCTTAGATCAATGGCCCCTGGTTATTGACCCCTCTAGAATGGGCAAAAGGCTCTTCCTATCTACCCTATCTACGCTCTCGTAATTTTATACACTTCGATCAGGTCCCCTCAGTCTCTGCTTCAAGGGAAAGAGCCCCAAGCTAATCAGCCTCCACTTTTATTGAAACCTTTGCTGAAAAGATGTAATGCTTGGTGGTTTGAATGTTCCTGTGGCAAAACTTCAACCCGTTTCCCCTAATCCCTATCTCTTCATCCCAATCAATATATATGGACAGTATGGTAGCACAGTGATTAACACTGCTGCTTGGGTCACTGTGTGGAGTCTGTACCTTCTCCCAATGTCTGCGTGGGTTTCCTCCGGGTGCTCCGGTTTCCTTCCACAGTCTGAAAGACGCACTGGTTGGATGCATTGGCCATGCTAAATTCTCCCTCAGTGTACCCAAATAGGCACTAGATTTTGAGCACTGGGGAGGTTTAAATTGTCTTTTCTAAGATGAATGTTTTGAGGAATAAGGGGAGATGGGTGGGGATTGTGGGGTGGGGGGGAGGTGGGGGGAGAGTGTGGTGGGGGGGTGCGGATTTGAGCTTATGAGAGCTTATTTGAGCTTATGTGGATGTTGTAGCAGGGAGAGAGAAGGTGCAACAGATATTCGGAAGTGAATGAGATCAATTGTGTTGAAGAGCTTTCTTCCTCCAACCCATCTTGTAAGATAGAAGTACCAAGAGATTGTTGTTCGTTGCAGATATCAAGGGTGATGGAACTTGGGTGGATGAATGGATTTGAGGTGAAGACCAGCCCTGATCTTATTGGGCTTATGAGAGATTGATCAAACAGAAGTTAAAGTCAAACTATCGAACTAAATGTCTTCCTGTTCCTAAGAGATAACTGGTTTGTGATACTGTCACTCTTGACCTTTGAACCATTAGTTTATGGTTTTCCCCACTGCTCACTGCACCCCCCCCCCCACTCCCCACAGTCCCTACCTCCTTCCCCCAGGCGGACATGACGATAGAACACTTTGTGATTCTGTCATGGTGCTTGCTGATCCCCCCCATCCCCCCACTACACACACACACACACACATCACCTCCTGAGTTCTCAAACATGTTTACTTGCAGATAAAACTGTTGTACCATATCTTGTCAATAATAAAAGCAATTGCAGCTATGCAAATTGTTATTACATTAATTTATTTAACAAGAGACACCTTAATTAACCCATCATATTTGTACAAATGATTTATTTGTTTAATCTCGCAAGATGATGTTGTCAAATCTTCTTACTTGCCGCAGATTAATGTTCGCAGCAAAACAAGCTGCCATTGAGACTGGCGGGCAAAACTAGCAGGCACTCTGAGCCAACAGTGGCAATGTGTAGTTAATTTTACGTCCGTTACAGATGGAATGTTAGCCAGGCTGCCAATAGAGATCCCATGGTGCTGTGGAATTTGAAAAGATCCAGCAATTAATGACTGGCCTTTAACAATGCTGCACTCCCTCAGTGCTGGACTGCACAGTCCAGGGAAGAGGCTCAAACACCTGGTCTAAAACATGAGATTACTGTCGGTTGGGTCAAACCATCATCTTGGTTCACTGTGGTTAGATGGTGGCCATGTTGAATCTCAGCCTAGTGACATGATATTGGTTAATACTAACTATCTATTCCTCTCCTCAATACTCCTTAAGACCTTTCTGACCAAACATTTAGCCACTTGTCATAATATCACTTTTGGAGCTATAGGAGAAATGTTTGACTACACACCCATGAAGCACACTTTGCTACACTGAAGACGCTACATAAATTGTTGTTGCCTTTAGGGTATTAGCGATGAAGAGAAATTGAGTAAACTGGGATTGTTCTCCCTGGAAAGATAGAGACTGAGGGGTGACCTGAAAGAAGTTTATAAAATTGAGCGGTATTGATAAGGCGAACAATTGGAAGCTTTTCCAGCAGGGCAGAAATGACAATTACAAGTTTAAGGGAGGGGGTCGGGTAGGTTCAGTGGAGATGTACGGGGAACATTTCTTACACAAAGGATGATGGGGGCTCGGAATGCACTGCTAAGTGAGGTGGTTGAGGCAGACACGCTAGCAACATTTAAAACTTATCTGGATAGACACAAGAACAGATGGAAAATAGAGAGATACAGGTAGTTGGTCTACATAAGACAATGTGATCAGGCTTGGAGGGCTGAAGGGCCTGTTCCTGTGCTGTAATGTTCTTTGTTCTCTGAATTTTAAAGCTGGCTCATTGAGCTGAAACTCAGGAAACATGATCAAGTTTAAATCTAAACTCCGCAGAGAAGAAGTGAAGTTATTTATTAGTCACAAGTAAGACTTAGGTTAACACAGCAATGAAATTACTGTGAAACTCCCCTAGTCACCACATTGCAGTACCTGTTCAGGTCAATACACCCCTAACCAGCACATCTTTGAGATTGTAGGAGAAAACTGAAGCACCTGGAGCACGCAGACACAGGGAGAACTTGCAAACTCCACACAGTGACCTGAGCTAGGAATCGAACCCAGCTCCTTGGAGTTGTGAGGCAGCAATGCTAACCACTGTGCCACCATACCACCCATAGTGGTTAAGATGTTAAGATGCATTTGCAATGTAGTTGCCTGTGTTTTCTGGAAACCCCAGCGTGTGTTCTAACTTTGCAGCTCCTGTTTTATATGCAGTAATTTTTGTCGTAATGTAGAATAATATCCTGAAAGGTAATAAAATAAACAGAAAAGCTAATGGTTCAGAGCCAGAGGTGGCAAGATCAGGAACCAAAAGGCTGGTGAATGGGGTGCATTTTGAACAGGATCTTTAGGAAAGGGGGAGAAAGTGAAGAATGTTGGGGGCTCAGATTTAACTCATACAAACAGGCAAATCTATAAAATTATTCTCTTTAAAATGGGACAAAGTCTTTAAACTGATTGAAGCCATGACTGGTTATGACTCTCACAAAATGAATTTTTGGCTTTCAGAACAGCAGCAATCTCATTATCTCTGAGGATGCGCTATTGCCCCTGCAACATTAGAATCAAATAGAATAAAATAAAATCCCTACAGTGTAGACGGAGACCATTCGGCTCATTGAGTCTGTGCTAACGAATATACAGATTTACCCTGTAACTCTGCTAACCTGAGGAGCAATTTAGCATTGCCAATCAACCTAATCCGCACATCTTCGGAGTGTGGGAGGAAACTGATGCACCTAGAGGAAACCCATGCAGACACGGGGAGAATGTGTAAACTCCATACAGACAGTGACTCAAGGCTGTAAGTGAACTGGGTCCCTGGCGCTGTGAGACAGCGATGCTAACTACAGTGCCATTTGCCATCCAAATACCCAGACTTGGTCAAAGGCAAATGGGGAGGATCACTCTGCAAGGACAAAAGGACTCAGAAACATTTCATAGAATCTGAAAGTGCAGAAGGAGGCCTTTTGGCCCATCGAGTCTTTACTGACCACAATCCCACCAAAGGCCCTAAGCCCATAACTCATGTATTTACCCTAGCTAACCCCCCCTAACACTAAGGGGTAATTTAGCCTGACCAATCTGTCTAATCCGCACATCTTTGGACTGCGGGAAGAAACCCATGTGGACATGGAGAGAACGTGTGAACTCTGGAATTGACCCCGGGTCCCTGGTGCTGTGAAGCAACGGTGCTAATCACCGTACATTTGTTGAACTTAATAATTGATGAAACATTGGCAATCTCAAGAATCCACGCCAGGAATTCACATCTTTCGTCCAAATCAAAGTGGAGAAGTGGGATTCATGTTATGTGACACCGCCATCCTAAGTGGCTAGAATTTGTAGTATTGCCTTGTGGAGCTGAAAAAAAAAACAGACTCATTAAAAAAATGACTAGCAGACAGCTGTAGACAAGTCCAAGTGTTTGAATACCTGGCTCCCCATCGACATTGTAACTCTGAATGTCTGTACCAGTGCTTCCAAAATCATGCTAAGGCCCATCTCATCATGGAATCCACCTCTGCTGGAAAGCGGATTATCCAGCAACAGTCTTCAACCTGCCGACTCTGATAGATTACATCAGTCAACTTTGATTCATCAAACAGTTCTTTTTTCAGTCTGTGGTCTTTGCCCAGTAACTTATCCTATTATCTATCCCACCTTTATTGTATGAATGAAAGGAGATTATTTTGTGTCCCTTCTCCCCTGATTGGGTGTGTATAAATAAACTAATGCTTTTAGAACATAAAAAAACTACAACCCTTTGGCCCATAAGTTACGCTGATCATATCCCTACCTATTAGGTTTACCGATAACCCTCAATCCTATTAAGTCCCATGTACTCTTAAAAGACCCTATCGAATTTGCCTCCATCACCACCGACAGCAGCTGATTCCACTCACCCGCTTACCCTCTGAGTGAAAAAATGTTCATCCTAGTTTTAGCCCATCCTTTTAGTTCATCCTCTCTCAAGTTTGCTGTTGGGGTTATGATTAAGAATTGGATCACACCAAAATTAATGGGTTTGAGGGATTTGGAAAATACCTCACCACATTGGAACAGTAGTAAGCCATTCAGCCCATCAAACCTGCTCTACCATTCAATTCACTCATGGCTGACTGTTTATTTAAGTTTATTAGTGACACGAGTAGACACATTAACACCGCAATGAAGTTACTGTGAAAATCCCCTAATTGTCACACTCTGGCATCTGTTCAGGTACTCTGAGGAAGAATTTAGCACGGCCGATGGGAAGAAACCGGAGCACCCGGAGGAAACCCACACAGACACGGGGAGAAAGTACAAATTTCACACAATTACCTAAGACAAGAATTGTACCCAGGACTCTGGCACTGTGAGGCAGTAATGCTAACCACTATGCTACAGTGCATCCCATATAAGGGAAAATCAAAAATACCTTTCCGCTTAAGAATGGTGAAAGGTGAAATTAGGGCTGTTTAATCCTTCCAGACAGAGCGAATTAGTGAGAACATTAAAGACCAAGGGCACAGATGACAAATAGGAGCAAGAGGAGGCCATTCAGCCCTTCACACCTGCTCATCCATTCATTTTGATCATGGCTGAAGACTCTCAGTGGCAGGGATAAAGTGAGCACGTTCGGCTCATTTTAGAAATGGATGTTGTACATTTGTATTTATTTGATAGATTAAACTTTTCACTGTTATAGGAATTGTTTTACTATTATTTATCATACCTTGGTCATAGCATGGGGAGGTACAGTGGTTAGCACTGCTGTCTCACAGCGCAAGTATCCGAGCTCGATTCCCATCTTGGATCACTGTCTGTGTGGAGTCTGCACATAGAACCATAGATCAAAGAACCCGACAGTGCAGAAAGAGGCCCTTCAGCCCATCGAATCTGCACTGAACACAATCCCACCCAGATCCTACCCCCATATCCCTACATATTATACGCACTAATCCCTCTAACCTACACATCCCTGGAACTAAGTGGCAATTTCTTAGCATGGCCAATCAACATAACCAGCACATCTTTGCACATTCTCCCCATGTCTGCGTGGGTTTCCTCTGGATGCTCCCACAGTCTGAAAGACGTGCTGGTTAGGGTGTATTGGCCATGCTAAGTTTTCCCTCGGAGTACACCATACACGCACCAGAGTGTGGAGATTAGGAGATTCTCACACTAACTTCATTGCAGTGTTAATGTAAGCCCATTTGTGACACTAATAAATATAAAATAAATAAAAGTGATGAACCAAATTGAGATCTTACCAAATTTTTTTTTTACCCAGAGATTTACCCACTGTTTTGCTCAAGTTGCTACATTTTGTAAATTCATCAATTAAATGTCAGCGTCGCTGGTGGGACCAGCATCGCTTGCCCTGAACTGAGTCATTTCAGAGGACATTTAAGAGTCAACCATATTGCTGTGGCTCTGGCAGCAGACCAGGTAAGGACAGCAGATTTCATTCCCTGAAGGACATCAGTAAACCAGATGGATTATTAGTAGTTTTATGGGTCGTCATTAGTCTTTTAATTCCAGATTTTTGTTTTATTGAATTCAACTTTCACCATCTGCTGTGGTGGGATTCGAACCCAGGTCCCAAGAGCTTTACCCTGGGTTCTGAATTGCTAGTCTAGCAACAATACCACTCTACCACTCTTAAAAGGCTTTCCACTGGTACCCGAACAGGCAGAAAATTCCACCGTGACTGCCTAAATTTCCTGAGATGGGAGATGTCGTGTACAGTAGGTTGTGTTCCTACGCCTCAGCCAGATGTCAAGTGGATAAAGTTGTTAAGAAAGCATATGGAGTCTTAGCTTTTATTGGTAGGGGGATTGAATTTAGGAGCCGCAGCATCATGTTGCAACTGTACAAAACTCTAGTGCGGCCGCACTTGGAGATTGTGTGCAGTTCTGGTCCCCACATTATAAGAAAGATGGAGGCATTGGAGAGGGTACAGAGGAGGTTTACCAGGATGTTGCCTGGTATGGAGGGCAGGTCCTATGAAGAGAGGTTGAAGGATTTGAGGTTGTTTTCGTTAGAAAGGAGCGGCTAAGAGGGGATCTTATTGAAGCATATAAGATGATTAGAGTTTAGATAGGGTGGACAGTGATAGCCTTTTTCCTAGGATGGAGAAAGCTAGCACGAGGGACACAGCTTTAAATTAAGGGGTATAGTTATAGGACGGATATCAGAGGTAGGTTCTTTACCAAAGGTGTTGGGAGTGGAATGCCCTGCCTGCAGCGTTGTAGATGCGCCAAGTTTGGTGGCGTTTAAGAGGTTAGTTGATAAGTATATGGAAGAGAAGGGAATGGTTTAGTTTGGAGGGGCATTGCTTTTTATTTTGGTCGGCACAACATCGAAGGCCGAAGGGCCTCTTCTGTGCTGTAATGTTCTATGTTCTATGTTCTATGTCCCAGGTTCAAGTCTCACCCCCAGGACTTGGTGATCAAAGAATGTGGCCAAACCTGTGGTTATCAACCTGTAATTCCTTCTGGTGCATCCTATGGCTGGCAGGAAGAGTGGGAGAACTTCCTGTACAACCAGAACCAGTGACAAACATCCTCCTTGCTTCAAGGGACTGTTGACGAGAGAATTTCCTGAGATCCCTTCATTATGAATGTCATTCTTCATTGGCAAAGCCACTATCCCTTAAATGCCATAGAGAATCTTAGAATCCCCACAGTGCAGAAGGAGGCCATTTGGCCCGTTGAGTCTGCACTGACCACAATCACACTCAGGTCCTACCCCCATAACCCCACATAAACCTTATTAGTCCCCCTTACACTAAAGATCAACTTAACATGGCCAATGCACCTAACCTGCACATTTTTGGAGTGTGGGAGGAAACCAGAGCACCCAGAGGAAACCCACGTAGATACAGGGAGAATGTGCAAACTCTACACAGACAGTGACCCAAGCCGGGAATCGAACCCAGGTTTCTGGTCTGAGAGGCAGCAATGCAAACCAACTTAGTAATAGTCACCAAGTTAGCAGGCAGTGCAAACCTAAGCAGATTTGACAAAGGGTTGTCTGGACTCGAACCGCCAATCCTTTACTCTCCTTATAGAAGCTGCCAGACCTGCTGAAATTTTCCAGCATTTTTTCTTTTGGTTTCAGATTCCAGCATTCGCAGTAATTTGGGTTTTTGATTTGATTTGATTTATTATTGTCACATGTATTACCATACAGTGAGAAGTATTGCTCCTCGTGCACTATACAGACAAAACGTACCATTCATAGAGAAGGAAACAAGAGAGTGCAGTGACTGAGTCACTGCCTTGTTTTGATCCGTTGCCACTGGGTTTGGATCAGCACAAACCCACGATCACTGAGCAGTCTTTGAGTGTAAGTTAATAGCCAGAGTGGATGTAAAATCCATTATTGGGGTCAGTGCTTTCAGTTTCTGCTTCAGTGGTGGCTGAGTGCTTGCCAGGTCTACACCTGCATTCGGCAGTTACTGATAATGGCTGTAAGCCTGTTAACAGCATCGACATTACGTACGATTAGTCTCTTCTCCACCTCCCATTGCTGCTGTTAACCCACAGCTCCGTCACAGCACAGCACTCTGCAGCTGACTCGGTTTCAGGTCTGGAAGCTTCAGCGTAAGATCCGGGCTAGCACACCAATGCAGTTCAATGTAGTGCAGGTCTGCTGCCTACGAAAAGCAGTCAGCATAATCAAGGACCCCATGCACCCCAGACTCTTCCACCTTCTTCTATCAGGGAAAAAGATACAAAAGTCTGAGGTTACGTACCAGCCAACTCAAGAACAGCTTCTTCCCTGCTGCTGTCAGACTTTTGAATGGACTTGCCTTGCATTAAATTGATCTTTCTCTACACCCTAGCAATGACTGTAACACTACCTTCTGCACTCTCTCCTTTCCTTCTTTATGAATGGTATGCTGTCTATATAGTGCACAATGAACTGTATACATGTAGCAATAATAAGTCAAATCATATCAAATCAGCAGTGAGTGAATACTGCATTATCAGAGGTGTGTCCCCATCAGAAATGTGATTTAAACCTCAGCCTGTGGTAATAGGTCTGATGGCACAGTTTCAAAGGAGAGCGGAGGAGCTGTCTGCAGTGTTATAATACTTTACAAAGCTGACTACATCTCAAAAGCACTTAGTCGAGTCTAAGGTCCATTGGGACATTGTATAGCCATTAAGGGAACTATGTAAGTGGTAATTGTTTTCTTTCACACCCATTCTGTGAGTGCTGGAAGAAATAAGTTTTATTCATCTGTGGGACATGGGCATTGCTGGCTGGCTAGCATTTATTGCCCATCCCTAGTTACCCAGGGGCAGATGTGAGTCAACCACATTGCTGTGGCTCTGGAGTCACATTGAGATCATACCAGTTAAGGACAGCAGATTTCCCTCCTTAAAGATGGGTTTTTCCAAAAATAGTTTCATAATCATCAGTAGATTCTTAATTCCAGATTTTTTTATGATTTCAAACGGCGGGATTCGAACCCGATCCCAAAAACATTAGCTGGGTTTCTGGATTACTAGGTCTAGCAATAATGCTACTGGACCATCATCTCTCTTGCCTTTACTGTGCTTGGGTGGCAGAGGCTTTGTAAGCAACTCTTGTGAGTTGTTAGGTCTAGGTTTTAATGGGTAAACATAGGCCCTTGTTCCTTCAGGCAATCACTGAGGTTTAGAATTAGTAAAGTGCAGGTCCAACAACATGCAAGAAACTCAACACTATCCAGGACAAAGCGGTACCACTTGATTGGTACCCCTTCCACAAACGTTCACTCTCTCTGCCACAGATGCACATTGGCAGCAGTACCATCTACAATATGCACCACAGGAACTCACCAAGGCTCCTTAGACAATACCTTTCAAATCTACTAAATTCTAGAAGGATGAGGGCAGCAGATACCTGGGAATGCCACCTCCTGGAAACTCCCTCTCACTCACCACCCTACTTGGAAATATATCGCTATTCCTTCCCTGGGTCAAATTCTGGAACCCCATCCTTAACAGCATTGTGGTTGCACCTACACCACATGCGTTTCATCCAACACTCCCACAATGTGGCTCTCCCTCAGCATTGCACTTGAGGCTTATTCTGCAATGTACACTCATAGTAGCACGGTGGTTAGCATTACTGCCTCACAGCACCAGGGACCCGACTCCCGGGTCACTGTCTGTGTGGAGTATGTACATACTGTGTCTGCATAGGTTTCCTCCACACCACACTGCAGCAGTTCAGGAAGACAGCTCATTGCCACCTTCTCAGGGGCAATTAGGGATGGACAATAAAGGTTCACCCAGTCAGTGACACCCACTTTCCATGAATGAATGAAAAAGGGGAAGTTAGTGTGGGTGTGTAAGGTGGGCCCTATTTGTGTATTCTTCAAATATTGACTCGTGTCACCCTGAAGAATCTCTCTGTTTATCAGGAGCCAGTTGCCATGGCGAGAATCAATTACTACCTGTTTTGAATGATGGAGAAGGCCTGAAGGGCCAAGTGATCAACTATGGCTGCTCTTGGCATTCAACCCCATTGGCCCCAATCATTCCTCACATTCCTTGATTCCCTGAGAAACTAAAAATCTGTCCACACCAGCCTTAAATGATGGAGGATCCATTGACCTCTGGAGCAGAGAATTCTAACAACCCTTTGAGTGAAGTAATTTTAGCTCATGGCACTGCTAAATGATTGGGTCCCTCATCCTGAGACTGTGCCCTAATGTTTTAGATCTCCCGACCTGTGGAAACAATCTCTCTGCATCGCGCCTTACCGAGTTCCTTCACAATCTTGTACGCTTCAATGAGATCATCTCTCATTCTTCTAAACGTTAGAGAAAATATTTGTTCAACTTTGTTTATATTCATTCATGGGACATGGCCCGCATTTAACGCCCATCCTTAATTGCCCTTCAAGAAGCTGCCCTCTTGAATCGCTGCAGTCTATATGCTGAGGATTGACCACAATGCCATTAGGGAGGGAATTCCAGGATTTCGACCCAGCAACTGTGAAGGAACAGGAATATATTTGGAAATCATGCTGGTCATTAGTGATGATCATCACATCACTGTGGGACAGTGAAGAAAGAGCTTCGGAAGCTATTTCTTGATGTAAAGATTTTGCAGTGTGGAATACTTTGCGCAAGGATAGATTTTGCTTTTCATCCAACACTCCCACAATGTGGCACTCCCTCAGCATTGCACTTGAGGCTTATTCTGCAATGTACACTCATAGTAGCACGGTGGTTAGCATTACTGCCTCACAGCACCAGGGACCCGATTCCCGGGTCACTGTCTGTGTGGAGTCTGTACATACTGTGTCTGCATAGGTTTCCTCCCACAGTCCAAAGATGAATGGGTTAGGTTGATTGGTCCATTCTATTACTCATTAGGGTAAATACATGGAATTATGGGGATAGGGCCTGGATAAGATTGTAGTACAGACTCAAATAGCCTCTTTCTGCACTGTATGATTCTGTGAAATCTCTGGATGGGGCAGGGGCGGTTTGAGCTTTGACTCTGAGGTTACCCTGGCTAACCTAAGAGGTGTCATCACATTGCAGTCTCAGTTCAATCATGATTAAATCATAATAAATTATGCATTTTAAAAGCTTTTTTAAAAAAACAATCTCCTCTTGCAATGGTGCTACGCTTGCTGCGCTGATTTGCAAGAAGGCTGTTCGTGCAAAGAAGCTGAACAGGTCACTGTCAAAACCCCAGCCAGGCAAGAGATTAAAACAGTTTATGTTCCAGATTTATCGGCTTTTGTCAGGTGCTGCAGGTTCTCGGCCTGTTGTTGTAAGGTATTGATTAAGTGGAGTGGTGTAGTTTACTGCCCCTCCGTGTTCTCCATTGACTTGGTAGATTGCATTAGGCTCCTACGGTTTCAATCAAAACGTCCAATTTAACATTTGAACCAAACTAAATTATATGGAACTCACAACACAGAGTTCATGCTTCCCAAGAGCCTCCTTTTACCAAACCTTCTCTCACCCCTTTCAAAGATCCTCTATTCCTTTCTCCCTCCCACACTTATCCAGATTCCCCATATATGGGCCTATGCTATTCAAAAAGGATGGCATGGACATGTTTTATAATTCTATGACTATAACCTCAAGTACTTCTTTTGCTTCAATTTCCACATTCTGGCAGATTTTGGCAGATCCAACGGGATGAATGAGTACACTATCAAAGGTAGGAGTCTCAGCTGTGTGGAAGAGCAGAGGGATCTTGGGGTCCGGGTCCATAAGACTCTCAAATCGGCCTCCCAGGTGGAGGATGTGGTTAAGAAAGTTTACGGTGTACTGGCCTTCATTCATCGAGGGATTGAGTTCAGGAGTCAGGAGGTAATGCTGCAGCTTTATAGGACCCTTGTCAGACCACACTTGGAGTACTGTGCGCAGTTCTGGTCGCCTCACTATAGGAAGGACGTGGAAGCTATTGAAAGGGTGCAGAGGAGATTTACAAGGATGTTGCCTGGATTGGGAGGCATGCCTTATGAAGACAGGTTGAGGGAGCTGGGACTGTTCTCCCTGGAGAGACGAAGGTTGAGAGGCGAACTGATAGAGGTTTACAAGATGTTGAGAGGAATAGATAGGGTGGACTCTCAGAGACTATTTCCCAGGGCTGAAATGGTCGCGACGAGAGGGCACAGATTTAAGGTGCAGGGAAGCAAGTACAGAGGGGATGCTAGGGAAAGTTTTTCACTCAGAGGGTGGTGAGTGAATGGAATCGGCTGCCATCGGTGGTGGTCGAGGCGAACTCGCTGGGGTCTTTTAAAAGACTTCTGGATGAGTATATGGGATCCAATGGGATTGGGGTTATAGATAGGTCTATGGCTGGGTAGGTTTTGATGTGTTCGGCACAACTTGTGGGCCGAAGGGCCTGTTTGTGCTGTAGTGTTCTATGTTCTATGTTCTATGTTCTATGTTCTATTCTCACCTAGAATTCTCTTGAATTCCTTTATAATGGAGTGGCACAGTGTCACAGTGGTTAGCATGCCTTCCTCACAGCGCCAGGGTCCCAGCTTCAATTAGGGCCTTGTGTGATTATGTGTAGTTTGCACATTCTCCCCGTGTCTGCGTGGGTTTCCTCCAGGTGCTTCGGTTTCCTCTCACACTCCAAAGATGTCCAGGTTAGATTGATTGGCCATGCTAAATTGACACAAGTGTCAGGAGGATTAGCAAGATAAACGCGTGGGGTTACAGGAATAGGGCCTGGTTAGGATTGTAGTCGATGGACTGAATGGCCTCCTTCTGCACCATAGGGATTCTATTAGTCATTGGGTGAAATTCTCCAGTCTCTCGGCTGCGTGTTTCCCACCAGCAGGAGGTGGCACATTGTTTGCTGGTATTCCTTTATCCTGCCATTGTCAATTGGAATTCCCATTGATGTCACCTCACACCAATGGGAAACTCAAGGGCAGGGCTGCACTCCTGGCAGGACTGGAGAATCTCACCTGTGGGAAAGGCCAGAAAATTCCAGCCACTACCTTAACCATGGAGACAAAAGGGAGCAATCTTACCGAAAACATTCCAAGTGCCGAATGCATATGAAAATGAGAGAGTTTCAATTTAATCTCGGAAGATGCTGTTCAGCTCAACATGTCTGCACTGGTGGCATGACAGCACATTGGTTAGCACCTCTGCCTCACAGTGCCAGGGACCCGGGTTCAATTCTCGGCCTCAGGTCACTGTTTATGTGGACTTTGTACATTCTCCCTGTGCCTGCATGGGTTTTCCTCTGGGTGCTCCGATTTCCTCCCACAGTCCAAAGATGTGCTGGTTAGGTTGATTGGCCATGCTAAATTGATCCTAATGTCAGGGGAATTAGCAGGGTAAGTATTTGGGGTTACGGGGATAGAGTCCGGGTGGGATTGTAGTCATAGAGACCCTGCAGTACAGAAAGAGGCCACTTGGCCCATCTAGTCTGCACTGACCACAATCCCACCCAGGCCCTACCCTCATATTTACCCACTAATCCCTCTAACCTAAGCATCTCAGGACACTAAGGGCAATTTTAGCATGGCTAATCAACCTAACCTGCACATCTTTGGACTGTGGGAGGAAACTGGAGCATCTGGAAGAAACCCACGTAGACACGGGGAGAATGTGCAAACTCCACACAGACAGTGACCTATGCCAGGAATTGAACCCAAGTCCCTGGAGCTGTGAAGCAGCAACACTAACCACTGTGCTACCATGCCACCATAGTCTCCTTCTGCACTGTAAGGATTCTATGATTCTAAGCGCTTAACTATTTTAATTTCACATTCCAGCATTCAGTCTGCAGCCATGTACACTGTCAAGTGCTCTTACATTGAACATAGAACATAGAGCATAGAACATACAACACAAACAGGTCCTTCAGCCCACAAGTTGTGCCCATCGTATCTATACTTACCAGGCCATAGAACTACCTGTAACTCCCAATCCCATTAAATCCCATGTACTCATCCAGAAGTCTCTTAAAAGACCCTGGAGAGTTCGCCTCTACCACCACTGACAGCAGCTGATTCCATTCACTCACCACCCTCTGAGTGAAAAACTTACCTCTAACATCTCCTCTGTACTTGCCCCCCAGCACCTTAAACCTGTGTCCTCTCGTAGCAACCATTTCAGCCCTGGGAAATAACCTCCGAGAATCCACTTGCAACATCTTATAAACCTCTATCAGGTCGCCTGTCAACCTTCGTCTCTCCAGGGAGAAGAGACCTACCTCTCTTCATAAGACATGCCTCCCAATCTAGGCAACATCCTTGTAAATCTCCTCTGCATCCTCTCAATAGCTTACACATCCTTCCTATAGTAAGGCGACCAGAGCTGCACACAGTTCTGAAGTCCCCTCAGTTTGCTCTTTTGTCAAAGAGCCACAGCCCATCCCTCCACAGTTCTGATATAATCCAAGTAAAGCTGCATTTGTACCTTTGCCAGTGCCTTTAGGTGTTTCAAGGTGTTTGAAGTTCTTGCAGAGTGAGAGCAGCCTTGTTTAGAATCTCACAGATGGTGTGCAGGTAAACTCCTGCTGTGCTTTTAATTTGCAATCTTACAGAGAGAAAGCAAGAGGAAGAAGGAGGCCATCCGGAGCTTCAGAGGGAAAACTTTGTACACCAGAACTGTCAGGGTGGCCTCACCCTTGTGATATTGTCGCTGGATGGGTAATCCTGAGATCTGGGGAAATTCCCTGAGAGCAGGGTTCGAATCCTGCCACGGTAGATAGATAGTGGCATATAAATTCAATAAAAAATATCTAGAATTCAAAGTTTACTAATGGCCATGAAACCATTTTCGGGAAAACCCATCCAGTTCACGAATGTTCTTCAGGGAAGGAAATCTGTTGTCCTTGACTAGTCTGACCTACATGTGAGTCCAGAGCCACAGCAATGAGGTTGACCCTCAGGGATGGGGCAATAAATGCTGGCCCAGCCAGCGATGCACACATCCCGTGAAAGAATTTTAAAAATGGACGTGCCCAGGTTAGGATGGGAGCAGATTGCTTTATCTTGACACAGCGTGCAAACTGAAAGCTCAGAGACTGATAGGAATAAAAGCAAATAAGTTCCTGTCTACATCAACAGGGACAAAGTAGAAAGGGTTGAGAACTTGAAGTTTTTAGGTGTCCAGATCACCTACAACCTGCGGTGATCCCCCTATGCCGATACTATATTTAAGAAAGTCCAACAATGCCTCTACTTACTCAGAAAACTAAGGAAATTTAGCATCTCAGCTACGACTCTCAGCAGATGCACCATAGAAAGCATTCTTTCTGGTTGTATCACAGCTTGGTATGGGCTCCTGCTCTGCCCAAGACTGCAAGGAACTACAAAAGATCGTGAATGTAGCCCAATCCATTACACAGATCAGCCTCCCATCTATTGACTGTGTCTACACTTCCCGCTGCCTCAGAAAAGCAACCAGCATAATTAAGGACCCCATGCATCCCGACATTCTCCGTTCCACCCTATTCTGTTGGGAAAAAGTCTGAGGTCACATATCATCTGCAGCTTCTTCCCTGCTGCTGTCAGACTTTTGAATGGACCTATCCTGTATTAAGTTGATCTTTCTCTCCATCCTAGCTATGACTGTGACACTACATTCTGCACTCTCTCGTTTCCTTCTCTATGAATGGTATGCTTTCTCGCATAAGAAACAATACTTTTTAATGTACACTAATACATTGGCAAATAATAAATCAAATCAAATCAAGTCCAATAAGGTGAGGTTTTTCAGCCATGCTCGCCCCCTCCCCCCAGACTGGAAATTCCTACGAGAGTTGATGGACCTTTGCCCGATCTGCCAAAGTTTCTGTCCTTCCCGCTACAATTCCCGTGATGGGTGGGACGCAAAAATTTCACCCCTTCCCCAGATTCTGATATCAGAATCCCTCAAATCCACTTCTTAGTTACCCTTTACCACAACCCCCTGCCCCCGGAACTGTTTCTTATGTACAACAATAACTTGAATTTACGTTGGGCTGGATTTGGTTACAGAAATAGGGTGGACCTGGGCCATGGAGGGATTAGAACCAGATGAGAACTTTAAAGTTGAAGCCAAGGTTGCTCAGCGAGCACAGGGTGGATGAGCCGCTGGGCTGAGTTCAGAAGCAGGGAGAAGGATGAGTCAGTGTGTCCAGTGAATGCAGAGCTTTGGAATAATCGGACCTTGAGGTAACCAGGACATGACTGAGGGTTTCGGCAGCAGGTCAGCTGAGGCAGGGATGGGTGAAGTACATGCTACACCATCTAAAAATATCATGTTCTCGCACGTACTCCAGCGATTCTCATCTCCTTCTCCCCACTGCCTTTTTTGGTCCCTCCATTAGCAGCACAGTAGCGCAGTGGTTAGGACTGCTGCTTCACACTCCAGAGACTCGGTTCGATTCCCGGCTCAGGTCACTGTTTGTGTGGAGTTTGCACATTCTTCTTGTGTCTGGGTGGGTTTCCTCCGGGTGCTCCAATTTCCTCCCACAGTCCAAAGATGTGCCAACCAGATTGATTGGCCATGCTAAACAAATTGCCCTTCGTGTCCTAAGATATTTGAGTTAGAGGGATTAGTAGGTAAATGTGTAATGATATGGGGGTAGGGCCTGTGTGGGATTGTGGTTGGTGCCATTGATGGGCCAAATGGCCTCTTTCTGCACTGAAAGGTTCTATGATTAGCTTTTATTGTTAGGAACTGGGTTATGAAAATAAGTAAACTTTGCTGCTATTATGTAGGGCTTTAGTAAGGTCCCATCACAAAATTAGAATCATAGGATCTTACAGCAGAGAAGGAGGCCATTCAGCCCATCTAGTCTGCACCAGCTCTCAAAAGAGCTACCCAGCTAGCCCTGTTCTCCATCCTATCTCTGCAGCCCTCTCCTTCAATCACTTTCAAATATGCTTCCAGCTTTCTTCCGAAACCTCGGATGGACTTCACCTCCACCACTCTCCCAGGTAGTACATTCCAAATCCCAACAACTCTCCGAGTAAAGAATTTTCACCTCAACTCGCTCCTAGCTCTCTTCTTAACCATCTTGAAAGTGTAAGCCTTAGTCATTGATAACTATGTGAAGCCTGCACATTCTCCCCATGTCTCCAGGTGCTCCAGTTTCCTCCCACAGTCCAAAAATGTGCAGTTAGGTGGATTGGCCAATGCTAAATTGCCCCTTAGTGTTAGGGGGACTAGCAGGATAAATTGATGAGGTTAATTGTGGTCAATGCCCACTTGATGGGCTAAATGGCCTCCTTTTGCACTGTGGGAATTCTCAGATTTATACTAAGTAACATAGAACATAGAACATTACAGCACAGAACAGGCCCTTCGGCCTTCGATGTTGCGCCGACCAATATAAAAAGCAATGCCCCTCCAAACTAAACCATTCCCTTCCCTTCCATATACCTATCAACTAACCTCTTAAATGCCACCAGACTTGGCGCATCTACAACTGAAACAGAACGGAATAACGGAAACAGAATATTCTTTTTCACCCTGTCAATATTGTTCATCATTCTGAACACCTCAGTAAGGTCACTCTTACCTTCTTCTGCTCCAAAGAGAGGAAGCTGAATTTTTCCAGTCTCTCCTTGTATCTCTCATCACTGGGGAAGAGATGGCTCAGTGGTTTTATCGCTAGATTTTTAATCCAGAAACTCAGCTAATGTTCTGGGGATCCGGGTTCGAATCCGACCAAAGCAGATGGTGGAAACTGAATTCAATAAAAAATATCTGGAATTAAGAATCTACTGATAACAATGAAACCATTGTCGATTGTTGGAAAAACTCATCTGGTTCACTGATGACCTTTAGGAAGGAAATCTGCTGTCTTTACCTGGTCTGGCCTACATGTAACTCCAGAGCCACAGCAATATGGTTGACTCTCAACTGCCCTCCAAGGGCAACTAGGGATGGACAATAAATGCTGACCAGCCAGCAATACCCATGTCCTCTGAATGGATAAAAAGAATCTAAAATTCCACATTGCTGGCATCATTCTGGCAAATCTGCTTTGCACTTTCTCTCTCTAAGGCATTAACATCCTTCCTTAAGTAAGGAAATAATGACTATAAAGTTTTGGTCTCCTGAAATAAAGAATGAAGAGCTTTGGTGGGGGGAGGAAGGTGAGGGATGGGGAGGTGAGGAAGGAGAGTGAGGGAGGTGAGAGAGTGGTGAAGGCAAGAGGGTGGTGAGGGAGAAGGTTGGGGAGGGTGTAGGGAGGTGGGGGGTTCAAATTGACATTCACTTGAGTTATCAGTTGTTTCATTCTATGTTGTGCCTTTGTTTAAAAAAGGCTGCAGGGAAAACCCTGGGAATTACAGGCCTGTGAGCCTCACATCCGTGGTGTATAAATAGTTGGAAGGTATTTTGAGAGACAGGATCTGCAGGCATTTAAAAATGCAAGGACTGATTAGGTACAGCCAGCATGGCTTTGTGAGCGGAAAATCATATCTTACAAATTTGATTGAGTTTTTTGTATAGGTGACCAAGAAGGTAGATGAGGTCAGTGCAGTTGATGTTGTCGACATGGACTTCAGCAAGGCCTTTGACAAGGTACCACAGGGTAGGTTGTTGCATAAAGTTAAATTTCAGGGGATCCAAAGTGAGGTAGACAAATGGATACAAAACTGGTTTGATAATAAAAGCCAGATGGTGGTTATAAAGGGTTGTTTTTCAAACTGGAGACTTGTGACCAGCAGTGTGCCTCAGGGATCAGTACTGGGCCCACTGTTATTTGTCATTTATATTAATGATTTGGATGAGAATATAGGAGTGACGGTTAGCAAATTTGGTGATGACACCAAGATTGATGGCATAGTGGACAGTGAAGAAGATTATCTGGCTTGCAACAGGATCTTGATCAATTGGGGCAGTAGGCTGATGAATGGCAGATGGAGTTTAATTTAGATAAATGCGAGGTAATGCATTTTGATAGACTTAACCAGGGCAGGACTTACTCAGTTAATGGTAGGGCAGTGGGGAGAGTTACAGAGCAAAGAGATCTAGGGGTACATGTTCATAGCTTCTTGAAAATGGAGTCACAGGTGGATAGAGTGATGAAGAAGGCTTGGTTTCATTGGTCAGAACACTGAATACAGGGATGTCTTGTTGAAGTTCTACAAGACATTTGGTAAGACCACACTTGGAATACTGTGTACAATTCTGGTCACCCTATTATAGAAAGGATATTACTAAATTAGAAAGAGTGCAGAAAAGACTTACTGGAATACTGCTGGGACTTAATGATTTGAGTTATAAGGAGAGGCTAGATAGAATGGGACCTTTTTTCTCTGGAGCGTAGAAGGCTGAGGGATGATCTTACAGAGATCTGTAAAATAATGAGGGACAGATCACAGGGGGTGGGGATGGATGCAATACACATGGCTCCTAATTGATACGCTGTTGTGTCCAGGGTGGGGCAATATCAGGGCTCCTGTCTAGATTAGCTAGATAGTCAATATCTCTTCCCAAAGGCATAGGTTTAAGGTGAGAGGGGAGAGATTTAAAAGTGTCCAGAGAGGCAATTTTTTCACAGAGGGTGGTGAGTGTCTGGAACAAGCTACCAGAGGTAGTAGTAGAGGTGGATACAATTTTGTCTTTTAAAAAGTATTTAGACATTTACATGGGTAAGATGGGTATAGAGGGATATGGGCCAAAAGCAGGGAATTGGGATAGCTTTGGGGTGTTAAAAAAAGGCAGCATGGGCAAGTTGGGCCAAAGGGCCTGCTTCCATGCTGTAAACCTCTGACGTTATGAGATATTGAGTACAGCGAGCTTCGATTCTCTGGAGTTTAGTAGAATAAGAATTGATATAATTGAAGCATATAAAATTCTTAAAATGACTTGACAGGTTAGATATTGAGAAGATGCTTTCCCAGGATTGACCTGGGAGTTATAGATTCTGATTACATTACTGGCCACATAGGACTCACATGAGGAGAAATTCTTCATCTTAAAGGTTCTTGTGAATCTTTGCAATTCTATTTCAGAGCATACATTCAGTTTGAGATCAATAGATTAATTATGAGGCACGATAAAAATCAAGCAAAATGGGATAGGGCAGGTATGTGGAATTAATATAAAAGTTTAGCTATAATTCCAATGGAAGTTTAAGGACATTTTTTCATTCATGCATGGGACATGGGTGTTGCTGGCTGGCCAGCATTTATTGGCCATCCCTAGTTGCCCTTGGAGGGCAGTTAAGAGACTGTGGCTCTGGTGGAGTCACATCTAGGACAGATTTCCTTTTCTTAAAGGACATTAATGAATCAGATGGGTTTTCTCCCCCCGACAACTGATTCTTATATCCAGATTTTTTTAAAACTGAATTCAAATTCCATCCATCATCTGCTGTGAAAGGATTTGAACCCAGGTCTGCAGAATGTTAGCTAAGTTTCTAGATTAATATTCCAACAATAATACCACTAGGCCATTGCCTCTCCTAATGCAAGAAGTGCTATTGCAAAAGAGCATTCATTCGTGGAATATGGATGCTGATGGCAAGTTTGTCTACCACATTTATTGTCTTTGGGAGTGTGATGGTGAGCTGCCTGTTCGAACCATTGCAGTTCATGCGATGTTAGGCTGGAGTCCCAGGATTTTGACCCCATGACAGTAAAGGAGTGGTGATATAGTTAGTTTGTGGCTTAGTGCGTACACCCTTGTTCTCTGGAGTGGTAGGGATGTGTGTTTGGAAGTGCAGTCACAGGAAGAACCTGCATTCCTAACTCGCTAATGCATTTATACAGTCCCCATTATCTATTAGTAATGTGGCCAAGTGTCCTATAAGGTGCTGGATTAAGGCTCCGGTCTTTTTTAGAGGTGTGGGTTCGAATTCTATCGCTAGAGAAACTTCCATGGATGGCACAGTGAATAACACTGCTGCCTCACAGCACCAGGAACCCAGGTTCAATTCCCAGCTTAGGTCACTGTCAGTGTGGAGTTTGTACATTCTGCTCGTGTCCCACAATTCGAAAGATGTGCTGGTTAGGTGCATTGGCCATATTAAATTCTCCCTCAGTGTACCTGAATAGGAGGATTTTCACAGTGACTTCATTGCAGTGTTAATGTAAGATTACTTGTGATACTAATAAATAAACTAAAACTTTGAAACTTAAATCTATATTATTCACCTCACTCAACTCTGTGATAATGAATTAAAATCACTCTGGCTAAAGACTATTCCCGACTGGATAGGTTTGTTGACGACCTGTCGATGAAATCCTGGGAGTCCAGCCTTACACCACATAGACTGCAGCACTTCAAAAAGACAGCTCACTGTCATCCAAAGACAATAAATGGATTAGCGCTGTTGCTGCACAGCACCCAGAGTTCGATTCCCAGCTTGGGTCACTGTCTGTGTGGAGTTTGCATGTTCTCCCCACGTCAGTGTGGGTTTCCTCTGGGTGTTCCGGTTTCCTTCCACATGCTAAAAGACCTGCTGGTTATGTGCACTGACCCAAACAGTCAATTGAGGGTGGCGACTCGGGAAATTTCACAGTAACTTCATTGCAGTGTTAATGTAAGCCTTACTCATGATGACTAAATTAACTTTATGTTACGTGGATGGTCCCTCGTTTGAGAATTGCCAGTGCAGCACCCACACACACACACACGTATGGTTCAATTTTTTGCATTGCATACAAACATCAAACATAGACTAAAAGCCAAAGGCAGTTGGTGATTATTGGATAAATGTCTCACTCGCATACACACAGAATACATTTTATTGACGAGGTTGTTTTGGAGGGGATGGAGGAACTGGCTTGCTGCGTACTTATAGCAAGGCCTTGAAAGAGATGACATTAACTGTATTATTGTAATAATTAGCACCTTGCAATGATCTACGTTAGTGCACATGAATGGATTTCTGATGTTCTGCACTTAAAGTCTATCAATTGCAGCATATGAGCTGGGATGCGTGGTCGCGATCTGTCCAACAGGCCAGGAACACCATTTATTGTTTATTATAATTTAAACGGCAGAGGTAAAATTCAGAATACAACATCACTAATTGATTCTTCTCCACCCATTTCCTCCCCTTCCTCTTCCAGAAGTTTCCAGTTCCTTTTTGGGGTTTAGCTTCCCCAGGTACCAGCTGCCCTGATGTGGCCCAAACTCTGCCTCAGCAGAGGCTCCCTCCCTTCTCAGGGCTCGCTCTATTTCTTCTGGGGAGAGGGTTCTTCCAACCCTCTCCCCCTTTGGGCCTCTCTCTCCCTTTCCAGGCCTGATCCAGGCCTCTCCCTTTTGAAGTCAGGCCATCTTGCCAGCTCTACCCGGCCTCTTCCTTTCCAGGCTTCTCTGGGTCACATTCTTGGTTTTGCCAGCCCCCCGCTCCTGTGGCTTGGGCCTTCTCAATTTGTTCAGGCACCACAGCACATACTCCCTAGGGAGTAGCGGGAGCGGCTGGTGTCTGTGTCAATTGGTTGCGAGGGTTACAGGTATATTATTTAAAATGTTGATGGAATGTTAGCCTTTATCTGAAATACAAAGTGGTAACAATTAGGCTTCAGTTATTTAAAGGCTGTGGTCAGACCCTATCTAAAGAATAATTCAATTCTGTGCCATATACATTAACCAGAATAATGCCACAGTGAATGTGTGTGTGTGTGTGTGTGTGTATGTGGCACTGTGTATATGTCATTGCATGTGTGCATATGTGTATACGCATGTGGGCACATGTATGTGTGTGCGCATATGTTCATGTGTGCACATGTCTATGCACGTGTGTATGAATGTGTGCATGTGTGTGTGTGCATGTGTCCGTATTGCATGTGTGTGCGCACACATGTGGATGCATGTATGTGTGCACACGTGTGGACATGTATGCATGCATGTGTGTATGTGTATGTCTCTGCATACATGTGTGTGCACACGATTATGTGTGCACGTATCCACTTGTGTCCACATGTGTACGCATGTGCGCGCATCCATGTGCATGTACATGGAGGGCTGTGGTGTGGAAGGTGAGGTTCAATTGAGAAGTTGAAAATGGAGCTGGGTATATTTGTTGGGGTCTGGGTATGAAGGGTATTGAGGGTGTTGAGGGTTATGAAACCAAGGCGGGCAGGTGGAGTGAAGATATCATCCACGATCTGCCATGGTACAGGCTTGAGGAGCTGATGACATCCTTAAGCTCCTCACGTTTCAAAGCTCAGAAGAGTCGGCATCTGAGCTAATATTCTTGCGCTAGTATTTCCTTGCACAGAGTCCTTGGTACACAGGAAGATTAATGAGTTGTTACAACTCCAAGCTGCCTGTGGTATTTGGTTCAAATGTCAGCAAAAGTTCAAAAGTGATGCGCTGGAACTCAATGAGGTAATAAATTGTCTCCAATACAAATAATATTACAGCTCATCGATTGGGGAGCGACCACCACACATATCAAAAAAAATCACTGGGACGATGGCAGAGGCTGCATGATTAATTAAACCAGTGTCGATAAGTCAAATGCAGCTTCTTCTCTCTTCCTAAAAAAGGGGAGGCGGTTATCCCGGGTCTGAAAGGTTCCCTTTGCTCCATTTCTTGGGTTGCAGCCATTTCAGAATCTCCTTGCTGCTCCACTTCACAACAGTTCCAAAGTGGTTGTGAACGGCGCTAACTAAATGCAACAATTTTTTTTTCCCCTCTTCGTTCTCAGGATGTCGATTTTGAGAGAAAAGCTACGGTCCCTCGAACCGGGCGGTTATGCTGATTGGTCAGGTCTGCTGCCAGGGTTTCCTCATCTCTGGCGTGCCGTGCCTGCCGAGTGGTTGGAAGCCGGCGACGCGGGCTCCCATTCCGGTTGGTGGAAGTGGATGTTATATTTCCTCGCCCATCTGGCGAAGACGTGTTTCTCTGTGATGAACCGGTGGTGACTCCCCTTTCGCCCGTGCTCGTGCGAGATGTACATCGTGCACTCGTCAATTCCGGCCGGTTCGTAGTAATGATACGGCACCGAGCGGCGCCCGGGATCCCTGAGTAAGGAAAGAAAAGTCAATACACAACTACTTCTCATTACTTGATTTGATTTTGATTCCATTATTGTCACATGTATTAGTGTAGAGTGGAAGGTATTGTTTCTTGCGTGCTATACAGACAAAATATACTGTTCATAGAGAAGGAAACGAGGGAGTGCAGAATATAGTGTTACAGTCATAGCTAGGGTGTAGAGGAAGATCAACTTAATGCAAGGTAGGTCCATTCAAAAGTCTGACAGCAGCAGGGAAGAAGCTGTTCATCAGTCGGTTGGTATGTGATCTCAGACTTTTGTAGGGTCTTTAATTATACATGTATGCACAGACGTGGACTTCAATGCAGATAAATGTCTGGTGGTCCATGGGATGAAGGAATATGATATCAAGGGTAGGTGTCTTGGCAGTGTTGAGGAGCAGAAGGATCTTGGGGTCCAGGTCCATAGGACTCATAAATCTGCCCCGCAAGTGGAGGATGTGGTCAAGAAGGCATATGGTGTACTGGCCTTCATTAATAGAGGAATTGAGTTTAGGAGTCGGGAGGTAATGCTGCAACTTTATAAGATCCTTGTTAGACCCCACTTGGAGTACTGTGTGCAGTTCTGGTCGCCTCACTATCGGAAAGATGTGGAAGCTATTGAGAGGGTGCAGAGGAGATTTACAAGGATGTTGCCTGGATTGGGGGGCATGCCTTACGAAGATAGATTGAGCTAGGTGTCTTCTCCCTGGAGAGACAAAGGTTGAGAGGTGACCTGATAGAGCTTTATAAGATGTTGAGAGGAATAGATTGAGTGGATTCTCGGAGGCTATTTCCTAGGGCTGAAATGGTCGCTACGAGAGGACACAGGTTTAAGGGGGGCAAGCACAGAGGAGATGTT
Organism: Sphyrna mokarran; assembly: GCA_024679065.1. Lineage (NCBI taxonomy): Eukaryota > Metazoa > Chordata > Chondrichthyes > Carcharhiniformes > Carcharhinidae > Sphyrna > Sphyrna mokarran. The sequence goes on from JAGIQG010000009.1 coordinate 11,649,315, forward strand.
AGAGGTAAGTTTTTCACTCAGAGGGTGATGAGTGAATGGAATTGGCTGCCATCAGTGGTGGTAGAGGCGAACTCGCTGGGGTCTTTTAAATGACTTCTGGATGAGTACATGGGATGTAATGGGATTGGGAGTTACAGATAGTTCTATGGCCTGGTAGGTATAGATATGATTGGCACAACTTGTGGGCCAAAGGGCCTGTTTGTGCTGTAGTGTTCTATGTTCTATGTTCATACACATGTGTACACATGTGGACACAATCATGTGTGTATGCACATGTGTGCATACATGCATGCACAAACACATACACACACAAACATGCTTTGCCGAGGCAGTGGGAAGTGTAGACAGAGTCAGTGGATAGGAGGCTGGTTTGTGTGATGAATTATTTCATGGGATGTGGGTGTCACTGGCAAGGCCAGCAATTGTTATCCATTCCTAATTGCCATCGAACTGATTGGCCTGCTGGGCCATTTCAGAGGGCAGTTGAGGGTCAGTTACACAGCTGTGGGTCCACAGTCACATGTAGGCCAGACCAGGTAAGGACAGCAGATTTCATTGAATCATAGAATCCTTACAGTGCATTCAGCCCATCGAGTCTGCACCGACAGCAATCCCACCCAAGCCCTATTTCCATAACCCCACATATTTACCCCACTAATCCCTGTAACCTGTGCATTCCGGGACCCTGAGAGGCAATTTAGCACGGTCAATGCACCTAACCCGCACATCTTTCCGACAGTGGGAGGAAAACGGAGCATCCGGAGGAAACCCACTCAGACATGGGGAGAATGTGCAAGCTCCATACAGATAATGACCCAAGCGGAAAATCGAACCCGGATCCTTAGCACTGTGAGGCAGCAGGATTAACCCTCCACTTTCCTTCACTAACAAACATTAGTGAATCAGATGGGTTTTTGTAATGCTCAATGATAATTGCCATGGTCACCATTATTGAGACTAGTTTTATATTCGACATTATCTGAAAAATAAGTTACAGTTTTTTTCATTTGTGGGACATGGGCATTTATTGCCCATCCCTAATTGCCCTTGTTCAGAGGGCAGTTGTGAGTCAAATTGCTGTGGTTCTGCAGTCACATGTAGGCCAGATCAGGTAAGGATGGCAGATTTCTTTCCCTAAAGGGACATAAGTAAACCAGATGTGTTTTTCTGACAATGGTTTCATGGTCATTAGCAGATTCTTAATTCCTGATTTTTTTTTATTGAATTCAAATTCCACCATCTGCTGTGGCGGGATTCGAACCCGGGTCATGAGCTGAGTTTCTAACTCTAGCAGTAAGGCTATCACCTCCTCCTATCTAATTAACTGAATGTAAATAAATCCCTGGTTACAAGGATGGAATTCAAAGTAGCACCTTAATTTGTTAGTCCGTGTCTCAGTAATACAATCACTACACTGTCATCTCCAACCTGCTGTTTCTTACCATTCATGCAGGCAATTCCAGTGTCACACCCAACAGAATTCCTTCTCTGTAACGGACACTCAGTTGTTTCCAGCGCAACCAGCTGTGAACAAGAATGCTGGGGATTTACCAGGATGTTGCCTGGTTTGGGGGATATAGACTATGAAGAAAGGTTGAACAAATTTGGATTGTCTTGATTAGAGTGTTGGAGGATGCAGGGGGGACCTGTTAGAGATTGACAAGATTATGACAGGCTTGGATAGAGTGGATAGTCAGAGTCTTTATCTCAGAGTCAAAGGGTCAATTATTCAGGGGGCTTAGGTTGAAATGAGAGGGGGAAAGTTTAAAGGAGATGTAAGGGGTAAGATGGTGAAACGTACTGTTAGAGGAGGTGGTGCAAGCAGATTCTGTAACACATTTGAGAGGCACCTGGATAGATACATGAATAGACAGGGAGGAGAGGGATACGGATCATGAAAATATTAGATTAGTGAGGCATCTGTATTGGCACAGATTGATGGGCTGAAGGGCCTGTTCTGTGCTGTAGTGTTCTTTGTTCCACACAGACAGTGGGCCAAGGCCCTGGTGCTATGAGGCAGCAGTGCTAACCATTCTCTTACACATGATGATGGTTTCAGGAAAGCTCGACATCTTAGTTCTGCAAAGTGGATAAGGGTCTAAAGCTTCCAGAAAGACAGTCTCTGAGTACATACGATGCTTTGTGATAGAAACCTAGTCAATAGGGGCAGTATGGTAGCACAGTGTTTAGCACTGCTGCTTCACAGCTCCAGGGATCTGGGTTTGATTTCTGCCTTTGGTCACTGTCTGTGTGGAGCTGGCACATTCTCCTGGTGTCTGCATGGGTTTTCCCTGGGTCCCACAGTCCAAAGATGTGCAGGTTAGGTTGATTGGCCATGCTAAAAATTGCCCCTTAGTGTCCCGAGACATGTACGTTGAGGGGATTTGTGGATAAATATGTAAGGATATGGGGTAGGGCTTGGGTGGGATTGTAGTCAGTGCAGACTCGATGGGCCAAATGGTCTCTTTCTGCACTGTAGGGTTTCTATGATTCTATGAATACTTCTGACTGATGTGGCATTGATGTAGAGATGCCGGCGTTGGACTGGGGTAAACTCAGTAAGAGGCCTGACAACACCAATTTTAAATCCAACCGATTTATTTGGAAATAAATCGGTTGGATTTAAAATTGGTGTTGTTAGACCTCTTACTGATGTGGCATTCCCAGCCACACTTTTTGTCACAGAGGTTTATAGACAATGTTACATATTTTCCTTTTGATTTGCCTACTGCTGCTCATCTATCTCAGGTTCTTTTATTTGTATTTTCACAATGGAAGACTTCAGGGAATCTAAAGGCCAACTTGCTTTTACTTGGTAGCTTCTTCAAAGCGTTTCACCTGTGTTAACCTAACTCCGCTGTTACTCCCCCAGCCTGAGTGAGAAGCTTTTGGGATCAAACTCTGCTTCAGGATGTGATGATGTTAAGTAAGCCGGCGTGTTTAGCGTGGCCCTGCGGGAGTGCTGCGGTGTCGTCTTTTACATGAGGAGTCATTTTTCAAGAATAAATAAGTAGAAACTGTTTCTGCAGCCTGTTTTTATTTTATTCATTCGTGGGTGTTGCTGGTTAGCCAGCATTTATTGCTCATCCCTAGTTGTCCTTGGAGAGGAGTTGGACATCAACTGTCTGAAGATGTGCAGGTTAGGTGGATTGGCCATGCCAAAATTGCTCCTTAGTGTCCTGGGATGTGCATATCAGAGGGATTAGGGGTTAAACGTGTAGGGATATGGGGATAGGGCCTGAGTGGGATTGTGGTCGGTGCAGGCTCGATGGGCTGAAGGGCCTGTTTCTGAATGTTCTATGTTCTATGTCAATCACATTGATATAGCTCTGCACTCACATGTAGGCCAGACACAGTAAGGATGGCAGATTTCCCTCCCTAAAGAACATTAGTGAACCAGATGGTTTTTTCCAACAAACAACAATGGTTTCATGGTCATCAGTAGATTCTTAATTCCAGATGTTTTATATTGAATTCAAATTTCACCATCTGGGCAGCATAGTGGCACAGCAGTTAGTACTGCTGCTGCATGGCACCAGGGACCCGGGTTCAATTCCTGGCTTGGGTCACGGTCTCTGTGGAGTTACAGTAATCATAAAACCTACAGTGCAAAAGAGGCCATTCAGCCCATCACGTCTGCACCGACCACAATCCCAGACAGGCCATCATTTTACCTTCACTAATCCCCCTGACACTAAGGGGCAATTTAGCATGGTCAATCCACCTAACTCCCACATCTTTGCACTACACATTCTCCACATGTCGGCGTAGGTTTCCTCCCACAATCCGAAAGACCCGCTGGTTAGGTGTTAAATTTTCCCTCAGTGTACCCAAACAGGTGCCAGAGTGTGAAGACTAGGGGATTTTCACATTAATTTCATTGCAATTTTAATGTGGCAAGAGTAAATAAACTTAAAAAAAATATAGAAACAAGACATAGGAACATAGAAGATAGGAGCAGGGAGGAGGCCATTTGGCCCTTCGAGCCTGCTTCCCCATTCACCATGACCGTGGCTGATCGTCCAACTCAATAGTTCTGCTATAAAGTCCTTGATAATGAATTTGAGAATTTTCTCCACTACTAATGTTAAGCTTACTAGTCTATAATTCCCTGTTTTCTCTCTACCTCCCTTTCTGAATACTGGAGTGACCTTTGTTACCCTCCAATCTGCAGGGACTGTTCCAGAGACTATAAAATACTGGAAGATGACTACCAAGGCATCCACTATTTCTTTAACTGCTCTGGGCTGTTGATTATCAGACCATGGGGATTTATCCACCTTCAATCCCATCAATTTTCCCAGCACCATTTCTCCATTAATATTAATCTCCTTTAGTTATTCCCTCTTATCTGCCGTGGCGGAATTTGATTCTAAGTGAGCTGGAGATGCAGATTTAAGGTAAATTCTAAGGCAGCAAAACTCAAGGGGAGATTGGGAAGATATTTTCTTTTGGAAGCTTAGACACTGAATTATGGCTAACACATATTGCACGCTCAGGCTCATTCTCAGCACTCCCAGACACAACACAGCATCCAAAAATATTGTTTCCACACCTTGAGTTTGAACTTGAAGAACGGCTGCTTAGTGAAAAAAGCTTTTCATCTCGCACTCCTCAGGAGAGAAACCAATATGTGGAGGACAGGCAGTGGCGTAGTGGCACTGTCACTGGATTCAAAATCCAGAGTAATGGTCTGGGAATATGGACTCGAATCCCACCACAGCAGATGGTGAACATTGAATAGAATAATAAAAATCTGGAACTAAAAGTTTAACAATGACCATGAAACATTGCAAAAACCCATCTGGTTCACTAATGTCCTTCAGGGAAGGAAATAATATTGTGTAAACTGTGAGTGCCTTTATAGGCCCCTCTCTGATCAGAACTTTCCACTCACCTGATGAAGGAACAGTGTTCTGAACGTTTGTAGATTTACTTTCAAATAAACTTGTTGGACTTTAACCTGATATTGCAAGACTTCTTACTATAATAAACACTGGCCCTGCCAGTGATGCCCACATCCCATAAAAGAATTCTTACAAAATGTCAGGGGAAACAACAACTTCATATATACGAGACAAGTACTCTGTCTACACTTGCTGCTGCCTTGGCAAAGCAACCAACATAATTAAGGGCCCCACGAGTCCTGGATATTCTCTCTTCCACCTTCTTCCATCGGGAGAATTCACTCCTTCCAATGAGACACAAAAGTCTGAGGTCAAGTACAACCAACTCAAGAACAGCTTCTTTCCTGTTGCCATCAATCTTTTCAATGGACCTACTTTATAGTAATTTGATTTTTCGCTACTCCCCAGCTATGGGTACAACACTACATTCTGCACTCTCTTTCTTTCTCTGGGAATGGTATGCTTTGTCTGCACAACATGCAAGAAACAATATTTTTCAGTCTATACTAATACATGTGACAATAATACATCAAATCAAATCAAAAAGGATGCTGATTGGTTGGAAAGCAGTCTCTGAATGGTAGAGATGTTGCTATGGAGAATGCACCAGTTAATAGTAATTGACAGTTAACTACCAAACATTGTTTGAAATTTAAACCAGGCAGTTGACCATGATTGGTTAAGGCATTGTCCTGAGGAATGATCCAGCAAATGGCTGTCACTTACTTTGTTTAGCTGAAATGGGTGCAATGTGTGGACCTGTCCTTTCAGTCTGCAAAGCACAGGACCCTCTGTATTAATATACGTAGCTTCCAGTGCACTTAAATGTGCCACACAGGGTCTGACTGACAATTTTAAATTGCTTATAAGAATTATTTAGTAAATGATGTCCAACCACATACCAAACGGCCTCTCAGATACAGGGATCTGATGCAACACAATCCGAGATGACAGGATGAACCTTATGTAACATATTCCATAAGAACAAGCAAGACAGCTTAAATAAAAGCTGGGTTGTTGCTGTGGAAAGGGGGGGATGCGAGGTGGGAGCAGAAGTTTGAGACACTTTTGGGGAGGTGATGGCGTAGTGGTATTATCCCTAGATGATTAATCCAGGAACTCAGCTAATGTTCCGGGGACTCGGGTTCGAATCCCACCACAGCAGATAGTAGAATTCAAATTCAATTAAAAAAATCTGGATTTAAGAATCTACTATTGACTATAAAACCATTGTCAATTGTCAGAAAAATCCATCTGGTTCAGTAATGTCCTTTAGAACATAGAACATTACAGCGCAGAACAGGCCCTTCAGCCCTCGATGTTGCGCCGACCAATTAAGCAAAAGCAATGACCCTCTAACCTAAACCATTCCCTTTTCATCCATAAACCTATCCATTGACCTCTTAAACGCCCCCAAACTTGGCACATCTACAACTGCAGCAGGCAGGGCATTCCATACCCTTACCACCCTCTGGGTAAAGAACCTACCTCTGACATCCGTCCTATAACTACCACCCCTTAATTTAAAGCTATGTCCCCTCGTGCTAGCTTTCTCCATCCTAGGAAAAAGGCTATCACTGTCCACCCTATCTAAACCTCTAATCATCTTATATGTTTCAATAAGGTCTCCTCTTAGCCGCCTTCTTTCTAACGAAAACAACCTCAAATCCCTCAGCCTCTCTTCATAAGACCTCCCTCCATACCAGGCAACATCCTGGTAAACCTCCTCTGTACCCTCTCCAATGCCTCCACATCTTTCTTATAATGAGGGGACCAGAACTGCACACAATACTCCAAGTGCGGCCGCACTAGAGTTTTGTACAGTTGCAACATGACGTTGCGGCTCCGAAATTCAATCCCCCTACCAATAAAAGCTAAGACTCCATATGCCTTCTTAACAACCTTATCGACTTGATTGCCAACTTTCAGGGATCTATGCACATATACACCTAGATCCCTCTGTTCATCAACACTATTAAGAGTCCTACCATTAGCCCTATACTCTACACATTTGTTATTCCTGCCAAAGTGAATTACCTCACACTTTTCCACATTAAACTCCATTTGCCACCTCTCAGCCCAGCTCTGCAACTTCTTTTAGGGAAGGAAATCTGCCATCCTTACCCAGTCTGGCCTACATGTGACTCCAGAGCCATAGCAATGTGGTTGACTCTCAACTACTCTCTAAGGATAATCAGGAATGGGCAATAAATGCTGGCCAGCCAGTGACGCGCATGCCCCATGAATGAGTAAAAAACTAACCTCTTCAAGGAATTAAGTTAATGTTGCAATGGAACAAGAGAATGACAATTTCTGCGGAAAGGGGAGATATCTCCACAATGGAATGATTATGTGTAGGCCCCAGGTGAGTAGGGCATCACAGCTGAAAGATCTTTTCTCTCTCTGCCTCTCTTTATATTTGATGAAATCAGAACCCACTTTCTCTCCTGACGGTTAAAGAAAGATTTATCTCCAAAGCTATAATTATCTTTCAACTGCCTTCCACAACAATATAGAGTAAACATATGGTTGTTAACGCACGGTGGCACAGTGGTTAGCATTGTTCTGAAGCCCTCTCTGTTTCAACTCTCCCAACTGCATATCCAAGTCCAGTGGCACAGTGGTTAGCACTGCTTTCATGGACATCAGTAGATTCTTAATTCTAGATATTTTTATTGAATTCAAATTTCACCATCTGGGCAACACGGTGGCTCAGCAGGTTAGCACTGCTGCCTCACAGCACCAGAGACCCGGGTTCGATTCCCAGCTTGGGTCACCGTGCGGAATGTGCATGTTCACCCCATGTCTGCGTAGGTTTCCCCCCGGTGCTCCGGTTTCCTCCCACGGTCCGAAAGACGTGCGAATTAGATGGATGGGCCGTGCTAAATTCTCCCTCAGTGTAACCGAACAGGTGCCGGAGTGTGGCGACTGGGGGATTTTCACAGTAACTTCATTGCGTAAGCCTACTTGTGATGTTAATAAATGAACTTTAAGCTATAAACCTTTGCTTTACGATCTTCGGAGAGAAGTGACATGAGTAACATTAACAGTGACATTATCCAATTGCCGACTCAGCTACAAACGATTGCAGAATCTTTGCCTGCTTTGTTCTGATAAGGATTGGTACGGTGATTCACAAAACAATTCTTCCAAGCTTCCTAATGACAGGGTAAAACCTGCAGCAGTGGGTATTAACGTGAAAACTGTCACACCAGTCAGACATTATAACTTGTCCTGTTCGGTTTCCTTTGACAATTAAGGATGAAAACTGCCAATTAGAATACATGTAATCCGGAATCTCTCTGTGTGGCACCTTCCAGCGTGTCAATCGAGCTCGCGAAAGCATTAATAAAATATGTGAAGTATTCCGAAACGCACTGCGGATGATTTTGTTTCGGATCGTCTGGATCATGTTTCATTGGGTAATTTGTGATTAATGATGGATATCCAAAAATGTAATTTAAAGCAAAAATACGTTTAAGCTCCGAGACTCTGATTGCGCATTGCAACCTCAGCCCTGTTGCTGCATTTTGATGGATCAGGTTTCAGCGGGCAGTGTCCTCCTGTCTGAATTCTGAAAGGCCTGGATAGAATGAACATGGAGAAGATGTTTCCATTTGTAGCAGAGACTCGGATCTGAGGACACAGCCTCAGAGTAAAGGGCCAACCCTTCAGAGCCGAGATGAGGAGGAATTTCTTCAGCCAAAGGGTGGTGAATCTGTGGAATTCATTGCACAGAGGGCAGTGGAGGCCAGGTCACTGACTGCATTTAAGATAGAAATAGATAGGCCTTTGTTTCGTAAAGAGATCAAAGACTATGGGGAAAATGTGGGAGAATGGGGTTGAGACACTTATCAGCCATGATCGAATACTGGAGCAGACTCAGTGGGCTGAATGGTCTAAATTCCACTCCTATATTTCTATGGTCTCTGATTTAAAAGCTTTTTGATTCCAATTCCCTACTCTGGAGAGCTCAGCACATGGGCGGCACAGTAGCACAGTGGTTACCCCTGCTGCCTGACAGCGCCAGGGACCCAGGTTCCATTCCAGCCTCGGGTCATCGTCTGTGTGGAGTTTGCACGTTCTCCCCATGTCTGTGTGGGTTTCCTTCAGGTGCCCTGGATTTCCTCCCAGAGTCCAAAAGACGTGCTGGCTAGATGCAGCAGCTGTGCTAAATTCTCCCTTAGTGTATCCGAACAGGCGACTAGGGGATTTACACAGTAACTTCATTGCGCTGTTAATGTAAGCCTATATGTGACTAATAAATAACTTTACTAGTGCAGATGACTATTTCAGTGGAGTACTGAGGGAGTGCTGCACACTCAGCAGTGCTATTTCATCAGAAGGAATGTTAAATGGAGGTTCCCATTCTCAGGTGGAAACACGCAATTCCAAGGCACCGATTAAAGATTGCGGATTTCGCCCTGACATTCTCGTCAATATTTATTCCTCTGATAACATGACTGAAACAAGTTAGCTGGTCTTTATCACATTCCTGTATGTGTGATCTTGCTGTGCACAAGTTGGCTTCTGTGCTTCTGAAATTATGACAGTGGCCTGTTTCAGAAGTGATGTAAAGATCCCAGCATTGGACTGGGCACTCACCTGATGAAGGTGCAGTGTTCCGAAAGCTCGTGCTACCAAATAAACCTCTTGAACTTCAACCTGGTATTATAAGACTACTTAGTGTTGCTTCAGAATGTTTAATTGGCTACAAAAATGCAACTTTTCCCTTGTTGGATGCAACAAGGATGAATGCAGGGTCAAACACCAACTCAATTTATCAGCTTGAATGAACTACGAGGTGGACAACTGCCCAGTACACTGCGACAAACCCAAAGGCTTCTTCGACAAGAAGGGAAATCATGTTGGAGTTGTATAGAACTCTGGTGAGGCCACAGCTGAAGTTTATTATAGGAATGGTGTGATTACACTGAAGGAGGAGATTCAAGAACAAGAACATAGAACAAAGAACAAAACAGCACGGGAAACAGACCCTTCGGCCCAATGAGCCCACGCCGTCACCTCGATGTTCCCATGATCCCTGTGTATGTTTATAAATCTATGCTTTGGAATCAAATTTGAGACAATTTATGAAGAATGTGTTCTGCCAATCAGCCTAAGAGCACATCTTTGGGATTTGGGAGGAAACCGGAGCATCCGGTTTCCAGGATGCTGCCCGGAATGGAATATTTAAGTTACAAACAGAGGTTGGTTAGGCTTGGGTTGTTTTTGTTGGAGAAGAGAAGATTGAGGGGGCGATTTGATCGAGGTGTACACGATTATGAGGGACACTGACAGAATGGTTAAGGAGCAACTCTTCCCTAATTTGAAGGGTTAGCCATGAGGGGAACACAAGTTCAAACTGAGAGACAGGAGACTTATGGAAGGATGTGAGGGTGTGATGGTTTGGAATATGCTGCCTGGGAGGGTGGTGGGGGCAGGATGCCTCACATCCTTTAAAAAATATCTTGATGATCACTTGGCACATCATAACATTCAGGACTATGGGTCAAGTGCTGGCAGATGGGATTAGATGAGAGTTCAGGTGTTCCTAATATGTTGGTATGGACTCAATGGGCCAAAGGACCTTTTCTGTGCTGTATACCTCTATGATTCTATGACAGCACCACCACCAGTGACACCCACTATCTGGAAGAAGAAGGGCAGCAGATGCTCCATCTCTGAGTCACACATCACCCTGACTTGGGAGTATGTCGCCATGTTCTGATTATCACTGGTGAAAATCCGGGAACTCCCTCCCTGACAGCACAATGGGGATACCAACACCATCCGAACCAGAGAGGTTCAAGGTGATGGCTCCCCATCACCTTCTGAAGGGGAAATTAAGGATAGGCCATAAATGCTGGTCTGGCCATTGACTCCCAAAACACCAGTAGGTCACTTTGGTATGTCCATTACAAGTCTCATCAACTTTTACACCATAGGAAGCTTCTTTCTGGTTGTATCACAGCTTGGTATGGCTTCTGTTCTGCGCAAAACCTCAAGAAACTACAAAGGATCGTGAGCAAAGCCCAATCCATCACGTAAACCAGTCTCCCAACCATTCACTCTGTCTACGTTTCCCACTGCCTCGGAAAGGCAGCCAGCATAATCAAGGACTCCACACATCTCGGATATTCTCTCTTCCACCTTCTTCTGTTGAGAAAAAGAATCAAAAGTTTGTGGTCCTGAACCAACCAACTCAAGAACAGCTTCTTCCCTGCTGCTGTCAGACTTTTGAATGGACTTACCCTGCATTAAGTTGATCTTTCTCTACACCCTAGCTATGACTGTAGCACTACATTCTGCAATCTCTTGTATCCTTCTCTATGAACGGTATGTTTTGTCTGTACAGTGTGCAAGAAACAATACTTTTCACTGTACACACGTGACAATAATAAATCAAATCAAATCCAATATAATGGGGTTGTTCGGCCACGCCTCCCCCTACCTCCCCCCATCTCTCCCCCCCCCCCCCCCACCCCCCACCACCCCCACCTCACTTGGACTGGAAATTCCTGAGCAAGATGAATGGATCTTTGCATGATCCACCAAAGTCTTTCCCCACACCCCCAGCTATGATGCCCGTGGTGGGCGGGACAGAAAAATTTCATCTCTTCCCCAGACTCTGATATCAGAAATCCCTCCAATCCAATTCTTGGGATATCTTTGATTAACATCACCCGCCCTCCCCAGGACTGTTTCTTGTGCACAACAACAACTTGAACTTACGTTGGGCTGAATTTGGTACAGAAATAGGGTGGACCTGGGCCATGCAATCAAATCACAGGGTCGCAATCTTGGATCACTATCTTGCTGGGTTCATTAGATCCAAAAGTTGCCTCAGTCTCCCCTTTGAAATCAGTATCTAATATCATCTGCTGAAAAGTAAGTGCACAGGCTGAGTGCGGCAAAGATCAGGTTCAGTCATGATGATTAGATGATGATTAGAGGTTTAGATAGGGTGGACAGTGATAGCCTTTTTCCTAGGATGGAGAAAGCTAGCACGAGGGGACACAGCTTTAAATTAAGGGGTGGTGGTTATAGGACGGATGTCAGAGGTAGGTTCTTTACACAGAGGGTGGTAAGGGTATGGAATGCCCTGCCTGCGTCAGTTGTAGATGCGCCAAGTTTGGTGGCGTTTAAGAGGTTAGTAGATAAGTTTATGGACGAAAAGGGAATGGTTTAGGTTAGAGGGTCATTGCTTTCTCCCAATTGATAGGCGCAACTTCGAAGGCCGAAGGGCCTGTTCTGCGCTGTAATGTTCTGTGTTCTATGATGCTCTCAGGGCTTGCACATTGAGATTGGTCCTGTTGTGGTAGTTATATATGTTATAAATCTCTTGCTTCTACATGTGCAGCAGGTGTATTTACAAGAATTTCATAATATCTCTGCAATCACAATATGTCTGCATGCATGCGTTTCCCAGCCCCAGGCTTCGAGTATCTTCCATGTTTACTTTAGCTTGGAGTTCACACCCAGGCTTAACTAATCAATCACAGTGAGCACAGATCGATCACTAGACTCTTATAATCTAATGCAGAATAATTAAATCCTTGAATATGATGGATCACTTTGGGAAAGTGGTAGGGGGGGGGGCAGCGGGGGTTTGCAAATGAACACTAAAGCAACATAAATGCGGTGTGAGTTGAGACCTACTTGCAGCGGTTCGGTGGAACCATGCCATAGACGTCAATTCTGTCGCAAAGTTCAAGGGCGATGATCATGGTGAACCAGCCAGTACTCAACCACGAATTGGAAGTTTTCCTAGAAAACAAACATATTGTTCTGTTATATCACCAGTGACAAAAACATTTACCACAAAGCAGATTAAAGATTGGGTGAATATGGGACATGTTTTGGGAAACTAGCCAGAAAGAGCAAGGGAAGCTGGCAGACTTGACCTCTGGATACAGGAAGACAAATATTCATTCGGCAGCAAAGAATTTGATCATTACTAAGAAAGAAAGAGGTACCCTGTCAAAATTTTTCAGCTTGTACTCAGCAGATTGACACAAGAATATCAAATTGCAAAGGGAGCAATAATGTACACATAGGATCCCAACAGTGCTGAAGAAGACCATTCAGCTCACTGAATCTGCATCGACACAATCCCATCATGCCCTATCCCCCTAACTCCATGCATTTACCCTAGCTAGATCCCCTGATACTAAGTGTCAATTTAGCATGACCAATCCATCTAACTCACACATCTTTCGGACTGTGGGAGGAAATTGGAGCACCTGGAGAAAAACCATGCAGACATGGGGAGGATGTGCAAACTCCATACAGACAGTCATCCAAGCCGGGAATTGAACCCAGATCTCTGGCAGTGCTAATCCCTGTGTCAACATGCTGCCCCATATACTGTATGAGGATTAAGGGTTACAGGTAAGCCTAGTAGGTAAAGAAAAGATCGGCGCAACTTGTGAACCGAAGGCCCTGTTTGTGCTGTAGTTTTTTTATGATTCTAAAAGGTGCTGACTGGTTGATGGTGCATTCCCCACTGCAATACCTCAATCAATCAGATTTGACTTGCCTACCCATCAGCATCCTTTTCTCATGAGGTATAAATTGTCACTGCCTTTAAAATTTGGCATTCTTGCATCTGTCCTGATAAGTTGAAGACAAAAAACTTTGACGGTAGGCCTCTTTTTCAGCAATAGTTTGTCTACCATCGCAACAGGCCACAGCAGTTGCTATCTCCTTGGCCCTGCACTCAACTCTGGAACACCTGGATAACAAGGACAACAATGTCAGATTCCTATTTATTGACTACAGCTCAAACTTCAACACCATTATTCCTCCGAAACTCATCTCCAAACACGATGGTTTGGGGCTCAGTTCCTCCCTCTGCAAGTGGATCCTGAACTTCCTATCCGAACCTACAGGCCACAATCAACAACGATTGGCAACAACACCTCCTTCAGAATTATCCTCAACACTGATGCCCCATAAGGCTGTGTTCTCAGCCCCCTACTATACTCCTTATACACCTGCAGCCAAATTCCTGTCCAACTCAATTTTCAGTTTGCTGGTGACACCACTATAGTGAGTTGGATCTCAAACAGTGACGAGGCAGAGTACAGGAATGAGATAGATAATCTGGTGAACTGATGCGATGATATTAATTTCTCCCTCAAATGTCAACAAAGAAGATTGTCATTGACTTCAGGAAGGGTAGGGGAGAACGTGCCCTTGTCTACATCAATGGGGAACAAAGTAGAAAGGATCCAGAGCTTCATGTTTTTAGGTGTCTAGATCACTTATCATAGTCCCACCATGCTGACAGTATAGTTAAGAAAGCCCACCAATGCCTTTATTTTCTCAGAAGACTAAGAAAATTTGGCATGTTAACTATGGACTCTCACCAACTTTTCCAGATGTACCATAGAAAGCATTTTTTCTGGTTGTATCACAGCTTGGTATGGCTCTTGCTCTGCCCAAGATTACAAGAAACTACAAAAGGTCCTGAATATAGCCCAATCTATCACACAAACCAACCTCCCATCCACTGATTCTGTCTACACTTCCCGCTGCCTCGGCAAAGCAGCCAGCATAAGTAAGGACATTCTCTCTTCCACCTTCTTCTGTTGGGAAGAAGACACAAAAGTGTGAGGTCATGTACCAACTGACTCAAGAACAGCTTCTTCCCTGCTGCCGTCAGACTTTTGAATGGACTTGCCCCGCATTAAGTTGATCTTTCTCTACACCCTAGCTATGGCTGTAACAATACATTCTGCACTCTCTCCTTTCCTTTTCTATGAACAGTATGTTCTGTCTGTACAGTGCTCAAGAAACAGTACTTTTCACTGTATGTTAATACATGTGACAATGATAAATCAAATCAAATGAATTTGATGATCAGCCATGATCAAAATGAACGACAGAACAGGCTTGAAGAGTCAAATGGCCTACACCAACTTGTAGCTTCTATGTCCTCTGAAATGGCCTAGGTCACTCAGCGATTAGGGAAGGGCAATAAATGCTGGCCCAGTCAGTGGTATCCACATCCCATCAATAAATAAAAACCATTATTGTTTGTGGGACCTTGCTGTGGATAAATTGGCTTCTGCAATGTTTCAAAGGGGCTACATTGATGTAAATCATTTTGAAATGTCCTAAGGTTGAGAACACTGCTAATTGAAAATCCGACACATATTTGCCTATATAACACGAGTGGCTGGAGAAAAGCACACTGAGCAATCCTGAGGAAAGACGTGACATAAATACAAGATTTTTCTCTCTCTCACTGTTGGCGCTATTAGCTGCAGCCTCTCAGCTGCCTTCATCTAAAATCTGTCCACAGTTTTTTCATTAGCCCCTTCAAATTACAGAGACAAAAGGGTGTTCAGACTAAAGTGTTCATTCATCAATATCTCAAAATAGCCTGCTTGTCTCCGAGTGAAAAACTATTCGATTCCAGTCTCACCCCAGGGACTGGCACACGGGAGTCAGGCTGACACTCCAGTGCAGTGCTGAGGAAGTGCTACACAGTCAGCGGTGCAGTCATTCAGCATTATTAAATCTGGCTCCCTGCACCCTCTCAGGCAGATGTAGAACTTCCTCAAATAATTTTTCCCAGGTCCTAATCCCAATGTATCCCTCAACCAGCACTCAAAAAGGCATAGAATGCCTACAGTGCAGAAAGAGGCCATTCAGCCTATTGAGCCTGCACCTAGTCTCTGACAGAATATTTTTATCCTAAATTACGTATCTTTGGACACAAAGGCCGGTATTTTACCACCTCACCTCTCCTGGATTCGGGTGATGCTCACAGAATGGCATTGTCATTGGCCTGGGGTGGGACTTTATGACCCTCAGGCAGGCGAAGTGGTAAAATTCTGACAAATGGCTGGAATTTTCCCATTGCGCCCGTCACGGGAATCAAATGCGATTTTCCGGTCTCAGAACGACTGCGGCCAGTCGATCCTGTCCTAAGGGCTAATTTAGCACAGCCAATTAACCTAACCCACACATCTTTGGACTGTGGGAGGAAACCGGAGTACCTGGAGGAAACCCACGCAGACATGGGGAGAACGTGCAGACTTCACACCATCACCCGAGGCTGGAATCGAACCCGGATCCCTGGCACTATGAAATAGCAGTGCCAAACACTGTACCGCTCTAAAGCAGATTTCACAGCTTGGGTTGTTTGCTGTGTGAAAATTGGCCGCTTCAGTTCCTGTAATGGTGACTACATTTAAAAAGAGCTTCGCTGGGTAGAATGTGCTGTGGCATCCCTCAGCTGTACAAAAACACAGTATGAACAGGAGTCTTCTCTTTTCACCTGCTAGGTTTTTGTTTCTCTCTCTTTGTTTCGTATTCCATAATTAAATTTCTTCATGCTGCCAGCCATTAGTGTAGCGGATATTTTTACTCACTGCCTGTTGGACATTTTAATGCACTTGCAAGTAGATTTTCTGATGTTTAAGATCATTGAATCATAGAATCTACAGTGCAGAAGGAGGCTATTTGGCCCATCGACTCTGCACAATCCCACCCAGATCCCATCCCCATAACTCCATGTATGGGAGCGGCATGGTAGCACAGTGGTGAGCACTGTTACTGCACAGTGCCAAGGATCTGGGTTCCATTCCTCAATTGGATTACTGATTGTGTGGAGTCTGCACATTCTCCCTGTGTCTGCGTGGGTTTCCTCCCACAGTCCGAAGATATGCAGGTTAGGTTAATTGGCCATGCTAAAATGCCCCTTGGTGTCTGGGGGACTTGGACTGTAAATAAAATAAAAGTATAAAGTTTATTTATTACTCAGAAGTAAGGCTTACATTAACACTGCGGTGAAGTTACTGTGAAATTTCCCTAGTGCCCACACTCTGGCGCCTGTTTGGATCAATGCACCTAACCAGCACATCTTTCAGATTTGGATTTGGTGACCATGAAAAATGGGTTACTGGGATAGGACAGAAGGCGTACTTTGGTAAGATGATCCTTTGGAAAGTTAGTACAGACTCAATGGGCCGAATAGCCTCCTTCTGCATTGTAGGGATTCTACGAAGTGAGCATACAGCTGAATTGGAGGACAGGCCCGAGGGGCTGATTACCCACATCCTCTGTTTCGAATTCCGTTTTCAAATTTCTTGTCTTCTCACCATAGTTTAAGTTTATTTATTATTGTCACAAACAGGCTTACATTAACACTGCAATGAAGTTACTGTGAAAATCCCCCAGGCGCCTGTCTGGGGACACCGAGGGAGAATTTAGCACGGCCAACGCACCTAACCAGTTCATTTTCGGACCCTGGAAAACCAGAGCATCTGAAGGAAACCCACAGAGACATGGGGAGAATGCGCAGACTCCACACAGACAGTGACCCAAGCAGGGAATCAAACTGGGTCACTGGCATTGTGAGGCAGCAGTGCCAACCACTGTGCCATCACTTGATGACTTGTAATCACTGCCTGGCATATGTTGTCCATCGTAGAGGTCCTCATTGAAGTGGCCACAAGCATGACCTTTGATAACAAGGGTCAACAGCTCAGTGACCAATGGAGTGGCAGAGATTCGAGGATAGAATCACTGATCCTGTCCTAGTCTAATCTCCACACGCACAATTCCCACAGGAGTGGCTGGAAAACCTTCAGGAATGTGGGTGAGCTTGCTCAGCCCTTTCCTTAACCCAATCTTCAAATGAATGTAAAAGCAAGAGGCCAACAAGTCATCCGATTCAGAACTGGACCAATGTAGTGAACAGCTAAAGGAATAAGATTCACTTGAGGGCCATCCTACTGCCTTGGAGAACATTTGTCGCTGCACACTCTGGCAGGCAGCATCACTTCCCACACAAAACACTTTTCCTGAAGTAAAGATATCTGTGTTGTCATGGGAACATGGCGGTAGGCCAATCTGCTGCCACAGAGCGAGAACAGTGGGTGATGCTCCTCACCCTGGTCTTTGTTCAAGGCTGTGACACATTTGCCCTCTTTTGAAACTGGCTTTGGGCTCAGATTTCCCAAACATTAGTGCGTTAATCTCTTTTCTGCTTTTATAGCCTAGGATGTTATTGAAGGGCTTGCTGTGACTCAATTGGTAAGACTGAGGCAGAAGCTAGTGGTCTTAGCCCTTACCTCAGGACTTGAGCCCTGACACAGTTTGAGGCTGACACTTCCGTGCAGTACAAAAGGGAATGCAGCATTGCTGGAGGTGTCATCTTTTGGAGGAGCTGTCAAAGTGGCACCCTCTCAGGTGGAATTAAGTGATCCCTTGGCACAATTTTATAGAGGAATTATCCCTAGCATTTAACCTAATAGTTAACCTAATCATTATCATATTGTTACAAAAACAAAGTTTAGGTCAAGTGGGCAGCACAGTGGCACAGTGGTTAGCATTGCTGCCTCACAGTGCCAGGGGCCCGGCTTGGATCGCTGTCTGAGTGGAGTTTGCACATTCTCTCCATGTCTGTGTGGGTATCCTCAGGTTGCTCCGGTTTTCCTCCCACAATCGAAAGGTGTGCAGCTTAAGTGACTGGCCAAGCTAAATTGACCCTAGCAGGGTAGATATATGGGGTTGTGGGAATAGGGCCTGAATGGGATTGTGCCCACGCAGACTCGATGGGTTGAATGGCAACAATCTGCATTGTAGGGATTCTATTTGTTTCATGAAACTCTCGATTGCATTTCGATTTCAAATAATTGCAGTTTGCAGACGGGGGTTGCACCCTGGCAAGCACTGCTGCCTCACTGAGCCAGGGATCCAGGTTCAATTCCGACCTCGGTCACTGTCAGTGTGGAGTTTGCACATTCTCTCCATATGTGTGTGGGTTTCCTTTGGGTGATCCAGTTTTCTCCCACAGTCCAAAGATGTAGGAGTTAGGTTGATTGAATATAGAACATAGCACATACAGGCCCTTCAGCCCACAAGTTGCGCTGATCATATCCCCACCTACTAGGCCTTTCTATAATCCTCAATCCCATTAAATCCCATGATTGGCCATGCTAAATTGTCCCTTAATAACAAAGAAGATTACAGCACAGGAATAGGCCCTTCTGCCTACCAAATGTGCACCAACCATGCTGCCCGACTGAACTAAAACCCCCTACCCTTCTGGAGACCATATCCCTCTATTCCCATCCTATTCATGTATTTGACCAGATGATCCTTAAAACTCACTATGTATTTGCTACCACTATTTCTCCGGCAGCAGGGGCACACAACTTAGTGTAGGTTAGAGGGATTAATCGTGGGGGATTACGGGGATAGGACGGGGAAGAGGACTGGGTAAGATTCTATGTCAATGGGTAAGATAATATGTCAACCCGATGGGCTGAATGGCCTCTCCTGCACTATAGGGATTCCTGAATTTGCACATAAGCTTACATTGCAATAGCCTAAATGTAGGCTGTCTCTAGTCTAAAGTAAATACAAAAGCTCGAAAAGACTTATTGTTGACTGATCTAAACGGACTGCCTGTAAGAATACCCCACCCATGGATCTTCTGGGATTCTATCTGTAGAGGCTTCTTAAGATAAACAATGCAGATAAAAATCTCAGGGTAAATGAGGCAGACAAACAATTCGACTTCCGTGCTAAAGGTCATGTCGTATCGACTGGGGGCACAGATTTTCTATGCTGAAAGTTAATGAGGTTTTGTGGTACAATGATACTGTTACTGGATTAGTATTCCAGAGCCCCAGGCAAGAACTGGGGATCCAGGTTCAAATCCCACACAACTCTCCGTAGACATTGACAGAAGAGGAGATCTCACCGACGGCCAATGGTTCTGGCGTGAGAGAAACCCAGGGAACGTTTCAGGTCAATTTCCTTCCCTCAGAAAGTCTGAAACATTGTGAACTTCGACAGGTCAAATGGGGTGACAAAGAACAGAAGGGAAAGCTTACGATAAGGCAAAAGATGGGACAGAGCCAAAAAGTGATTGATGGTGGCACAAGCAAAGAAACAGTGGGACGGCATGGTGGCACAGTGGTTAGTACTGCTGCCTCACAGTGCCAGGGACCCGAGTTTGATTCCTGACATGACTCACTGTCTGTGTGGCATCTGTACATTCTCCCTGTGTCTGCGTGGGTTTCCTCCAGGGCTCTGGTTTCCTCCCCAAATGAAAGATGTGTGCGTTAGGTGCCAAATTACTCCTTAGTATCTTGGAATGAGCAGGTTAGAAAGATTAGTGGGCTAAATATATAGGTTAAGGGGGCGCTAGGGCCTGGGTGGGATTGTTGTTGGTGCTCACTTGATGGGCTGAATGGCCTCCTTTGGCACTGCAGGGATTCTATGAAAAGCTGTGTCCTGTGCGACAATACTGGGCCTTCAAGTTCATAAGTCATAAGAGCAATAATTAGGCCATTCGGCCCATTGCATCTGCTCCATCATTTGATCATGGCTGGTATGCTCCACATCCCCATTTTCCTGCCTTTTCCCCACAGCCCTTCAACCCATAACCAATTAACAGTCTAACTCCTCCTTAAACTTACTCACTGTCCGAGCATCCATCGCACTTTAGGGTAGTGAATTCCACAGGTTCACGTTTAAGAAGGGTTCTTGTGTCATGTTTCCTATGAGGGATTCAGCTCTGTTTAAACGGTGCTGCTTTGTCTGCAACTGGCAGCCGACATGCTGAGCAGGCAGAAGAATAATTGTTCCTAATTACTGAGGTATTTATTTTAACCTGACTAAATGCAGTTTTATTATTTTCAGGGTTTCACTACGGAGTTTCAGAGTAGGGTTTAATTAGACAAGGAAACCATGTGAATGGGCAGGGCTAGCCTATAGAGAGACAAGCAGGCAGTTGCTGTTTGATTTTGAAAGAAGCAGTAGCTCTCTCCCGCTCTCTCTCTCTGTCTGAAGTCTGGAACATAAGAAATAGGGGCAGGAGTAGGCCATCCAACCCTTTGAGCCTGCCCCGCCATTCAATAAGATCATGGCTGATCTGAAGTGGATTTGTTCCACTTTCCTGCTTTCTCCCCATAACCTTTAATTCCCTTGTCTATCACAAATCTATCTACTCTTGACTTAAACATATTCAGCGAGATAGCTTCCATCACATCAATGGGCAAAGAATTCCAGAGATTCATCACTCTTTCAGTGAAGAAGTTCCTCCTCAACTCTGATCTAAACTGCCCCTCCCTTATTTTGAGGCTGTGCTCTCTAGTCCTGCTATCCTTTCTAAGCGGGAAGAATCTCTCTACCTCTACCTTATCTAGCCCCTTCGTTATCTTATATCTCTATAAGATCCTCCCTCAGCCTTCTAAATTCCAACGAGTACAGACCCAGTCTATTCAATCTCTCCTCATAGGCTAACCCCTAATCCCCAGTATCAGCCTAGTGACCCTTCTCTGCATTCCGTCCAAGGTCAAGATATCCTTCCGCAAATGCGGTGACCAAAACTGCACATGGTACTCCAGCTGCGGCCTCACCAGCACCCTGTACAGTTGCTTTTATGTTCTATTCTCCTCGCTATAAAGGCCAATATTCAATTCGCCTTCTTGATCACCTGCTGCACCTGCAGACTGGGTTTTTGCAATTCGCGCACAAGGACCCCCAGGTCCCTCTACATCGTAGCATGCTGCAGCTTTTCGCCTTTTAAATAATAATCCGTCCTATTATTTCTGCCAAAGTGGATAACCTCACATTTGCTAACATTATCTCCATCTTCCAGGTCCTCGCCCACTCACTCAGCCTACTAGAAAATAGGTATCTCTCTCCAGAGATCCGTAAATGGCAAGGTGTTTTTTTCCCCCTTTCTCTCTGTGGACTTCTAATGTGAGGGCAAGCCTTCCTCTAGAGTTCTGTTGTTTACATCTAGATATAAATGCCAGTACACTATTAAGCCTTTTGCATTATTACCTGCCCCTGTTCAGGACATTCAGAGATCTATATTTTCTGGATCTCAGTTCTTCTGTGGTTTTGTGAATGTACCATGTTGTAGAATCACAGAATCCCTACAGTGCAGAAGGAGGCCATTCAGTCCATCAAGTCTGCACCAGCCAGACCCTATCTCTAAATGCCTACATACTTACCTCATTAACTCACTGACACTAAGGGGCAATTTAGCATAGCCGATCAACCTAACCTGCAAATCTTTGAAGCATGGGAGGAAACTGGAGCACCCGGAGGAAACCCACACAGACACGGGGAGAATCTGCACACAGACAGTGACCCAAGCTGGCAATCGAACCCACGTCCCTGGCGCTGTGAGGCAGTGGTACTAACATAGTACCACTGTTCTAGTTTATTTACATTCAAATAACTTCACATTTACTGCACTCAAATCAATTTGTCAATTTTGTCCATTCACTTAATTTATTAATGTAATTTTATGCTCGTTTTTGTGATGCTGCCTGTCTTTGTGTCATCACAAATCTGAATATGTAGCTTTTGATCCCAACAACTTAGTCATTAATGAATAGAGTCGTTAAAGCCTGAATATAGATCTTTGCAGGACACACCTGCCACTTAGGGTAAGGATAATGAGTAAGTGCTCTATTTCTTTCCATTCAACTCCTTTCTCTCTCGTAATCAATAAATCTTGCATGAAGAACTTGATTCTTGGGGCAGCACAGTGGTTAGCACCGCTGCCTTGCAGCACTAGGGACCTGGGTTCGATTCTGGCCTCGAGCCATCGTCTGTGTGGAACTTGCACATTCTCCCCGTGTCTGTGTGCATTTCCTCCTGGTGTTCCCACAATCCAAAAATGTGGGGTTAAGTTGATTGTCCATGATTAAGTGTCCCTCGTAGAATCACAGAAACCCTAAAATACAGAAAGAGGCCATTTGGCCCATCGAGTCTGCATCAGCCACAATCCTAACCAGGCCTTACCCTGGTATCCCCTACATATTTACCCACTAATCCCTCGAACCTACGCATCTCAGAACTCTAATGGGTAATTATTAGCATGGCCAATCAACCTAACCTGCATATCTTTGGACTGTGGGAGAATCTGGAGCACCCGGAGGAAACCCATGAAGACACGAGAAGAATGTGCAGACTCCACACAGACAGACAGCCAGGAATCGAACCCAAGTATCTGAAGCTGTGAAGCAGCAGTGCTAAGCACTGTGCTATCGTGTTGCCCTCAGTGTCAAGAGGATTAGCAGAATAAATACAGAGGTTCACAGGAATAGGACTTGGGTGGGATTGTTGTCAATGCAGGCTTAAATGGTCTCTTTCTGAAGGGATTCTATGATCAAATTCCTTCTGGAAGCCCAGATAAATAACCTATCTTCCAATCGCACAATCGTTACCAGCTAGAGGGACAAGGACAGTTGTCACATGGGAACATCATTACCTGGGTCATCAGCACCATCCTGACTTGGAACTTGTGGTAGCATGGTCCCTTTAAGGGGGAGTTCCCAAGCATCACATGATTGGGCCAGACCCTATGGAATGTCAAGACTGGAAGCTGAGCCTATCAGGTGCAAGGGTGCAAACCGCAGGGCAGGCAGGATCCTCAGTTGGAGTCAGGGAGGAGAATGGTATTGTTACACAGTTAATTTTATCTGACCATTCGTTGTAAATAACTGTTCATTGTTGGCAATAAATCCTTCAGTATTCTGAACCAAATCAAGTTGCCCACTGTTTATTATAGAACTATAATCATGATGTGGCGTTCCTGGTGTTGGACTGGGATAGGCACTGTTAGTCTCATCCAACTACTTACTGGAACTATAATCGCCGTTCCTTCACTGTCACTGGATCAGAATCCTGGAACTCTCTCCCTACCTGTGGCTGTACCTCTACCACAGAGATTGGTAGAGACAGTAGCTCACTGCAACCTTCTCACGGGCAACTAGAACAAAACGTTGGCTGGCCAGTGACACCCACATCCCATCAATAAATCTTTCAAAAACTTCAATCAGATTTGTCAGATATGACCATAGAAAAGTTACAGCACAGAAGGAGGCCATTCAGCCCACCTTGTCCATACGAGGACACCCAGGTGTTCTTTTTAATCTCATCTTCCTGTACCCGTCCCATAGCCCTACAGCTTACAGAATTTATGGTGCAGATCCAGGGATTTTTTTGAAAGAGTTTATGGTCTCTGCCTCCACCGCCAACTCAGGCAGCGAATTCCAGACACCCAGCACTCTCTGCATAAAAAAAAGTTCTTCCTCATGACCCCTCTACACCTACTGCCACTTATCTTGAACCTACGTCCCCCCGTTCTAGAATTCTCCACCAAGGGTATCAATTCTGTCCACTCTATCTCTTCCCCTCATAATTTTGTACATCTCGGTCAAGTCACCCCTCAGCCTTCTTTGTTGTTGCCAGGGCTAGAAAAGTATAGCTATAAGGAAAGATTGGATAGGTTGGGGTTAAGAACATAAGAACTAGGAGCAGGACTAGGCCATCTGGCCTCCCAAGCCTGCTCTGCCATTCAATAAGATCATGGCTGATCTTACAATAACTGTATAATAAAATTTAAATGGTATAAAACTGCAGCATGCTGCTGTGCAGAGAGACCAGGGTTTCCTTGTGCACGAATCGCAAGGAGTTAGTTTGCAGGTAATTAAGAAGGCAAATGGCATTTTGTCCTTCGTTGCTACAGGGATGGAGTTTAAAAACAGCAAGGTTATATTGCAGCTGTATGAGGCCACACCTGGAGCACTGTGTACGGTTTTGGTCTCCTTAGTTGAGAAAGGATATACTGGCACTGGAGGGGGTGCAGAGAGATTCACTAGATTGATTCCAGAGTTGGCTTATGAGACGAGACTGAGTAGACTGGGGCTATATTCATTGGAGTTCAAAAGAATGAGGAAGGTCTTATAGAAACGTATAAGATTATGGAGAGAATAGATAAGATAGAAGCAGGGAAATTGTTTCCACTGGTGGGTGAAACTAGAACTAGGGGGCATTGCCTCAAAATAAGGGGGAACAGATTTAGGACTAGTTGAGGAGGAACTTCTTCACACAAAGGGTTGTGAATCTGTGGAATTCTCTGACAAATGAAGGAGTTAAGACTACCTCATTGAATGTTTTTAAGGCAAGGATAGATAAATTTTTGAACAGTAAAGAAATTAAGGGTTATGGTGAGCGAGTGGGTAAGTGGAGCTGAGTCCACAAAAAGATCAGCCATGATCTTATTGAATGGCAGAGCAGGCTTGAGGGGCCAGATAGTCTAGTCCTGCTCCTAGTTCTTATGTTCTTAACCCAAACCTATCCAATCTTTCCTTATAGCTACACTTTTCTAGCCCTGGCAACAATATTGTAAATCTCCTTTGCACTCTGTCTCCAGAGCAATTATGTCCTTCCTGCAACATAGTGACCAGAACTGCACACAATACTCCAGTTGTGACCTCACCAGTGTTTTATACAATTCCAACATTATGTCCTTCCTTTTATATTCCAAAGCTCTGCCATTGAAGGAGAGAACTCCATATGCCTTCTTTAACCTTGTCTACTTGAACTGCTGTCTTTAGGGACCTGTATACTTGTACCCCAAGATCCCTCACTTCATTATTGTATATTCTCTATAACTACTTGAAATCCTGAAATGCATTATTTCACACATTACCTGTGTTAAAATCCACCTGCCACTTTACCACCCACTCCACCAACCCACCAATATCGTTTTATAGATTATCCTCAACACTGTCCACTACTCAGCCAATCGTGTGCTGTCTGTAAATTTCCCAATTGTGCCCCCCTCCCACATTCACATCCAACTCATTAATGTATAAAGCATATAAGGACCTTAACACCGAAGCCTGTGGAACACCACTTGCAACAACTCAAACCCAAGCCAGCTTTCTCTCCTGACCAGCTGGGATATTTTTAAGATGCTCAGTCACCCTAAACTTAATGTATACTCAATCTATTTCCCAACAAATCTCAGGCCGATTGAGGGATAATTTCCTGCTTTCCCTCTGCCGCCTTTGAACCATCCGTACAATTTTTATAGAAGCCCTATAGGGTAGAAGGAGGCCATTCGGCCCATCGAGACTGCACTGACAACAATTCCACCCAGACCCTATTCCTGTAACCCATATATTTACCTTGCTAATCCTCCCCCCGGCACTAAGGGGCAATTTAGCACCTAATCTGCACCCCTTTGGACTGTGGGAGGAAACCGGAGCACCTGGAGGAAACCTACACAAACAGGGAGGTTTTGGAGAGGATGCAGAAAATACTTACCTGGATGTTGCCTGCAAGGCTTTAACTATGAGGAGAGATTGGAGAAATTTGGTTTGTTCTCACTGGAATGATGGAGGTTGAGGGGTCTACAAGATTATGAGGGAATGGACAGAGTGGATAGTCAGAAGCTTTTCCCCAGGGTGGAAGAATCAGTTGGCATAAGTTTAAGATGCAAGAGCAAGGTTTAAAGAAGATGTACAAGGCAAGTTTTTTTTTGAAAAAAAGAGTGGTGGGTGCCTGGAACTTGCTGCCAGGGGAGGTAGTGGAGGCAGATATGATAGTGACTTCTAAGGGGCACCTTGACAAATACATGAATAGGACGGGAATAGAAATAGAAGAAATAGAACATTACAGCACAGAACAGGCCCTTCGGCCTTCGATGTTGCGCCGACCAATATAAAAAGCAATGCCCCTCCAAACTAAACCATTCCTTTCTCTTCCATATACTTATCAACTAACTTCTTAAATGCCACCAAACTTGGCGCATCTACAACTGCTGCAGGCAGGGCATTCCACTCCCGAACCACCCTTTGGGTAAAGAACCTACCTCTGATATCCGTCCTATAACTATCACCCCATAATTTAAAGCTGTGTCCCCTCGTGCTAGCTTTCTCCATCCTAGGAAAAAGGGCTATCACTGTCCACCCTATCTAAACCTCTAATCATCTTATATGTTTCGATTAGGTCCCCTCTTAGCCGCCTCCTTTCTAACGAAAACAACCTCAAATCCTTCAACCTCTCTTCATAGGACCTGCCCTCCATACCAGGCAACATCCTGGTAAACATCCTCTGTACCCTCTCCAATGCCTCCACATCTTTCTTATAATGCAGGGACCAGAACTGTACACAATACTCCAAGTGCGGCCGCACTAGAGTTTTGTACAGTTGCAACATGACGTTGCGGCTCCGAAATTCAATCCCTCTACCAAAAAAAGCCAAGACTCCATATGCCTTCCTAACAACCTTCTCGACCTGACTGACTACTTTCAGGGATCTATGCACATACACACCAAGATCCCTCTGTTCATCTAGACTACTAAGAATCCTACCATTTGCCCTATACTCTACACATTTATTATTTCTGCCATAGTGCATTACCTCACACTTTTCCACATTAAACTCCAATGTGGAATAGAGGGATATGGTTCCTAGAAGGGTTTTCGTTTAATCGGACAGCATGGTTGGTGCATGACTCTACTGCTGGAATTCTACCATCCCATCTGCCATGGGAATTGGGTAAGGGGTGAACCAAGGAAAGATCTGTTGATCTCAGATGGGATTTTATGGTTCTGGAACACGTGAGCTCCTCTGGAACTCCTGCCCCCTAAGATCGACGATCGTTGGAGTGTTTTTGTTAATTTTTTTTTGCAACCCTCCTGTTTGCAGCTCTTTCCAATAAAGGGATTGCTGATTAATCTCAGCAATCGATCTGTATCTATTAGTTTTCTACACACCCAAACTAACACGAGGAAAATGTTACAGTGGACAGCATTCAGAAGCAGAGCTCCAAGGTGACCCGTTCTTCCCATGTGTGCTATACTTCAGCGCATGCCGTGACTCAAATTACTCAGATATTATAACCCAAAATGTCATTTTCTGAAAGAAAATTATCTAGTTTTTATTTCGACAGTTAATAACTATTTTTTGCTATTATCTCTATAGGAAGCAGAATCTCATTGGAAGCACAGGAGGATTCAATATTCAAAAATGAAAACCGAACTCTAATCCAATCCCAACTTGTGGTTTTCACGGGGGTGGGTTTGGAGGGGGCTGGAGTGGTACAGTGATTAGCACCGCTGTCTCACAGCGCCATGGACCTGGGTTCAATTCCCGGCTTGGGTCACTGTCTGTATGGAGTCTCCAAGTTCTCCCCATGTCTGCGTGGGTTTGTTCTGGGTGCTCCAGTTTCCTCCCACAATCTGAAAGACGTGCTGGTTAGGGTGCATTGGCCATGCTAAACTTCTCCCCCAGTGTATCCGAAAAGGCGCTGGAGTGTGATAACTAGGGGATTTTCATAGTGATTTCACTGTAGTGTTAATGTAAGTCTATTTGTGACACCAGGGATGCGGATTCAATTCTGGGCTTGGGTCACTGTCTGTGTGGAACTTGCATGTTCTCCCTGTGTCTGCGTGGGTTTCCTCCAGATGCTCTGGTTTCCTCCCACAATTCAATGATGTGCGGGTTAGGTTGAATGGCCTTGCCAAATCGCCCCTTAGTGTCAGGGGAATTAGCTGGCTAAATATGCAAGGTCACGGGAATAGGGCCTGGATGGGATTGTTGTCGGTGCAGGCTCGATGGGCCAAATGGCCTCCTTCTGCACTGTAGGAATTCTATGGTTCTATTCTATGACGATAAATAAAGTTTAAATCTGACTTGCTCTTCAGACGTGGCTTTTATTTTTATTTTTTATTTTTATTCATGGTGTGGGCTGGTTGGCCAGCATTTATTGCCCGCCCTGAATTTTCCTTGAGAAGGTGGTGATAAGCTGCCTTCTTGAACTGCTGCAGTCTGAGATGTGGGTACAACCACAGTGCTGTTAGGGAGGGAGTTCTCTATTTAAATATGTTAATGAGACTGCTTGCGTCAAACCTACCTCCAGCACACAGGCAAGAAGTTCCCATGGTTGACAGCTGAAGGGGAGGAAGATCCTTCCCACCTCTTCTGGGCTGTGAGGAGCAGCAATGCCGGTTCATGGTCACCAGGCACAGCTGCAATCCTCAGCCTGGTCTGAGCCCCTTTCCCCCACCCACTCAGCCTTGCACCCTCCCCGCCCCCCACCTCACCCCTGCACCCTCTCTGCTCCCCCACCTCACCCGTGCACCCTCCCCGCCAATATCCTCTCTGCCCCCTTCTCCGACCCATCACAATGTACCCACCCTTTTCTGCATTCCCCAGGTGCATCTAGCGCCACTGCCTATCCCCCCGGACAGATAACCAGTCAATCTATAATCCCTCCCCTACTTCTGTCCCCCCAGATATCACACAGAATCATGGAGGCTATTCTGCCCTTCGAGCCTGCCCCACCATTCATTTTGATCATGGCTGATTATCAAATTCAATATCCTGATCCCCCCCTCCTTCCCATATCCCTGGATCCCTTTAGTTCCAAGAGCTATATCTAATTTCTTCTTGAAATTAGACAGTGTTTTGGCCCCAACTACTTTCTCTGGTAAGGAATTCACACATTCGTCACCTCAGTTCTATAAGATTTACCCCTTATCTTCAAACTATGACTCCTAGTTTTGGACTCCCCCATCATAGGGTAGATTCAGAAAGAATATTCCCAATCTAATCCTGTTAGAATTTTATAAGTTTTTCTATAGACCCCCTCTTGCTCTTCTAAACTCCAATGAATATAATCCTAACCGACTTAATCTCTTCTCATGGAAATAGGCCCTTCGGCCCGACTTGATAGACCTGCCATCCCGGGAATCAGCCTGGTAAACCTTTGCTGTACCCCCTCAATGGCAATAACATTCTTCCTTAGAGAAAGACATCAAAATTCCTGGTTTCAAATGTCGCTCCATATAATCCAGACAAACACTCCAGGGAAGTCCTGAGGGAATGCTGCACTATCAGAGATCTCTTCTGGATTAGGCATTAAACTCCTTGTTCGAAGGACAGATCCTACATTATTCCTTAAATGGGGAAGTTTCCTCCATTCCATCTTATCCCTCAATCAGCATTTGCTGAAAGTCTTCATATCTCTGACCATGAAAGGTCATCACCAATTTTTTTTTTAACAGTTTCTTTCAGGGGATGTGGGCAGCACTGGTAAGGTTGCTATTTTTTGTCTGTCCCTAATTGCCCTTGAACTTCTGGGCCATTTCAAAGGGCAATTCTGCAGTCATATGTACCATAAAATCCCTACAGTGCAGAAGGAGGTCATTTGTCCATTGATCCTGCACTGACTCTCTGACAGAGTAGCTTACCCAGGCTCTCTCCCCCTTGTGACCCCACACATTTCTCATGGCCAATTCACATAACCATCTTTGGGCAATAAAGACCAAGTTAGCATGGCCAATCCGCCTAATCTGCACATCTTTGGACTGTGGGAGGAAACCAGAGCACCCGGAGGAAACCCACGCGCAGACATCGGGAGAATATGCAAACTCCACACAAACAATGACCCAAGCTGGGAATCGAACACGGGTACCTGGCACTGTAAGGCAGCAGCGCAAACCACTGTGCCACCTGAAACCAGACCAGATAAGGATGACAGCTCTCCTTCATGGAAAGAACCAAATGGGTTTTTAACAACAATTGACAATGTTTCACAATGTCCATTACTGAGACTTGCTTTAGATTTTATTAATTTGAATTTAAATTCTACCAGTTGCCATGGTGGGATTTGAACCCGTGAACCCAGAGCATTAGCCCGGGCCTTTGGATTGCTAATCCACCATCTTGTCCCCAAATGACAG
Source organism: Sphyrna mokarran (assembly GCA_024679065.1). NCBI lineage: Eukaryota > Metazoa > Chordata > Chondrichthyes > Carcharhiniformes > Carcharhinidae > Sphyrna > Sphyrna mokarran. Next base: position 11,679,754 of record JAGIQG010000009.1, read on the forward strand.
ATGCTATTTGGGCTCTGACTAATCATAGAGCTTTTGGATTATGTTTTTGATTTCTATCCTCTACTTTCCTTTTGTAGATGAACAATCCCATTAAAAAATGAATCCATGGACATCCAACATTCTGTCCCAACAGGGAAATGTACCTGGAGTCTAAATTTTCATTAATTGTTATCTGCCTGGAGATTTTGCTTAGGAACAGGAACTAATTGTCCAGCTCCAATTTTAAGATTATGTCCCCTTCTTCTGAACTTGCAGCACCACAGCAAACTGTTTCTCCTACTCTGAAGAAATTAAATAAATTAGACTAAATCAAAAAGGACAAATTAAAGGGGTAGTCCCCTAAAGAAGACTGCATTAAATTAAAAAAAAAATTAGCTGAAACTTCAAATATTAAACCAAAATGTGATCAAAGCAGTAAATAAGGCTTCCCAACTTCTGCCATATCCATCGGGCACGGAAAGTCTTGATGGTGTCAATAGGCAGCACATACTCCCTCTCCAGGGACACCCGGCTACGAGTTAGCCATTGTACAAGGGAGGACAGTCGGGGTCAGATGTCCCCCTTGATCATCCAATGCCTGGACTTGCTGATGACACATCTGGCCAGGCCCAGAAACAGCTTCACAATGAGATCCTCCCCTTTCCCTGTCCATCTCCATATTGGGTGAGGAAATTGTTTCTCTTCCTTTTTTGAATTCATTTGTGGGATATGGGCATCGCTGGCTGGCCAGCATTTACTGCCCATCCCCAGTTGCCCTTGTTCAAAGGGCAGTCGAGAGTCAACCACATTGCTGTGGTTCTGGAGTCACATGTACATAGAACATAGAACATTACAGCACAGAACAGGCCCTTCGGCCCTCAATGTTGCGCCGACCAATATAAAAAGCAATGCCCCTCCAAACTAAACCATTCCCTTCTCTTCCATATACTTATCAACTAACCTCTTAAACGCCACCAAACTTGGCGCATCTACACCTGCTGCAGGCAGGGCATTCCACTCCCGAACCACCCTTTGGGTAAAGAACCTGCCTCTGATATCCGTCCTATAACTAGCACCCCTTAATTTAAAGCTGTGTCCCCTCATGCTAGCTTTTTCCATCCTAGGAAAAAGGCTATCACTGTCCACCCTATCTAAACCTCTAATCATCTTATATGTTTCGATTAGGTCTCCTCTTAGCCGCCTTCTTTCTAACGAAAACAACCTCAAATCCCTCAGCCTCTCTTCATAAGACCTGCCCTCCATACCAGGCAACATCCTGTAAACCTCCTCTGTACCCTCTCCAATGCCTCCACATCTTTCTTATAATGTGGGGACCAAAACTGCACACAATACTCCAAGTGCGGCCGCACTAGAGTTTTGTACAGTTGCAACATGACGTTGCGGCTCCGAAATTCAATCCCTCTACCAATAAAAGCCAAGACTCCATATGCCTTCCTAACAACCTTCTCGACCTGACTGCCTACTTTCAGAGATCTATGCACATACACACCAAGATCCCTCTGTTCATCTAGACTACTAAGAATCCTACCATTTGCCCTATACTCTACACATTTATTATTTCTGCCATAGTTCATTACCTCACACTTTTCCACATTAAACTCCATTTGCCACCTCTCGGCCCAGCTCTGCAACTTGTCCAAGTCCCTCTGCAAACTATCACACCCCTCTTCACTATCTACCACTCCACCGACTTTAGTGTCATCTGCAAATTTACTAATCCCTCCTTCAATACCCTCATCCAGATCATTTATAAAAATTACAAACAGCAGGGGCCCCAAAACAGACCCCTGAGGTACACCACTTGTCACCGAACTCCAAGATGAATATCTCCCATCGACCACCACCCTCTGTCTTCTATCTGCTAGCCTGACCAGGCTAGTAGGCCAGACCAGGTAAGGATGGCAGATTTCCTGCCCAAAAGGACATTAGTGAACAAGATGGGTTTCTCCAACAAGTGGCAATGGTTTCATGGTCATCAGTAAATTCTTAATTCCAGATTTTTTTAATTAAATTCAAATTCCACCATTTGCTGTGGCGGAATTCGAACCTAGGTCCCCAGAAAATTAACTGGTTTAATAGTTTAGCGATAACATCACTGGGCCATTGCCTTCCCTAAACCATAGAAAGTAGTTTAATCATCTCAAGTATCCAGATTAGATCATTCCTTAAACCTATACTTAAAGGCCTTGTTTATACATCCTGTGTCAATCCTGGTCAACATGTCAGAGTGCTGTTGTCTAACTGGTGAGTCAGAATACTAAAAACGGTTCTCCACATCTTTTCTTTCTGTAGCACTTGGAACAACCCTGCTAATAACAGTTAAGAGCTGAAATGGAAATCCAATGGACAGCTCTTCCAGAATCTGATAGTCAAACTCAGAAGCTTTTGGGAGGCTCGGATTGTGCAGCTAAAGGATAGGCCTAAGTGCCACAGTGTGTCAAATGCATACTCCTCAGCCACTGATGGTTAGAGGTTTACAGCATGGAAATAGGTCCTTGTCTATGCTGCTCTTTCTTTTTTAAAACCCCTAAGCTCATCCCAATTGCTTGCATTTGGCCCATATCCCTCTATACCCATTTTACACACGTAACTGTCTAAATACTTTTTAAAAGACAAAATTGTACCCAACTCTACTACCCCTCTGGCAGCTTGTTCTAGATGCTCACCACCCTCTGCGTGAAAAAAATTGCCCCGTTGGACACTTTTGTATCTTTCCCCTCTCACCTTAAACCTAGGTCCTCTAGTTTTAGACTCCCCTACCTTTGGGAAAAAATATATTGATTACTGGGACCGCTAGACAATGTTCAGCACCGAGGGAGACCATTTGGCCCCTTGTTTCTGTTCTGGCACTATTACCTCAGAGGTACTGACTCACTTCCATTTCCCTGCTCTTCATCCAATACCAATTTGTAGGGCGGCACAGTGGCACTGTGGTTAGCGTTGCTGCCTCTCAGCGCCAGAGACACAGGTTCGGTTCCCACCTTTGGATCACTGTGTGAGGAGTCTGCATACATTCCCCCCGGGTGCTCTGGTTTCCTCCCACAGTCTGAATGACGTGCTGGTTAGATGCATTGGCCATGCTGAATTCTCCCTCAGTGTACCCGAACAGGTGCTGGAATGTGGCAACTAGGGGATATGTCACACTAATAATAAATAAATAAGCTTAGTCTTTGTATGGCATCCTGAAAATTATAAAAGGTAGTTCATGGGACAGGTCTTGGATAGAAATTTAACAGACCAGAAATCATAACCTGGAGAGAAAGAAGTGGGGTTTACGGAGGGTTCTGTTGTTGTTGGGGGGGTGCTAATCCAGAGCTTTGGAGATTGGTAGCTGTAGATGCCTCGGCTAATATAGCCCTGATGAGAATGCCAGAGAGACCAGGCTTAGAGGGGTGTAGAGACATTGGTGGTTTATGGGGCTGGAGGGGGTCAGAAGGAGTGGGGCAGAGGGGAGTGGAACGTGAGGGTACGAGTTTTATAATTCAAGCTATTGCACGACTGGGAGCCATGCCAACACTATACTTAAAGAAAACTCACTAATGCCTCTCCTTTCTCAGATTATGAAGGACATTTAGCTACGATTCTCTCCATCTTTTACAGCTGCACCATAGAAACATCCTTTCTGGTTGTATCACAGCTTGGTATGGCTCCTGCTCTGTCCATGGCTGCAAGAAACTACAAAACGTTGTGAATGTAGCCCAATCCATCACGCAAACCGGCCTCCATTGACTCTGTCTACACTTCTCCCGGCCTCGGCAAAGCAGCCAGCATAATTAAGGACCCCATGCATCGCGGACATTCTCTCTTCCACCTTCTTCCGTTGGAAAAAAGATACAAAGTCTGAGATCGCGTGCCAACTGAGTCAAGAATAGCATCTTCCCTGCTGCCATCAGACTTTAGAATGGACTTACCTTGCATTAAGTTGATCTTTCTCTATACCCTAGCTATTGTTATACACTATCTTCTGCACTCTCTACTTTCCTTCTCTATGAATGGAATGCTTTGCCTGTACAGCATGCGAGAAACAAGACTTTTCATGTTAATACATGTGACAGAGCAGGAGCCATACCAAGCTGTGATACAACCAGAAAGGATGTTTCTATGGTGCAGCTGTAAAAGATGGAGAGAATATCACATGTATTATGAATATTTCTACAGAAAATGCAGATGTGTGGAATAGAGGGTGATTTAGCTAATTGGATTAGGAATTGGCTGGCAGATAGAAGACAGAGGGTGGTGGTTGATGGGAGATATTCATCGTGGAGTTCGGTGACGAGTGGTGTGCCTCAGGGGTCTTTTTTGGGGCCCCTGCTGTTTGTAATTTTTATAAATGATCTGGATGAGGGTATTGAGGGATGGATCAGTAAATTTGCAGATGATACTAAAGTTGGTGGTGTGGTAGATAGTGAAGAGGGGTGGTTTAGGTTACAGAGTGACTTGGACAAGTTGCAGAGCTGGGCCGAGAGGTGGCAAATGGAGTTTAATGTGGAAAAGTGTGAGGTAATGCCCTTTGGCAGGAACAATAAATGTGTAGAGTATAGGGCTAATGGTAGGGCTCTTAATAGTGTTGAGGAACAGAAGGATCTTGGTGTATTTGTCAATAGATCCCTGAAAGTAGGCAGTCAAGTGGATAAAGTTGTTAAGAAGGCATATGGTGTCTTAGCTTTTATTGGTAGGGGGATTGAATTTAGGAGCCGCAGCATCATGTTGCAACTGTACAAAACTCTAGTGCGGCCGCACTTGGAGTATTGTGTGCAGTTCTGGTCCCCACATTATAATAAAGATGTGGAGGCATTGGAGAGGGTACAGAGGAGGTTTACCAGGATGTTGCCTGGTATGGAGGGCAGGTCCTATGAAGAGAGGTTGAAGGATTTGAGGTTGTTTTCGTTAGAAAGGAGGCGGCTAAGGGGGATCTTATTGAAGCATATAAGATGATTAGAGGTTTAGATAGGGTGGACAGTGATAGCCTTTTTCCTAGGATGGAGAAAGCTAGCACTAGGGGACACAGCTTTAATTAAGGGGTATGAGTTATAGGACGGATATCAGAGGTAGGTTCTTTACTCAAAGAGTGATTAGGGAGTGGAATGCCCTGCCTGCAGCTGTGTAGATGCGCCAAGTTTGGTGGCGTTTAAGAGGTTAGTTGATAAGTATATGGAAGAGAGGGGAATGGTTTAGTTTGGAGGGGCATTGCTTTTTATTTTGGTCGGCACAACATCGAAGGCCGAAGGGCCTGTTCTGTGCTGTATTGTTCTATGTTCTATGTTCTATATTAATAAATGAAATCAAAGTTGGCCAGTGGGTGAGGACGGAGTGACAGATCCCTGTTTTATTTTGTTGGAAAGAGCTGCGATACTCCCTCTGTACCTGTCCTTCCCTGTCTCCCTCTTGAAGAGTTCGTCAAAGTGCAGCATCTTCTGCCGAGTGATGGTGTGCAGCCTCAGCTTGGGCCGGATGCGGTGGATGAGCTGCAGGTGGTTATAAAGCCGCCCCTTGCCGTCTCTCCTCATGCAGCTGCTGGGACCCCAGAAGATGAAGGCCGGTTCCTGGCTGGCGTTGAGAAGCTCACCGCCCTTCTGCAGCAGCCGCTGGATACTGGAGTGAGCCACCACCCGCAGGCTGGTCCGCCGCCCCACGTCCTCCTGGTAGCCCCGCGTTGGTGCGTCGTTCATCCGGATGACGCACTCGGCGCTGTCGATCTCGGCCCCTCGCCGGCTCCCGATGAGTTGTCCGGAGCTGGTGACCAGAGCGCAGTGCTTACAGTGGACCTGCAGATCCTGAGAACAGACAGAACAATGACATCCTGGTGGAAAAACTCGGGGAAACCTGCCAGCCTCTAGCTATGACTCACTGGGTCCCAATGGGTGGCATGGCGGCACAGTGGTTAGCGCTGCTACCTCAGTGCCAGGAACCTGGGTTCAACTCCGGTCAGGTGACTGTGTGGAGTCTGCATGTTCTCCCCGTGTCTGTGCGGGTTTCCTCGCACACTCCAAAGATGTGCGGGTTAGGTGGATTGGCCATGCTAAATTGCCCCTCAGTGTCAGGGTATTTGCAAGGGTAAATACGTGGGGTTATGGTGATAGGACCTCCATGGTGATGGTACAAACCCGATGGGCTGAATGGCCTCCTTCTACACTGTAGGAATTCTATGATGGCTTGATGACTGGGATTGGATTAAATCTGTAAACTTTATAAATAAAAACGTGCATTTAAATTGCACCTTTAACCTGATAAAACATCCCAATTAATTTCAGGGAGCGCTATCCAATAGAGTCAGAGGTTTCCAGCTTGGAAACAGGCCCTTCAACCCTACTTGTTCATGCTGCCCAGCTTTTACCACTAAGCTAGTCCCAATTGCCCATAATTTCTCTATACCCATTTTACCCATGTAACTGTTTATTTTTTAGAAGACAAAATTGTACCTGCACCTATTACTACTCCTGGCAGCTTGCTCCAGACACTCACCACCGTCTGTGTGAAAAAATTGCCCATCTGGATCCTCTCCCCTCTCACCCTAAAAACATATGCCCTCTATCAATAAAGGTTGACGCTGAGCTATGTGAGGAGACATTAGAATGGGAGAGAATAAAGGATTAGTCAATGGGCTAGACTAAGAGAAAAGCAGAAAACTGATTTGATTTATTATTGTCACATGTATTAGTATTGAAAAGTATTTTTTCATATGCACAATCAGACAAAGCATAACATTCATAGAGAAGGAAAGAAGGTGCAGAATGTAGTGTTACAATCATAGAGCAGATTCTTCCCTGCTGCCATCAGACTTTTGAATGGACTTACCCCGCATTAAATTGATCTTTCTCTATACCCTAGCCATGACTGTAACACTACATTCTGCACTCTCTCCTTTCCTTCTCCATGAACGGTATGCTTTGTCTTATAGCGTGCAAGAAACAATACTTTTCACTGAATACTAATACATACAACAATAATTAATCAAATCTAAAAGAGATTGAAGCAAAGCAATGCTAGAGAGTTTGAAAGAGAGTTGTGATTTAAAAGCACAGAACGAGTGTAAAAGATAGAATTGGAGGATATGCTCAGGACAGTGCACAAATCGCCACCATCCTGACAATCCTTGAAGAAGGGGTCAGATTGCTTAAGAGTTTTAAAGTTAAAAGTTTAATGTGTTTTGAGTAAAGCTTATTTATTCGTGTCACAAGTCGGCTTACATTAACACTGCAATCCAGTTACTGCGGGTGGCAGGGGAGGTCTGCGATACTGTGGAAGACTTGAGAGATTGAATGGCAAGAGTTACCAAAGAGAAATGGTGATTGGGTAAGGAAAGAAACCAAGGATTCGCCAAGAGTGGACAGACTGCTGCCTGAAAGCAAAACTGAAACCTGCCAAGGAAGAGAAACAACATGGAGCAGAGATTCTGCTCTGAAGTTGTTGAACCCAATGGTTGAGTTCGGAAGGCCTCATTGAAAGGTGAGGTATTGTTCCTCAATCTTTTGTTGCATTTCACTGTGACAGAGCAGCACGCCAAGGGCAGAGATATCAGTGAGAGCAAGATGCAGAAATAAAATTACAGACCATCGGAACCTCAGGCTCATTCTTATAGACTGAGCAGAGATTTTAGGGAGTATATCTCAAAGAAGGTGGGATGTAGAGATTTAGGGAGGGAATATCAGATCTTGGAGCCTCCAGCTACAAGGTACAGTGAGCAGTGTGTGAAATGAAGAAAATTCGGATTTGCACCAAATGGAGCGGCATGGTAGCACAGTGGTTAGCACTGCTGCCCCACAGAGGCAGGGATCCGTGTTTGATTCTCAACATGGGTCACTGTGTGGAGTCTGCACATTCTACCCATGTCTGCGTGGGTTCCTCCCTCAGTTGAAGGATGTGTTGGTTAGGTGGACTGGCCATGCTAAATCGCCCCTTAGCATTAGGGGGATTAGCTAGGGTAAATGTACAGAGTTATGGGGATAAGGCCTGGTTAGGATTGTGGTGGGTGCAGACTCAATGGCCTCCTTTGGCACTGTGAGATTTTATGCCAAAATTGTCCTTTAAATTAAAAGTGTGAAGGTTAAAGTGAGGAAAGATGTATAAATCTGAAGAGAAAAGTCAAGATCAGTGTAAAGGTTTGGCTAAAACTAAGCACGTAGGAAGGAACAAAAATGTTCATCAGAAATAGAGCTTCAGAGAAATCAATTAAAGGAAAATGATAAAAAGATAACATTAAAGGCACTTCATCTGGATGAACAAAGCATTCGAAATAAGTGACACAAATAAAGATAAATGGGTTTGACAACAAGCATTCCAGAGACATGTGGGCATAGAGACGAGCTGGGAACTAAATATTCCAGACTGCTTAACATTTTAAAAAGTGGACAGCTCTGACCCCTGATGATAGGTGGGACAGGTGATGTCCTAGTTGTATTATCATTAGACCTTTAATCCAGAAACTCGGCTCACGTTCTGGGGACTTGGGTTCGAATCCCGCCATGGCAGATGGTGGAATTTGAATTCAATAAAAAATAACTGGAATTAAGAATCTACCAATGACTATGAAACATTATCGGAAAAACCAACCCATCTGGGTCACCAATGTCCTTTAGGGAAGGAAATCTGCCATCCTTACCTGGTCTGGCCTATATGTGACTCCAGATCCACAGCAATGTGGTTGACTCTCAACTGCCCTCAAAGGGCAATTATGGATGGGCAACAAATGCCTGTGGTCAAACCCATTTATTTGTGCCATTTATTTGCTTGTCTTATTTCGAATGCTTTGTGCATCCAGATGCAGTGCCTTTAATGTTATCTTTTTATTTTTTTCCTTTAATTGACTTCTCTGAAAGTCTATTTCTGATAATCATTTTTGGTCTTTCTGATGTACTTAGCTTTAGCCAGATCTTTACGCTGATCTTGGCCTTTCAGGTTTATACATTTTTCCTCACTTTAACCTTCACACTTTTAATTTAAAGGACACTATTGACCAGCCAGTGATGCCCATGCCCCACGAATGAATGAAAAAGAAAGGAAATGGAATGAGGAAAGTGGTGAGGAAGGAGCTTGAAGATCAGGGTGAAGAATCAACATGGAGTGAAGATGAGAGATTAAGGGGAGACTATGGGGCGACACGGTGTCACACTGGTTAGCACTGCAACCTCACAGCACCAGAAACTAGGGTTCAGTTCCCAGCTTGGGTCACTGTGTGTGGAAACTGCACGTTCTCCCCATGTCTGCATGGGTTTCCTCCAAGAGGTCCGGTTTCCTCCTACAGTCCAACGACGTGAAGGTTTTTTTTTTAAGCAACACAGCACGGGAAACAGGCCCTTTGGCCCAACGAGCCCGCGCCGCCATCATAACTTTATAGTAGCAAATCCATTGTCCTATTTTAATATTCCTATATAATATATATATTATTCCTAATATGGAAAATTCTCACCATAGGGACAATTTGTTTCCCAATCAGCCTAAGAGCGAATTTTTGGGTTGTGGGAGGAAACCGGTGTGCCTGGAGAAAACCCACGCAACCACGGGGAGAACGCGCAAACTCCCGCAGACACCGGCCCAATTCCAAGTGTCTGCACAGCCACATCGATAGTCTCTGAGCTGTCATGGTGCCCTTCAGATGGTCCACAGAAAGCACTCATTTACGACATGAGGTACCAGGCAACCCATGAATCAACATCCAAGAGCTGTACCCGCACCACCTGCCGAATGCATGCTCAATGTTGGTCAAGTATGGACCGAATTAGCTGTGGAAAAAAGCCGTAGTTAAACAGTCCTAACATATCCCTCTATCTGCATACCGCTCATGTGGCTGTCCAAGAGACCCTTAAACAGCCCCAGCGTGCCTGCTCCCACACCTTACTCGGCAGTGCATTCCACACCCCCACTACCCTTTGTGTGAAAAACTGCCCTCTAATATTCGTCCTATACATAGCCCCCCCTCACCCTATGGCCATGACCCCTCGTCCTATCCATTTCTAAAGGTGGAAAAAGTTTACCTCTATTTACTCTATCTATACCCCTTATAATCTTATACACCTCTATGAGATCCCCTCTAAGCCGACGTCTTTCAAGGGAAAACAACCCCAGTCTATCTAATTGTTCCTCATAAGACAGTCCTTCCATACCAGGCAGCATCCTGGTAAACCTCCTCTGCACTCTCTCCAAGGACTCCACCTCCTTCCGATAGTACGGCGACCAGAACTGGACGCAGTATTCCAAGTGAGGCCTAACCAAAGTTCTATACAACTGCAACATCAAACTCCTACTCTTGTATTCTATACCCTTTTCTATGAAAGCTAACATACTATAGCCTTCCTTATCACCTTCTCCACCTGTGAGAACACCTTCAGAGACTTGTGAACCTGCACCCCCAAGTCTCTCTGCGTCTCTATGCTCCGTATAGTTTTACCTTTTATCCTATAACTCTCTTCTACGTTTTTCCGGCCAAAATGCATCACCTCGCATTTATCCGGATTAAATTCCATTTGCCATGGTTAGATTGATTGGCCATGCTAAAATGCCCCTGACATTAGCAGGGTAAATATACATGTTAAAAAATGATTATTAGTGTCAGCTTAACATTCACACTGTGAAAATACCCTAAGGGTTATGGAGGATAGGACCTGTGCGGGATTGTTGTTAGTGCAGACTGGATGGGCCGAATGGCCTCCTACTGCACTGTAGGATATATGATTCTTAGACACTGAATCTTGGCATGTAATTTATTCTGGGAGTTGAAGATATTCCTCATGCCTAAAAAAGATTCTTCCTGAAATTTTTACAAATGGTTCCCTCTTAACAATTGCAAACTTTTGATGCACGGTGAGGTCAGAGAGAGAATGTTCAGTGAATACAATTCTTCCAATGATATTTCACATAGTTGTAAGGTTGATAACGCCATACACTGAGCAAACTGAACTTCAGACATCCGAGAGCAGTACACAGATCTCCCAAACAGAATATTACACATCTTGTTAAAATTAACGAGCTGCTTAGTTTAGTAACGGTAATGGATGCTGACGAGAGCATAACTTGAAATGTATTCAGTGCGAGTGAATCTCTCTCCAGGTTTTCATCTGTCACTGGCCCTTAACCCGAGCTGTACTGCACCCCTACTTCACACAAATGGAACGTACTCATTTGTAGCCTTACAGAGATGTAATTCACTCTATACAACACCTGCTATTTATCTATCCAAGCTATACAATCCCACACCCCACTATTTACCCACCTACTCTATACATCCCCCTCCTGCTATTTACCCACCTACTCTATACACCCCCCCACTATTTACACCTACTATATACACCCCCCGACTATTACCCATCTACGCTATACACCCGCCCTGCTATTTACCCATCTATTCTATACACAGCCCCCCGGTATACCCACCTACTCTGTACACCCCCCTCCCACTATTACCCACCTACTCTGTACACCTTCCCCGCTATTTACCTACCCACTCTATCATCCCACCGCTATTTACTCACCCACTCTATACACCCCCTCTCCCTCTCCTCCCCCCCCCCCCCTCCCCCCCCCCCCCCCCCCCCCCCACCCCCCCACCCCCCACTATTTACCTACCTACTCTATTCACACACACCCCTCCCCCGGCTATTTACCCACCCGCTCTATACACCCCGCCCGCTATTTATCCATCTATTCTGTACACCTCCCTGCTATTTACGCCCCTACTCCTATTAGACTGGCAAGGGATTCAAATTTGACATCATTTAGTTGCACGATTCTCTTTCATTGGGGCTGATTTTACCATTTTCATTCTCAGTGCTGAATCTGGGTGGAAAGCTGATCCGAATGAGAAATCTACTTTCAGGCCCACCCTCCCCTCACCATTTGCACTCAAACAAAAACAAGTCTGAATCACGCTGTGGGCGGGACTTAGCGTGGCCAAAACGATCGGAGTTCTGAACTGCACAGTTAGAAAAGAATTTGAAAAAGTGCATCTGATCATTCCTGGGCTGCAGGAAGTGGAGAAAGGGCCCCAGGGGCAAAAAGTGAGACCGATGACCCTCACAGATATCACTGTCCCCTTCCCCCCCCACCCGTTGCCCACAGAATGGCAGCGGACCCCTCCCTGGTACCCCACCCAACAGAGATTCATCTGCCGTACCAAGGTCCCCCCCCCCACCAGAGACCCATTTGCCGCCCCTCCCGTCCCCCAGAGAATGATCTGGTCTCACTCCCCCCACCCCTCCCCCATTCCCCAAGGAACATCTAACTAGCCTCCTCCTCATCCCTCACCTCCTGCTCCTCCTCCCCAAAATCAGACAACGTTCAACCTTTCCCTCTCACCCCACCCCTCCCTAACCACCAGACAATGATCGGCCCTCCCCACCTCACCCCACCAGAGATACATCTGACCTGTCTCTTCCCCCCTCCGCCCCACAACCAAATAACGATCAGCCCTCCCCTCTCGCCTCACCCCAAACCCCCACCACCAATGATCAGTCCTCCCCAGCCCCCTCTCCACATCTGGTCTGCCTCCCCCACCCCCACAACCAGACAACGATCTGGCCTTCCCCCCAACTCCAACCCCAGAATGATCTGACCCGCCTCCCTCCTCTTCCCCACCGCTGATCTGAATCAGGGAGTTGTTGGAAGCTCTGGACTCGCTCTTCAGCAGCTGGAGCGCCCGATTCAGACTTTTATTTGGCAGGTCCATCACGGCACAGTAAATAACCGTTGCACAAATCGGATCGCAGCCATTCCCGGGTCTTGGTAAAGTGGCAATCTGCATGGGTCATGTTAATGGCCTCACACCCGACTTTACCACGTTTCCATGTCTGCAATGGTAAAATAGGGCCCAATGTTATGTGGCAGAGATTAACAGCTAACAGTATTTGGATAAAACTGCAAGCTGGTTATATATAGGTGGGTGGGTACTGGGCAGACTACAGCATGCTAATTTGTCCTTTAGCTAGTCGAGAAGTGTTGGGCTCCTTCAGCTTTAACCCCACCTCACCCCTGCACAAGCTCAAAATCTTCCCCCAGTCTTCTAACTCTGGGCCTGACTTAAAATTTTCAGTATCTTAAAATGCCCATCACCTGACTCAATAAGTCCAATCCTTTTTATCTATACTGGTTCAATTTTTGTTTTGTTGTTGCCTCGGGAATTGATATTCCCCGAATTAATCGGATATAGACACTTCCTGCCCTCACCCTCTTCAAATTGGACCTTATTGCTTCTTAAATTTACTTCATTGTTGTTTGTAAAGGGTAGTACTAATTATGGATGATAGGGCACAACAGTGGTTTGCACTGCTGTCTCACAGTAACAGGAACCCAGGTTTGATTCCTAGCTTGGGTCATTGTCCTACATGTTTTCCAGTGTCTGTGTGGGTGCTCCAATTTCCTCCCACAGTCCAAAGACATCCTGGGTAAGTGCATTGGCCTTGCTAAATTCTCCCTCAATGTACCCAAACAGGCGCCGGAGTGTGGCAACTAGGGGATTGAAAGTCAACCACAATGCTGTGGCTCTGGAGTCACAACTCAGCCAGACCAGGCAAGGACAGCAGATTTCCTTCCCCAAAGTAAACAAAATGAGTTTTCCGACAATCAACAATGGTTTCCTGGTCATCTGTAGATTCTTAATTCCAGATATTTTTTATTAAATTCAAATTCCATCACCTGCGTGGCAGGATTCGAACGCAATCCCTGGAACTTTAGCTGAGTTTCTGGATTGATAGTCTAGTGATTATACCACTGGGCCATCACTTCCCCAAATGTTTCCCACGACGTTGGATACGGGCTGGAGATTCCAAGTACAAAAGCAACTATGTTTCACAATGCTTTATTGGTTGTCAATTTTGGGGACTCCAGCGATGGTAAAATGCACTCTACAAATGATTTTATGATGGGTTATGATGAATCATATTCTGTTTGGAGGTTGGTCACCAGTGGAGTGCCCCAGGGATCTGCTCTGGGACGCTTACTCTTTGTGATTTTTATAAATGACCTGGATGAGGGAGTGGAGGAATGGGTTGGTAAGTTTGCTGATGACACAAAGGTGGGAGGTGTTGTGGATAGTGTGGAGGGATGGCAGAGTTGCAATGAGACATTGATTGGATGTAAGATTGGGCAGAGAAGAGGCAGATGGCGTTCAACCCAGATAAGCGTGAAGTAGTTCATTTTGGCAGGTCAAATAAGAAGGCAGAATATAATATTAACAGTAGGACTCTTGGCAGCGTGGAAGACCAGAAGGATCTTGGGATCCGGGTTCACAGGACTCTCAAATTGGTTTCGCAGGTAGAGGATGTGGTTAAGAAGGCGTATAGTGTACTGGCCTTCATCAATTGAGGAATTGAGTTTAGGAGTTGAGACATAATATTGCAGCTTTATAAGATCCTGGTCAGACCCCACTTGGAGCACTGTACTCAGTTCGCCTCATTACAGGAAGAATGTGGAAGCCATTGAAAGGGTACAGAAGAGATTTACAAGGATGTTGCCTGGATTAGGGAGCATGCCTTATGAGGACAGGTTGAGGGAGCTCAGCCTTTTCTCCTTGGAGAGACAAAGGATGAGGGGTTACCTGATAGAGGTGTATAAGATGATGAGAGGTATTGATCGAGCGGATAGTCAGAGGCTTTTTCCCAGGGCTGAAATGGTTGCCACAAGAGGACACAGGTTTAAGGTGCTGGGGAGTAGGTACAGAGGAGATGGCAGGGGTAAGTTTTTCACTCAGGAGAGTGGTGGGTGCATGGAATGGGCTGTCGGCAACGGTGGTGGAAGTGGATTCGATAGGGCCTTTTAAGAGACTTTTAGATAAGTATATGGAACTTAGAGGGTTATAGTTAAGCCTAGTAATCGCTAAGGTAGGGACATGTCTGGCACAACTTTGTGGGTTGAAGGTCCTGTACTGAGCTGTAGTTTTTCTGTTTCTATGCTTCAAGTAGAGATATGAAACATCCTTCAGCGAGGAGAGATGGTGCGTCAGTTTAACGTTTTGTCTGAAAGTTGTACCTCCCACACTTTTGAGACCAGAACACCTCATTCACCTGACAAAGAGGACAGTCTCAAAAGATTGTGAGTTTACTATCAAATGAAATCGGTTGGACTTAAACTTGGTGTTGTCAGACTTCTTACTGTGTTTACTCCAGTCCAACGCCGGCATCTCTACATCATGACCTCCTACACTTGCCAGAGCGAACAGCGGGTTCAGATTTTGAGGTCACGGCTTTGGAGCCAAAGTGAAAGCTACAGTCCTGTGACTCAGAGGCACGAGTGATATCAGCGAGCTGAGATTAAACAGTAATCCTTCACATAAACCGTGTAAGATTAGAAACAGGAGGGGCTTTATTGAATTTCGTGACAGGCAAAAGGAAACAAAAAAAATCGATCAAATGAAGCAGCGATTCGAAAATGAAAAGCAACCACAGGAAAGAAAAGTGTAGAGTTAGACAAAGGATAGGGAAAGGGAGGAAAATCAAATATATCTTTTTAACATTACAGCCTCTTGAATGGTTGTCAAAGAATGATATTAGGATAGAGGATAGAGTAATCTACTGAGCAAACTACAACTGCGGTGGGAGATTGGCTGCCTAATGGCCCCGTTAGGTTGTCAAAGTAAGTACAGTCTTAGAGATGATCTCGAAAGCTTCACAATTGTCTCTGGGTCTCAACATTTTCAGCTTACTTTATTTGTAAACATCAGAAGAAATTTATTACGAGGCAGGGTTTTCCATGCAATATGCGCGTTTCACAGTGATGGCGGAGGTGGACCAATGGTTGGTGGGAGGGAACCTTCTGATTCTGCTACTGTCAATGGGGTTTCCCACTGAACACACACCCACCGCCTGTTGGGAAACCCGTGGTGGGAGGGGGGGCTGCGCTGTCAGCAGGACCGGAAGATCCCATCGGCATTGAACGGCCGAAAAATTCCAGCCCCACATTCCTAAAAGGCACGTGGCTCGCTGTCAATTTTTCTCTGCCATGTTTGGAAGTCTGTTAGGTTCTCCTTTCAGTGACCCGTTTTAATATATTCCAATTAGGAAAAAAAAACACAACCAATTTCGTTTTTGGTTGCTGCATTTTTGCCCTCACTGACTCAGGAATCCACCTTCCCTCCCAGAAGTGTTGGGCCAGAACTTCCCGTGAAAAACACACAGGTGAAATCCAGGACAGATGGGGTGGGGAGAGAACAGCAGAGGGAGGAAAGGGAAGAAAGGAGTCTTCAGTTCTGGTGTCTGAATGGATTTGTGACACTTTACTACAAGCCTCACAAGGACAGCACTGTGGTCATCCAGGTTCAAGAAAATGCAGCATATTTGTGGTGCAAATCCAACCCCTTACAGAAAATTCAGGCTTACATCATAAGAACAGAAGGAGCCCATTTAGCCCCTTGAACCTGGCCCACAGCCATTCAATGAGATAGTGACTGAAGTGTGACCTAAACCATATTATCCCCACTTTGCCACATCTCCCCAAATCCCTCTGGCTCAGAAATCTATCAATGACCCAGCACAAATGTCCATTATTAAAACTTCCAGCATTGTTGGTGTGTGGAGACATTTCCCACTTTCACCTTGCTCTGTACACTATCTTCCCAAGTCCTAGATTCTGCAGTGGTTTCTCTGTCTACCCTGTTTCCTTATAAAAACTTCAACTAAATTCTCCTGTAATCTTTCAGAATTCATAGAATTGCTACAATGCAGAAGGTGGCCATTTGGCCCATCGAGTGTACACTTTTGCTGACAGAGCATTTTATATAGGCCCCATTCCTGTAACCCCACGTATTTACCCCCTAACCGGTATATCTTTGGACAATAAAGGGCCATTTAACATGTTCAATCTCCCTAATCTGCATGTCTTTAGACGGAGAGGAACCCATAGATTCTATAACTAAAATTAACCCACTTCTCAGATTTGTCATGGGGGTATAATTCTCCCCAAACATTTCTCAGTGTGGTCTCATTGAAGGTCTGTGACAAGCAGTGTTCCACCAGGATCAGTGCTGGGGCCTCTGTTGTTTGTAATCTCAATGAATGAGGAAAATGTAGGTAAACATTTGTACATGATACAAAAATTGGAGTAGTGGATAATGAGGACGATTATCAGAGGGTTGGAAGCCCAGTCACTTAAACCAGCCTCCCATCCATCGACTCCATCTACACTTCCCACTGCCTCAGAAAAGCAGCCAACATAATTAAGGACCCTATGCACCCCAGACATTCTTCTGTTGGGAAAAAGATACAGTCTGAGTTCACGTACCAACCAAGAACAGCTTCTTCCCTGCTGCTGTCAAACTTTTGAATGGACCTATCTCAAATTTAAATTGCGCTTTCTCCACGCCCTAGCTATGACTAACACTATATGCTGAACACTCTCTCCTTTTCTTCTCTATGTATGCTTTGTCTGTAATAGCATGCAAGAAACAATATTTTTCAGTGTGCTGATACGTGTGACAATAATAAATCAACTCAAAGGATATAAATCCACTGGAGACCTGGGCCGAAAGATGGCTGATGAAACTGAACCCAGACAAATATGGGGTGATGTGATTTGGAAGGCCTACTGCAGAATAAAAGTATACAGTAAATGGTAGAGCACTTAGAAACATTAGCATAGAGAGGGATTTAGATGTGCAGATCCACAGTTCCCTAAAGGTGGCAACTCAGGTGGACAAGATGGTCAAGAAGTCATATGTCATGGCATCAATTGGGGCATGGAGTACAGGAATTGGAAAATCTTGTTACAGCTGTATAAGGCTTTGGTTAGGCCACATTTGGAATATCGTGTACAATTCTGGTCATCACACTATTGGAAGGATGTTAATGCATTGGAAAGGGTGCAGAATAGATTTACCAGGATGTTGCTTGGTTTGGAGGATATGGATTATGAAGAAAGATTGAACAAACTTGGATTGTTTTCATTGGAGGAAAAGGACCTGATAGAGCTTTACAAGATTATGACACACTTGGATAGAATGGATAGTCAGTCTTTATCCCAGGGTCAATTACTCAGGGGCATAGATTGAAAATGAGAGAGAGGGAACATTTAAAAGACGTGTGAGAGGCAAGTTTTTCCACACAGAGGGCGGCGAATGCCTGGAACGCGCTGCCAGAGGAGATGATGGAAGCAGGTTCTATAACAATGTTCAAGAGGCACCTGGATAGACACATGAATAGATTGGGAATAGAGGGATATGAACCACATACAGGCTGGAAAATTAGATTACAGAGGCATCTGTGTCAGTACAGACTTGGTGGGCCAAAGGGCCTGCTCCTGCGCTGCACTGTTCTTTGCAATTCCCACCAAATGGATGAATCTAGTCACAATCCACCCATACTGTGACAATTGTTTGGAGGCTGGGGTGATTTGCGCTGAGAGAGGGATGTGCAGGAATGAAAGATGCTGGCAAGACTGACCCTCTTATATCAAAGGACACCCAGATCTCAAAGTAAAGCTGAAGGTCCTTTTCTAATCTCCAATGACATCACAAGATTCCCCTCCCCACTGCCTTGCAGGCATGGGGAACACCCCCCTCCCCCAAACCTTGATCCCAGAGGGGCAACTTCCACCTCATTGCTAAATATCCATGTCACTCCCAGCCTTCCCCCCACATGCATCAGAGTGACCCACCCATCCTCTCCAGCATTAGGGCATCAGGCCTTCCCTTATCACTGGCATCAGGGTTCTGCCATTCCCCTGCCTGCCGCAAGTATCCCACTGTAGGGGTGCAAGACACTCCACCCTCTTCAGATACCCCTTCAGGCCCAACTCCTTACCAGTGCCACATGGCTTGGTGGGGTGAGGTTGTAGAACCTCACAGGGAGATTTTTCCAGATGCAGATCACGTTTGCCCCATCTTGTGTGATTCTCAGCCATAAGTGTGGGTCTGGAGAGTTGCCCCCAGGGTCTCAGCAATGCTGGCTCCACTCAGGCTCTTTGGTGTTTATATCACTGAAGGGAATCTGTCGTGTCCATCCCAGCTCTAACTAGAGCTGGCTATTACTATCCTGCTTCCTTGTGCTTTCTTCCTCCCCGTATCCTTTCACATCCTTTTTCAAATCTGTGGCCAATCTTTCTTGAAACAGCTTCAATAGTTCCTACTGATCAAACATTCTGAACCTGATAATCCACTGTGAGAAAGAAAATCTCTAAATTGCCCTCCAATTATTCTGGTAGTAATCTTGCTTCAAAATCCCTGGTTACTGAATGATTATCTTATGGAAATAACCTTTTTCTCCAGACTATTTACCCTCAAGAATTCATTCTAGTGAACCTCTAATGTATATTTTCCATGTTTTCAATTTCAGGAAGTTGATGGCCTAGTGGTATTATCGCCAACTTGCCCCCCCCACCAAAAAAAAAGGCTCAGCTAATGTTCTGAGGTCTTGGGTTCGAATCCCGTCACAGCAGATGCTGGAATTTGAGTTCAATAAAAAAAAAAATCTGGAATTAAAAACCTACTGGTGACTATGAAACCATTTTCGATGAAACCCATCTGGTTGACTAATGTCCTTTTAGGGAAGGAAATCTGTTGACTTTATCCGCTCTGACCTACATGGGGCAACACTGGTCAGCACTGCTGCCTCACAGCATCAGGGACCCAGGTTTGATTCCTGGCTTGGGTCACTGTTTGATGAAAGTTGCACATTCTCCCAGTGTCTGCATAGGTTTCCTCCCACATTTTGAAAGACGGGCAGGTTACGTGAATTGACAATGCTAAATTCTCCTTCGGTGTACCCAAACAGTCACTGGAATGTGGCAATTAGGGGATTCTCAGTGACTTCATTGCAGTGTGAATGCAAGCCTATTCATGACTAATAAATCAGCCTTGACAAAGGGTCACGTGGACTTAAAATGCCAGCTTTTTTCTCTCCTTACAGCAGCTGCCAGACCTGCTGAAATTTCCCAACATTTTCTCTTTTGGTTTGTCACTTATAAAGTTTAACTTTGACTCCAGAGTCACAGTGATGTGGTTGAATCTCAACAGCCCTCGAGCAACTAGGAATGAGCAATAAATTCTGGCCTGTGAAGCCCATGTCCCAAGAATGAATTAAAAAATTTTTGGTCTGTATTGGATTGTCCAGGATTCTGTCCAAAGTGTGGTCTAGCCAATGTTTTATTTCATACTTAATGCCAGTCTTTTATAAACTGCCGCAGGAATTCCTCAGGCTAGAGCTCTCGGCCTGGCAATTTAACAGTTTCATCAATGACCTCCCCTTAGTCATAAAGTGGGGATGTTCAACACTGTCTACAACTCCTCAGATAGGGAAGCAGCCATATTTTTATTTATCCTTTTGTGGGACATGGGTGCTGCTGGCTGGGCCAGCATTTGTTGTCCATACCAAGGGCAGTTCAGAGTCAACCACATTGCTGTGGCTCTTCAGCCACATGTAGACCAGACCGGTTAAGTGTGGCAGATTTTCTTCCTAAATGACATTGGAAAAACCCATCTGGTTCACCAATGGTTTCATGGGTCATCAGTAGATTCTTAATTCCAGATTGTTTTTATTGAATTCAAATTCCACCCATCTGCCATGATGGCATTAGAGCCTGTGGTTGCTTTCCAAGTACAAGATCTTTCTAGAAGCTTCTGTCAGCAATCAGCCTCCTGAGGCGAAGGGAGATGCAAAGGGTCTGATTCAATGTCTATCTTATTAAATCGCATGTTCCATCAGTTGCAGCATGAAGTGATGCTCACAGGGAGTGCTTTTCAGAATAGTTAGAGAACATTCAGGCCCTTACTGTTCATCTGATCAGACTATATGGAGTGTAAGCATTACTGTGTTATATTCAGCCTAGCTAGTAAATGTTTTTTTTTTAAAATATATATATACTCTGCATGAGCCTCTCTCTACCTAATCCTATCACATATCCTTCTATATCTTTCTCCCTTGTTTGTTCATCTAGCTTCCCCCTCAATTCCAATGTCTCGATCCAGTCTTGTGGTTGGCAGTTCCATATTCTGAGCAAAGGAATGAGTCCTGAATTCCCTACCATATTTACTAATGCCCATTTATATTAATGACTCTGGTCTTTTGTGCCCAATTATCACACAGTAAAACTTTTATCAGGACAACCCACACAATCTTTGCTGTTCTAGATTCCTACAGTGCAAAAGGAGGCCATTTGGACAATCGACCAAAATCCCACCTAGGTCCTATCCCCATAGCCTTGTGCATTTAACTTCCTAGAGCCCCTGATACTATGGCCAATCCACCTAACCTGCACATCTTTGGACTGTGAGAGGAAACCAGAGCAGGTATGGGGAGAACGTGTAGACTCTGCACAAAGTGACCCAAGCCAGGAATTGAACCTGGGTCCCTGGCACTGTGAGGCAACAGTGCTATCCACTGTGAAGAAACAGCCTCAGCCAGTTTTGCCTTTCCTGGTATCTCAGTAGTGAAACTTCCATTACCATGTGTAAAGATGCTATTATCATTGCTGAATCCCTCACAACCAACATTTCTCATGTTACTATCAACAAGAAACTGAAGTGGATTAGCCACATTATAGAAATCAACGCCCTATTATAGAAAGAATATTATTAAACTAGAGAAAATGCAGAAAAGATTTAGTAAAATGTTACTGCGACTTAATGGTTTGAGTTAGAGTTATAAGGCGAGGTTGGATAGAGAGACTTTTTTCTCTGGAGTGTAGAAGGCTGAGGGATGATCTTAGAGGCCTGTAAAATAAATCAGGCACAGATCAGATAATTGGTCAACATCTTTTCCCAAATGTAGGGAGTCTAAAACTCAAAGGCATAGGTTTAAGGATAGAGGGAAGAGATACAAAAGTATCCAGATGGGCAATTCTTTCAGAGGGTGGAGAGTGTGTGGAACAAGCTGCCAGAGGTAGTAATACAGGTGGGTACAATTGTCCTTTGAAAAGGATCTAGACAGTTAGGTAAAAATGGGTATGGAGGGATATGGGTCAAATGCGGGTAATTATGTATAGCTTAGTGGTAAAAACTGGGTGGCATGGACCATAAATGCTGGTCTGGCCTAGTGATACACATATCCCATGAACAAATAAATAAAAGCAGAAAATGCTGGAAAAACTGGATCTGGCAGCATCTGAAAAGAGTAAAGCCATTGATGTTTTGGGTCTGGATGACTCAAAACAGAGATAACTAGAGGGTTAAATGTGATGGATTTTATATTGTATGAGAGGGGGTGGAACAGTCAGAGCAGAATCAGTGACGGGTGGGAGCTGAGAGAGATTAGAACAAAAATGAGTACGGCATGAGACAGAGGAAGCATTAATTATGAAGGACTAAAGGAGGTGGCATTAAGGCAAGTGTTAATGGGGGCACAAATGTCAGTATTCAGTGAAAGCAAAAACAAGTGACAGATAGTCTGGCGAGGTTTGTCATGCTGGGAGGAGGGTTATTCTGTGGGACAAATATCCTTGATTCATAAAAAAAGCAGGTCATGATGGAGGAGAAAGGTTACTGTCCCAAGTTGTTGGACTCTATTGGACCCGAGAGCTGTAATTCATGTAATTGGATAGTCTAAAGTTACTGAACTCAAAAAAGCGAGCTAGACCATGCTACCATGTCCTCAAAATGTAACTCTATTAGCCTTGGTCCAGATACAAGTGGTGTACCTCAAGGATCTGTTTTGGGGCCACTGCTGTTTGTCATTTTTATAAGTGACCTAGATGAGGGTGTAGAGGGTTGGATGAGTAAATTTGCTGACGATACCAAAGTGGGGGGAGTTGTAGACGGCAAGGAGGGATGTTACAGTTTGCAGAGGGACATAGATAGGTTGCAGAGCTGGGCCGTGAGGTGGCAAATGGAATTCAATACGGATAAGCGTGAGGTGATTCACTTTGGTGGTAATAACAGGCATATGAAATATAGGGCTAATGGAAGGACCCTTAGTGTTGTCGAACAGAGGGATCTTGGGGTACAAGTACATAGCTCTTTGAAAGTTGGCACCCAGGTTGATAAAGTTGTTAAGAAGGCGTACGGTGTGTTAGCTTTTATTGGTAGAGGGATTGAATTTAGGAGCCGTGAGGTTATGTTACAACTGTACAAAACTCTGGTGCGGCCGCACTTGGAGTATTGCGTACAGTTCTGGTCGCCGCATTATAAGAAAGATGTGGAAGCATTGGAAAGGGTGCAGAGGAGGTTTACCAGGATGTTGCCTGGTATGGTGGGAAGGCCTTATGAGGAAAGGCTGAGGGACCTGAGGTTATTTTCATTAGAGAGAAGAAGGTTACGCGGTGACCTAATTGAGGCGTATAAGAT
The DNA here is from genome assembly GCA_024679065.1 of Sphyrna mokarran. Lineage (NCBI taxonomy): Eukaryota > Metazoa > Chordata > Chondrichthyes > Carcharhiniformes > Carcharhinidae > Sphyrna > Sphyrna mokarran. The sequence continues at coordinate 11,702,948 of JAGIQG010000009.1, forward strand.
GATCAAAGGACTTTGAAACATCCATTTCATTCGAAGGCCGAAGGGCCTGTTCTGTGTTCTGTGACTAGATAGGGTGGATAGAGAGAGCCTTTTTCCTCAGATGGTGATGACCAACACGAGGGGACATAACTTTAAATTAAGAGGTGGTAGTTATAGGACGGATGTCAGAGGCAGGTTCTTTACACAGAGGGTGGTGAGGGCGTGGAATGCCCTGCCTGCAGCAGTTGTGGACTCGCCTACTTTGGGGGCATTCAAATGTTCGGTGGATAGGCATATGGATGATATTGGAATAGTTTAGGTTAGAGGGTCCATTGGCCGGTGCAACATTGAGGGCCGAAGGGTCTGTACTGCACTGTAATGTTCTATGTTCTATTCCAGTCAATGTTATGTTCCTTCTAAGACCAATATAGGAATTAGGAGCAGAAGTAGGCAAATTCAGCCCTTCAAATCTAACCTGCCATTCAGATCATGGCTGATCTCTTCCCTGGACTCAAATCCATCTCTCCACTTGTTCCCAGAAACCCCAGAGGAAAAACCAATCCTATATGGGTAAAACATGCAGACTTCAGAGTGACCCAAGGCCAGAATCGAACCTGGGTCCCTGACACAGTGAGGCAGCAATGTTAACCACTGTGCTGTCAGGTTTATTATTTAGAAGAACAAATGGAAGTAAATAGAGCATCACATTTCAGTATTTTTGATCAGTTTCTCAAAGAAAGGATTTTGAGATTGAGCAATGGTTAAATGCTGTGTTTAATAATACAAAATTTGCGCAGATTTAAAAAATGTTGCAGGCTACAGGCATCTGAAGGATGTTTATTAAAGCCAGGCATTTAAACTGTTACCATTATGATCAGAAACAATAATTGAGTCAGAATGATATTTATGGATGATATTGGAATAGTGTAGGTCAAATGGGCTTTAGATTGTTGCACCGACCTATGAAACCATCGAAGGGTCTGTACCTCACTGTAATGTTCTATATCCCTGTTTCCTATTGCCTTCTTGAAACCAAGGATTTAGACACCACTGTGCTATGTGGCAGCGAGTTCCATAATTTCTGCAAGAAGTAGCTCCTCCTCTCAGTTTTAAACCTACTGTCTCTCAACCTGTATCTGTGATCTCTTATTCTAGATTTCCCCAGAAGAGGAAACATTTGGTCTATATTGAGGTATATAAAAAATGAATGGAGGCGACCAGACTGTCTCCCATCCTTCTAAACCCCAGTGAGTATAAACCCAAACTGGGTAACTTCTCCTCACACCTCAACCCTTTCATTCCTGGAATCAAGCTGGTGAACTTCCTCTAAACCACCTCCAATGCCACCACATCCTTCCTCAAGGAAGGAAACCAAAACTGGACACAATACTCCAGAGGTGGTCTCACCAACATCCTGTACAACACTTCTCTACTTTTTAATAAACATAGATGCTGAAATCTGAAACCAAGAGAGAAAATGCTGGAAAATCTCAGCAGGACTGGCAGTATCTTTGAGAGAAAAGACCTGATGTTGCAAGTCCAGGTGACCCTTTGTCAAAGCTTTGACAGCTTCAACAAAGGATCATCGGAGCTCAAAACATCAGCTTTTTTCTCTCCTTACAGATGCTGCCAGACCTGCTGAGATTTTCTAGCATTTTCTCTGCTTTTATGCTCCAGTCCCTTTGCAATAAATGCCAACATCCCTTTTGTCTTATTACATACTATAAATCTGCGATTCATGAACAGAGACACCTAGATCCCTCTGCCCAGACAGTTTAAATCTGCTTTCCATTGAGGTAATAACTTGCCATTTTTAATTCCCAGAATGGAAGAATCTCCGAATGCTGTAATCCAGATGCAGTCTACAGAACTTTGCATTACTTCAATTTGTATTCTCACCCACTTGAAATGAAAGCCTATTATTCCATTCACATTTTAATTTTTTTTTGCACCTGTCCATGAGTTTAGTGATTCTGTGCATGGATACATAAATCTATCCATCCACAGCTTAGCTGCTTATCATTTAACAAATAAATTGACCAAATCTTCTTTGATCCATTGCGGTTGACCTCTCACTCTCCCACATTGAATGTCATCTGCAAAAAAATTATAGCCACTCATTTAATCTACTGTGTCTCTTTGCAACTCTGTTCTCATCTACAAACTGTATCATCAGCAAACTTGGATAAACAACTCTCCATTCCTTCCACCAAATCATCTATAAATACAGTGAAAAGCCTCAGTACAAATACCCTGTGACCACTAGTCACATCCTGCCAACTGAAGTTTGTACTCTTAATCTTTAGTCCAATAACCGAACTCATTCCCTACCCATGTTAACAGAAGAAGCAGGAGTAGATCATTCAGCCCATCAAGTCTAGTTCAATGAGATCATGAATGATCTGATGTGATAATCCTCAACTCCATTTTTCTGCCTTATTCCCAGGCAGCAGTAAGGGATAAAGAATTCCAAAGATTTACAACACTGAGTCAAATTCTCTGCATCACAGTGGATTCCCCTTGTTTTGAATATCTACCCCTTGATTCCCAAGGAAGGGAAACATCTCAGCTGCATCTACCCTGTCTACTCCTTTAAGTATTCTTTAATATTATTCAAACAAGATCACCTCTCATTCTTCAAAGCTTTACAGAATATATGCCCAGTTTGCCCAATCTCTCTTCATAAGATAGCACTGCCATCTCCAGAATAAATCTGGTGAACCTTCATTGCACTCCCTCTATGGCAACAATATACTTTGACGAATGGGGAACATAATAATGTACAGGATACTTCATAGACAAACTTTTGCCTGTCCACCACCAGTACAATCCCTACAATTCTGAGAAGGGATTGACTATAAGTGGTTTTGATATTAAGCTACGATGGGACGGGGGCTAGATGTGGTCTGGGGATTAGACTTTCAATTACATTCTATCAGATGAAACCCTCTGCTGTCTGCAAACCCTCTCCACCCAGTGCCAATTGGGTGGGAGATAAAAGATTGCCTCACACTGGACCTCCTCTACCATAATGCCCAGTGTGGTAAAATGGCATAAGTGGCATGTGGTGAAGTAGGGTGCCATGGTGGCACAGTGGTTAGCATTGTTTCCTCACAGCTGCAGGGGCCTGGGTTTGATACCTGGCTTGGGTCACTGTCTGTGTGTAGTCTGCACATTCTCCCCATATCTGGGTGGGTTTCCTCCAGGTGCTGCAGTTTCCTCCCACAGTCCAAAGATGTGGGAGTTAGGTTGATGGGCCATGCTAAAAATTGCCCCAGGGATGCATAGGTTAGACGTTTAGCAGGGTAAATGTGTTGTTGATGCAGACTCAAAGGGTTGAACGGTCTCCTTCTGCACTGTAGGGAGGCTAGGATTTTAAGGATCATTGGGCATTCTTTAAATATTTCAGTTAATGCCGAGTAAAGAACTGTCAGCTCATTGGGTAGCTCTATCTCTTTTGAGAGAAAGGGGTCATGGGTTCAAGTTTTGTTTGAGGTTGTGTATTTCCTCCAGGCTGACACTCACAGCTGCTGAATCAGAGTCATCCAAGTGAGGCCACATCAGGTGGAAATGAAAGATTTTGTAAAAAGCACTTGATACCTCAGTCTAAACACCTCCGCTCTTCAGCTTTCTCTTCAAGAGAGGGTAACTCCATTATAGCATTAATGTAAACCTCCTCGTGATACTAACAAATAAGCTTTAAAAAAAAACAAGTCAGTCAATTTTTCCTTGTATGTCACTGTTAATCATCCCTGTATTTCCCCACGCGGAAACTTGAGGAACAAGGAAGCTCCCCCCGACTCTCCCCCAGGATCCTGTCTGAAAAGGGGAGCTGAGGCCCCCACCCCACAGAAACCCATCTGAAATAAGGAGGTTCTCTCTCCTCCCCCAAGAACCCATCAGAAACAGGGAAGCTCCCCCTCCCCACTGATACTGGGGAAACAGGGAAGCTTCCCCCACCTCCAGATCCTGTGAGAAACAGAGAAGCTCTCTTCTCTCCTCCCCCGGTAAGCTGTGTGAAATGGAGATTCTCCCAAGTAACCTAAGCACCAGGTGCTCCATTCTTGCTGGCAGTGGTAGCTTGGTGTGAAAAACCAGAACATTCCAGTCAATATTGATAAGAGGAATTAGACAGCAAGTCCTTCATTCAGATGACAGCCAGTCACTGTCTCAGCTCAATGTTTTTCCTCCTTCCCTAACACAAATCTATCAATCTCAGCTGTGAAAGCTTCAATTATGCAGCTAAATACTGATACTATAAAATTCTACTACCAAATGCTTCGAGAACATTTTCTGTCCTAAATGGCCAAGATCTAATTTTAATATCTTATAGCCTTGTTCTGGACTCTGCCACCAAATGAACTAATTTCTCAGTGTTTATTCTGTATCATTTTAAACACCTCAGTTAAATCCACCTCTAAAATACAAGAGTTTGCTATCTCACCTCAATTTAACCCTTCACACCCTGGCTTCAATGGGGTGTAACAGAGAGGTCAATATATCTGCCTCCCTGCAGTTACAGTCAGAGCTGCTGGCTTTCTTGTGAGATAGATAAAATTAGGATTTAGGAAGAGGAATAAACCTCTCAGTCCCTCAAGTCTACTCCAAATTCAGTAAGGGTATGGCTGATCCAGGTGTGAGGAGAGTGTGATGGGGCTGAGGGTCCATGGGGAGGGGAAAAGTATGACAGAGCTGGGAGTCCATGAGGAAGGAGTCTGGAACAAACCACCAGAGGTAGTAGGAGGAGAAGTGGGTACAATTTTGTCTTTTAAAAAGCATTTAGACATAGGTAAGATAGGTATAGAGGCATATGAGCCAAATGTGGGCAATTGGGATTAGCTTAGGGGTTTCAAAAAAAAAGACAGCGTAGACAAGTTGGGCCAAAGGGCCTGTTTCCATGGTATAAACTTCTGACTCTATGCAATAGGGTTGAGGTTCCATGGGAAGGGGCTGGAGGATTGATGGAGAGGGAGAATAGGCAGGAGGAAACTAGAGTGTTGGTTGAAGTCAATGCTCAGAATCACAGCCTCATGATTAAAGAGGGAATTGAATTTTTGCACAGCTTGAACCTGATAAAGGTGGGATTAACTGTTGCATTCTGACAATTCAGCGTTATTCACAAAGGGAGGTGTTTTTAAACACCTTAAAAAGCAGCAATCAATATCTGTACTTACATGGTGCTCAATTTACATTCTGTGAGGTGTGGGTGGGCAGGTACAGGAGAATGCTCTACAAATAACACCTACCCCATAAACAGACACTTTCCCACCCCCGACCCTGTAAATATTCTTGTGCACTCCTCTGCATTTTCCCCTCCTCCAGTATATATATTGACATTTGGCTCAGAATGTTCTACAGTATAGATAGATAGGTCAGCATGGTAGCAGTGGTTAGCACTGCTGCTTCACAACATTAGGGACTCAGGTTTGATTCCCAGCTTGGGTCACTCTCCCCGTGTCTGCATGCATTCCCTCCGGATGCTCCAGTTTCTTCCCACATTCTGAAAGACATGCTGGTTAGGTGCATGCACCTGATCAGGCCTCAGTGTGGCGATTAGGAGAATATCAGAGTGACTTCATTGTAGTGTTAATGTAAGCCTTGACTAATAAATAAACTTTACTTTAGATTGGAAGAATTCAAAATAGGAATGAGGAGCAATTCAGCCCCTCTAACCTGTTGCACTATTTGATTCCAGTGGAGGAGTCTCAACTGCAGGTTCAATAGGTTTATTTGGAATCACAAACTTTGAGCGTTGCTCCTTATTTGGGTGAGTGGAGTGACTATTTCAGACCATGCTCCATATGAACTTTTTTCCAATAGACCTGCATTGCTTATTTTACCCTCAATAGATTTGGCTGACAAAAATCTAACACTTGGTTTCCACATTTTCAATTGCACACTCCACCCTCTCCCTCATCTCAACAGCTTTGAGGGGAGTAAATTCCAGAATGCCACTACACCTGGTGTGTTGAAACACATGGAATAATGTTAGTCATCTGTGGCAACACAGGTAGATGGGTGGTGAGGAAGCAAAAGAATGCTTTTTTGATTTGATTTATTATTGTGACATGTATTAACATGCAGTGAAAAGTACTGCTTCTTGTGTGCTAAGAAGAGAAAGCATACAATTCATAGAGAAGGAAAGAAGAAAGTGCAGAATGTAGTGTTACAGTCATAGCTAAGGTGTAGAGAAAGATTGGCTTAATGTGAGGTAGGTCCATTCAAAAATGTGATGGCAGCAGGGAATGTCATTAAAACAGGACATTCAATATGTGAGCAGGGAGGTCTTGGTACAAGTTTAACATTAGTTAGGCCACAGGTCGAGCATGTAGTTCTGGTCACCTGATTGCATGAGAGACCTTACAAAGGAGATTCACCAGGATTGTTGCCTAGAAAGGAAAGCTTTAACTCTGAGTAGAGACTAGACAGGCTGGGTTTGCTTTCCTTGGAATAAGAGGGGCTAAGAGGGGGATCTGATTGAGGTATACAAAATTACAAGAGGCATAGATCATAGGAATTTTTTCCCCTATGGCAGAGGTGTCTGGGTATAGAGCTGACAAGTGTTGAACTGGGGTTAACAGAGTAAGAAGTCTCACAACACCAGGTTAAAGTCCAACCAGTTTCTGTTAGTAAACCCACAAGCTTTCAGAAACGGTGTTCCCGCCTATGGCATGTGGAAAATTCTGATCAGAGAAGAGCATCTAGAGGCACAATTTACAGAATACAGATTAGAATGCAAATCTTGGCAGCTAACCTGCTCTTCAAGTCTTAAAGATGCAGACAATGTGAGTAGAGACAGCATTAATAAAGGTTAAAGAAATGTGACAGGACAGTTAGTGAGATTTTACAGGGCCAGGCAAGTCATGGGGGTTTACAGATAGTGTGACATGAACCCAAGATCTTGGTTGAGGCTGTGCTCGTGTGTAGAATGTGGCTCAGTCTCTGTTCAGCGACTCTGCACTGTCATGAAGGCCACCTTGGAGAATGCTTACCTGAAGGTCAGAGGCCGAATGCCCATGATCACTGAAGTGTTTGCCAATCCCGTACTTTTATGATCACCAGGTAAGACTGCTCCCTTCCTGTTGAACACTTCAGCGGTCACAGGCATTCAGTCACTGATCTTTGGGTAAGCATTTTCCAAGGCAGCTTTCACACACCAGTTGCTGAGCAGAGATTGATAGCTAAGTTCCACACATGAGAACAGCCTCAACAGGAATCTTGGGTTCATGTCAAAATATCTGTAATCTCCATGACTTGTCTGGCAACAATACACATCTCCACTCACATTGTCTGCATCTTTAAGACTTGAAGAGCAGGTTAGCTGTAAAGATTTGCATTCTAATTGGTATTCTGTAAACTGTGTGTGCCTCTGTATGCCCTTCTGATCAGCATCTTCCACACATCTGAAGGAAGACTGTTTCGAGAAGCTTGTGGGATTATCATCAAATAAACTAGTTGGACTTTAGTGTTGAGGCTTCTTAGGTGTCTAGAAGCCGAGATCATAGTTAAAGGTGAATATCAAGTGGTGTAAAGGGGATGAAAGGGAAGATTCTCACCTCGAGTGACCAAAATATGGAACACACTGCCCAAGAGGATGGTGGAGGCAGGGATTCTTGCAACATTTAAGAAACACCTGAACTGCGATGGTGTGGCAGGCTTTGGACCAAGTGCTGGTAAATGGGATTAGTATAGATTGGTGTTTAATGGTTAGCATAGACACAATGGGCTGAAGGACCTGTGTTGTATGACTCTAAGGGCAGGATTTTGCAGTCACGTTCACCAAGAACCAGAAAATCCTCACAAGATCAACAAGTCTTTCTATGGCCCATCCTGTGACTGGACAGGAAAATTTCACATTCTGTCAATTCTTGAGGACATTGTCACAGCAACTTGTCCCCTTTCCAATTTAGTTTCCTTTCAACTGTATCCAGCACTTTTTTAAATTCAATACATTTCCGGTTATCAGAACATGCAACATCTTTATCCAAAAAGAATCTCACCTTCCCTGTGGATCTTTACATTTTCTCAAATTTGTGCTCTTGTTACTGACCCTCCCTGCCAGTGCAAGCAGCTTCACCACTGCAGGAGATTTCATGGAATCCTCCCACAATTCTGAACACTACAAATTAAATACAAATATTAAATACAAAGGTGTGCAGGTTAGGTTGATGCTAAATTGACCCCAGTTTCAGAGTGAATGTGAAGTTATGGGAATAGGGCCTGGGTGGGATTATGGTCAGTGCAGACTTGATGGGTCAAATTTCTGTACTGAAGGGATTCTATTAAAAAAATCCCACCTCTTAATCCTCTCTGCAGGAAAGGCAGTGGTTTTATGGTATTGTCACTGGGCTAGTAATCTAGAGGTAAAGACAGAATACTGCAGATACTGGAATCTGAAACAAAAACAGAAAATGCCAGAGAAACACAGGTCTGAGGAGAGAGAATAAGGTCAACATCGAGTCTGGACGATCCTTAGTCAGAGCTGCAGAGATCCACAGTATAGAATCATAGAACTCTACAGTGCAGAAAGAGACCCTTTGGCCCATCGAGTCTGCACTGACTGCAATCCCATCCAGGCCCTCCCCCATATCCCTGCACATTTACCCACTAATCCCTCTGACCTACGGATCCCAGGACACTAAGGGGCAATTTTAGCATGGCCAACCTAACCCCCACGTCTTTGGACTGTGGGAGGAAACCCACACAGACATGAGGAGAATGTGCAAACATTCTCTGCCCTGGGGACCTGGGTTCAAATTCTATCATGGCAGACAGTGAAATTTGAATTCAAAACCTGGGATTAAGAGTCAAATGATTTGCCATGTAAACATTGTTGGTTGTCATAAAAGGGAAAAAAAAAAATTCCTTTAGGGAAGGAAATCTGCTGTCCTTACCCAGTCTGGCCTATACGTGACTCCAGAGCCACAGGTCGTTGACTTTTAAAATGTTTTCAGTGATGGGCAATAAAAGCTGGCCCAGCTAGTAATACCCACATCTCACAAACCAATAAAAAAAAATGCAACAGTTTCTCCCCTGTTCACATAACAGCACGGAGTCCTCTTCATTATGGAAAATAAAACAGTCAAACAAATGTCAAAAACTGGCTGCTTCATACCTTCAAATGAAACTGATTATGTTACTGATTTCCTAATACAGAATCCAATCACAGGGTACCACTGAATCCTCAGACTATTTGGCCCAAGACTCTCCAAATCCACATCCCACTTTGGTGAGCCTCTCTGCCCTATCCCCATACATTTACTTTGGCCAATCTACCCATTATACACATCTTTCAGACTGAGGGGAAAGAGAACATCTGGAGGAAACCCACACAGACACAAAGAACATGCACACTCCCCACAGAGAGACAGTCACTCCAATCAAACCTGGATCCCTGGCACTGTGAGACAGCACTGCCAAGATTGCTGCATGGAGGTGATCCCCCACAAAATGTGGGGTGGGGAGGTGGACCTGTAAAGCTTGGGAAAATTAAGAGTTAGAGCAAAGCTTGTCAGAACTGCTCATGAAAAAAAAATGGAAAAAAAAAGGAGATTAGGACATTATGAACTGTCTCATTTTTCTGGGGGTGGAGATTACTTTCCAGTGAAGTGAGTTTGCTGGGTAGAGGTGTGGTTGGTTGAAATATTGAATTGGACATTTGACAGTGGCACAGACAGGAGACAGACACAGGGGCAGAGACACACACAGCACAGAGAGAAACACGTGGGAGCACAGAGAGATACAGACACAAAGAGACAGACACACACAGGGGCACTAAAAGATAGACACAGACACACACACACACACGGGGGCATAGAGAGACAGATAGAGACACATACACACAGGGCAGAGTATAGCCTCCACTCCTCTATTGTATCCCCTCACCTTGTGGTCGATCAGACTGATGTATCCCTTGAGCAGAGGCAGAGGGGAGGGCTGCGGGCTCTTGCTGGTGGCTCTCCTCCTGCCCTCTGCGTTGAGCAGCACTAGCGGACCAACTCCGCGATCGCTGCCGGAGCTGTACAGGAGCAGCAATGTCCCACAAGTGGAAATGGCCAGAAACACTCCGAGCAGGTGCCGCTGAATAAACAAGAACAAAACACACAGAGAGGAAATTGCAATGTTAAAAAAAAAACTGTTTAAAAAATTCCCCACTACTGTCACAGACAAGAGAATGCAAAGTGAGTTCAATTATTATTTTGCTTTTGACAGTAAAAGTTGCATTCGTTAATTTGACCGCTTCTGCAATGCTGCAGTTAAAATTGGCAATTAGCAACCAAACTGTAAGTAACAAATAGTTAAGATATTTCTCTGAAATGTAAATATGAATTACCAGCAGTGTCTTCATGTTGCTGCTTGGATCCTGGCTTATCATCTCTCTCTTTACCTGGACATCTTTACCAGTTCTGCTTTTCTGCCCTGCTTTCCCCATTCAGGCAGGGAATTCTGCAAAGGTTACCCCCCATGTGAGATGCAGCATGTTTCTCTTTCTCCTTCCCCTAGACTGGGAATATCACATTGACTGCTCCTCTCTCGCTTTCTCTCCACCTTTTATACTGCAGACTCACTCAGCCCTGTGGACTTGGGGAGTCGCGAGGACTCCGCGGGGTCCCAGTGCCCGACCCGTTCAAAAGGGAGCTCCTCCTAGCCCCTACCACCCGCCCCTCTCCCACAATGTAAAGTTAAGGCACATCTCAACCCGCTTCCTCCCTTTCTCCCCACACACTGCACTGCTCCTGATTGCAGGCATTTCATAGAATGGCCAAGTCCCCACAGAAGGAGGGCATTCGGCCTGTCGAGTCTGCGCCAGCTGTCCTAGGAGCCTTCCACACTGGACCTCCACCCTGTTCCCATAACCCATGCATATACCGTGCTCAACCGCCTTCCCCCAACATACGCATCTTTGAACACTAATGCCGAAATTTTACTGGCATGCCCGCCACCCCCCTGATTGGGGCGGATAAGGCATAGAACGGTATTCTCTATTGGCCTCTGGCGGGATCTTATGAACCTGGGGCAGACATGCCGGTAAAATTCCAGCGTGAGGGGCAATTGAGCATGACCAATCCACCTAGCCTGCATATCATGGGACACTAAGGGGCAATTTAGCACGGCCAATCCGTTCGATCTACACGTCTTTCGACAGTGGGAGATAACTGGACCACCTAGTTTTCTGAAGACTAAATCTCACTAAATCCAAGGCTCGGAGGTGGGATGTTAATCCCCTACCCAGCTCCCATTCTCCCATCCCGCTCTCCATCCTCCACATCTCCCACCCTCCCCAGCCAAAGATACTACCAGTCCTGCTGGAATCCCAGCACATTCTGCTTTTTTTTTAAATTTGAAATTTCCCATCTTGCCCCTTTTGGTTTGATCGCTGAAGCAGGACGGGGGGGAGGCAAATCTCTGCCGTGGAAAACAAAAATACAGGAAAATCATTTCGTTGCCACCGCAACGGTGGAGAATTTGATTTAACTTCAGCAGGAATCTTCAAAAGATTACCACTGGTTGCATGAGGAGATACTTTGCATTGCAAAACACCCCATTATATCAGCAATGTTACCAGAGGCTGCTGGGAGAGGTCACCAGGAGATGCGCAGATGCAATTAAAACAAGAATTATTGGAATTCCTTCTAAATTATTCATTCAAGAGAGGGGGGCATTGTTGGATAGGCCCAGATTTATTGCCCATCCCTAATTGCCCCTTCAGAAGTTGGTGGTATGCTACCTTCTTGAACCTGTTGCTGTCCGTATAAACGTCAGTGATGAAGGATCAATAGCCTCGAAGGGTTAACTCCATTTCTCTCTTCACGGGTGCTGCCAGACCTGCTGAGATTTTCCACCACTTTTTGATTTCAGGTCTCCAGCATCCGCAGCATTTTTCTGACATATATATGCAAAATCTTTTCACTATCCCCAGATATGGCACCTCAGGTGTCCCCCTGACTCCCCAACCTTTTATTCCCCTGTCTGCCCTTAAAAGAAATGTAACACATCAATTCCTGGCCTAACAACCACAAAATGAAATGGGAATGAGTACAGGAGCGAGGAGGTTTTACTGCAGCTGTACAGGGCCTTGGTGGGGCCACACCTGGAATACTGTGCGCAGTTTTGGTCTCCTGAACTAAGGAGGGATATAGTTACCCTGGAGGGAGTGCAGTAAAGGTTCACTGATTTCTAGGATGACTGGATTGTCATTAGAGGAGAGATTGAGTTGGCTGGGCCTGTATTCTCTGGAGTTTAAAAGAATGCGAAGGGATCTCATGTTTTAAATTCATTCGTGGAGTGTGAGTGTTGCTTGCTGGCCAACATTTATTGCCCATCCCTAGTTGCCCTTGGAGGGCAGTTGAGAGACAACCACATGGCTGTGGAGTCATATGTAGGCCAGACCAAGTAAGGATGGCAGATTTCCTTCCTTAAAGAGCATTGGTGAACCCAGATGGGTTTTTCCAACAATGGTTTCACGGTTGTCAGTAGATTCTTAATCCCAGATTTTTTTAAATAGAATTCAAATTCCACCATCTGCCGTGGTGGGATTCGAACCTGAGTTCTCAGAATATTGGTTTAGTTTTTGGTTTAATAGCCTAGTGGTAATACCACTAAGCCATACCCATTGAAAAGTATAAAATTCTGACAGAGTTGGACAGACTGGATACAGGGATATTGCTTCCTCTGACTGGGAGGTCTAGAACAAGGGGTCACTTTTTCAGGATACAGGATAGACCATTTGGGACTGAGATGAGGAGAAACCTATGGAGACCAAATTGCTGAGTATATTTAAGAAGGAAATAGATAGATTCCTAGTCTCTAAATCTAATCTCTGTCAAGGGGTGTGGGGAGAGCGTGGGAGTACGATGTTGGGATAAGGGACCAACCATGGCCACACTGAATAACACAGCAGACTCGAATTAACCACACGACTTACTCTTGCTCCTATTTCTTATGCTCCTGAAAGTGAAAGTGGAAGAAAGAATAAACCAAACTGATAACACATGACCAAGCATCCGACAGGACAACAAATGTCCCATGTGCCATATTGTCTGCAGATCCCAAATCAGCCTCATCATCCACATTTGAATTCATGGAAGGTTTTCATAGAGTGGCCTCCTTCTGCACTGTAGGGATTCTATGACTGTATGCTTTCTGAATCGAACCCGTCTCTCCAATGAAACATTGACTGGAGGGACTGCCTGCCTTTTCCGTGAATAGAGAAGATCCATGGCATTAATTTAGAGCAGAGCAGGAGCCTTCACCCTGGTAGGATATTATCCCTCAATTTATATAATTGAAACAGGTTATCACTTTCACTATGTTCTTTGTGGAATCTTGCTGTGCACAAAAATCTCACAACATTTTTGACTTCATTTCACTGGCTTTGAAGCTATTTTGGATGCTCTACAGATATGAAAGGTGCTGTGAATCACGGAATCCCTACAGTGCGGAAGGAGGCCATTCAGCCCATCGTGTCTGCACCAACCACAATTCCATCCAGGCCTCATTTCTATAACCCCACATATTGACTTTGCTAATCCCCTGAATCTAGGGTCAATTTAGCATGGCCAATCCACCTAACCTGCACATCTTTAGACTGTGAGTGGAAATCGGAATTCCGGAGTAATCCCACGGGGAGAATGTGCAAACTCCACACAGACAATGAGCCAAGGCTGGAATTGAACCCGGATCCCCGATGCTGTGAGGCAGTAGTGCTGACCACTGTGCTACTATGTCACCCATGCAGATGTAAGTTCAATCTTTAGTTCTTAAAATAGGGAGGAAGAAGTTTAAGGAAGGTGGTGAGCAGAGATCTGTCATCAGATTTTCCTCCTCAACTTGGATATGGTATTTTGGAAAAGGGTCTTGAAACTGAGGTTGTTTTTTGAATATTCACCAAAGCATACAGGATAAAATGGAATGTTGTTAGAATCATAATTTCCCACAGTAGAAAAGAAGACCATTTGGCCCATCACATCTATGCTAACAGTATGGAAGAGCTATCTAGGCAGCATCTATGGAGGGGGAACAGCGTTATTGGGCAGATTATCCACTCTCCGCCCTACCCCACCCCCCGCAGCAGGATCTTCTAATCCCATTGCCGTCAACGGAGATTCCTGTCGTTTGCACTTACGTCACTGACGGGGATGGGAGATCTCAAGGGCAGAAGATTCAGTCCAACATCTCAGGGAGAAAGAAATCATCCTTCTTGGTTATATCACGGCTTGGTATGGCTCCTGCTCTGCCCAAGACCCAAGGAGCTACAAAAGGTCATGAACATAGCCCAATCCATCACGCAAACCAGTCTCCCATTCATTAACTCTGTCTACACTTCCCGCTGCCTCAGAAAAGCAGTCAACATAATTAAGGACCCCACGCACCCCAGACATTCTCTCTTCCACCTTCTTCTGTAGGGAAAAAGATAATAAAGTCTGAGGTCACATACCAACCAACTCAAGAACAACTTCTTCCCTGCTGATGGCAGACTTTTGAATGGACTTACCTTGCATTAAGTTGATCTTTCTCTACACCCTAGCAATGACTGTAGCACTACACCTGCACTCTCTCCTTTCATTCTCTATGAACGGTTTTGTCGCTATGGCACGCAAGAAACAATACTTTTCACTATATATTAATACACGTGACATTAATAAATCAAATCTGGTTGGTGACCTTTGATTGGAAGTGGGACAAGTTAGAAGTTTGGCAGGGAGGGATGGGCGAGATAAGGACAGGAGGAAGGTTGGTTTGTGATAGGCAGGAGAACCGGAGAGAGCGAATAGCAGACGTTGACAATTCATCAAAGATCCTTAGATAGCCTCTGGCAAACTTACGACCACTTGCATGTTGAAGGACAAGGGCAGCAGATACATGGAAACACCGCCACTCGCCAGTTCCCCTCCAAGTCACTCACCATCCTGACTTGGAAATATATCGCATTCCTTCGCACTTTCCAAACAGCATTGTGGGTCAACCCACAGCAAGCGGACAGCAGAGATTTAAGAGGGCAGCTCATCACCATTCTCTCAAGGGGTAACAACAGGTGGCCAGCTAGCAACACGCATGTCGTACGAATGAACATAAAAAAAGACAAGATAGTCTGACGGGGTCAAAGCCGGAGCAGGGAAATAAACAAAGAAACTAAAGATGCGGCCAGGGCAGGTGCACTGCTGACTAACATCAAAAATAAGAGAAAAAAATGCAACATAGAAACAAAAGATACAAAATGGTGGTGGGGGGACGGTGGAGGGGTGGCAGAGATTATGATCCAAATCCGAACTCGACGGGGAGTCTGAAAGGCTGTAAAGTGCCCAATCTTAAGATAAGACGGTATCCCTCCATTGTCATTGTAACAGAGCTGCAGATCAAAAGCTGGGATGTCAGTGTGAGGGGCAAAGTGGGGAATTAAAATGACCGGTCAACAAAGGTCAGGGACATGTTTGCAGAGGGGTTCGACAAATCAGTCACCCAATCTGCGTATCAGAAGCAATCATCAGAACTGGGCATTGGGGAGAATAGAATGGAATCCTACAATGGGGTGTCGGGGATGAGGAAGTGTGGGCAACATAGCTGTGGGGTTTATAATGAAGCTTTGTGAAATGCCCAATCCAAAGAAATGGAAAAAGAGGAAGAATCAGGGGAGGAAAAGGTGTGAAGAGGATGGAATAGTTGCTGAAGTTTTCCACCTCAGAGGGAGAGGTGAACAAGGTAGAGAAACCGTCATCGGTGTCCCAGAAAACAGCAGCTGGGAGGGAGCCAGAATAGCACCAGCAGAGAGAGTTCTCCCCATTCACCAATGATATTCTTTCCATCATAAGGTACAAAGTGGGAATGATGGCTGATGATGGCACAATGTTCAGCACCATTCACGACTCTTCAGATACTGAAACAGTCTGTGTCATCGGCAGCAAGAGCTTGGCCTTCTCTACAGCTGTATCGATGTGGACTGCCCGGGATTGCTGCCCCTTTTTTAATTATTTGAAGGGGCGGCTTCTCTACCTTTGGTTGCACCTCAGTTCCACACGCTCCTAATCTTTGCCCACCAGGCAGGGATGACAGGGGGAGGTGCTGGGCACGAGGAGGGAGATGGCCCATCTTGGTAATTCTGCTCCTGGACCTTCCAATTCAGTCATTAATAAGGTCAGGGGACGTCCAACCCAAATGCCTGGCCCATTACCACAGATACATTCGTCACTGTGTGGCCTTGCTGAGGCAGCACGCAGTGCCTGCTGACACATCTAGGTCTTCCATGCCCATGTGCAGGCTGGGGTACATCATCACCCACCATCTCCCACCCCCACCCTTAACCAAATTTTAATTGGTTAAGTTTCCTTCTGATCTTTTTCTTTAGCTACAGTCCTTGTTTAATTTAGTGAATTATTATCAAAAACATATGCAACAAGACTTGGTTGATATTCAGACTTGGGTTGATAAGCCTATCCACCATCTACAAAGCACAAGCCAGGAGTGTGACGGAATACGCTTGACTTACCTGGAAGAGTGCAGCTCCAACAACACTCAAGAAGCTCAGTGCCATCCAGGGCAGAACAGCCCAACTGATTGGCACCTCATCCACCACCTCCACCATTCATTCCCTCTACAGCAGCAGCAGTGTGCACCATCTCGTAACACATGTGTGCGTGTGCGTGTCTTGCAAAGCTACCACAAGGGCAACAGACACATAGGAACATCACCAGCTGCAAATTCCCCTCCAAGCCACACCCCATCCTGACATGGAAATATATCACCGTTCCTTCACCGTCGCTGGATCAAAATCCTGGCGCTCACACCCTAGGTGCGCTACAGGAGTACCTACACCTCATGGATTGCAACAGTTCAAAAAGACAAGTCATTGGCACCTTCATGTCTAGGAATGGGACATAAATGTTCACCTATCCGGCAACACCCACATCCCATAAACAAATAAAAACACAAAAAAAAATCACTCAAAGGGAGGCATAACTATGGCCCACGTGGGTGCTCATTGTAACACTTTGAACAAACACTTTGTTGAATATTGCTGCAAAGATACACAGCGGAATTTTACTGCCCTGCTGGCACGGGAATCGGAACAGGCAAGGAATGGACAATGGGAAGGCCCATTGATTTTGGGTGGGGTTTTACAGTTTTTGGGTGTGAGTGAGGCCATAAAATCCTACCCACATACAGAACATCCACACACACACACACACACACGTGCGCACACAACACACACACACACACACGCATACACACCCGCACAACACACACACACACGCAGACACATGTGTGCATGCACACACACATATACACATGCCCCCACACACACACACACAAGCACGCACACACTCCCTGTGTCTGCATGGGTTTACCCCGGGTGCTCAGTTTCCTCCCACAGTCCGAAAGATGTGCAGGTTAGATGAATTGGCCATGCTAAATTCTCCTTCAATGTCCCCGAACAGGCACTGGAGTGTGGCGACTAGGGGAATTTCACAGTAACTTCATTGCAATGTTAATGTAAACCTACTTGTTACACTAATAATAAATTTAAACTTAATCAACATGTCTTTTGAACTGTGGGAGAATGGTTTTGAAAATATTCCTTCCCAGGAAAAGAGCAGAACAGAACCAGAGCATTGTGGTGAGCCTAGCAGAATCTCACGGTGATTTCCACCACAGCAGTATGTTAGTGCGACAGGACTGGAAGAATTTATTAGGCTACATGAGCTGTGCAAGGTTATGGTACATATATTTATTTATGGTCGTAGCACACCAGCTATAGCCACAGGGTCCACACTGAAGATGTTGGGGGAATTATTGCCTCTGCTCTCTGATACTGACTTTTGGCAATTTTTTTTGCAATCTTTCTGCGATTTTCAAATCCATCCTACAAAAATTCCACTAGACCTTAGCTGTAAAATATCACATGACATCTTAATGTTGAAAAAGACATTATTATAAATGCAAATTCCTCTTTCTTTTTAATGTTCTCATTGTGACCTCTCTCACCGTTCACAAAGGTTTAGAATCAGAGAATCTCTACGGTGCAGAAGGAGGCCATTCATCCTATCGAGCTTACACCGACTACAATCCCACCCAGGCCCTACCTTCATAATCTCTTGTACTTACCCTACTAATTACCCTGACACTGAGGGGTAACTTAGCATGCCCAATCCACCTAACCTGCACATCTTTGAAGTTCCTCCCACTTCAAAGTATGGGAGGAAAGATGATATCTTGGGGGGAAAATTTGCTAAGGCTATGATGGGGGCTTTAAACTGATTCGGGGGGGGGGTGGGATCCTAAGTAGTTGGGGTGCTGAGAGGGATGAGAGTAAGGGGGTTATAGAGGAGAGTTGTAAAACACAGCGGCGTACGGGTGGGGTGGAGCATGGTTTGAGATGCGTATACTGTAATGCAAGGAGTATTCGCAATAAGGGGGAGGAACTTGCAGCTTGGACCAGTACCTGGAACTTCGATGTTGTGGCCATTTCAGAGACTTGGGTAGAGCAGGGACAGGAATGGATGGTGCAGGTTCCGGGGTACAAATGCTTTAGTCGGAGTAGAGAAGGGGGTAGAAGGGGGGGAGGAGTGGCGTTACTGGTCAAAGACTGTATCACGGTGATCGAAAAGAAGTTTGATGAGGACTTGTCTGTTGAGGTAGTATGGGCTGAGATTAGAAACAGGAGAGGAGAGGTCACCCTGTTGGGAGTCTTTTACAGACCTCCTAATAGTTCTAGAGTGGTTGAGGAAAGGATTGCAAAGTCAATTCTGATTAGGAGTGAAAGTAGTAGGGTAATTGTGATGGGGGACTTTAACTTTGCTAATATTGATTGGAATAGCTATAGCTCTAGCTCGTTAGAGGGGTCAGTTTTCGTACAGAGTGTGCAGGAAGGTTGTTTGACTCAGTATGTAGATAGGCCAACTAGAGGTGAGGCTACATTGGATTTGGTGCTGGGCAATGAGCCAGACCAGGTGTTAGGCTTGGAAGTTAGTGAACATTTGGGTGATAGTGACCACAATTCGGTTACGTTCACCTTAGTGATGGACAGGGATAGGCATGAAGCTGGGGGCTGTAGTTATAGCTGGGGAAGGGTAATTATGAGGCCATCAGGAGAGAATTAGGGTGCGTAGATTGGACTAGGGAACTACAGGGACTGGGAACATCTGGAATGTGGTGCTTATTCAAGGAGCAGCTGCTGAGAGTCCTTGATAAGTATGTCCCTGTCAGGCAGGGAGGAAATGGACGAGTAAGAGAGCCTTGGTGTACGAAAAGAGTTGATTTGCTGGTTAAAAGGAAAAAGGAGGCTTATGTCAGGATGAGGCTTGAAGGCTCAGCTAGTGCAATGGATAGCTATAGATTAGCCAGGAGGGAGCTAAAGAGTGAATTGAGGAGAGCTAAGAGGGGACACGAGAAGACTTGGGCTGATAGGATTAAGGAGAATCCTAAAGCTTTCTTTAGATATGTTAAGAATAGAAGATTGGTTAGGACAAGATTAGGGCCAGTCATAGATAGCAGTGGGAAGTTGTGCGTGGAGCCTGAAGAGATTGGCGAGGCACTGAATAAATATTTCTCTTCGGTATTCACGCAAGTGCTGGAAATGTAGCTGTGGAGAGCACTGAGGTACAGGGTTGCAAATTGGGGAGTATTGTAGTAGATAGGGAGGATGTGTTAGAAATTCTCGAGGTTTTGAAGTTGGATAAGTCCCCTGGGCCGGACGGGATTTACCCTAGGATTCTCTGGGAGGAAAGAGAGGAGATTGCAGAGCCTCTGGCTCTGATCTTCAGGTCCTCGTTGGTTACGGGTGTGGTTCCGGAGGACTGGAGGATAGCGAATGTGGTACCATTGTTTAAGAAGGGGAAGAGAGACCTTCCTGGGAATTATAGGCCAGTGAGTCGTACTTCTGTGGTGGGCAAGGTATTGGAGAGAATTATTAGGGATAGGATTTATAGTTATTTAGAGAGAAATGAATTGATTGGGGATAGTCAGCATGGTTGTGTGAAGGGTAGGTCATGCCTTACTAACCTCATTGAGTTTTTTGAGAAAGTGACCAGAGAGGTGGATGGGGGTAAGTCGGTTGATGTAGTATATATGGACTTTAGTAAGGCGTTTGATAAGGTGGCCCATGGAAGACTTCTACAGAAAATGCAGATGTGTGGAATAGAGGGTGATTAGCTAATTGGATTAGAAATTGGCTGGCAGATAGAAGACAGAGGGTGGTGGTTGATGGGAGATATTCATCGTGGAGTTCGGTGACGAGTGGTGTGCCTCAGGGTTCTGTTTTGGGGCCCCTGCTGTTTGTAATTTTTATAAATGATCGGGATGAGGGTATTGAAGGATGGATTAGTAAATTTGCAGATGACACTAAAGTCGGTGGAGTGGTAGATAGTGAAGAGGGGTGTTATAGTTTGCAGAGAGACTTGGACAAGTTGCAGAGCTGGGCCGAGAGGGGGCAAATGGAGGTTAATGTGGAAAAGTGTGAGGTAATGCACTTTGGCAGGAACAATAAATGTGTAGAGTATAGGGCTAATGGTAGGGCTCTTAATAGTGTTGAGGAACAGAAGGATCTTGGTGTATGTGTCAATAGATCCCTGAAAGTAGGCAGTCAAGTGGATAAAAGTTGTTAAGAAGGCTTATGGAGTCTTAGCTTTTATTGGTAGGGGGATTGAATTTAGGAGCCGCAGCATCATGTTGCAGCTGTACAAAACTATAGTGCGGCCGCACTTGGAGTATTGTGTGCAGTTCTGGTCGCCACATTATAAGAAAGATGTGGAGGCATTGGAGAGGGTACAGAGGAGGTTTACTAGGATGTTGCCTGGTATGGAGGCAGGTCCTATGAAGAGAGGTTGAAGGATTTGAGGTTGTTTTCGTTAGAAAGGAGGCGGCTAAGGGGGGATCTTATTGAAGCAGATAAGATAATTAGAGGTTTGGATAGGGTGGACAGTGATAGCCTTTTTCCTAGGATGGAGAAAGCTAGCACGAGGGGACAAAACTTTAAATTAAGGGGTATGAGTTATAGGACGGATATCAGAGGTAGGTTCTTTACTCAAAGAGTGATAAGGGAGTGGAATGCCCTGCCTGCAGCTGTTGTAGATGCGCCAAGTTTGGTGGCGTTTAAGAGGTTAGTTGATAAGTATATGGAAGAGAAGGGAATGGTTTAGTTTGGAGGGGCATTGCTTTTTATTTGGTCGGCACAACATCGAAGGCCGAAGGGCCTGTTCTGTGCTGTATTGTTCTATGTTCTATGTTCTATGTTCTATGAAACAGGAGCGCCCGGAGGAAACCCACGCAGACACGGAGAGAACGTGCAACCTCCACATAGACAGTGACCGAAGCAGGGAATTGAACCCAAGTCCCTGGTGCTGTGGGACAGCAGTGCTAATTACTGTGCCACCATGCCACGCGGCATTGCCTTTTTTGCTTCAATAATCTATGCTGTATGATTTGATTTGCTTTGTTGTTGTCACATTTATTAGCATACAGTGAAAATATTGTTTCTTGAGCTTTATATGGACAAAGCATACCGTTTGCAGAGGAGGAAATGAGTCAACTAAGTCAGGTGTTAGGTACAATACATAAAAGATCAAAGAACAAAGAAAATTATAGCACAGGAACAGACCCTTCAGCCCTCCAAGCCTGCACCGACCATACTGCCCTACTAAATGAAAACCCCCTACCTTTCTGGGGACCATATCCCTCTATTTCCATCCTATTCATGGATTTGTCAAGGCGTCCTTTAAAAGTCATTACCATATCCGCTTCCACTACCTCTCTTGGCAACAACGTCCAGGCACACACTACTCTCTCTGTCAAAAATCTGCTTTGTACATTTCCTTTAAACCTTGTCCCTCGCACCTTAAACCTGTGCCCCCTAGTTGTTGACTTTTCCAACTAGGAAAAAGCTTCTGACTGTTCACTCTGCCCATGCCTCTCATAATCTTGTAGACTTCTATCAGGTCTCCCCATAATTTTCGTCACTCCAGTGAGAACAGACCAAGTTTCTCCAACATCTCTTCATAGCGAATGCCCTCCATACCAGGCAACATCTTGTAAATCTTTTCTGTACCCTCTCCAAAGCCTTCACATCCTTCTGGTAGTGTGGTAATGAGAATGAAACACTTTAAGATTCTATAAAGCTGCAACATAACTTGCCAATTTTTAAACTCAAAGCCCCGGCTGATGAAGGCAAGCATGCCGTATGCCTTCTTGACTACCTTCTTCACCTGTGTTGCCACTTTCAGTGACCTGTGTACCTGTACATTTGGATCCATTCTCTATCAATACTCTTAAGAGTTCTGCCATTTACTGTATATTTCCTATTTGTATTAGACCTTTCAAAATGCACTATCTCACATCTGACTAGATTAAACTACATCTGCCATCTCTACACCCAAGCGTCTAACAGATCTATATCCTGCTGTATCATCTGATGGTCCTCATCACTATCTGCAAATCCACCAACCTTTGTGTCATCCTCAAACCTACTAATCAATCCAGTTACATTTTCCTCCAAATCATTTATATATATTACAAAGAGCAATGGTCCCAGAACTGATCCCTGAGGAACACCACTTGTCACAGCCCTCCATTCAGAAACACATCCTTCCACTGCTACCCTCTGTCTTCTATGACCGAGCCAGTTTTGTATCCACATTGCCAACTCACCTTTGATCCCATGCAACTTTACCTTCTGCACCAGTTTGCCATGACTTACTTTTTCAAAGGCCTTACTGAAGTTTATGTGGACAACATTCACTGCCCTACCCTCATCAACCATCTTCATCACTTCCTCAAAAAACACGATCAAATTAGTGAGACACGACTTCACCTCCAAAAAACCATGTTGCCTCTCACTAATTCATCCACTTATTTAACAGTGGGAGTAAATCCTATCTTAAAGAATTCTCTCCAAGTATTTCCCTACCACAGACGTGAAGCTCCTTCTGTACTGTAGGGATTCTATGAATTTAGCACTACAATCACATCACTCCCTAACCTTCGTCCATCAGGGAAATACAAAGCAAGTTTATGCACCCACTTCAAGGGCAATATATCTGCCTCTGATGCCTAATTCAGCAGTCCAGATGGGGCCTGATTGTAAACTATAGCATTCCTCACTCCCCACCTCTGCTCCCAGAAGAAGATTGGACAGTGTCTAATGTGGAGAAATGTGAGGTGAAAGAGAAATGTGAGGACATTGGTACAATCAGCTGAGGAGGGAGAGAACTGATCTCTTTCTCTGCTTCTCGTTTGACTACCACAGGGATTTCTTTAAACAAAGGTAGTAAATGTTTAACTGTTTATGAGCTATTATTGAAAGATACACACACAGACAGGTTTCTCTGTATATTTTTAAAGAGAAAAGAATAGCATGTATTCCATGAGTACCAAAGAGAAGAACTTGATAGATGATGAGTCTGGAAGAGGCTGTGTAGATAGTTTGAGTAATGTCAAGATCAAAAAGGTGATTGATGAGGATAGGGCAGTGGATGTTGTCTACATCCACTTCAGTAAAGCCATTGATAAGATCCCTCATGTAAGACTGGTGCAGAAGGTGAAGTCGCATGGGATCAGAGGTGAGCTGGCAAGGTGGATACAAAACTGGCTCTGTCAAAGAAGACAGAGAGTAGCAGTGGAAGAGTGTGTTTCTGAATGGAGGGCTGTGACAAGTGGCATTCCTCAGGGATCAGTTCTGGGACCTTTGCTCTTCGTAATATACGTAAATGATTTGGAAAAAAATGTAACTGGTTTGATTAGTAAGTTTGCAGATGATACAAAGGTTGGTGGATTAGGGACATAAGAGATGGCAGATGGAGTTTAATTTGGACAAATGTGAGGTAATGCATTTTGGAAGGTCTGATAAAGAGAGGAAATATAGAGTAAATGGCAGAACCCTTATGAGTATTAATAGGCAGAGGGATCTGGATGTACACGTACACAGGTCACTGAAAGTGGCAATGCAGGTGGAGAAGATAGTCAAGAAGGGATACGGCATGCTTGCTTTCATCAGCTGGGGTATTGAGTTTAAAAATTGCCATTTTACAGCTTCATAGAATCTTAGGCTACAATTGGAATATAGTGGGATAACCCTGAAATTATAGGCCAGTGAGTTTGACGTCAGTGGTAGGGAAACTGTTGGAGAAGATTCTTAGAGATAGGATGCATATGCACTTAGAGTGTTGCGATCTGATTAGGGATACGCAGCATGGATTTGTTAAGGGGAGGTTGTGCCTTACGATCTGGTAGAATTTTTTGAGGAGGTGACAAAAACAGTCGATGAAGGACGAGCTGTTGATGTTGTCTATATGGATTTTAGTAAGGCGTTTGACAAAGTCCCTCATGGGAGGTTAGTTGAAAAGGTCAAGGCTAATGGATACAAGGACAAGTATCTAGATAGATAAGTAACTGGCTTGGTAATAGGAGACAGAGAGTAATAGTGGAAGGGTATTTTTCTAGCTGGAGGTTGGTCACTAGTGGTGTGCCGCAGGGCTCGATACTGGGATCTCTTCTATTTATAATAAATATAAATGACTTGGAAGAGGGAGTAAGTGGTTTGATCAGCAAGTTTGCAGATGACACAAAGATGGCTGGACTTGTGGATAGTGAGGAACAGTGTCGGACAGTACAGCAGGACATTGGGCAGATATATGGCAGATGGAATTTAATCCTGATAAATGTGAGATGATGCATTTCGGGAGAAAGACTGTAGGGAGGAGTTATGTGATAAAGGGTAGACCTATCAGGAGTATAGAAACGCAGAGGGACCTGGGGGTGCAGGTGCACAAGTCTTTGAAGGTGGCAGAGCAGGTGGAGAAGATTGTGAAGAAACCTTATAGTATGCTAGCCTTTAAAGGAAGGGGTATAGAGTACAAGAGCTGGAGTTTAATGTTGCAATTGTATAGAACGTTGGTTAGATCTCATTTGGAACACTGCATCCAGTCCTGGTCACCTCACTACCGGAAGTATGTGGAGACCCTGGACAGAGTGCAGTGGAGGTTTACTAGGATGCTGCCTGATATTGGAGGATTGGGTTACGAGGAAAGATTAGGCAAATTGGGCTGTTTTCTTTAGAAAGACGGAGACTGAGAGGAGATCTAATAGAGGTGTACAAGATTATGAAGGGTATAGATAGAGTGGTAAGTTTTTTCCTAGGTTGGATCAAATATCATGAGGAGTCACGGGCTTAGGGTGAAGGGGATAAGGTATAATTCGGATGTTAGAGGGAAGTTTTTCACACAGAGGATTGTGGGGTATGGAACACATTGCCAAGTAAGGTGGTGGAGGCAGGCATGCTGGACTTATTTAAGAGATACTTAGATAGACACATGAGCGGAATAGGGATGGAGGGATATAGAAGACTGATTAAAATTGGGATCATGAGCCTTGGGACATTCCTGGGAATTGCATAAGTTATGCATGTTGTTGATGTATTTCCCTTTTATCCTACGGGTACTTCAGTCCGCCTTGTTGTCCAACAAGGAGCATACACGCAATGGGTTGTGAGAGCTCTGCTCTTGGATTTTTCGAGAGTAGCCTAGTGCTTCATGTCGTTAGTGTACGCTTAAACTGGACCAGTTGATGGGCAACACGACAGCTCAGTGACTATCACTGTTGCTGTGCAGATACAGGGATTTAGGCCGGTATCTGTGGGAGTTTGCACATTCTCCCTGTGTTTATGTGGGTTTTCTCCGAGTGCTCTGGTTTCCTCCCACACCCCAAAGGTGACCTCTTAGGCTGATTGGTGAAACAAATTGTCCCTAAATTATCTCCCCAGTTTGGTTCCAGTGCAGATTTCCATAAACATAGACAAAGGTCATGGGTGGAAGTGGGAAAGTTTAAAATGGCGGCGTGGGCTCGTTGGGCCGAAAGGCCTGTTTCCCCTGCTGAGTTGTTCTTTGTTCTTTGTTCAATTCTGGTCGCCACAGTACCAGAAAGATGTGGAGGCTTTGGAGAGGGTAAAGAAAAGATTTACCAGGATATTGCCAGGTATGGAGGGCATTAGCTATGAAGAGAGGTTGGAGAAACTTGGTTTGTTCTCATTGAAACGACAAGGTTGAGGAGGTGATCTGATAGAAGTCTACAAGATTATGCAGGGCATGGACAGGATGGATAGTCAGAAGCTTTTTATTGGGATAGAAGAGTCAATTACAAGGATGCACAGGTTTAAGCTGTGAGGGGCAAGGTTTAAAGGAAATGTACGAGGTAGATTTTTTACACAGAGGGTGCTGGGCACCTGGATCTCACTGCCAGGGGAGATATTGGAAGCAGATACGATAGTCAGTTTTAAGGGACGTCTGGAAAGTACATGAATAGAATGGGAGCAGATGGATATGGTCTCTGGATGGGCAGGGTGTTTTAGTTAAGTTGGGCAGCATGGTCAGTACAGACTTGGAGGGTCGTAGGGCCTGTTCCTGTGCTGTAAGTTTCTTTGTTTTTTTGTTCTTTGAGGCCATTTGGCCCATCGAGCCTGCACCAACAACAAACCCACCCAGAACTTCTCCCTGTAACCACATGTATTTACCATGCTAATCACCCTGACAATAAGGGGAAATTCAGCATGGAATCATACAATGCAGAAGGAGGCTATTCTGCCCATCGAGTCTGCGCCGACCACAATCTCACCAGCCTCCATCCCGATAACCCCATGCACCTATCTTAGCTCGTACCCCTGACAAGAAGAGCAATTGTGCATGGCCAATCCACCTTACCTGTACATATTTGGAGTGTGGGAGGAAACCAGAACACCCGAGGAAACCCACACAGACAGTGATCTGAGGAAAGGATTTGCTTGGATGAGGTTTCACATTGTGAGTGACTTGTGAATAACCACTATTTAGTTTCCTTCAATCTATTTATGCGGAATGATAAATATCCAAGACAGAATGGCATGCACTTTGTCCTCTGGGCACTTTGTTCCCTGTTCTGTTGCGGCCCATTGGAGCTTTTTGATCACCTGACCTTGATGTCATGGTTACATCATCATTATATTATTATCTAATTAGCATTAACCATTAACTCTTTACTCTACAGGACTTAACAGGGTAGGTAGAGAAACTATCTCCTCTTGTGGCAGAGCAGAAAATGGAAAGACATAATATTGTATTTTGGAGGGAAATCCGGGGGCACATTTTCACACAAAGAGTAACACAAATCCAAAACTCACTGCATCATTCTGACTCAAGTTTGAGATTGAGGTTGACTTTTTTGGGGTAAAGTGTCAAGGGATACAGGGTTAAGGAAGGTAAATAGAATGGAGGTGCATAGTTATGAACTGTTGTATGATGGAGTATATTAGATTCAGTCCACATTCAGGGTTAACTGTTGTAGGTGGTGTTTTCGGTGGTGCCAGTGGTGCTGGTGTTATTGTTGGTGATATTGTTGGCAGTTGTGTTGGTGGCAGTAGTTCTGACACTAGTGCTGGGGTGACAGCGCATTGGTACTAACGCTGTTGTTGGTGCCAGTTGTAGTGTTGTTGTCAGTGTTGTTGGCAACAGCAACAGTGGAGTTGGTGGTGGCAATAGTGGTGTCCGTGGCAATAGCTATGTAAGGGTGGTGGTTCTGAAGTGCTGGTGGGAGTCCTGGTGGTTGCAGTGGTGCTTGCGGTGATGGAAGTTGTGGTGGTTACAGAGATGGTTGCAGTGCTGTTTGCAGTGGTGGTTACAGTGGTGGTTGCATTGGTGGCTGCAGTGACAGTGGCATTGATGGTGACATTCTCACTGGACCAATAATCCAGAGGCCCAGGCGCTGGGGAGACCACATGATGGATTGCTGGAATTTAAATTCAATCGAGAACCATCTGAAATATTAAGCTTGTTTCAATCAATAATGCTGACCATTTAACTATCATTGTTTGTCATAAAAGCACATTTGGTTCACTTTCGGGAAGGAAATCTGTTGTCCCTGCCTAGTCTGGCCTACACAGTGACTCCAGATCCATAGTTAAGTGTCTTAACTGCTCTCTGAAATGGCCAAGACTCACTGTTCAGTTCAGGATTGGGCAACAAACTGCTGGTCTTGGTTCAGGCACATCCAACTGTCTCCAAATATGATTCAAAGACATGCAGGTTAGGGGGATTGGCCATGCTTAATTGCCCCTTAGTGTCCAAAGATGTATAAGTTAGGTGGATTGGTTATGCTAAATTGCCCCTTAGTGAGAAGGAAATGCAGGTTAGGTGGGTTGGCCATGCTAAATTGCCCCTTAGTATCCAAAGATATGTTAATTAAGTGGATTGGTCATATTAAATTGTTGTCTGGTGTTCAAAGATATGCAGGTTAGGGGCATTAACTGGGTAAAAGCATAAGTTTACAGGGATATTTCAGGAGGGGGAGATGGGCTTGGGAACGATGCTCTGTCGGAGAGTTAGTGCAGACCCGTTGGGTCAAGTAATCTACCCCCGTTATGATTCTATGAGATTTCTGCGATCAACAATCATCCTCACATCCTCGGAAGAAATAAAAGTGTATGTCACTGAAGGACGTGAAATAAACTCAGATGGTCTGAATTTCTAGGAAGCAGTAAGATGGAAAGAAGTGAGTGAGAGAGAATGTTCTCACAGCATTTTCCTCTCCCTCCGCGTTTTGCAGTGATGAGAGTGATGTGCCGCTTGCTGGAGAGGGAATCTTATGGTTTCCCATTGAATTCACTCATCACTGTTGGCAAACCCGCAGCAGGGTGTGCACCATCAGTCAGACTGTAAGATCTCTCTGGCCTCACTGGCAGCACATTTTGATGCAAGTCGCAGCAAAATTGAAATGTTTTGCAGCTGGCAGTTTTCAGGATTATTGAAACTGCTTTAATCCAACAAACAGACCAATCATGACCTAACTGAATGATGCAGCAGGGTCAGAGGGCTGAATGGCCTCTGGCTGTTCTTATGAAGTAACCCGTTGATGATGCCCCATGCTGACACCATAGTTAAGAAAGCCCCCCAATGCCTTTACTTTCTCAGAAGACTAAGGAAATTTGGCACGTCAGCTACAACTCTCACTACCTTTTATAGATGCACTATAGAAAGCATCCTTTCTGGTTATATCACAGCTTGGTATGACCCTTATTCTGCCCAAGACTGTAAGAAACCACAAAATGTCATGAATGTAGCCCAACCCATCACACAAACCAGCCTCCCATCCATTGATTCTGTCTACACTTCTCGTTGCCTTGGCAAAGCAACTAGCATAATTAAGGACCTCACGTACCCCAGACATTCTCCCTTCCACATTCTTATATCAGAATAAAATCGGAGGTCATGTACCAAAAACAGTTTTATCCCTGTAGACTTTTGAATGGATCTATCTCACACTAAATTGATCCTTCTCTACACCCTAGCAATGACTGTAACAGTACATTCTGCACTCTCTCCTTTCCTTCTCTATGAACAGTATACTTTGTATAGCTTCTTTGCAAGAAGCAATATTTTCACTGTATGCTAGTACATGTGACAATAATAAATCAAATCAAACCAAATATGCTTAGGTCTTTGGAATGCAGCTTGAACATGAGTGTGTGCCTCGGTAATGAGAGTGCTACCTATTCAGCTGGAGCTTAGATTTGGTGCAATGGTGATTAACAGGAAGGATGTTACAAGTGAGAAGTGACCAGCCAATATAGTGTTACATCATCGTGCTGCAGGAGAAGGGTAGGCTGGCTTGGCTAACTGTACAGGGTGAATCTTTCCTTCAGATGGAACTTGAACATCTGAAAGCGTGTCAGTTGCACAGTGACATATTATTTATTCAGTCAATCGGTTAGACTTGTGAACAGATTCTGGGATGAATGATGCGGTCCCAAACCTTTATAGCAGCAATTCACATTTATGTAGAATGTAAAGTGTAGTTAAATGCCTCAAGGTGAAATACTTCACTGGAGCATTCCCAGACAACATTTGACACCAAGACACTTCTGCAGCTAATGGGACAGATGTTTGAAAACTCTTGCAAGAAAAATTGGTGATGTTTGGGGAAGGAATTCCTAAGGCCTCAGGCCCGGTAGCATCTGCAAACATGGCTGCTATTGACAGAGTGTCTGATGATAGCGTGCTATTGCTATGGATTTATATATGTATATATTGTTTCTTGTTTTTTATGGGGACTGTTATAAAGTTCATCTTTTTTCAACAGTAGGTGGTATGTTCAGAGGGAATGCAGCTCAGATGCTGTGAAAGAAGGATAATTACTCATTTTAGCCACCTAAGTCATAATTTTTCCAACATAAATGCGAGAAACTCGAAGTGATCAGGGCCATAATTGTCCCGCACATGGTCACTTTTTGAGAGAATGGTGGGTTCTGGGAAGAACATGTTGATGAGCCCAGCTGCAAAGCGATGGAAGAGAGCCCCCAGTCTTATAGTGTACTAGGAGATCCTCTCCCCCCACCCCCTCCCCCCCACAGATATTGAAACCACTCCCCCTCATTGGAAGCATGATTTGCCACTCCCTCCCCAAAATTGATCACCAGAATCAGGCCATTGGGTGCTCCCAATGAGTCCCCCATCATGACCTGGCGTGACCCCTTTCATGGTCACCAACATGGGCTCCCCTTTATGACCCACGCTTCATGACCCCGCCTCTACACTCCCCTGCCATTATAATCCTCTCTCACGTGTACTGTTAAGACCTCACCCCTCCATTCAAGCCCCATCCCATTCAGGCCCCGCCTCTTTGATGGAATGGCAGTGCCATCGCAGAAGTGGGCATTGCCGGTGTGCCAGGTAGGCACTGCCAGATATGCACTGCCAGGTGGGCACTGCCCAGCCATGTTCCTGACCACCCCATTGACCTCTGAGTTCCCCGGACATGGCCATCACGCCTGGTCTTCAGTAGTGGATCCAGTATTAATTCTCACAGGGCTTATGTCACACCCTGGATAGTCAGAAGCTGGGAGAATTTGGCATTGAACAGGCTATGCATATTTAAATGTTACTTTAAATTTGCTAAGCAGTTTCATGCTCTTTTTGGGTGTCATCCAGTTTGCTCCAACAGATAGGGACCGGGATGATTGCAAACCATTTGGCATTGGGTGTAAAACTAGTGTTTGGACCCATATGCTACATTTCGGGATCAGTGTGATGTGCACCAGGTACAGCAAGGCTGGAAGATCATCCCCGTAGAGTTTATATAGGAAAGAATTAATGGACATTAGTTTATAAAATAGAAAGATCCCCTGGGGTTTTGGGTTAAACAAATTGAAGGTAGGTTTAGATTGACATAGTCATGCGATAATGTGGTTAATGGGAAAGCTAAGTGTGTAGCAGAAAGAAGCAAGTATATTTATGGTTGCTAAATGTATTTCAAGTGGTTTTTGAGCCTATAAGAAAAACGGTGCTTAGTTGGAACTGAAAGAGTGATAAATTAGACATTAGAGTTGTTCCTTCCCATGTTTACATATCGTTGAACAGGGAATGCTTAAGCTGCTTCATTTGTTAGAGTTGCAATTAAACAATATGATGTATAAAGCTTGTTTCAATAAATTTAATTAGTTCTTAATTTGTGAAATAATCACTCATGGAGTGAAATATCCTAACCTCACATTTATACCCAAATTGAAAAATTACTGAGGTTGCATCTGCTTTCCTGATGTAACTTGGGATTCTGGTCCAGAGCCATATAGAAACTGGAATAAACCGTTGGAGGAATGCAGATAAATCAGGGAGTTGTGGGATTGGAAGAGATTACAGAGCTTTGGAGGCAATGAAAGGACAAGAAAATGAGGATGGGGAGTTTGTAAATTGCAGTTTTGGTGAGACTGGGTGCCAATGGAGGCCAGGGTGAAGGGTGAAGGGGAATCTGGTGCAGGTTAGGAGAGAGACAACAGAGTTTTGGCAAAACTCATGTTTACAGAGGGTGGGACACCAGTCACGTTGAACTAATCCGATTCCCATTGTATGGATCAATTGAAATTATTTATCAGCACCAGCTTTAAAAGAACCTTTGAGAGTATTGATAGGTAGAGGGATCTGGGTGTGTAGGTACACAGGTCACTGAAAGTGGCAATGCAGGTGGAGAAGGTAGTCAAGAAGGCATAGGGCATGTTTGCCTTCATCAGCCAGGGCTTTGAGTTTAAAAATTGGCAAGTCATGTTGCAATTTTATAAAACCTTAATGCTAAACCGCACTTTGAATATAGTGTTCCATTCTGGTTGCCACATTACCAAAAAACTGTGGAGGCTTTGGAGAGGGTACAGAAAAGATTTACCAGGATGTTGCCTGGTATGGAGGGCATTAGCTATGAGGAGAGATTGGAGAAACTTGGTTTGTCCTCACTGGAACAGCAGGAGTTGAGGGGTGACCTGATCAAAGTCCACAAGATTATGACGGGCATGGACAGAGTGGATAATCAGAAGCTTTCTCCCAGGGCGGAAGAGCCAATTAGCCAGAGGCAGAGCTTTAAGGTTGGAGGGGCAAGGTTTAAAGGAAATATACGAGGCAAGTTTTTTACACAGAGAATGGTGGGTACCTGGAACTCGCTGCCAGGGGACGTAGTGGAAGCAGGTACAGTAGTGACTTTTAAAGAAAATGAGATTATTGTTTCAGAGATGCTCCTTGAAGAATCAATTTTAGCCAAAACACTGAGCGAGTTCCCCGCTCTTCTTTGAATATTACTGTGGGGTCTTTACCGTCGGCTGAAGAGGAGCAGATAGAGCCTGGGTTTAGCATTTCATCCAAATGATGGCACCTCTGGACAAATACATGAATAGGATGGGAATGGAGGGATATGGTCCGCGGAGGAGTAGGGGGTTTTAGTACAGATGGGCAGCCCGATCAGTGCATGGCCGAAGGGCCTGTTCCTGGGCGGTAATTTTCTTTGTTCTTTATTCTAAATCTAAGGAAGAGAAAGTTCTGCAATTCTTTAGCACGTTTCCTGACTTAGGTTGTCAGTGGTGTACTTTTGGAAGTGTGGCCACAGTTCCGAGGTAAGAAATGTGGCAGCTAATTTATGCATTACAAAACATGACACACAGAAAAAAAAGTTTATTGTTTCAGCGAAGGTCCTTGAAGGATCAATTTTAGCCGTAACAAATGAGAGAGTTCTCCGGCTCTTCTTTGAATGTTGCTGTGGGATCTTTACCATTAACTGGGGAGCATTGGACCGAGCCTGGGTTCAGCATCTCATCCAGATGATGGCACCTCTGACAGCACAGCACCCGCTCAACGCTGCACTGTCTCCAGTACGTGCTCTAATCTTTGGAACATCACTCACTGAGTGAAGACTGACACGTTGATAAAGTTAATTATCACATTCTGAAGCTGCAAATTCATCAATAACACTCACTGAATATTGTAATTTGCTTTAGTGAATGGCTAATTACCATAAGACCATGAGATATAGGAGCAGAATTAGGCCATTCAACCCATCGAATCTGCTCCGTCATTCAACCATGGCAGATATGATTCTCATCCCCATTCCCCTCCCTAGTCCCTGTAACCTTTGATTGCCTTATTAATCAAAACCTACTATCCATCTCTGTCTTAAAGACACTCAATGACCTGGCCTTCACAACCCTCTATGGCAATGAGTTCCACAGATTCACCACTCTATGGTGAAAGAAGTTCTTCCTCATCTCAGTTTCAAAGGAACGTCCCTTCGCTCTGAGGTTGTGCCTTCAAGTTCTAGTCTCTCTCACAAGTGGAAATATCCTCTCCTTGTCCACTCTATCCAGGCTCTCAGTATTCTGTAAGTTTCATGATGCAAAAGTCATGCTCCCATTGCTGTGTGATCCCACTAAACGTAACCGCAGCAAATGGTAAGGCTTAGATTTCTTCTTTTTAGTGGGATGATTTTTCATCCACCACCCCTCTCCTACAGGCATTGCCTCCCTGCTTTGAAGTTTATTCCACACACACTGGTGCCCCGCAGCCAAGTAGGCAGGCAATGAATCTTGTGGCACTGTGAGTTAGTATCCCTGCATCTGAGCCAGAGGCTCTGGGTTCAAGTTCCATTCCAGAACCTGGTGATCAAGGAAGATGCATCCCAGAATGTGGCTAAATCTACAAATCCTTTCAACATATGTCAAAAGCAGGTGGTAAGAGTGGGAGAGATATGATGGAGCCTCTGCCATCCTTATCCAAATCTCGAGACTGCCGTGCCCATCAATTTGTAGAAGATAGGAGCAGGAGGAGGCCATTCGGCTCTTTGAGCCTGCTCTGCCATTCATCACGATCATGGCTGATCATCCAACTTAATCCTGCTTTCTCCCCATAACCTTTGATCCCATTCACTTTGATCCCATTTACTTTGATCCCATTCATCTACATCTAGCCGCCTAATACACAGAAAATGTTGGGAAAATGTAGCAGGTCTGGCAGCACCCCTGGAGAGGAAAACTGAATTGACGTTTCAAGTTTGTGTGACTCTTCTTCAGAGCTGCGAAAGTGCAGACTTGGAACATTGATGGGTGGCACGGCGGCACAGTGCTTTATGGCGCCAGGGACCTGGGTTCGATTCCTGGCTTGGGTCACTGTCTGTGTGGAGTCTACGTGTTCTCCCTGTGTCTGCGTTGGTTTCCTCTGGATGCTCTGATTTCCTCTCACAGTCTGAAAGATGTGTGGGTTAAGTTTATTGGCCATGATAAATTGCCCCTTAGTGTCAGGGGAATTGGTAGGGTAAATATGTGGGAATAGGGCCTGGGTGAGATGGTGATTGGCACAGACTTGATGGGCTGAAGGGCCTCCTTCTGCACTGTGAGGATTCTATGATGATTAACTCCTATTTCTCTCCTTGCCAAACAAATGCTGGTTATTCCAGCATTTTCTGATTTTATTTCAGATTTCCAGCATCCGCAGTGTTCTATTTTCACTTTTGTGTTAAAAAGTGCACGTTGCCACGGCAACCTGGACTCCCTGAGTGATCTGTAACCCGTCACCTTTCTCTCTCTCTCTCTCTCTCTCTCAGATGAACAATTAGGTAAATGAGTCAGCTTGTTGCTGGAACAACTACAATAGGGAATGGACATTTTTCTCAGGAAGAAGACAAAAATATAATCCGCCAAAAAAATACCATATTTAGCTGACCCCATCACATAAACTGACACCTACAAATAATTTTGTAGCTTCCTGTTTTAAGAAGCAAGTCCGTTTGTTCTCCAGCTGAAATTCATGGATGAACAGGGATATCCACTGCTTGTTGAAGTCTAGGTCTGAGGCATTCAAGTCTGCCAATCCTAACCTACACAAGAAAGCCAGATACGATCTAAGGAGATCCATCAAAGATGCCAGTAAACAGTACTGGACCAAGCTAGAGCCCCAGGGTAGGCACACAGACTCCCACAAACTACGGTAAAACCTGCAAGATATAACAGGCTACAAGATGAACGCATGTAGAATAGGCAGCATCAATGCACCCCTCCCTGATGAGCCCCATGCATTCTATCCCCACTTTGAGTGAGAGGTCAGCAAGAACATGCCCTCCATCCTGGATGAACCTGCATCTGGGGTCACCATTGCGGATGTCAGAACAACTTTTTTGAAGGTGAACCCAGGGAAAGTGACTGGCCCGGATGGGGTATCCAGACGAGAACTCAGATCTTGTGCGGATCAACTGGTGGCAGTATTCACAGACATTTCCAACTTCTCTTTAAAACAATCTGAGGTCACTATCTGCATCATCCTGGTATCCAAGCAAAAACAAGCAGTGTGCCTTAATGACTATCGGCTGGTGGCTCTGAAATCCATCATTATGAAATGCTTTGAAAGATTAGTCATAGCATGAATCAATTCCAGCTTCTAGTCTACCTGGATCCATTACAGTTTGCCTACCGCTGCAATAGATCCACGGCAGACACCATTTCCCTGGTCCTGCACTCAGTTCTGGAACACCTAGATAATAAAGGCACCTATGTCAGACTCCTATTTATTGACTAAAGCTCAACTTTCAGCACCTTATTCCTATGAAACTCATCATCAAACAGGGCTTGGCTCCTCCCTCTGTGACTGGATCCTGAACTTCCCTAATTCACAGACCTCAAAAAATAAGAATAAGCAACAACTCTTCCTCCATGATCATCCTCAACACTGATGCTCCACAAGGCTGTGTTCTCAGCCCCCTACTGTACTCCTTATACACCTATAACTGTGTGGTCAAATTCCCCTCCGATTCAATTTTCAAATTTGCTGATGACACCACTGTGGTTGGGTCGGATCACAAACAATGACAAGACAGAGTACAGGAATGAGATGGAGAATCTGGTGAACTGATGCAGCAACAATAATTTCTCCCTCAATGTCAGCAAAATGGAGGAGATTGTCATTGACTTCAGGAAATGTAAAGGAGAACTTGCCCCTGTCTACATCAATGGGGATGAAGTAGAAAGGATCGAGAGATTCAAGTTTTCAAGTGTCCAGATTACCAACAACCTGTCCCAATTTCCTGATGCCAGCACGATAGTTAAGAAAGCTCTCCAACATTTCTACTTTCTCAGAAGACTATGGAAGTTTGGCACGTCCCCTACAATTCTCACCAACTTTTACAGATGCACCATAGAAAGCATTCTTTCTGGTTGTATCACAGCTTGGTATGGCTCCTGCTCTGTCCAAGACCGCAAGGAACTACAAAGAGTCACGAACGAAGCCCAATCCATTACTCAAACCAACCTCCCATTTATTGATACTGCTTACATGTTTTGCTGCCTTGGAAAAGCAGTCAGCATAATTAAGGACCCTACACACCCCAAACATTCTATCTTCCACTAACTTCCATCAGGAAAAAGATATAAAAATCTGAGGTCACAAACAAACCGACTAAAGAACAGCTTCTTCTCTGTTGCCATCAAACTTTTGTATAGACCTACCTGGGTCAAAGAAAGTTGATCTTTCTTTATGCTTTGGCTATGACTGTAACACTACATTCTGCACTCTCTCTCCATTCTTTCTCTATGAATGGTATGCCTTGGGTTTATAACATGCAAGAAACAATACTTTTCACTGTATACTAATGTATGTGAAAATAATAAATCAAATCAAACTCAAATCAATCAATTGTTCCAAACACGATTTCAGACTTTAATATTTTGTTTTTACAGTTTGCTAGTCCCGCAAATCTGTTGTTGTGTTTGAGTTCTCAAATTCTCCTGAAATTCCCAGTTCATCCCATTCAGTCTGGCCTCTTATCCTGTTCTCAAACCAGCGGCAACTTAACCAAATCCTGAAAGGGTGTTTTTACCCCTCCTCTCAGCCCCTTCAGGCTTAAGTCTTGCCGGGGTGCTGGGTTTCATTGGGCAGCAATGTAGCCTAAATGTTGGGCAGGCTCCCGTCTTGGGCAATGTTGAGACCCCCCCACTCCCTGCAGCTAATTGAGAATCTTGTCATGGCGGATGATGAGCTGGAGGTGACAGTGTCGAGGTGGTGGGATGATGCTGGTTTTCTTCTTGTTCTGGGCCACATTAAGGTACACCAGTACACCAGCCAGGTAGATTGGGCCCTTGGTGCCCACTCTTGGTGGGCATAGTACCCTTTGCACAGGAGCTGGTGGGTGCAGCTAACAGGGAAGCTGGAGATCGGCTCTGGGGAAGTGGGCCTCAGTTTTGGCACTCTCTTTGCCTTTGGTTTTACCCTAACCAGATATCTTTCAATGGACAGCAGTCCCACCTCTGAGGAGGAGGCTATGAACAGGTGCCCAACCCCAAAGACTTGGACACAAACCCAACAATGATTCTCCGGTGCAATACCAAGACAGTACTGCGCTGATGGAGGTGCAATTCTTCTGACTTTAAACCAAGGCATTTGTCCCTATCTTAGTTCAATGTAGAAAAAAATTCACTGACATGATTTGAAAGGAGATCCAACATTTATTTCTCAAATAATGTCAATAAAATAGATTACCCTGTCATTATCATATTTCTGTTTGTGTGCAAATTAGTTGCTACATTTCTTATGTTGCAACTGGAACAATACTTCAAAAATATTTCATTGTTTGTAAAATACTCTGGGGATCCTGAGATAGATACTGTCTAAATATGTATTTGTTTCATTTTATGAATAACATTCTCTGTGATTGTACCTGGGAAATGTTATTTTTTCTTCTCGTACTAAATGGAACAATAGTGTTCATCGAACTCCTACAGTGCAGAAGAGTCAGTGCCAACTCTGACAGAGTACCTTACCAGTCCAACTTGTCCATGCTGCCGAGTTTTTACCTTAAAGCTAGTCCCAATTTTCTGCATTTGGCCCATATCCTTCTATACCATATTACCCATGTAACTGTCTAAATGCTTTTTAAAGGACAAAATTGTACCTGTCTCTACTACTACCTCTGGCAGCT
Source organism: Sphyrna mokarran (assembly GCA_024679065.1). NCBI lineage: Eukaryota > Metazoa > Chordata > Chondrichthyes > Carcharhiniformes > Carcharhinidae > Sphyrna > Sphyrna mokarran. Next base: position 11,741,147 of record JAGIQG010000009.1, read on the forward strand.
CATTTCAGACACTCACCATCCTCTGTGTGAAACATTTGTCCCTCTGGACCCTTCTGTATCTTTCCTCTCCCATCTTAAACCTACGTTCTCTAGTTTTAGACACACCTACCTTTGGGAAAAGATGTTGACTATCTAACTGATCTATGCCCTTATTATTCCTCCTGAACAGCACTGTAGTTGTACCTGCTGTATTGCAGCAGTTCAAGAACAAATGTTGTCTTTGACAGTAACACTCTCGTCCCATGAAATAGTTAAAGAAAAGAAAGTGGCTCATCACCATCTCTCAAGAGCAATTAAAGATTGGGAATAAGTGTTGGCCTTGCCAGCATGCAAACCTCCTCTTGAACAAATAAGAAAGTAACGTTTCTTGGCCTTATTTGTACTCCCTCAGCCCTCCCTTCTCTTATATCCATGCATCAAGCCTCCCCTTAAATGCATCAATGCTATCAGCTTCAACCATTCCATGCGGCCTGAGTTTCCCATTGTCATTATTCTCTGCCGTAAAGTGCTGGCTAATCACTGAAATGTCAATGTGTCGCCGGTGATGCAAAAATAATATTATAACCTCAGCCTTAATCGTTAGAGTGATGGAGTCGGAATCTCACTGACATGATCCAGTGATGAAATGTGCCTTTATTGATCAGGGCTAGCTTCATTACTGATCATTCCTGCTTTGCACAGTTTCACTCAGAGAATGGGTCGGCACATAAATTATTTCACAGGTCTCTTTACTGTGATGAGAATTCAGTAATTATCCAGATTAAATTGTTATCGCTGACCTTTTCCTATAATCCTTTTGTTTATTTAATGACCTTTGTAAACTTGCTGCTCATTTGTTACCTGGGATGGTTTAATTTTGCTGCGCTAAAATTATAGAGTTCGAAAGCAAAATGAAAATCAAGTCGTCATTGTGGGGATTTGTTGTTTGCTTCAGACCGGTTTGCCCAATTCCTCCTATTAATCACACTTCACTTAGCCACTGATAACTGATTCATTCAGCCATGAAGTACACTGCTAGCATATTGTTCAACCCATTCCTCTCTCCCCAGCAACTTATCCTTCAGCTCTGATCTACAGACACGCTCCCTCACCCAGCAACCTGTCTTAGAATCTTGGTAACCTTGCAAGCGCTACATAAATGGAGGTAGTTGCACCCCTGCCTTACTCTGTGATGCTAAATTGTCACTTACTGTCCAAAGATATACAGTTTAGGTGGATTGACCATGGTAAATGCACAATCTTATGGGGATAGGGTGGGTATGGGGCTAGGTGACTTTTTGAGAATCAGTGCAGACTTGATGGGCTGAATGTTCTCTTTTTGCACTAAAGGGCTTCTATTCAATTCTATGAGAGTTCTCCCTGGTCGCTTTCAATCAACATCACACACCCATAAGAAGCAGATGATCTGGTTCTCATTATCCCACTCTAACTCGGCCTTGATCTTTAGCAATGATCCAATCTACAGTTCTGTCAAAAGTTTGGCTCAACTAGGGTTGTGCTTACTGATGGCCGTGTTTTATGTATTGTAACAGGGTGTATGCTTCAAAAGTATCCCACTGGTCTCCCTGGTTTTCCTGCAGAATTTAATTTTCAGGTCTATAGAACAAAGAACAAACAAAAGAACAAAGAACAAAGAACAGTACAGCACAGGAACAGGCCCTTCGGCCCCCCAAGCCTGTGCCGATCATGACGTCTGCCTAAACTAAAACCCTATGTACCATGGAGTGCGTATTCTTGCATTCCCACCCTATCCATCTAGATGCCCCCTAAGTGCTGCTATTGGACCTACTCCCACTCCCTCCCCGGACAGCACATTTCAGCATTCTCTGTGTAAAAGAACGTGCCTTGCATATCTCCTCTAAGCGTTTCCTCACGCACCTTAAACCCAAGTCCCTTCATGCTCGACTTTTCTACTCTAGAAAAGGGCATCTGAATATCCAATTTTTTCTAAAGTTGCTATTGTAACTCCTTCTCCGTTCCCCTCAACACGGGTCCTTTCCAGTGATGCGTTCCGTGTCAAAACAACCAGATGGATGAGATGTGCATCCATCAGCCCCATTGTAACAGGGCCCTGAAAGATCTTTGGATTTGTTTGAACAGCCAAGCCCATATTATCCACAAAATAAAAAGCCAAATGCTGCTCTAAGACCGGAATAAATGCAACAGGAGCAGCGAACTCTCAGCAGGTCAACAAACATCAGATCAGAGAGCAGCAGAAATGTTTCCTTTCATTAGGACTTGAAAAAGCTAAGAGATGGAGAGCTTTGAAGTAAACGCTAGAGTAAACGTAGAGAGCATCAGCGAAAGAACAAAAGAGTAACTATAAATGGTTACAGAATAGCCAAGAGAAAATACAAACAGTAGCTAAGATCTGAAGTCGCTAAATTCAGCATTAATGCTTGCAGGCTGCAAAGTGCTGAATATCTTTAGACTGCTACATTCAAAGCTTTTTCATCTCTCCTTTCAGTCCTATCTTTTATTTTGTTCTGATGAAGCTGCGCACCTGCTGCAGAAATAATTTGGGTGATGTTTTGCCCATCTCTTCCATGACTGCGTTGTCAGGATCAATTCAGGGAGAACAGGCCATTAGCTTATCTCCAGGAAGGCAGGACATTGCCCAGTCAAGCACAGGATGTGAAGGGAGAATCCTCAGTCAGCTTTTTAGAGTTGCCTTCATTTTAGTGCCTGGGTTTTACTGAGGTTCAGGTCTTCTCAACTAATCTTCAGCAGGATTTTTACATCTCATATTGCTTCAGTTTCTTCTGGATGAGCTGGTTGTTCCATTCTCAAATCATGGAACAAAGCAGAAAAAGTCTGCAATTTTCCCTTTTGTAAATCTTTTTAAAAAATTGTGTTATGAGGTGCGACACAGTGGCTAGCACTGCTGCCTCGCAGCACTAGGGACCGCCTTCGATTCTGGTCTCAGGTCACTATATGAGTGGAGTTTCCACACTTTCCCTGTGTCTGTGCGGAGTTCCTCCAGGTGCTCTGGTTTTCTCCTACAGTCCAAAGATGTGCTAGTTAGATGCATTAGCCTTAATTCTCCCCAGTGTCATGAGGATTAGCAGGGCAGATATGTGGTTTTACAAGAATAGTGTTTGGGTAGGATTGTGATGGGTACACACTTGATGGGCCAAATGGCCTCCTTCTGAGCTATAAAGATTCTATGTACAACATTGAACATAGAACATTACAGCGCAGTACAGGCCCTTTGGCCCTCGATGTTGTGCTGACCAGTGGAACAAATCTAATGACCCTCTAACCTAAACTATTCCAATGTTATCTAAATGCCTATCCACTGACTATTTGAATGCCCTTAAAGTTGGCGAGTTCACAACTGCTGCAGGCAGGGCATTCCATGCCCTTACTACCCTCTGAATAAAGAACTTACCTCTGACATCCGTCCTATAATAACCACCCCTTAATTTAAAGCTATGTCCCCTCGTGTTAGCCATCACCATCCGAGGAGAAAAGCTCTCACTGTTCACCCTGTCTAACCCTCTGATCATCTTATATGCCTCAATTCAGTCACATCTTAATCTTCTTCTCTGTAATGAAAATAACCTCAAGTCCCTCAGCCTTTCCTCATAAGACCTTCCCATCATACCAGGCAACATCCTGGTAAACCTCCTCTGCACCCTTTCCAATGCCTCCACATCTTTCCTATAATGCGACAACCAGAACTGTACACAATATTCCAAGTGCAGCCACAACAGAGCTCTGTGCAGTTGCAACATGACCTCATGGCTCCGAAATTCAATCCCTCTACCAATAAAAGCTAACATACTGTTCACCTTCTTCACAACCTTATCAACTTGGGTGCCAACTTTCAGGGAGCTATGCACATGTGCACCGAGATCTCTCTGCTTGTCAACACTAGTCCTTCCATTAGCCCTATATTCTGTACTCCTGTTATTCTTACCAAAATGAATCACCTCACACTTTTCCGCATTAAACTCCATTTGCCATCTCTCAGCCAGCTCTGTGGGCGTCACTGGCTGGGCCAGAATTTATTGCCCATCCCTAACTGCCCCTCAATTTCAGAATGCATTTGAGAGTTTGATTTATTATTGTCACATGTATTAACATACAGTGAAAAGCATTGTTTTTTGCCATCTTTACAACAAAGCGTATTGTTCATAGAGAAGAGAACGAGAGAGTGCAGAATGTTACAGTCATAGCTACAGCGTAGAGAAAGATCAACTTAATGCAAAGTAGGTCCATTCAATAGTCTGACAGCTGCAGGGAAGAAGCTGTTCTTCAATCAACCACATTGCTGTGGCTCTGGAATCACATGTAGGCCAGGTAAGGATGGCAGATTTCCTTCCCTAAATGACATCAGTGAACTAGATGGGTTTTTCCAACAATCAACGATGGTTTCATAGCCATAAGTAGGTGTCTTAATTTCAGATTTTTTTAATTGATTTCAAATTTCACCATCAGCTGTGGTGGGATTCGAACCCAGGTTCTCAGAGCATCACTCTGCGTCTCTGGAATACTAGTCCAGTGACAGTACTACTATGCTGCCACCATCCCTTCAAGGAAGTGATGACAGAGTGTTGCACTGTTAGTGGCACTTAAGTGCTAAGGTTAAGCACTTAAAAAGCAATTTAAGATGATCAGTCGGACTCGCAATATGGATCATTTATGCTTGCTCTAAGCTACACATATTCATACACAGGGGACTTGTCCTCTGCATGCAAAAGAAACATATCCAGGCATTTTTTTGAATGCAACAGAAGTGTGAGAAAGAATAGTTCCCTGTTGCATTCCCCATGGTAATGCCTCAACTAATCAGGTTCAATCATAGAATCTGTACAGTGCAGAAGGAGGTCATTCAGCCCATCAAGTCTGCACTGACTCTCTTTTCAGGGTATCTTACCCAGGCCTTCTCCTCTGCCCTATTCTCATACCCCTACGCGTTTACCATGGCTATTCCTCACCTAACCTACACATTTAGGGATACTAAGGGGCAATGGCAAATTCAACTAATTTGGATGTCTTTGGATTGTGGGAGGAAATTGGAGCACCCAGAGGAAACTTGCGCCTACATTGGGAGAACATGCAAACTCCACACAGATGGTCACCCAAGGCCAGAATCGAATCCGGCCCTGGAGCTGTGAGGCAGTGAAACTAACAATTGTCATGTTGTCAATTAATCATCACCTTTTTATTCATGCAATTTAAATTGTTGCTCCCTTTGAAATTTGGTATTCTTGCATCTATCCTGATGAGTGCCAGATGAAAAGCTTCAATAGCTTGCCTTTTTTTGGCAATGCTTAAGTTCTAATATCAAGCAACTAGTAAATTTTGGTACTGTGGGAATTCCTGCCCACAACTATGAGACATATCTCTGGAGGTAATGTAGTTCTCTCAATTTCATGAATGGAGATTTATTATTAGCTAGTGTTCTGCCTCTGACTTATTAAATTTATTGGTTTCCAGTATTGAGAAATGTAGGTAATTCATTGTGGCACTAAAAATAGGAGTTTACACGAGAAAGACTCCATCGTGCATTAAGGGTTACTGGCAGGAATGACATCCATCTATTACTAGAACATAGAATCCTACAGTGCAGAAACAGGCCCTTCAGCCTATTGAGCCTGCACCGAACACAATCCCACCCAGGCCCTACCCCCATATCGTATCTACTAATCCCTCTAACCTATGTATTCCTGCTTACTAAGGAGCAATTTCTTAGCACGGCCAATCAACCTAACCCGCACATCTTTGGACTGAGGGAGGAAACCAGAGTACCTGGAGGAAACCCACGCAGACACGAGGAGAATGTGCAGACAGTGACCTGAGCCGGGAATCAAACCCAAAACCCTGGAGCTGTGGAGCAGCAGTGCTAACTACTGTGCTACCATGCCGCCCAGTATTTAAACGACAGGGGATAAGCAAATGCAAGACTGGGATGTTTGAATGGACACTAAATTTGTTCAAACAGGCTACCCTGAGAATCAAAGCGCAATAGTCATTATGCTAATTTAAAAGATATTGAAGATGGAGTTGTACTGTATGGTTTCAATGAAAACCTAGGTAAGCCTGGTAGTAGCGATATGATCGGCACAACGTGTGGGCCGAAGGGCCTGTTTATGCTGTAGTTCTTCTGTGTTTCTAAAACACCGTGGGCGGCACTGTGGTACAGTGTTAGCACTGCTGCCTCACAGCGCCAGGGACGTGGGTTCGATTCCCAGTTTGGATAACTTTCTGAGTGAAGTTTGCACATTCTTCCTCTCTCTGTGTGGGCTTCCTTCGGGTTCTTCAGTTTCCAGTTTACTGTGGTAGTGGCCCATTTTGGCAGGACCAATGGGATGAAGGAATACAATATAAAGGGTAGGAGTCTTAGCAGTGTTGAGGAGCAGAAGGACCTTGGGGTCCGAGTCCATAGCACTCGTAAATCGGCTTCGCAGGTGGAGGGTATAGTTAAGAAGGGATATGGTGTGCTGGCCTTCATTAATCGAGGGATTGAGTTTAGGAGTTGGGAGGTAATGTTGCAATTTTATAAGATCGTTGTCAGACCCCACTTGGAGTACTGTGCGCATTTCTGGTTGCTTCACTATAGGAAGGATGTGGAAGCTATTGAGAGGGTGCAGAGGATGTTGCCTGGATCGGAAGGCTTGCCTTATGAAGATAGGTTGAGAGAGCTAGGCCTCTTCTCCCTGGAGAGATGAAGGTTGAGAGGCCACCCGATAGAGGTTTATAAAATGTTAAGAGCAATAGATAGGGTGGATTCTCAGAGGCTATTTCCCAGGGCTGAAATGGTTGCTACGAGAGGACACAGGTTTCAGATGCTGGGGAGAAAGTATAGAGGAGATGTTAGGGGTAAGTTTTTCACTCAGAGGGTGGTGAGTGAATGGAATTGGTGGAGGTGAACTCGCTGGGGTCTTTTAAAAGACTTCTGGATGAGTACATGGGATTTAATGGGATTGGGAGTTACAGATAGTTCTATGGCCTGGTAGGTATAGATATGATCGGTGCAACTTGTGGGCTGAAGGGCTTATTTGTGCTGCAGTGTTCTATATTCTATGTGCAGGTTAGGTGGATTGACCATGCTAAATTGCACCTTAGTGTCCCAGGATGTGTAGGTTCAGGGGATTAGCCATAGTAAGATGTGCGAGGTTATGGGGATAGGGCCTGGGTAAGATACTCTGTCAGAGATTAGTGCAGACTCGATGGCTGAACAGTCTCCTTCTGCACTGTAGGAATTCTATGACTCCATGATCTCAGGAGGTGCCAATGAAATCATTTTGAATTCCTTGTTGCTACATAGAAAATGCAATATCCAACATGGACACAATGAACTCCCACCGTAATGTGGTCATGACTGGATAATCTAGTTTTGTGATGTTTTGAAGTTCATTTATTAGTGTCACAAGTAGGCTTACATTAACACTGCAATGAAGTTGCAGTGAAAATCCCCTAGTCACCACATTCCAACATCTCTTTGGGGACACTGAGGAAGAATTTAGCGTGGTCAATGCACCTAACAAGCTCATCTTTCAGACTGTGGGAGGAAACCAGAGCACCCGGAGAAAACCCACGCAGATATGGAGAGAACGTGCAGACTCCACAGAGATAGTTACCCAAGCCGGGAATCGAACCCAGGTCACTGGCACTGTGAGGTGGCAGTGCTGACCACTGTGCCACAATGATACCTGTAAAGTTGATTGAGGGTGAAAATTGGTGAGGTCATCCAGGACATCCCCCAGCCCCGCACTTCCTTCAATACTGCTTCATAGAAAATTACAGCTCAGAAACAGGCCTTTTGGCCCTTCTAGTCTGTGCCGAACCATTTTTTGCCTAGGCCCACTGACCTGCACTTGGACCATATCCCTCCCCACCCCTCTCATCCATGAACCCGTCCAAGTTTTTCCTAAATATTATAAATGACCCTGCATTTATCACTTTATCTGGAATCTCATTCCACACTCCCACCAATCTCTGTGTGAAGAAGCCCCCCACCCCCGCCAATATTCCCTTTAAACGTTTCTCCCTTTACCCATGCTCTCTGGTTTTTTTTTCTCCCCTAACCTCAGTGGAAATAGCCTGCTTGCCTTCACTCCATCTATACCAGAGAGTGGTTATGGGGGATTGCTTCTCTGAGTGGAGGCCTGTGACTGGTGGTGTGCCGTAGGGATCGATGCTGTTTGTCTATTGTTGTTTGTCATCTACATCAATGATCTAGATGATAATGTGGTAAATTCGATTAGCAAATTTGCTGATGATGCAAAGATTGGAGGTGTAGTGGACAGTGAGGAAGGTTTTCAAAGCTTGCAGAGAGATTTGGACCAACTAAAAAAATGGGTTGAAAAATGGCAAATGGAATTTAACGCAGACAAGTGTGAGGTATTGCACTTTGGAAAGACACTCTGGTCTTCAAGAGGAACAATCTTATCCTCACTCTCTTTTTGCTCCTTACATACCTAAAGAAGTTCTTTGGATTTTCTTTCTGTCTGCCAAAGCAACCTCATATCTTCTTTTAGCCCTCCTGATTTCCCTCTTAAGCAGCTTCTTGCCTTTTTTATACTCCTTGAGCATCTGATCTGTTCCTTGCTGCCTATACATTTCATAAAACTCTCTCTTTCTCTTAATTAGTTTTAAAATCTCCCTCGAGAACCAAAGTTCCTTATTGCTATTTACTTTGCCTTTAATCTTGATAGGAACATACAAACTCTGCTCTCTCAAAATTTCTCCTTTGAAGGCTTTCACTTTCCATTTACATCCTTACCAAAGAGCAGCCTGTTCCAATCCATTCTTCCCAGATCCCTTCTCATTTTATCAAATTTGGCCTTTTTCCAGTTCAGAACTTCAACCTGAGGACCAGATCTATCCTTATCCATGATCAGGTTGAAGCTAATGGCATTATGATCACTGGACCACACTCACATCCATCACCTGCCCTAACTAATTTCCCAATAGGAGATCCAATATCTCATCCCTCTCTTGTTGGCACCTCTATATACTGATGTAGAAAATTCTCCTGAACACATTTTATAAATTCTACCCCGTATAAACCTTTAACAGTATTCCACAGGATCTTTTACATCCATCTGAGCGGGTAAGCAGGGTATGAAGTTATCCCGACAGTGCGGCACTGCCTTGGTATTGCAGCAAGCTGCCAGAGTGGATTATGTATCTGGTTCTAGTCTCCCCCGTGGGGAGACAGTCTCCACCGGTATCCATTGCATCGAGTCCTTTCAGGGTGACAAGTCAATCCCGCAACAAGTCAATGCCTTCATTGGAAATGGCAGGTTCTGGGAGCTCATACTTGTTGCTATCATGACTTGAGCCATCAGGTAAAAAGCTCAAAAGTAAGATTCGAAAGGGCAATGCAAACTCTTCAGTTATGAATAATAATCTGCTTCAAGGATTCAATTTTTTCTTTTCTTGTTCATTTGTGGGACATAAAGTCACATAGAAGTTTACAGCATGGAAACAACTTCGGCCCAACTATCCATGCTGCCCTTTTTTAACAACTAAGCTAATCCCAATTACCTGCATTTGGCCCATATCCCTCTGTCGTATCTATGTAACTGTCTAAACATCTTTTAAAAGACAAAATTGTACCTGCCTCTACTACTACCTCTGGCAGCTTGTTTCAGACATTCACCACCCTCTGTGCGAAAAAAAATTGCCCCTCTGGACCTTTTTGTATCTAACCCCTCTTCACCTTAAACTTATGCCCTCTAGTTTTGGGAAAAGATATTGATTATCTAACTGATCTGTGCCCCTCATTATTTTATAGACCTCTATAAGATCACCCCTCCACCTTCTATGCTCCAGAGAAAAAAGTCCCAGTCTATCCAGCCTCTCTGTATAACTCAAACCATCGAATCCCGGTAGCATCTTGGTAAATCTTTTCTGCACTTTTTCTAGTCTATTAATATCCTTTTTATCATAGGGTGACCAGAGCTGTATCCAGTATTCCAAGTGTGGCTTGTACAACTTCAAAAAGATGTCGCAACTCCTGTTTTCAATGTTCTGACCAATGAAACCAAGCATGCTGAATGCTTTTTCACCATCCTGTTCAGCTGTGACTCCACTTTTGATGAAGTATGAACCTGTGCCCCTAGATCTCTTTGTTCTGTAACTGTCCCCAGTAACCTGCCATTAACTGAGTAAGTCCTGTCCTCGTTCAACCTACCAAAATGCATCACCTCACATTTATTTAAATTAAACTCCATCTGCCATTCATCAGCCCACTGGCCCAATTGATCAAGATCCTGTTGCAATTGAACATAACTTTCTTCACTGTCCACTATGCCACCAACCTTGGTGTCATGTGCAAACTTACTAACCATGCTTCCTATATTCTCATTCAAATCATTAATATAAATGACAAATAACAATGGACATGATGTACAGATGCTGACGTTGGATTGGGGTGGTAAGAACTCAGTAAGAATTTAGCAACACCAATTTATAATCCAACCAATTTATTTGATAGTAAAAAAGTGAGCTTTCGACTCTTGTGTCTTCTTCAGGCAAATGCAGACCAGAACACTGCATTTGCCTGAAGAAGACACAAGAGTCGAAAGCTCGCTTTTTTACTATCAAATAAATCGGTTGCATTATAAATTGGTGTTGCTAAATTCTTACTAAATAACAATGGATCCAGCACCATCCCCTGAGGCACACCACTGGTCACAAGCCTCCAGTTTGAAAAACAACATTATACAATCACCTGTCTTTTGTCATCAAGCCAATTTTGTATCCGTTTAGCTACCTCACCCTGGATTTCGTGAGATTTAACCTTATGCAACAACCTATCATGCAGTACCTTTTCAAACGCCTTGCTAAAATTCATGTAGACAACATTAATTGCACTGTCCTCATCTATTTTCTTGATTATTCCTTCAAAAAACTCAATCAAATTTGTGAGACACGATTTTTCACTCACAAAGCCATGCTGACTGTCCACAATCAGTCCTTGCCTCTCTAAATGCCTGTAGATCTTGTCTTTCAGAAAATCTTCTAACAACTTACCCACCACAGATGTGAGTTCACTGGTGTATAGTTCCCAGGCTTTTCCCTGCAGGCCCTTCTTAAACAAAGGACAATATTTACAACTCTCCAATCTTTAGACACTTCAATTGTGCCTAAATATTTCTTCTAGGGGATCCAGAATTTCCTCCCTAGCCTCCCACAATATTCAGGGGCTTTATTTTCGTGGATGCACTTTAAAACTTCCATCATCTCCTTCTCTGTTATATGTACACTCCTCAACACATCACTATTTATTTCCCCAAGTTCCCTAACATTCATGCCTTTCTCAACAGCATACTGATGAGAAATATTTATTTAGGATCTCACCCATTTCTTGAGGATCCACACACAGATGACCTTGTTGATCCTTAAGATGCCCTATCCTCCACTTAGTTACTCTTTTGCCCTTTATGTACTTATAGAATCTCTTTGGATTCTCCTTTGCCTTATCTTGCTAAAGTCATGGATGTTGCTGACTGACCAGCATTTTTTGCTCATCCCTAGTTGCCCAAGGAAGTCAACCACATTGCTGTTGCATCTGGAGCCATATGTAGACCAGGTCAGATAAGGACGGCAGGTTTTCTTCCCTAAAGGACATTAGTGAACCAGATGGGTTATTCCGAGAATCGATAATGGTTTCATGGTCATCATTAGATTCTTAATTCCAGATTTTTTTTTTATTGAATTCAAATTCCACCATCTGCTGTGGCAGGATTCGAACCTGGATCCCCGGAACATTGGCTGAGTTTCTGGGTTAATAATCTAGCGTTAATAGCAATAGGCCATTGACTCTCCTTTTCCAGGATGACGTAATGTTGTGTGAATGTGGACATGTTATTTCAATGCTGAATCAGTGTTTAGGTAACAGGATTAGTTTTATTAGTGCTTGACACTGGATGTTATTGAATGGGGAGCGATGCCAAGGCAAAGCAGAGATGAAAATAGTCTGACTGACTGCTCCACATGAGACATGAGTTACATGGCCTGTTATCCGTACCACTTACTTCATTCACTGCTTTGCAAAATCTGTTTGAGTTCTCTTCCCCCGTGAACAAGTACCTCCTGCTTCTCACTTGCTGAATGAATCAGTTTGGCTCAGAATCAAGAACCTCTGTGTTCAAATCTCACTCTGGGATTTGAGTGCATAATCTCAGTTGACACTTTCGTACCTCATAGAGGGAGTGACACACAGTTAGACATGCTTTGTTTCATCTAACAGAAAGAGTGAAATGCTTCTTAAAATTTTTCCATGGGATGTATGAGAGAGAGAGAACATCAAAACTTCCCATGTGCAACATTGTTATTGGGCAAATGAAACACATAAGGAGGTTTCTGGGTCAGCTGAACAAAAGATCATAAAGGTTGAGTGGGGGGAGTGGAGGTGGAGACATTTAGGGAGGAAATTCCAGAGCTTAGAGCCCAGGGAGTAAAACACATGGCAGAAAGAAAATTGGGAATTTTTAGAAGGCTGGGATTGGAGGAGCACCAAGAACTTAGGTTAATAACAATGTACAAAGAACTGTATAGCATAGAAAGTGGCCCTTCGGCCCAACTAGCCTGTGCTGACACATGACACCTTTTTAATCTAAAACTCTTTTGCCTCTACAGGGTCCGTATCCCTCTATTCCCTGCCAATATCTGTATCTGTAAAGATGCCTCTTAAATGTTGCTATTATATCTGCTTCTACCATTTCCTCTCGCAGCGCATCAAGGCATTTACAGCCCTCTGTGTGAAAAACTTGCCTCTCACATCCCCTTTAAATTTGACCCCTTTTACCTCAAATTTATGTCCCATAGTAATTGACATTTATATCCTGGGGAAAACCTCCAACTATCCATTCTATGCATTTCTCTTATAAGCTGGTGAACTGGAATGAATGGGTATGCAGGGCAAACTCTCCACTGGTTAGAGGCATACCTGGGTATATAAAGAGATGGTTGTGGAGGGTCAGTCATATCAGCTCCAGGAGTCCCTGAGGGTAGTGTCCCAGGCCTAACCATCTTCAACTGCTCCATCAATGACCTTCCCTCTGTCATAAGGTCAAAATTGGGGGATATTCACCAATAGTTGCACAGTGTTCAACATCATTCACGATTTCTCAGATACTGAAGCAGTCCATGCTCAAATGCAACAAGATCTGGACAATATCCAGGCTTGGGCTGACAAGTGGCAAATAACATTCATGACACACCAAATGCCAGCAATGACCATCACCAATAAGAGACACTTTAATCACCTCCCTTAACTTTCAATGGTGTAACCATCATTGAATCCCTCACTATCAACATCCTTGCATTGCCATTGACCAGAAATTCACCAGGACTCACCACGTAAACATAGTGGCTAAAAGAGCAGGTCAGAGGTTAGGAATACTAGAGCAAATAACTCACCTCCTGACTCCCCATGGCCTACCCATCATCTACAAGGCATAAGTCAGGAGTGTGACGGAATATCCCCCATCTGCCTGGATGGGTGCAACTCCAACAACACTCAAGAAGCTTGACACCATCCATGACAAAGCAGCCCGCTTGGTTGGCACTACACCTACAAAACATCCACTCCGTCCATCACAGAAACTCAATAGCAGCAGTGTATACCATCTACAAGATTCACCAAAGATCCTTAGACAGCACCTTCCAAACCCATGACCTCAAAAGACAAGGGGCAACAGATTAATGGGAACACCACCACCTGCAAGTTCCCCTCCAAGCCACTCACCATCCTGACTTGGAAATATATCGCCGATCCTTCGCAGTCGCTAGGTCAAAATCCTGGAATTCCCTACTGGAATTGTGGATCAACCTGCAGAACATGGACTTCAGCGATTCAAGAGGGCAGCTCACCACCACCTTCTCAAGGGCAACTAGGGATGGGCAATAAATGCTGGCCTAACCAGCGATGCCCATATCCCACAAATGAATAAAAATAAACTCCTATTAGGTTGCCCCTCAGTCTCCTACATTTAAGTGAAATGACCTAAGTTTGTCCAATCTTTCTTCAAAGCTAATACCCTCCAAACCAGGCAACCTCCCGTAAACCTTCCGTCACTTTTCTAAAGTCTCCACATCTTTCTGGTAGTGTGGTGGCCAGAACTGTCCACAATATCCTAAATGTGGCTGAACTAAACTTCCATACAGCTTGCAACATGACTTGACAGTTTTATACTGAAGATAAGTATTGCCACACACCTTCTTGGCCACCTGTTGCAATCCTCTCACAATGAAGTCCATTCTCTAGTTGGTGAGAGCAGTTGCTACAAACTGGGGAAAGATGAGGGCATTATTCTTAAGTGTATGCAAGAATCGGTTTCCGCCTGTATGAGTGTGGAGGAAGGGGGAGCCTATATCTCCTGGGATTTGTGAATAAATCTATGTTTACCAAATCATTGAATCCCTACAGTGCAGAAGAAGGCCATTCAGCCCATCGAGCCTGCACTGACAACAATTCCACACAAGCCCCATCCCCTGTAACCCCAACATATTTACTCCGCTAGTTCCCCCTGACACTAAGGAGAAATTTAGTATGGCCAATCAACCTAACCTGCACATCTTTGTTAAAGAAAGATTAGCCTCAGTTTCCTCATTTATTGAGTGAATGACTAATGAAACCTTGATGGGTTTTAGGGCTAGAGGAGAGTACAGAAATTGGGGGAAATGGGATCTCGGAAGGATTTGAACATGGGAGGATTTTAAAGTTTGAAGTGTAGTCAGCCTAGAAGCCAGTTAGGTTTGCTAGTGCATTGATGCTGGGTGAATGGGATTTGACACCGTTATATAAACAAACCAACTTGCCAATCATTCCATCATAGTTGTGCGTGTCAGAGTTTACTGTGCATCCATAGGATCCTGTCGATTCCACACTGTGGAGAAGGAGGTCATCTGGCCCATCGAGACTCTCCAACAGAGCATCCTACCCAGGTCCACCCCCACCCTATCACCATAACCCACATATTTGTCTCACCCCTAACCTACACATCTTGGGTCACTGTGCTAAATTCTCCCTCAGTGTACCCCAACAGGTGCCAGAGTGTGGCGACTAGGGGATTTTCACAGTAACTTCATTGCAGTGTTAATGTAAGCCTACTTGCGGCACTAATAAATAAACTTTGAATTTTTAGCGTGTGGAGAATTTAGAAGCTCTCACCCGATGTTGGTGGAAAGCTATGTCCTTAGGCTGTGACGTATGTTGTACCAAATCAAATTCTTTGCACCCTCCCACTGCCACCTTCAGGTACTCTATCACACGTTATTGTGTTGTGAAAACATGTGAGCACTTCACACAATGAATTAGCTCTGGAATCTGACTGCTGTTATAAATCAATTAATCCAAAACAGACTCAGGTCGGTAATGACAGCAATGTAGATGTGGATTAATACCACAGATTATACGTGTATTGCCTGCTGACTGTCGCTTCACCAGCTCCACACTACCCTCAGTGTGAAGTTTAATATCTTTCAAAAGGCGGACAAATTACCTTTTCATTAGAACATAATGAAATCAGAGCGAACAATTAAATCTGTGTGGCAGGATAACAATGCCTCGCAGAAAAAAAAGGCCAAATCTAATTTATAAAAAAACTCCTTTCCGCTGGGTATGAATGTACATTTCAATTGCCCAGTGCAGGGCTCTGTGTTGGCTGCCTCCATTATTAAGCTTCAATGACACAACAACACAAGGGCAGTCAGAGATGAAGCCACCCCCTTCAATCACATAGTTTCCCACACACTCCCCACTGAGTCTGAAACCATTCAAACTCCCTCTTTGTCAAGGTGCCCCTGTTTGCTTTGAGCAGTAACATTGTGGATGGGCAAGCAATATTTCTTTATTTAATTTATGTTCTTTATTAGTGTCAGAAGTAGGCTTACAGTAACACTGCGATGAAGCCTTCCCTCAATCTTCCCCAATAGGTGTAGACAAAGGTCATAGGTAGAGGAGGGCACTCATAATGTTAAAATGGCGGCACGGGCTCGTTGGGCCAAAGAGTCTGTTCCTGTGCTGTATTGTTCTTTGTTCTTTAAAAATCCGCCAGTCGCCACACTCCAGCGCCTGTTCGGGTAGATTGAGGGGGAATTTAGTATGGTCGATGCACCCTAACTAGCACGTCTTTTGGACTGTGGGAGGAAACTGGAGCGCTTAGAGGAAACTCATGCAGACATGGGGAGAACATGCAATCTCCACACAGGCAGTAACCCAAGCCAGGAATCGAACTCGGGTCTCTGACGTTAGTAAGTTAGGAGTAGAAGGTGGCCTTTCATAGAATCATAGAATCCCTATAGTGCAGGAAAGAGGCCATTCAGCCCATTGGGTCGAACTGACCACAATCCCATCCAGGCCCTATTCCATAACCACATACATTTACCTTACCTAGTCCCCTGACACAAAGGGGCAATTTAGCCAATCCAGCTGACCCGCACATCTTTGAACTGTGGGAGGAAACTGGAGTACCTAGAGGAAACCCACACAGACATGAGGAAAACATGCAAACTCTACATTGACAGCGACCCAAGTCGGGAATCGAACCCGGGTCCCTGGCATGGTGAAGCACCAGTACCAGTGTGCTACCCCTTCAGCACCGCCGACTAGTTCTGGCATTCCTTTTGTCCATTTATGGAATGTCGGCTTTGTTGACTAGTCCAGCTTTTATTGGCCATCCCTAATTGCCCTTGAGAAGGTGGCGATGAGCTGTCTCCTTGAATCACTACAGTCCATGTGGTGTAGGTGCACCCACAATGCTGGTAGAGATGGAATTCCAGGATTTTGACCCAGCCACGGTGAAGGAGTGGCTGATATATTTCCATGTCAGGATGGTGAGTGGTTTGGAGAGGAACCTGCAGAGGGTGGTGTTCCCAGATATCTGCTGCCCTTGCCCTTCTAGACGGCAGAGGTTGAGAACGAGCTATCCAAGGAGTTTGGTTGATATTTGTACCTGCCATATATGTTGCAGTTTCCATTCCTCACATTGTCTCATCTCTATCTGGGTTTCATTGCTATTCATAGAACTTTCCTGCAGAGAAAGGGGAGACACAGTCCATTTTTGATTTGATTTGATTTATTATTATCACATTATTGGGATACAGTGAAAAGTACTGTTTGGTACATGCTGTACAGATAAAGCAAACCATTCACAGAGTACATTAGGGAGAAGGAAAGGATGTGGTGCAGAGTGCAGTACTGCAGTCATAGCAAGGGTGCAGAAAAAGATCAACTTAATATATGATATAACCATTTAAAGGTCTGATAGCAGCGGGGAAGAAGCTGTTCTTGAGCCGGTTGACACGTGACCTCAAACTTTGTATCTTTTTCCCGACTGAAGAAGGTGAAAGAGAAATTGTCCAGAGTGCATGGGGTCCTTGATTATGCTTTTCCGAGGCACAGGGAAGTGAAGACAGTGTTAATCGATGGGAGGCTGGTTTGAGTGATGGATTAGGCTACATTCACGATCTTTTGTAGTTGCTTGCAGTTTTGGGCAGAGTAGGAGCCATACCAAGCTATGATACAACCAGAAAAGATGCTTTCTATGGTGCATTTTTGCCTGTATCAGTTAATTCAAACAGCAAGCTGATCACTCCTACCCCCCACGCCCCCCCCCCACCCTGTTCTTCCTTCACCCTCATTTCTCTAATCTCTCTTTGGAAATTATTATTGAATCTCCCCCACCTCCTTCCTAGGCAGCGCTTTCCTGATGGTAACAGCGTTTAAAAAGATCTTCCCATTTCCTCTCTGCTTTGTTGCTGATTGCCTTCAATCTGTGTCCTCTTGTTACACACACTCCTTGCAGAGGAATCAATTTCTCCTTATTTACTCCACCTAAACTCTGTGTGATTGGGAACACTTCCTATCAAATCTCCTCTTAATCTTCGCTGTTCTAAGGAGAACAATTCCAGCTCCTCTAATCTCTCCATGTGATTGAAGTGATTAGGGACAGTTCTGGGCTGTGGATGATGGCAAACCATTACACTTATTACAGACAGAATTTGTCTGGATTAACTCGGGCTCCTTAGACACAGAGGCTGGAACTTTCTAGCTGTTCGCTTCTTCCAGTCCCACCGATAGTGCACCTTCAGCAGCGTGGAGTACGTTCATCGGCAAACCCCATTAATAATAACAGGACCAGGTAATCCTGAATCAATTGATGGGCCAATCAGGGAATCTTTTCCTTGTATTTTCCCGGGAATGTCAGTTTCTCTGGCACTCCTGAAGGTAGAATGGGGACTAATAGCACTCAGTGCGCTGCTATTCCAATCTTACAACTGTCTACGAGATCACCCCATCTTTCTTCTGAACTCCAGTGAGTACAATCCCAACTGACTCAATCTCTCCTCATCCCAGGAATCTCCCTGGTAAACCTTTACTATAATCCCTTTGGAGCAAGAACATCCATCCTCAAAATGGGAGACCAAGACTGGACAATTCCCGTTCCACGGGAATTGTAAAGGGCGGGGGAGGGGGTAGGTGGCAGACTACGTGAAGGTCTGTTGATCTCAGGCAGGATTTTCCAGTTTTGGGGTGAGCTGGAAAATCTCACCCCAAAACTGCGCATGAGCTCTGAGGGGTGGGATTTTCCAGCGTTTTCTGTTTTCGTTTCAGATTCCAGCATCCGCAGTATTGTTGCTTTTATTTTTATTGCCCTGTTTTATTGGTGTCCCATTTTAAACGTACAAGACCAGTTTGGACTGGCATTCCCCGTTTTTACTGTTTGTTCTTTCTGAGCGGAGTGCAGGAGTGTGGAGTTAGTGTAGAAGACCAGGTGTGATCTTATTAAATGGTCTGGTTCTTCCTCTCGTTTCTGGTATCAGTTTCCATGTTTACTCTGAATAGAGAGATGGGCAGCAGGGAGCCTAATGATTTTTGAATAACAGGTTCTATTGAGAGTCTTTAGCTGAGCACTAGTACAGTGAAGCAGTCAAATCCACACTCACTGGGAGCAAAATCACTTAATTCAAATCACTGTAAACCCTCAGCACTCATGGACTTGAGACAGGTGAATTCTCAGGGCGTGGGCATCAGTAGCAGAGTGTGCATTTACTGCCAATCTCTCCTTACCCAGTTTTGAGTACAACAGAGAGGGTCTCTCAACAGTTAAAAATCAACCCAGCTTTTTATGGCACATAAAGGCCACGCAGGCAGCAGATGTCAGTCGCTGAAGGACACTAAGTCAAGTAGTTGGGTTTTTATGACAATCTGACAGCTTCATGGTTCTTGCACGGATACCAGCTCTTTTTTTTTAATGTCTCGCAATTTTGAACGGAATTAAAATTCGCAAATGAATTAAAAGCCGCAGCGATCTCAGCACACATTCTTGGATTATTGGTCCAGGCGATCTCGACTGTTAGTTCACACAACAACTAATATACCAGTGCTGGAAATAATCGTTAGGTTGCTTCACAGCATCGCAGGCACACATCCAAATGCTGCCAACATTTGTTAGCATCTGTTAAACCAGCAGTGATAATAGGGTGGCATAGTGGTTAGCACAGCTGCCTCATGGTGCCAGGGACCCGGGTTCGATTCCTGGCTTGGGCCACTATCTATGCAGAGTGCACGGGTCTACATAGGTTTCCTTTGGGTGCTCCGGTTTCCTCCCACAGTCCGAAAGATGTGCTGGTTAGGTGCATTGGCCATGATAAATTCTCCCTTAATGTACCCGAACAGGTGCCAGGGTGTGGCAACTAGGGGATTTTTACTGTAACTTCATTTCAGTGTTAATATGAGCCTACTTGTGACACTAATAGGTAAACTTAAACCTAAATGAGATGGTGGTTCTGAAATAAAGGACTTTTCAATGGAAATTGTTCAACTGGAGGTGGATGGTGGAACAGTGGTTAGCACTGCTGCCTCACAGCGCCAGGAACCTGGGTTTGATTTCTGGTTTGGGTCACTGTCTGTGCGGAGTCTGCTCGTGGGTTTCCCCTGGGTTCTCCGGTTTTTTTCCCACAGTTCAATGTTGTTCAGATTAGGTTAAATGGGGCTTTGTTAACTTGCCTCTTGGCATCCCATCAGTTAGAGGAATTAATGGGGTGAATATCTGGGATTATGGGTATAGGGTCTGGCTATAATGTTGAGATGGTACATATTCGATGGGCTGAATGGCCTCCTCCTGCACTATAGGGATTCTAGTAAAGATGGACCTTGAAGATTTTAGGTGATGGGACTGTGACCATTATTTCATGGGATTGTCCGTGGGAAGAAGGATTATTGATTTGCTGTCTTGGAAACAAATGTTCTACGTAATTTGTGTGGATGACTACCTTGTGTATTATCCAAGTACTTATTTTATCAATTCCATCGGTCTATTCTATATTTTATAGAACATGGGCAGTCAATTTTTTCTCTCTTTTGCTGGAATCATTCCCATTCCAAATCTTTAATCTCGGATGTTTTCTGCATATTGATTTGTGAAAAATTGTGTCTTTGGATCATTTGAAACTTATGCATATCTCCCACTATATGAGGTCACTGCACACAACCTATGCCAGGGTTGGATGAACAATGTTCGGGAGGCTAAGCTCTGATATTTTTTATTGTAATTGCAAAGATTTCTCCTCAAAAATTGAAGAAAGCTGGTTGCTTTGGATGCTATCTTCTGAATATGGAGTCCTCATTGAGAACTGTTTTTAAATGAATTCCCAGGAATGGTTGTGTGTCTATCTGTTGGAGAATTTGATTGCAGAATTTAGACTATGTTGGTGGATCTGTTTTATTGGTAATGTTAAGAACCTGAGAACTACAAGTCAGTGAGTCTCAAGTCTGTGAAGGGAAAGTTGTTAGAAGGTATTTTGAAGGACAAGATCTACAGACATTTAGAGATACAAGGACTGATTAGGGATAGTCAGCATGGCTTTGTGAGTGGAAAATCATGTCTCACAAATTTGATTGAATTTTTTGAAGGGGTAACCAAGAAAGTAGATGAGGACAGTGCAGTTGATTTTGTTCACATGGTCTTTAGCAAGGCCTTTGACAAGTAGGTTGTTGCATAAGATTAAATCTCATGGGATCCAGGATGAGGTAGACAAATGGATACAAAATTGGTTTGATGACAGGAGACAGGTGGTTGTAGAGGGTGATTTTTTCAAACTGGAGGCTTGTGACCAGCAGTGTACCTCAAGGGTTGGTGCTGCGTCCACTGTTATTTGTCATTTGTATTAATGATTTGGATGAGAATAGAGAAGGCATGGTTAGTAAGTTTGCAGATGACACCAAGATTTGTGGCATAGTTGACTGTGAAGAAAGTTATCTCCAATTGCAATGGGATCTTGATCAATTGGACCAGTGGGCTGACGAATGGCAGATGGAGTTTAGTTTAGATAAACGCGACATGATGCATTTTGGTAGATCAAACTAGAGCAGGACTTACTCAGTTAATGGTAGGGAATTGGGGAGAGCTGCAGAACAAAGAGACCTAGGGATACTGATTCATAGTTCCTTGAAAGTGGAGTCACTTTCAAGGACAGATGGACAGATTTGTGAAGAAGGCATTCGACATGCTTGGTTTCATTGGTCAGAACATTGAATACAGGAGTTGGGACATCTTGTTGAAGTTGTACAAGACATTGGTAAGACCACCTTGGAATACAGTTCAGTTCTTGTTGCCCTAATATAGAAAAGATATTATTAAATTAGAAACAGTGCAGAAGAAAGAGATTTACTTGGATGCTACCAAGGCTTGATGTTTTGAGTTATAAGGAGAGGTTGGATGGATTGGGACTTTTTTCTCTAGAGCATAGATGATTGAGGAATGATCTTATAGAGGTCTATAAAATAATGAGAGACATAGATCAACTCGATAGTCACTATCTTTTCCCAAAGGTAGGGGAGTCTAAAACTAGAGGGCATAGGTTTAAGATGAGAGAGGAGGGATACAAAAGGGGCCAGAGGGCCAATTTTTTCACACAGAGGGTGGTGAATGTCTGGAACGAGCTGCCAGAGGTAGTAGTAGAGGCAGGTACAATTTTGTCTTCTAAAAAGCATTTAGACAGTTACATGGCTAAGATGGGTATAGAGGGACATAGGCCAAATGTGGGCAATTGGGACGAGCTTAGGGATTTAAAAAAAAGGGCCGCATGGACAAATTGGGCAGAAGGGCCTTTTCCAAGCTGTAAATCTCTACCTCTACAAAGAGAGATTTAAGGAATAGGTTTAGCCAGTAGAAAAGGCTTAGTCAAAAAGGTTGAACAAAGAGTCACCTGGACTCAGAAAGTCAGCTCTTTTCTCTCCTTACAGATGCTGCCAGGCCTGCTGAGATTTTCCAGCATTTTCTCTTTTGGTTTCAACCTCTCCTCAGACATCAGTCCTACCATCCCAGGGATGAGTCTGAAACTTAAGCTTCATCCATGAGAAAAACCAAGAGTTGTTGAAGATAGCAAGGAGGCTGTCTGTGCAAGGGAATCCACAGAGCGATTTAAATCAACAAGCCAACTTTAGAGATTGCCAACTCATGATGCATCTCTTAATCCCCTCAATTTGTTGGTCAATTTGCACATTAATAAGGATGTGAAAATGCCATTGTTTTGTACAGCTGGTATTGGCACGTACTGAATCCTCTAACCTTCAGCAAATCTCAAATTGGCGGCAGTTTTGTCGCTTTTAACTCCTTGAATCCAGGAATTTGCATCTTTTAAATTCACGGGATAAGCTCAACCTCCTGTTTCTTCAGGGTACTGGTGGGTGACAGTAATATGGTGGGATGGCTTTGGCATCTTTCACATTTTCCCATCGCTGTTGAGTCCATTCAGACCATTTGCCTTATTTATTTGCAACCTGATTTCTGCAGTGTAACAAAACGCTGAAAATGGCCAGAGAACTGGACAAAACAGACAGGGAGACACTGGGTGGAATTCTCTGGTCGTGCCCGTCTAAAAGCTGGGAATTCCCACCTGATTCTCAATGGGGTTTCACATTGTCTGCAACCCACCCGCTAAAATTCCAGTGGCAGGCGGGATGGGAGAACTCCAGCCAGTTCCTGCTGCAGGTGCACAAGTCTCTGAAGGTGGCAGAGCAAGTGGAGAAGGTTGTGAAGAAAGCATATAGTATGCTAGCCTTTATAGGAAGGGGTATAGAGTACAAGAGCTGGCCTTTAATGTTGCAGTTGTATAAAACGTTGGTTAGACCTCATTTGGAATACTGCGTCCAGTTCTGGTCGCCTTACTACCGGAAGGACGTGGAGACTCTGGAGAGAGTGCAGAGGAGGTTTATCAGGATGCTGCCTGGTATGGAAGGTCTGAGTTACGAGGAGAGGTTAGGCAAATTGGGACTGTTTTCCTTAGAAAGACGTAGACTTAGAGGAGATCTAATAGAGGTGTACAAGATTATGAGGGGTATAGATAGAGTAAACAGGGTTAAGCTTTTCCCTAGGATGGACTCAAATAGCACGAGGGGTCACGGGCTTAGGGTGAGGGGGGTAAGGTATAATTTGGTCGCTAGAGGGAGTTTTTTCACACGGAGAGTGGTGGGGGTTTGGAATGCGCCACCAAGTAAAGTGGTGGAGGCAGGTACTTTGGAGCTATTTAGGAAATACTTAGATGGGCTCATGAACAGAATGGGAATGAAGGGGTATAGAAAACTGATTTAAAATAGGGATCATGAGCCTTGGGAGTCCCTGGGAAGTGTGTAAATAGATGATGATATTGATGTACTTGTTTTTATCCTACAGGTGCTTTGGTCCACCTTGTTGTCTAACAAGGGGCATACACTCGATGGATCATGAGAGGGCCGCTCTTGGATTTTTTTCGAGAGTATCCTAGAGCTTCACGTCATTAGTGTACGCTTGACCTGGACCATTTGATGGGCAACACGACATCTCAGTGACTATCGCTGTGCTGTGCAGATACATAGATTTGGGCCTGTGTCTGTGGGAGTTTGCGCATTCTCCCCGTGCTTGCATGGGTTTTCTCCAGTTTCCTCCCACATCCCAAAGATGTGTCCTTAGGCTACTTGGCAAAACAAATTCTCCCTAAATTGTCTCAGATTTGGTTTTTAATCCATAATCTATAAACATAGACAGGGATCACGGGTAGAGGTGGGAACATTGGGGTAGTGGCGTGGGCTCGTTGGGCCGAAGGGCCTGTTTCCCGTGCTGTTTTGTTCTTTGTTCTTTGTTCTTCGCTCAGAGGTTCAAGGATGAGCAGGCAAAGATTGAAAGTAATTTGCAAAAGGAACAGATATGATAAAACCACAAGATATAGGAGTAGAATTAAGCCATTTGGCCCATTCATTCTGCTCCACCATGGCTGATACGATTCTCATCCCCATTCTCTCACCTCTTCCTGTAACCCTGATCCTCTTATTGATCAAGAACCTATCAATGTCTTAAAGACTACTTCAGTGACCTGGCCTCTTCTCTGGCAATCAGTTCCACAGATTCACCACTCTCTAGCTGAAGGAATTCCACCTCATCTCAGTTTTAAAGGAGCATCCCTTCGCTCTGATGCAAGGAAATGTTTTCTCACGCAGCGAGCGGTTGGGCTCTGGAATGCGCTGCCTGGGAGTGTGGTGAAGGCAGGTTCAATTGAGGAATTCAGTCGGCCATTAAATGATTATTTTGAGCAGAAGCAACGGCCAGAAATTTCCCCCTCCCGTTTGTGTTTGGTGGGTTTGGCAGCGGGAATGGAAAATCCCATGGAAGGGATTCACACTGACATAATGGCATGACCCGACTCAGTGACATAATGGAGTTCCTGACGTAATGTTGGGAACATCAGTTGGAATTTTCCAGCCTTTTACTTGCTGCCGCTGTTGCCAATGAAGATGGAGGATTTGTTGCTCAGCCAAATCTCTGTCAGCTGCAGCTACCGGAGAATCCCGACTGAGTGAGCAGCCGGAGAATTCCGCTGGAGTGAACAGCCGGAGAATCCCGTTGGAGTGAACAGCCAGAGAATTCCACTGGAGTGAACAGCTGGAGAATCCCATTGAGTGAACAGCCTGAGAATCTCAACTATCATTTCCACATTTAACATCACTATCAGGTCTCTACCTCTCCTGCACCCTACTCCCGCCTGCCAACCCCGCCCAGCCACCACCACCCACTACTCCCCACCCCCCACCCTGCCAGTAAAGAAGCCCATTCGCATCAGCATGAGGGCAGAATGATGTGACTCACAACAACTCTCTGAAAGTGAGCACCTGGTCAACAGACCTCCCTGGGGACAGAAAGTAATGGTCAGGCATTACTTAGGCACCACCCTGGCATTCCTCAGGCACTGCATTCTCACCTGGGACTGCTCTGCAAATTGCCCCGACACTGCCCTCCGGCACTGTCCTGACAGTGTTCAGGCACCACTCCTGATACTACCTGGGATTTCCCCCTGGCACTGCTCTGGCATTCCCCCGGTACTGTCCTGACAGTGTTTTGGCACCACTCCTGATACACCTGAACATTCCCTCCTGGCACTGCCCCCTGGCACTCCCCCCAGCATTGTCCTAATAGTTGATTGGCAGTGTCCTCGGTACTGCCTGGACATTACCCTTTGGCACCGCCTGGGCATTGCCTCCAGGCAAGAGTCTAGGGAAAAGGCAGGGGCATTGTATAAGTCATGGTGCTTGTTTGGAGAGCTAGTGCAGACACAATGGGCCAAATGGCCTCCTTCTGCAGCTGTGGAAATCAAAGAACTGCAGGTGCCTCAATTGGGAAATAAATTCAAAGAACGGTTGAAATGCTCTCACCGACAGAGAGAGAGAGAGAGAGGAGCTGGAATTGGTGTTTCAGGTCAATGGCTTTCTATTGGGAGTGGGGAAGATGTTGGCAGAGGGGTGATGGGTATGGTGTTTGGGGTGGGGTGTCGAGCAGGATGTGGTCAAGGAAAAAGGGCTTGTGAAAGGATGGAGGACAGGAGTGATTAGAAGTTGAAAGAGACGATTAGGACTTGCTGGAATGTGGGAATTCATAGAAATCTAAAAAATCCTACAGTGCAGAAGAAGGCCATTCAGCCCATTGAATCAACACTGACAATAATCCCACTCTATTACCGTAATCCCACATATTTGCCCTGCTGATCTAACCTACACATCCCAGGACACTAAGGGGCAAGTTAAAATGGCTGCTTTGGGAGAATCATGGAATCATAGAATCTCTACAGTGCAGAAGGAAACCATTTGGCCCTTCGAGTTTGTGTCAACCACCATCCAACCCATGCCCTATCCCTATAACCCCATGCATTTACCCTAGCTAATCCCACTGACACGAAGGAACAATTTAGCACGGCCAATAAATTAACCCATACATCTTTCAGACTATGGGAAGAAACCAGAGCATCCGGAGGAAACCCACGCAGACAAGGGGGCAATGTGCAGACTCCACTCAGACAGTCACTCAAACCAAGAAGCTCTAGGTATCTGGGACTATCAGATAGCAGTGCTAATCACAATGCTACTGTACCGTCCCAGATTGCGGCCAGATCACACAGGACTGTACTGAATGATGGAGAAATTTGAGGGGACGAATGGTCTACTCCTGCTCCTAATTCAGATATTCATGTGTTCGAATTCGATGGAGCAAGGCAGTGATATTTGGAACCAGTGCAGAACAAGAAGATGGGTTCAGAATAAATGCTTAAACAACACCCGAGATAAACCTGGACCAGAGGTTGTGATCTGAAGTTGTTAAATCTCAGTGAGAAAGCAGGAAGCTGCAAAATGCCTTCTGCGACTTCAGTTAAATGACTCACCCAGTTATGATTCCCATCTCTGAGAAGCAATCACATAATCTTTTATTACAGGGTCAGGGAACTGCTATAATACAAGGGCAAGGTGCTGTGGATGCTGGGCATCTGAAAAATACAACAGAACATGTTCATTAGCAGATTAAATGTTTCCCTCAGCAGCTGCCCCCTCCCCGCCTCCAGGGTCCTGGGCAAGATAATCTGTTGGAGAGTTGGTACAGACTTGATGGACCGAATGATCTCCTTCTGTACAATAAAGATTCTATAATTCTATGATCACTACTCCGTACCTGCTATGGGTCTCCGCAGTCGAACATGTTCAAAAGTCATTGGTGCATTCTTGCACTCCTGGGGCAGAATTTTATGAAAAGAATATTAAGTGCCCAGCTTGCGTGAAAATGGGAGAGTTGCAAAACCATTTTTTAATCCCGCTCTTGTGCACATAGTGCTTGAAAAATGGGCTAGACTGTTTTGAGCTACTTCAGGCAGTGGATGGGGCTTACTTCGACAACTAGTTTGATCAGGCAGCAGAGGGAGCTAGTGCGCACATACAGACCTCTGTGACTACATATACGCAAGTCCAACAGCCTGACAGAGAGATAGGGAGAGCGTGCACATGCACATACGCACGCATGCGCGCGCGCGCGCACACACACACACACACACACACTCACACACACAGACATTTCAACCAATCCCTCCCCCCACAATTGTGAGGGCTCACACACGCCACATTAACCAAAAATATAACCCGTTACCCTCCCGCTGCCCTAGCCCGATTGCACCTCCCACTCTAATCTGATGCAGAGTGTGCAGTGGGATCCTCTCCCTCCCCGATTGGGCCGGCCCAGCACAGCTCTACCCCTGTAGCCGTGCTCCATATGCACATTACTGAGGCCCCATCTCACATGAGCCTCACTGTTCCTGCCCCTTCGACCACCCCCCCCCCCCCCCCCCACCCTGCCCTGTTTAGACCTGGCCCTCGGCACTACACAGTGCATTGAAGAGGTGCCAGGCTGGCAATGCCAACGTACTCCCTACTTGCCCTCGATCTCTCGGGGGGGGGGTCTGAAAGGTCTTTGGTTCTACTGGCATGGGCAACATGACTGTTCCCCGCTCATGGGGAGCAGGCATTGTCCTCGCTGGGAAGAACCTTTTCTGGTGAAGCCACAAAGGCAAGTGAGCCCAGACGATTAAACATCAAGCTCACTAAACAGATGGAAATGAAAGCTAAATTAAATTTAAATAATTTATTCAGCCTCTGGATGGGAGTGGGCGCAAAGCTGATCATGCCGGAAATCCGGTAAGATTGCAGGAGCTGACAAATTGGATGTTCACCTGATTTGAAGTAAAGTTAAAGTTCACTTATTAATCACAAGTCAGCTTACTTTAATGGCGTTTCTGTGAAACTCCCCTAGTCACCACATCTGGAGCCTATTCGGGTACACTGAGGGAGAACTTAGCGTAGAAAAACCACCTAACCAACTCGGTCTGTGGAAGGAAACCGGAGGGCCCAGAGGAAATCCACGCTGACACGGGGAGAATGTGCAATCTCCACACGGACAGTGACCTAAGCCTGGAATCGAACCTGTGTTGTTGGTGCTCTAAGGCAGCAGTGCTAACCATTGTGTCGCCATGCAGACCAGGGATATGGACCTCTTAACCTTTGAGTAATAGGGTCTTACTATCTATTTTCTCAAAACCCTTCGTATTTTTATGACTTCTGTAATCATAGTATGGATTTTCCACCCCAAACACCATTGGGATCATCAGCTTCCACCAAAGGGCAATAGATGCTGGGCTGTTGAATCTCCCGAGATGAGTCCCTTCACACTGGGGCCAGGAAATCCAAGCTGGATAAATTTATATGATGCTGAGAGGTTATTTGACCCATTGCACCAATCCAGCTTAATCCCACCTTCCGGCTCTTGGCTCTTGTAGCTTGCAGTACTTCAGATGTATCTCCAATCACTTTTAAAATGTTCTGTGGGTTTCTGCCTCTGTCACCCTTTCATGTAGTGAGTTCCAGAATCTCACCACCCTCAGGGTGAAAATCCCATTGAGCCCCCTCTAAGCTTCTCATCCCTAACACAAAATTTATGCCCATTTGTTTAGTCTAAAGTTTATTTATTAGTCACAACTAGGCTCATATTAACACTGCAATGAAATTATTATGAAATTCCCCTAGTCACCACATGCCAGCGCCTGTTCGGATATACTGAGGAACAATTTAGCATGGCCAATGCACCCTAACCAGCACGTCTTTCAAACTGTGGGAGCACACCCCAAAGATGTGCTTTTAAGCTGATTGGCAAAATTGTCCTTAAATTGTCTCCCCAAATTGGCTCCAATGCAGATTTCTGTAAACACAGACAAGAGTCATGGGTGGAAGTGGGAACGTTAAAATGGCGGTGAAGGCTCATTGGGTCGAAGAGCCTGTTTCCTGTGCTGTTTTGTTCTTTGTTCTTGAAACCAGAGCACCTGGAGGAAATCCACGCAGACACAGGGAGAATGTGCAGACTCGCATAGACCCAAGCCAGGAACGGAATCTGGGTCCCTAGCACTGTGAGGCAACATGCTAACCACTATGCCACCTTAGTGATATTCTTGCTAGATAATTAATCTAGAAATTCAGCGAATGTTTTGGTGACTAGGGTTTAAATCCTGCCATGGCAGATGGTGGAATTAGAATTTAATAAAAAATATCTAGAATTAAGAATCTACTGATGACCGTGAAACCATTGTTGATTGTTGGAAAAATCCATCTGGTTCGTGAATGTCCTTTAGGGAGGGAAATCTGCCATTCTTACCTGGTCTGGCCTATATGTGATCGAAGAACAATGTGGTTAACTCTCAACTGCTCTCTGAGGGCAGCTGGGGGTGGGCAATAAGTGCTGGAGCCAATGATGTCCATGTCCCACAAATGAATTAAAAAAAAGTGACTCAGTGACAAACTTTTTAATTGATTTGATTTATTATTGTCACATGCATTGACATATAGTGAAAAATATCATTTCTTGAGCACTATACAGACAAAACATACTGTTCATAGAGAAGGAAATGAGAGAGCGCAGAATGTAGAGTTACAGTCATTGTTACGGTGTAGAGAAAGGTCGACTTAATGCCAGATAGGTCCATTCAAAAGTCTGATGGCAGAAGGGAAGAAGCTGTTCTTGAGTTGGTTGATACGTACCTCAGACTTTTGTATCTTTTTCCCGATGTCCAGGGTGTGTGGAGTCCTTAATTATGCTGGTTGCCTTGCTGAGGGAAGTGTAGACAGAGTCAATGGATGGGA
Organism: Sphyrna mokarran; assembly: GCA_024679065.1. Lineage (NCBI taxonomy): Eukaryota > Metazoa > Chordata > Chondrichthyes > Carcharhiniformes > Carcharhinidae > Sphyrna > Sphyrna mokarran. Next base: position 11,771,088 of record JAGIQG010000009.1, read on the forward strand.
GGCTGGTTTGTGTGATGGATTGGGCTACATTCATGACCCTTTGTAGTTCCTTGCAGTTTCGGGCAGAGCAGGAGCCATACCAAGCTGCAATACAACCAGAAAGAAACTGCGCCGATATGACTCTTTGTGAAGCACTTTGGAACATTTTGCTACCTTAATTGGCGACATTGCTGATATTTTCCTCACAGCCTCATTATCAAAAAGAGAAGAAAAGAAGCGTCTGAAATGCTTTAAGATATCCAACAACGATCAGACCCTAAACCATACTGCTTACTTCAATCATCTGTCGGGATTGATCTGGATATAATCAGCGCCCAGCCCTCTACAATGCCTTATGCTTGTCTTGAATTTGCATGCAGATGACGCAGGGTGGTATTTCAGATGTGCTAATGTGAATCATGTTTCTTCTCTTGGTTTGTCTTTGTGCAATCCCTCGAGTCGGCCCTTCAATGACTAACAATTAAAAAATAATTGATTGGACGGTTAGTTTTTGCTCAGTTGGTTTCTTGCTTCTGAATCAAAATGCAGTGCGTCGAAAACTCTCGACTGTGGGAGGTGCAGTGTTTTAAATGGGAAGGACCCTTTTAGAGGCAAATGAAATATCTCTGTACGCTACTCGGAGGTGGCAAAGAGTGCTGGCTAATCTTCCAAACTGAAACACAGATTATCACCTACTGGGAGATGGTGGTGTAGAATTCTGCTGGGGAGATGGTGGTGCAGCTGTAATTCCACCAGACTTACGGTCCTGAGGCTCTGAGCATAAAAGCTCAAATTCCACCATAGCAGCTGGTGGGATTCAAATTTAAGTCATAGCGTCCCTACAGTTGCCCCTGGTCACTATTCACATTACTTTCATGACAAATCACTTTATGGCAATTTAGGTTAATGTTTTTAATGAATTCAATGTTTTTATCCTACAGGTGCTTTGGTCCACCTTGTTGTCTAACAAGGGGCATACACGCGATGGGTCGTGAGAGGGCTGCTCTTGGATTTTTTTTTCGAGAGTATCCTAGTGCTTCACGTCGTTAGTGTACGCTTGACCTGGACCATTTGATGGGCAACACGACAGCTCAGTGACTATCGCTGTGCTGTGCAGATACATGGATTTGGGCCTGTGTCTGTGGGATTTTGCGCATTCTCCCTGTGCTTGCGTGGGTTTTCTCCGGGCGCTCTGGTTTCCTCCCACATTCCAAAGATGTGCTCTTAGGCTAATTAGCAAAACAAATTCTGCCTAATTGTCTCAAATTTGGTTTTTAATCCATAGATCTATAAACATAGACAGGGATCACGGGTGAGGTGGGAACATCGGGATGGCGGCACGGGCTCGATGGGCTGAAGAGCCTGTTTCCCACGCTGTTTTGTTCTTGTTCTTTGTTCTAATCATAGCATCCCTGCAGTATAGAAAGAGGCCATTCAGCCCCTCCAACCTGCACTGGCAACAGTCCCACCCAGGCCCTATTCCCTTAACCCCATGCATTTACCCCAGGCTAATCCCCTTGACTCCAAGGGATAATTTAACACGGCCAATCCACCTAACCCGCACATCTTTTGCACTGTGGGAGGAAACCGGAGCACCCGGAGGAAACCCACGCAGATATGGGGAGGACTTGCAGACTCTGCACTGACAGTGACTCCAGGCCAGGTCAAGTTAAGCAGGAATTCTCCAGCTATTCACACCCTATTGCTGCTGCTAGTGAAAACAGAGAATTTGGCGGTCAGCCAAAGCTCTGTTCACCGCAGAATCCCACTGGCATGAACGACCAGACAATCCTGCTCTATGTCTCAGGAATCATAGAATCTCTACAGTGCAGAAAGAGGCCATTTGGCCCATTGAGACTGAACTAGCTGCAATCTCACCCAAGCCCTATCCCCATAACCCCATGCATTTACCTTCACTAAGAGGCAACTTAGCATGGCCAATCCACTAACAGCATACCTTTGGACTGTGGGACAAGACCGGAGCACCTGAAGAAAACCCATGCAGACAGGGGGAGAATGTGCAAACTTTACACAGACAGTGACCCAAGCTGGGAATCGATCCCGGGTCCCTGGCATTGTGGGGCAGCACTGTTAACCACTGTGCCACCGTGCCACCCAATGGTGACCATTAAAGTATCATTGATTGTTGTCCCCATTAAGTTCACTGGTGGAAGGAAATCTGCCACCCTTCTCTCATCTGCTATGTGTAAATAAACTGAGATAGTTTAAATTTTTTTTTTTGTTTCTGCATTTGCGTGTTAAGAAGGGGTCGAAAGCCTTTTTGAAATATGCCTGCATTGTACTGAGCGTTTTATGATGTTAAAGCAAATGGGATTTAAAGGGAAAAAAACTAGGCTGTTGCTTAGCAACCAAGGATTACACTGAAACAACAAGAGAATTTGAACTGGAGCCAGGAGAAAACAGTTGTCACAGGTGTTTTGTTGGGCGAGGCTGCTTACCTGAGAGATCGTGTAGAAGCTTGAACGCACACGGTGATCCAGGGCAGAGGAATACTGTAAGGAGAGATTGGTGGAGGAATCATTGAGAAAGCTTGTTTGGGAAATTTCCCCTTGTTTTCAGTTCCAGCTCTGAATGAAGGTAGTTCAATTGTAAAGATTTATTAACCTGGGGTGGGATTCTCCCCCGGTTTTGAGGTGAGTGTAGTCAGAAAATCCTGCCTATGATTTTTACAGTCCTCACAAGCCTCAGTGGTGCCGTTATATTGCTGTGCTGACTGGGATGAATGCTTTTATTTGCAACTTCAGTGATTTAAATGGAGTTGTTTGTGTTTACTCTGGGATTAGTTTTGCAAACCTGCATTGTTAGGAATTCAGTCATGTGTTTTTGGACAGTTTTTGTCTTCAGTTTGGAGTTGCAGGTTTGAGTTTAATTTTTGAAGGGACAGCAAATTAAAAAGAAGCATTTTCCTTCTCTCCCTGTCCTTTCAAAATTTCTCTTGATTAGCAGAAAATAAGATCATGTTTTTTGTGAAGGGTGAAAATTTGCTGTTGTTGGGGGCTGGACCAAAATCTCTCTGGTGTTTTGGGAAGCTATCTTGTCTTCAAATTGTTTGGAATGAATCCAGAAGATTGCAGGCTGCAAGCAAAGGACTCAATGTCCCATATCACATGAGCTATATTTGCTCTATTGAACCTGTTTAAAGAGTTTTGTTTATAGTAAGGGTTTTGGTTTGATGGAACACATTAGATATCTTTGTTAAGGATTATACATCATAGTGATTGTTTTGTTTCTTGTTTGTAATTGATAAGAATTCATGCTAATTTTCTTACTATACATGTTAACTATATTCTTAAATAAACTTTGCTTGATAAAAGCTCCCTAGTAAATCTTTTGAATCACACCTGAAGTGGAAAATATCATTGTTATCCTAGTGAAATTCAAGATGCAAAATTTATGATTCAGGTAGGCTCCATCGAACACTTTGAAGTTTCTAATCTGCACCATAACAACATGATGGTTCCCTTAGGTGGTTTGGAAGGTATGATCTTTGATAGCATAGTTTGGAAAACTTCACGCGAAAGTCAGAGTTCAAATGAGATCAGTTGGCAAATGTCTGGGGGGAGTTTGAGGAGAAATCCATAGAAATTTTACTGGATGGTTCCAGAGTGTGGGGTGGCTGACCACATTCCACCCATTGATTAACAGGGACTGTGTATTTACTCTGAACATTGGAGTGAAATGGAGTTTATCATTATCCTTCTGGCATTACACTTATTGGAAAGAATAAACAGGCCTTTTCCCTTGAGAAGGGAAGGCTGGGAGTGACTCAAAGTCCTTTAAAATGATGAAAGATTTTGGTAAGACTGAAGACAGAAAGAATGTTTCCTCTTATGGGGAACAGCATAACTGGAGACCATCAATAGTCCCCAAGAAATTCAATAGGAATTCAGAAGAAACTTCTTTACCCAGATACTGGTGAGAATGTGAAACTCACTCCCACAGAAAATGGGGTAAGTGTGGAACTCTCTCCTTAGAGAGAGGGGAGAATATGAAACTCACTCCCACAGAGAGTGAGGAGAATGTGGAACTCATTCCCACAGGGTGTGGTGAGAAGGTGAACTCACTCCCACAGAGAATAGGAAGAATATGGAACTTGTTCCCGCATGGAGTAGGAAGAATGTGGAACTCGCTCCCACAGAGAGTGGGGAGAATGTGGAACTTGTTCCTATGGGGAGTGGAAAGCATGTGGAATTTGCTCCCACAGAGAGTAGGGGAGAATGTGGAACTCACACTCATAGGAAATGGGGAGGATATGGAACTTGCTCCCATAGGGAGTGAGGAGAATGTGGGACTTGCTCCCATAGGGGAATGGGGAGAATGTGGGACTCGCTCCCATAGGGAGTGAGGAGAATGTGGGACTTGCTCCCACAGGGAGCGAGGAGAATGTGGGACTCGCTCCCATAGGGAGTGAGGAGAATGTGGGACTTGCTCCCACAGGGAGTGAGGAGAATGTGGGACTCGCTCCCAAAGGGAGTGAGGAGAATGTGGGACTTGCTCCCACAGGGAGTGAGGAGAATGTGGGACTCGCTCCCACAGGGAGTGAGGAGAATGTGAGACTTGCTCCCATAGGGGAATGGGAGGAATGTGGGACTCACTCCCATAGGGAGTGAGGAGAATGTGGGACTTGCTCCCACAGGGAGTGAGGAGAATGTGGGACTCGCTCCCACAGGGAGTGAGGAGAATGTGGGACTTGCTCCCACAGGGAGTGAGGAGAACGTGGGACTTGCTCCCATAGGGGAATGGGGAGAATGTGGGACTGGCTTCCACAGGGAGTGAGGAGAAAGTGGGACTCGCTCCCACAGGGAGTGAGGAGAATGTGGGACTTGCTCCCACAGGGAGTGAGGAGAATGTGGGACTTGCTCCCACAGGGAGTGAGGAGAATGTGGGACTTGCTCCCATAGGGGAATGGGGAGAATGTGGGACTCACTCCCATAGGGAGTGAGGAGAATGTGGGACTTGCTCCCACAGGGAGTGAGGAGAATGTGGGACTCGCTCCCACAGGGAGTGAGGAGAATGTGGGACTTGCTCCCACAGGGAGTGAGGAGAACGTGGGACTTGCTCCCATAGGGGAATGGGGAGAATGTGGGACTGGCTTCCACAGGGAGTGGGGAGAATGTGGGAGTTGCTCCCATAGGGGAATGGGGAGAATGTGGGACTGGCTTCCACAAGGAGTGAGGAGAAAGTGGGACTCGCTCCCACAGGGAGTGAGGAGAATGTGGGACTGGCTTCCACAGGGAGTGGGGAGAATGTGGGAGTTGCTCCCATAGGGGAATGGGGAGAATGTGGGACTGGCTTCCACAGGGAGTGGGGAGAATGTGGGAGTTGCTCCCATAGGGGAATGGGGAGAATGTGGGATTCGCTTCCACAGGGAGTGAGGAGAATGTGGGGCTCACTCCCACGGGAAGAGGGGAGAGTGTAGAACTCGCTCCTGTGAGTAGGTAGAATGTGGAACTGGGGAATAGTTGAGGTGAATCATGTAAATATATTTGAAAGGAAGTTAGACAAATATCTGAGGGAGAAAGGAATCGAGAATTATGCCAATGTTTTATAAAGATGGGAAGGTGGATGATAATGTGAAACATCAATGCTGGCATTTACTGTCGGGCTGAATGGCCTGTCTCTTGTATAAATCCATGTGAAAAGAAATATGGAAACAAGGCTGATTCAGGAGGGAAGAACATTCCGAGGGTGTGATCTTACCGGCAATTCACGCCAAGTTCCCGCTGCAGCAAATTTGAAGAATTCAGTGCCAAACCTCCGCTCACTGTGGCGGAATGGGAAAATCCTACTGGTGTACAGTAGTAAGATTTCAGCCCTGTGTAGGCTGGGTGCATTGGCTGTGCTAAATTGCCCCCCCCGGTGTCCTGGGATGCGTTGGTTAGAAGGATTAGCAAGGTAAAAATATGGGGCTATGAGGATAGGGTGGGATTGTTGTTAGTGCAGACTCGATGGACCAAATGGCCTCCTTCTGCACTGTAGGGATTCTATGATTCTAGCCTTTGGCCTGTGGGTAATGCCAATCCCACACCAATGGGGTTGATTGTTCAGAAGTCTCTGAACATTGGCACTCTCACTTCAGCCAGAAGATACATCCCCAGCTGGCCACGTTGACCAGAGATGGGTAATAAGTACCAGCTTTGCCAGCGATGCCACAATTCTGAGAATGAATTTAAAGAGAATGCTGGATAGGACACTGGCAATGCTGTGCTACTATTCTTTGAATGTTGCCGTGGGATACATGCCACCTATCCGAAATTGGCAGAAGAGAACCTCAGTGAGACATCTCATTAGAATTCCTGTTCCCATGTCTGCGATCTATTCAGTTCAGTTTAAAAGAATTCTCCACTAATTTCCATTGAGAACTGATTCCAAGATGATACATTGCTGGTGACAGTTTAGGATTTGACTCCACGCCAATTGTCCCACCTCCAATTTGCTGAGCTACTAAATGAAACATTAAACCTTTGACAAGAGCCTGCTCGAGAAAGAAAAACAGAATTGTATCTTGTCACAGGGGCTGCCAAAATGCCTCACTGCAGAGTGTCGGCTGGATCAGAAAGGAGAGAGAGTTGCATTTATGCAGCACCTTTCACAAACACATTGTTCTACTTCATTGGCCAAGTGATGGAGGGGAGAACTGGAAGCAATGTTTACAGAGGGCGAGAATTCTTCCATAATTTGTCAGAGTGTCAGACTGTGATTGGTGTCTATCTCTAGCCAATGCACTGCTGAGATTTCAGGCCTGATTTCTGTTTTAATTTATTATTGTCACGTGTATTAACATACAATGAAAAGTATTGTTTCTCGCGCGTGAGATAGACAAAACATACCGTCCATGGAGGAGGAAACGAGAGAGGGCAGAGTGTAGTGTGATAGTCTAGCTAGGGTGTAGAGAAAGATCAACTTAATACAAGGTAAGTTTATTCAAAACAGCAGCAGGGAAGAAGCTGTTCTTGAGTCGATTGGTGTGTGACCTCAGACTTTTGTGACTTTTTCCCAGAGTAAGAAGATGGAAAAGAGAATGTCTCGGGTGCATGGAGTCCTTGATTATGCTGGCTGCTTTGCCGAGGCAATGGGAAGTGTAGACCAAGTCAATGGATAGAAGGCTTGTTTGCATAATGGACTGGGCTACATTCACAGCCTTTTGTAATTCCTTGCCACCTTGGGCAGAGCAGGAGCCACATCAAACTGTGATACAAAAAGAAAGGATGTGAGTACGACCAAAAAGAAAGACCGATTAAATTAAGGAGATGTCACTTACACCTTCGTTCTGGCAGGGCGAGGCCTGATAGAACTGGCAAAACTGGCTCCACAGATGTCAGGGCGCCATCTCGAATAATTTGTACATGTTGCTAAGGGAAGTCTCTATTCTCCAGGCATGTCCCTATTCTCCCCACCACTCCACACCCCCACACTCCTTCCCTCAGGCCTCTAGTGACCTGGAGTCCCGAGTGGGAAACCCTTGACTGTTTTCTACCTTCCTGTTGTGATCTTTTCGATGTGATGGCACGTTGACAAAGTTTGAACGTTCAGGGGGGTTTCATGTGGCATGAAGGCCATTTACTAATAAGTAAATCCATTAACAAGTATTTAAATTTCCTCTCGAGAGGAAGTGATGGCCTAGTGGTATTATCATTAGATTATTAATCCAGGAATTCAGCTAATGTTCTGGAGACTTGGATTCGAATCCTGCCATGGAAGGTGGTGGAATTTAAATTTAATAAAAAATATCTGGAACTAAGAATCCACTGGTGAAATCATTGTCGATTGTCGGAAAACCCATCTTGTTCATTAATATCTTTTAGGGAAGGAAATCTGCCATCCCTACCTGGTCTGGCCTACATGTGACTCCAGAGCCACAGCAATGTCCTCAGGCAACAAGGGATGAGTATTAAATGCTGGCTCAATCAGTGATGCCCCTTGTCTCATGAATAAATAATAAAAAGCTAGGATAATACAGTTCTCACTCAGTAATACACTGGATAATCAGCTGAGAATTTCTTACTTAGTTATAGAATCCCTACAGTACAGAAAGAGGCCATTTGGCCCATTAAATCTGCATCGGTCACAGTCCCATCCAGGTCCTACTTCCACATCTCTACATATTTTTCTCATTAATCCCTCTAATTTATGCATCTCAGGACACTAAGGGGCAATTTTAGCATGGCCAATCAACCTAACCCGCACATCTTTGGACAGTGGGAGGAAACCGGAGCAGCCGGAGGAAACCCACGCAGACACAAGGAGAATGTGCAAACTCCACACAGACAGTGACCCGAGACGGGAATTGAATGCAGGTCCCTGGAGTTGTGAAGCAGCAGCGCTAACCACTGTGCCACCTGAGCCTTCGGAGTTAGCCACAATCTTCTGCAAAAGGAGAAAAACTGTTTTCAATTCTAAGAATCGTTCATGAGCTCAGGATGTCCCTAAAATCCCTATAGCCAATGAATGACTTTGTTTTTTGAAGTTTTGTCCTTGTTGTAAGGTTAAGAACTGGAGCAGCCAATTTGTGCATGGCAAGATCCCAGGTGATAAGATGAGGACATTCTGTTTTTGACTGAGGGATGAATTTGGAAACAGGGGCCTGGTCTTCTTCACAATGGTGCAGTGAGATCTTTTACCTGGAGAGCTGACAATGCATTGCGGCAAAATAAGGGTGAATGTGGGACCCACAGAGCCTCATAAAGTGACACATGGCCTGAAAATAGAGTCAGCTGGGGAAGGTGCAGAGACCGTGCAGAAGCAAGCAAGGAATTACCTCATAGCTTGGGCTGTACTCTGTATAAATATATAATTATGTTTTATTAATAAACACAATGTTCAACTATACAAGACTCCAACTCTCTTCGTGAGACCCCTTGAAAATGCAACACTCTGGTCATTCCTGGAATGGCCTTGAATTCAGAACCTAATGACACAAAGCTAAGAATGCCAGGCTGAGGCCCAATTCTGATTAGTCTTTTCCCATAACTAGTAAGCCCCAGGACAGCTCATTAGTCTGTCACCGGAGGCTTATAGCACTCCACAGGAGTCTCTCCTGCTCTATTCACAGGAATCTCTCCTGCTCTATTTGCCCGCCATTGGCATGTTTGGAAGGGTTTGCAGTTTGATACTCAGCCTGTTTGACTGTGTTATGAATATACCTTCTTTGGTCATCAGTTGCTGGGGTGGGCCTTGAACATGGGGCTAACTCACTGCGTCACAAGGGCCCCCCCTCCCCCCACCCCCCTCACTCCCCATTGTTACCTAAACTTGGTTTCAAATCATTTAAACCATAGAATCTCTACAGTGCAGAAGCCCATCGATACTACACCGACTCTCTGACTGAGCATCTTATCTCCACCCTAACCCTGCAACCCCATACTTTTGCCCTATTATTCCTCCAAACCTACAGAGCTTGGGATATTAAGGGGCAATTTACCATGGCCAATCAACCCAGCCCATACATCTTTGGAGTATGGGAGGAAACTGGAGCACCTGGAAGAAACCCACGCAGACACAGGGAGAATGTGCAAAGTCTACACGGTCACCCAAGGCTGGAATCAAACTCAGGTACCTGAGCTGTGAGGCAGCAGTGTCACCCATAATCACAGTTACATTAAATCCAAGAACTATCCTCGTAGAATGAAGCAAGCTTCTGGAGAAAAAATGAAATTGGGAGAAGTGCCCAGAGACAGTATTAACACAACGATCACTAATTAAATTTCACTATAAGTAGGTCCAGTTTAACACAATGCATTGAAGTGTAATATCTTGCATGTTAGTCACAACTGCAATCAGCAATGAAGCTTGTAACATCACATGAGGGAGAATAAAGGATGAATATGAATGGGCTAATGATGCTCAAAGCTACTGGAAATTAAGTCTTGGTTTGGCTTTCTTAGTCCAGTGCGCTGGAGCTAACTTAGCAGCAGCTCCACTCTATTGATAATGGTCTCAGCTTCCACACACCATTATGTACATAGGCCCCACTGTAGAATCGGAACCTTATAGTGCAGCTTAACCTTCCAGCTGTGTGTCCAACAAATGCAATTGGTATGCTCATTTAAAGATATTGATATTTAATGACATTTCTCAAGGTGCTTCACAGCAGCATTCAAAGTCTGACAATGAGTTCCTTAAGGAGTTACTAGCTCAGTTGTCAAAAACCTGGTCAAAGAGTCATTTATTAAGGAATATCTTAACTGGAGGAAAAGGAGATGGAGAGATGGGAGGTTCAGAGCTGAAGACCTCGGCAACTAAAAGCACGGCCACTACTGAGGGAACGATTATGACTGGGAGGCTAGAATTAGTGAAACACAGAGGGTTAGAACAAAGAAAATTACAGCACAGGAACAGGCCTTTCGGTCATGCTGTCTCACTGAAATAAAACCCCCTACCCTTCCGGGGACCGTATCCTTTTTTTCCCATCCTATTCATGTATTTGTTAGGATATCCCTTAAAAGTCACTATTGTATCTGCTTCCATTACTTTCCCTGGCAACGAGTTCCAGGCTCCCACCACCCTCTATAAAAAATCTATCTCATACATCTCCTTTAAACCTTGGCCCTCGCGCCTTAAACCTCGTAATTGATTCTTCCACCCTGGGAAAAAGCTTCAGACTATCCACTCTGTCCATGCATGGGGTTATGGGGATAGAGCCTGGGCTAGATTGTGGTTGGTGCAGGTTTGATGGGCCGAAAAGCCTCCTTCTGCTCTGTAGGGTTCTATGATTCTATGATAAAGGAGAACACTGGATAATTGGTTTGGATGGGACGGAAGGATTTTGAAACAAGGCTGAGGATTTTAGAATCAAGATGTTGCTTGACAAGGAGCTGATGTGGGCCAATAAGCACCAAGAGATTAGGGACGGCATTTACTGTGTGTTAAGATCTAGACAACAGAGCTTTGAATGCCCTGGACTTTATAGAATTGTAGAATCATAAATGCTTACAGTGTAGAAGGAGGCCATTTGGCCCATCGAACCTGCACTGACAACAATTCTGCCCATGTCCCATTCCTGAAAGGCTTTTGCCCACATTCTACCCTATGGCAGAGTGCATTAAGAAGTAGTGAATGCATGGATGAGAGATTCAGCAGATATGAGGCAAAGTCGAACAATGTTTCAGAAGTGGAACTAACCATCCTGGCTATATGGTGGAAGCTCAAATTGAGGTCAAACACTGCTTCAACTTCAGCTTATTGCCAGGCAGAGGGATGGAATCTGAAGGGAACAGAGTTATAATGTACTGCCAAAAATAATTGGCTTCAGCCTTTCCAACATTCAGCTGGAAGACTTACTGGATATGGGAATACATGATGCAAATAATTTATCAATAGCGGAGGAGTTGGGGGAGTGGCAGGAAGGTAGAGTTGAGTGCTTTCAGTGTGTGTCTGAATATTGAGTAATGTTGCTAAAGGGCAGAACATAGTAAGGTTTATTTATTAGTCACAAGTAACATTTCCATTAATACTGCAATTAAGTTACTGTGAAATTCTCCTAGTCACCACACTCCAATGCCTGTTCAGGTCAATGTACTTAACCAGCACATTCAGACTGTGGGAGGGAACCAGAGCACCCAGAGGAAACCCACACAGACATGGGGAGAACGTGCAGATTCCATACAGACAGTGACCCGAGCTTGGAAATGAACCTGAGTCCCTAGCACTGTGAAGCAGCAGTGCGAACTACTGTGCCACTGTGCCGCGGCAGATGAGGAAAAGGAGGCCATAAAAGATAAATCATTGGGGAAAACCAGAATCAAAGCCACGGGCACAGAGAGAAGACATAACAAGTGATTCACTGGCATGATTAATCCTGGAACTGGCTCCGAGTCCTTCTGAGCTGGATAACACTGAGGGAAGATAGTGTGGGTGACCATGCCAAAGCCTGCAGGCAAGTCGAGAAGGAGAGGGGAGAGAAAGCTGACCTTTTTCATAATCATAGAGTTTGTGATCTTCATAAGACTCATTTTGGGACTGTGGTTGATGATTGGAGAGGTTCAGGCATGGATTGTTGGGAGAGACGGGAAGGGTTTTGGGACAACATTCCTTGGACACAGGTGAGGTCCCAGAGGACTGGAGGATAGCAAACGTAGTACCGTTGTTTAAAAAAGGTCAGAGGGATCACCCAGGGAACTATAGGCCGGTGAGCTTGACTTCAATTATAGGTAAGCTAATGGAGAGGATCCTTAGGGACGGGATGTATGAGCATCTGGAGCGCTGTGATATGCAGGGATCAAGGATATGCAGCATGGCTTCGTCAAGGGGAAGTCTTGTCTTACGAATCTAGTAGAATTTTTTGAAGAAGTGACAAAAACAGTTGATGAAGGACATGCTGTTGATGTCGTCTACGTGGATTTCAGTAAGGCGTTTGACAAGGTTCCTCATGGTAGACTGATAGAGAAGGTGAAGGCGCATGGGATACAGGGTCGGGTATGTAGATGGGTCGAGAACTGGCTCGGGAGGAGGAGACAGAGGGTAGTAGTGGAAGGCTCTTTTTCCGGCTGGAAGCCTGTCACTAGTGGAGTGCCACAAGGCTCAGTACTAGGTCCTCTTCTATTTGTGGTCTACATAAACGACTTGGAAGTAGGGGTAGGTGGTGAGATCAGCAAATTTGCTGATGACACTAAGATGCTTGGATTGGCGGGTACAGAGGAGCAGTGCCAGGCAATACAACAGGACATAGACAGGTTGGTAGACTGGGCAGATAGATGGCAAATGGAATTTAATCCGGATAAATGCGAGGTGATGCATTTTGGCCGGAAAAATGTAGAAGAGAGTTATAGGATAAAAGGTAAAACTATACGGAGCATAGAGACGCAGAGAGACTTGGGGGTGCAGGTTCACAAGTCTCTGAAGGTGTCCTCACAGGTGGAGAAGGTGATAAAGAAGGCGTATAGTATGTTAGCTTTCATAGAAAAGGGTATAGAATACAAGAGTAGGAGTTTGATGTTGCAGTTGTATAGAACGTTGGTTAGGCCTCACTTGGAATACTGCGTCCAGTTCTGGTCGCCGTACTATCGGAAGGATGTGGAGTCCTTGGAGAGAGTGCAGAGGAGGTTTACCAGGATGCTGCCTGGTATGGAAGGACTGTCTTATGAGGAACGATTGAATAGACTGGGGTTGTTTTCCCTTGAAAGACGTCGGCTTAGAGGGGATCTAATAGAGGTGTATAAGATTATAAGGGGTATAGATAGAGTAAATGGTGGTAAACTTTTTCCACCTTCAGAAATGGATAGGACGAGGGGTCATGGCCATAGGGTGAGGGGGGCTATGTATAAGACGAATATTAGAGGGCAGTTTTTCACACAAAGGGTAGTGGGGGTGTGGAATGCACTGCCGAGTAAGGTGGTGGGAGCAGGCACGCTGGGGCTGTTTAAGGGTCTCTTGGACAGCCACATGAGCGGTATGCAGATAGAGGGATATAGTAGGACTGTTTAACTACGGCTTTTTTCCACAGGTAATTCGGTCCATACTTTGAGCATGCATTCGGCAGGTGGTGCGAGTACAGCTCTTGGATGTTGATTCATGGGTTGCCTGGTACATGTCGTAAATGAGTGCTTTATGTGGACCATCTGAAGGGCACCATGACAGCTCAGAGACTATCGATGTGGCTGTGCAGACACTTGGAATTGGGCCGGTGTCTGCGGGAGTTTGCGCGTTCTCCCCGTGGTTGCGTGGGTTTTCTCCGGGCACTCCGGTTTCCTCCCACAACCCAAAAATTCGCTCTTAGGCTGATTGGGAACAAATTGTCCCTATAGTGAGAGTCTTCCATATTAGGAATAACCTAAATCTATAATAGGATAATGGAATTGCTACTATATAGTTATGACGGCGGCACGGGCTCGTTGGGCCGAAGGGCCTGTTTCCCGTGCTGTGTTGCTCTTAAAAAAAAAACATGTTTGAGAGTTTTTTTTAATTCATTTGTAGGACATGGACATTGCTGGCTGGCCAACCTTTATTGCCCATCCCTAGTTACCTGAGGGCAACTGAGAGTCAACCACATTGCTGTGGCTCTGGATCACATGTAGGCCAGACCAGGTAAGGACAGCAGATTTCCTTCTCTAAAGGACATTAGTGAACCAGATGGGTTTCTCTGACAATCAACAATAGTCTCATGGCCATCAGTAGATTCTTAATTCCAGGTACAGGGAATTTCACAGTTACTTCCTTGCAATGTTAATGTGAGCCTTACTTGTGACTAATAAATAAACTTTTATTTTAGAATTCAAATTCTACCATCTGCCATGGTGGGATTTAAACCCAGGTCCCCAGAACATTAGCTGAGTTGTTGGATTAATAGTCTAGTGATAATATCACTAGGCCATCATTTTCCCTTTTGGGCTTTAGGGAGGAAAGGGAGATTGGAGATGGGATGACTGTTTACCAGGATGGAGGGGACGAGACTTCCATTTCCTGAGGATATGGATACTGACAGCAGATTTAAAATACTTAAGATACCACCTGAGGCGAGAGAACCACTTACCATGAGTGGCATGATGACACAGTGGTTAGCACTGCTGCCTCACAGTGCCAGGGACCCAGGTTCGATTCCTGGATGGGTAACCATCTGTGCAGAATCTGCAAGGTGTTCTCCCCAAGTGTGTGTGGGTTTCCACCGGATGCTCCGGTTTCCTCCCCCCACACAGTCCAAAAAATGTGCTGATTAGGTACATTGGCCATGCTAAATTCTCCCTCAGTGTACCTGAACAGGCGCCAGAGTGTGGCAACTAGGAGATTTTCACAGTAACTTCATTGAAGTGTTAATGTAAGCCTACTCGTGACATGGGTAAACTCAATTTAAAAATGACTTTAGACTTAAAAACAAACTCTGCTAAATGTGAGAGCCAGGAGGAGAAATTGGGTGATTAATAGTTAACTGGAAAGTGATTGAAGTCAAAGCAAAATGGGCTTTGTGGGCAAGATGAGCTCAGAGAGGGCACGAGGGGTGTAGTAGAGAAATCCAAAGGCTTTGATCTGGCCAACGGGAAGACCACCACTTTAGTGTGATTTTGTTTACCATCCAAAAATGGTCCTCTGCTGATTGTCCCTTTAAGGGCAACACAGCAGAGGAAGGGTGACGTGGTCTGGACAATCAATCTGGACTCAGAGAGAGGAATTCCCCTGAAGGAGGTGGCGTTCTCTTTGACTGGAGGGGAATTCTTTGCATTTCAGAACCCAACAGCTGACGCGCTACTGCTGATGTAGATCCTTATATTAAGTTATGGGGAGACGATGGCCCAGTGGCTTCATTGCTAGACAATTAACCCAGAAACTCTGGGGACCCAGATTTGAATCCCACTACAGAAGATGATAGAATTTGAATTCAATAAAAAAAATCTGGATTACGAATCTACTGATGACCATGAAACCATTGTCGATTGTCAGAAAAAAACCCATCTTGTTCACTGATGCCCTTTAGGAAAGGAAATCTGCCATTCTTACCTGGTCTGGCCTCTGAGACACAGTGATGTGGTTGTCTCTCAACTGCCCTCAGGCAACTAAGGATGGGCAATAAATGCTGACCAGTTCATCCTACGAAAGAATTAGACAAAAAGTTGTTCACTAATGAAGTCTTTGAAAGTTCAATTTTACATCTGATGATCAGAAGTGAATTATCCTGACTCTGCCTGTGGCCCAACACGTGTGAGTATCCTATTTCAATCAAAGTCTGAAAAAAAGAAAAAATATATACTCACCAGATCTCCTCTCTCTGGGCGAATAGAGAGATACTGCCATGCCCTTAATAACGTAGGATCAGAAAACATGGATAGCTGCAAGGAGGCTAAGCAAGGAAGAGAACACCCTGGGTTCTACAAGAATCTACAAGAGGGGTCAGCGAAACACAGAGAAGAGTCTGCATATATGTTGTAGACTGGGTGATAGTCTAGGAGGCTCAGTGCATCAAAGAAATGGGAAAACAGAAGCAAAAAAAAATCGCTTGTAAAATTGGCTGACAAGAGTCAAAAGTTTTAAAAAAAGAAACTTTCAGAATATAGGAAAACAGAAGGTGGCCATGAAAGTCTGGCACTGGCAAAGCTGTGGTTTCAAATTGAAATAGAAGGAACTTGGACAAAAGGCAAAGGATTGCTGCAGTCAAAAAAGTTCAAAAGCTTAGAAAAATGGCTGGCAAGAGAAATGTGACGGAAGAAAGAAACAGCTCGAAACATTCTGTATCTGCACTCATGCAGTCGTTACAAAATAAACCTGCTGAGCAAAGTTGACTGCATCCTAGCAAGTACAGTCTGAATGGGGATAAGGTTTACTGCACAGTCTTAAAGCGGCAATGAAGTGGGTAAAGAGCAGCTGTTCCCCTTAGTTGAAGGGTCAGTCACGAAGAGACAGAGGTTCGAGGTGAGGGGCAGGAGTTTAGGGGGAATGTGAGGGAAAATCTTTTTTACCCAGAGGATGGTAACATTCTGGAATGCGCTGCCTGAGAGGATGGTGGAGGCAGGATGCTTCACATGCTCTTAAAAGTACCTGGATGAGCATTTGGCAATGGAAGACCTCAGAGGAGACAATGAAGATCCCAAAGAGGAAAAAGCAAATTCCTCAGACAGGAAGCAGTGCCAGAATCCAAAAAGAGGGCAAAAGAAAACCTCTGGGAGGAAACAATGAAAAGCCCCACACAGAGGGCAATCGAAGACCCCACACAGAGGACAATCGAAGACCCCACACAGAGGACAATTGAAGACCCCACACAGAGGACAATCGAAGACCCCACACAGAGGACAATCGAAGACCCCACACAGAGGACAATCGAAGACCCCACACAGAGGACAATCGAAGACCCCACACAGAGGACAATCGAAGACCCCACACAGAGGACAATCGAAGACCCCACACAGAGGACAATCGAAGACCCCACACAGAGGACAATTGAAGACCCCACACAGAGGACAATTGAAGACCCCACACAGAGGGCAATTAAAGTCCCTACACAGAGGGTGATAAAGGGACCCACTCAGGGGGCAATGAAAGACCCCCCAACCTGGAGGGGGGTCAAGGAAAGACTCTATACGGATGGCAATGGAAGACTCCACGCAGAGGGTGATTAATGGCCCTACAGGGAGGGCAATGAAAAACTTCATGGGAGCGGGCAATGGAAGACCCACACAGCGGGCAATGGTAGGCCCCACATAGAGGGCAACAATATTCACCAAATGGCCAAATGAAGGACGATGAGAGAAATGCAGAATGGAAACAAGTCCACACTTCACCAGAGACAGACCCAACCATGAGTGAATCCAAAAGGATTTGGCTGAAGTTAAGACAAGAAGAAATGGAAATCCCATTTGCAAAAAGATTCTGTGCAGTCAGAACATGATGGATTCCCCTCAAAGGAAACACAGAATTTAAAGACTTCAAAAGAAACCAGGAATTATTGAACATAAAGGGGAATCAGGCTCTAGAGAATATATTAAAACAACAAGAGGAAAGGGCTGACAGCAAGCTGGAAGAAAACAGAAGAAAGTTGTAAATGTTTACAAAATGAAGCTGAGAAAGAGATGTTAATTGACAATAAGCTGAACTCGTGAAAAAGCAGCTAGAAAATCAGAACAAGCCCAGTGAAGCATTGAATCGGGAGAATGAGAGCTTGAAGAAGGAAACCAGACAACGAGAAATAAACTGAAGAAGTGAAACCATTGACAGCAGAATCGAAAATTCAGACAGAGAAATAAACTTAGATTACATGCCAGAAATAGATTGCTGAAATGATCACACTATATATTATATGGTGGTATATATGGACTTTAGTAAGGCGTTCGATAAGGTTCCCCATGGAAGGCTTCTGCAGAAAACGCAGATATATGGGATTGAGGGTGATTTAGTTAATTGGATTAGGAATTGGCTAGCAGATAGAAGACAGAGGGTGGTGGTTGATGGGAGATATTCATCGTGGAGTTCGGTTACAAGTGGTGTACCTCAGGGGTCTGTTTTGGGGCCCCTGCTGTTTGTAATTTTTATAAATGATCTGGATGAGGGTATTGAAGGATGGATTAGTAAATTTGCAGATGACACTAAAGTCGGTGGAGTGGTAGATAGTGAAGAGGGGTGTTATAGTTTGCAGAGAGACTTGGACAAGTTGCAGAGCTGGGCAAATGGAGTTCAATGCGGAAAAGTATGAGGTAATTCACTTTGGCAGGAGTAACAAATGTGTAGAGTATAGGGCTAATGGTAGAACTCTTTATAGTATTGATGAACAGAGGGATCTTGGTGCATATGTGCATAGATCCCTGAGAGTTGGCAATCAAGTCAATAAGGTTGTTAAGAAGGCGTACGGAGTCTTGGCTTTTATTGGTGGGGGATTGAATTTCAGAGCTGCAACATCATGTTGCAACTGTACAAAACTCTAGTGTGGCCTCACTTGGAGTATTGTGTGCAGTTCTGGTCCCCACATTATAAGAAAGATGTGGAGGCATTGGAGAGGGTACAGAGGAGGTTTACCAGGATGTTGCCTGGTAGAGGTTTAGATAGGGTGGACAGTGATAACCTTTTTCCTAGGATGGAGAAAGCTAGCACGAGGGGACATAGCTTTAAATTAAGGGGTGGTTGTTATAGGACGGATATCAGAGGTAGGTTCTTTACCCAGAGAGTGGTAAGAGTATGGAATGCCCTGCCTGCTGCAGTTGTAGATGCACCAAGTTGGGGGGCGTTTAAGAGGTCAGTAGATAGGTTTATGGATGAAAAGGGAATAGTTTAGGTTAGAGGGTCATTGCTTTTTCTTAATTGGTCGGCACAACATCGAGGGCTGAAGGGCCTGTTCTGCGCTGTAATGTTCTATGTTCTATGTTCTAATGGAAAAAGACAAAGCGGCAATATGTTAAAATGCTCGGTGGGAAAAGATGCTGAATCAAAATGCTGGAAAGAGAAATAACTAAATATCAACATACCCAAAAAGCATTTGGGAACTGAGGCATCATCTGTTAAAAATAATCTCTCAGTTATTAAACAAGAACTTAAAGAAGCAACTAAAAAGTGAAAGGTTTATGTAAAAGTGAAAATGTGGTGATCCGTGCCTGCATATATTAGAATGTAAGATGCTCAACGGGGCCAGGGTTAACATGGGACTAGAGAGTGGCACCGCCCACAATGTGATGTATGTAGTCACATGGAATGGAACTTGGTAAGCAACAAACCTGCATAGAATAGATCCACACAAGCCCATACTCGGAACAGTACATAGTTAAAACCTATTAATAGAAGTGTTTGTTTAAATACACAAACATTGACGTCTCATTAATAATCTATCACCACTCCAACATAAAGAATGAATAATAAACTTTATTTATTAAAGTTTATTTATTATTCGGCTTACATTAACACTGCAATGAAATTACTATGAAAAGTCCACACTCAGGTGCCTGTTCGGGTACACTAAGGGAGGATTTCGCATGGCCAATGCATCTAGCCTTAGATTTTTGGACTATGAGAGGAAACCGGAACACCCGGAGGAAACCCATGCAGACACGGGGAGAATGTTCAAACTCTGCACAGAGCCGGGAATCGAATCCAGGTCCCTAGGGCTGTGAGACAGCAATGTTAACCACGGTGCCATCGTACACTTCTGTAATAAATGCATAATATGAAATTTCAATAGTGAACCTTGTTGGATCCCAGGAATGATTATCTTTCAGACTGGAACCCATAAACACTAGTGTACCTAATTGACTTGTTATAGACATAAATGATTTCTTTGTGAAAACAAGTAGTAATAAATTGCTTCTACCAGAAGGGGTATAGGGGTATCAGTGATTATTAGTTCCTATTAATGTTGATCCTATGGAAACGTTTTAGACTATAGAATTACACTATTTGACAAGAAACAGAACACCTCCCCCCACCCCACCCCGCAAAGACTCGATTTCTTATTGTTCAATTCATGAATCTCATTTTCAGTTTAGGACTGTGCAAATTAGTTATTGCACACTGTATGAAGGAGTTAAAGGGGGAGGGGTGTGGTGATTGCCCCTTTAAGGGATACATGGCAGATTAAAAGTCGTTCAGCCTGAGTGACCAATCAGGACTCAGTGTGACGATACTATGCCTTTAAGAAATGTATTTGTGTCATGTTTCTTATGCAGGACCTTTTTATAGCAGTCAGTTTTAGTCACCCAGTGAGGCTTTGTCTACAGCCTGTGTTGATACTGCAAAAGCATAATTGTTAGAATGTTTGTTTTAATCTGAGCTGATGCAGTTTTGTTATTTTGGGATTTTCCTTGGTACTTTGCTGCCAGGGGGTGATTAGATAAGTAGACAGGAAGAATCATGTGACTGGGCAGGAAAAGGTTTTACAGAGGCAAATTGGGATTGTTAGAAGGGACTCTGTGTCTTTCTCTTTCTCTGACTGCTGTTTGAGGGTAGATCGTTCTCTGGGGGCTGCTGTGTGGGAGTCAGAAGACAGGTGTCTTCCTGCATCTCTGTCCAGAGTGATTAAAAATGTTGGGCCTAATACTCATGTGAATATATGTTTTTGTGCTGATTCTGTAGGAGGATTTGGGTCTGTGTAGAGGGGAGTTATAAGATAAAAGGTAAAACTATCCGGAGTATAGAGACGCAGAGAGACCTGGGGGTGCAGATTCACAAGTCTCTGAAGGTGTCAGTACAGGTGGAAAAAGTGATAAAGAAAGCGTATGGTATGTTAGCCTTCATAGGAAGGGGTATAGAATACAAGAGTAGGAGTTTGATGTTGCAAGTGTATAGAACGTTGGTTAGGCCTCACTTGGAGTACTGCGTCCAGTTCTGGTCACCGTACTACCGGAAGGATGTGGAGTCCCTGGAGAGAGTGCAGAGGAGATTTACCAGGATGCTGCCTGGTATGGAAGGGCTGTCTTACGAGGAAAGGTTGAACGCACTGGGGTTGTTTTCCCTTGAAAGACGTCGGCTGAGAGAGGATCTATTAGAGGTATATAAGATTATGAGGGGTATAGATAGAGTAAATGGTGGTAAGCTTTTTCCACCGTTAGATTCGGATAGAACGAGGGGTCACGGCCTTAGGGTGAGGGGGGCTATGTATAAGACTAATATTAGAGGGCATTTTTCACGCAAAGGGTAGTGGGGGTGTGGAATGCACTACCGAGTAAGGTGGTGGGAGCAGGCACGCTAGGGTTGTTTAAGGGTCTCTTGGACAGCCACATGAGTGGTCTGCAGATAGAGGGATATATGAGGACTGTTTAAATACTTTAATTGTTTCCACAGGCTATTCGGTCCACCTTGTTGACCAACAAGGTGCATGCATTCGGCAGGTCATGCGAGGGCTGCTCTTGGATGTTACTTCAGGAGTGGCCTAGTGCTTCATGTCGTTAGTGTATGCTTAAACTGGACCATCAGATGGGCAACATGACAGCTCAGAGACTATCGCTGTTGCTGTGCAGACACATGGATTTGGGCCTGTGTCTGCGGGAGTTTGCGCGTTCTCCCCGTGGTTGCGTGGGTTTTCTCCGGGTGCTCCGGTTTCCTCCCACATCCCAAAAATGTGCTCTTAGGCTGATTGGGTAACAAATTGTCCCTATATTGGTCTCTATATGTCATTAAGACGTTAGGATGGCGGCGCGGGCTCGTTGGGCCGAAGGGCTTGTTTCCCGTGCTGTGTTGTTCTTTGTTCTTTGTTTGTTCTTTGTTCTTTGAGAGGAATAGATAGGGTGGACTCTCAGAGACTATTTCCCCGAGCTGAAATGGTCACTACGAGAGGACACAGATTTAAGGTGCAGGGAAGCAAGTACAAAGGAGATGTCAGGGGTAGGTTTTTCACTCAGAGGGTGGTGAGTGAATGGAACCGACTGCCATCGGATGTTGTTGAGGCAAACTCACTGGGGTCTTTCAAAAGACTTCTGGATGAGTATATGGAAAAGAATAGGATAGGCGGTTATAGATAGGTCTGTAGATTGGTAGATGTGATCGGCGTAACTCATGAGCCGAAGGGCCTGTTTGTGCTGTATTGTTCTATATTCTATGTTCTATGTTCTATGTTCAATCTCTGGCTAAGCTTGCTGAGCTTAATTAGTCTGGTCTTGTAGCTGAACCAAGAATAAAAGGTGATATAATTTAGGTGTTCAAGATGATTAAAGGATTTGACGACTTTTAACTTTTTATGATTTTACATTTGGGTGAGTGTAAGGCATTTCAATCCATGTATGATTCAAATGGCCCGCTAGAAATTTATATCATAGAATAGAATCCCTACAGTGCAGAAAGAGGCCAATCGGCCCATCAAACCCATACTGACAACAGTCCCGCCCAGGCCCTATTCCCTTAACCCTGCCTATTTACCCTGCAAATCCCCTTGACACAAGGGGGAAATTTATCACAGCCAATCAATCTGACCTACACATCTTTGGATTGTGGGAGGAAACTGGAACATTCAGAGGAAACTCCCGCAGACACGAGGAAAATGTGTAAACTCCACATAGACAGTGACCCAAGCTGGGAATGGAATCCAGGTCCCTGGAGTTGTGAGGTAGCAGTGCCAATCACTGTGCCGTATTGCTGCCCAAAACAAAATCAAAACAAACTTTACTTAAGAATACAGTTGGAACATAACAAAAAGGATTTACATAAACTTTATCAATTTAAATACTTAAACATGACAAGTTAGAAATATTAATAGCTAGCTATCTTTATAATTTCAATTATAGGCAGATAGATGTAACTCCTTTCTTTGGGAACTAATACGAAAAACAGAAATATCTATTTAATTGAAGGCTAGATTTCCAGCCTTTTAACACATCTGACAGAGATCCAGACAAACTTGTCTTCTGACTGTCATACAGCCACCTCCAGAGAAAGATCCACCCCTGAACAGCAGAATCTCAGAGAAATAGACTTAAATCCTGGCAGATTCCAGTCCCCAACTCCAAACAGAGAAAGAAACAGAGACGCTGAATGCTAAGAACTCTAAGCAGCATTGAAGCTTGATTTCTCTGTGTAAGCCTAGCTCCACCCAGTCACCTGATTTCCCTGTCCATCAATCTAATCAAGCCCCATACTCAAAACCCCAAGGAAAACTATAATAGCAGAACAACATTAGTCCAGGTTAAAACAAACATTCTATCAATTAGGAGCAAGCCTGTTTCTACAGTAACAATGCAGGGTTACCAAATACAGAACAAATAACACCGGTAACAACAGACTGTTACAATGGATCCTGCACAAGAAACCTGACCCAAATACATTTCTTAAAGGCACAGTATCATCACAAGAATTAGAGTTTTTTTTATGATTTGATGAGATGTGGTTACTTTTAGCCAGGCCAGCATTCATTGCCCATTCCTTAAACTGAGTGGCTTGCTGGGCCATTTCAGAGGACAGTTAGGAATCAACCATTTTGCTGTGGGTCTGGAGTCACACGTAGGCCAGACCAGGTAAGGATGGCAGATTTCCTTCCCTAAAGACCATTACATAATTCAATGTCATTGTCACCATTGCTGGGACTAGTTTTTATAATTCCAGGTTTAAATTGCTCTAGCTGTTATGGTAGTATGTGAATCTGTGACACAATGAATCCCTGGTTATTGCTCCTGCCATCCTCTCAGACAGTGCATTCCAGATCATACAAAAATGGAAGTGAGCCAAAAAAAAAAGTAACACCAGAAGAACAGATTGTGATGATAAATCTCATGTTTACGATCTTGCTGCGCACGAAATGGTTGAGAAATTTGCCAGCAAACTTATTGCACTTCATGATCATTCATTATGGGTGATGTACTTTGAGATGTTGGAGAAGTGTGATAAAATGCAATAGAAGTATAGCTTTTTCTAAAATCCGCTGCAGTCTGCATTTATATTTAAATTTAATTTGTCTCTTTTTTAAAAGAATTCTTTGCAGCATTCTCTGGATCTGCCCCAGGCAATCTGCCAACACCAGTCTTGAACTACCCCTTTGATAGGTGCTTGGAGACCTCTCACTGAGGCTTCTTCAGAATGTTCATTCTCGGCAGTGGGGTACAGGTCACATTTCATCTCTGCCTCTCTCTCTGACAACCTTGTCAACATATAGAAACATAGCAACATCGAAAATAGGTCATTCCACCTTTCCAGCCTGCACCACCATTCATAGAGGTATATAGTCATAGAGGTTTATAGCATGGAAACAGGCCCTTTGTCCCTAATTTTCCATGTCCCCTTTTTTTTAAACCCGTATGCTAATCCTAATTGCCTACATTTGGGTCATATCCCTCAGTACCCATCTTGCCCATGTAACTACCTAAATGCTTTTTAAAGACATAGTTGTACCCGCCTCTACTACTACCTCTGGCAGCTTGTTCCAGACACTCACCACCCTTTATGTGAAACAATTGCCCCTCCAGACCCTTTTGTATCTTTCCCCTCTCACCTTAAATCTATGCCCACTAGTTTTAGACTCCTTGATCTTTGGGAAAAGATATTGATTATCCAGATGATCCGTATCCCTCATTATTTTATAGACCTCTATAAGGTCACACCTTAGCCTCCTACGGTCCAGAGAAAAAAGTCCTAGTCTATCCAGCCTCTCCTTATAATCCAAATCATCAACTCCCAGTAGCATCATTGTAAATCTTTTCTGGACTCTTTCTAGTTTAATAATATCCTTTCTATAATAGGGTGACCAGAATTGCACACAGTATTCCTAATGTGGCCTTACCAATGTGGAAAAGTGTGAGGTAATGCACTATGGCAGAAATAATAAATGTGTAGAGTATAGGGCTAATGGTAGGATTCTTAGTAGTCTTGATGAACAGAGGGATCTTGGTGTGTATGTGCATAGATCCCTGAAAGTAGGCAGTCAAGTCGAGAAGGTTGTTAAGAAGGCATATGGAGTCTTAGCTTTTATTGGTAGGGGGATTGAATTTCGGAGCCGCAACGTCATGTTGCAACTGTACAAAACTCTAGTGCGGCCGCACTTGGAGTATTGTGTACAGTTCTGGTCCCCACATTATAAGAAAGATGTGGAGGCATTGAAGAGGGTACAGAGGAGGTTTACCAGGATGTTGCCTGGTATGGAGGGCAGGTCTTATGAAGAGAGGCTGAGGGATTTGAGGTTGTTTTCGTTAGAAAGGAGGCGGCTAAGAGGGGACCTAATCGAAACATATAAGATGATTAGAGGTTTAGATAGGGTGGACAGTGATAGCCTTTTTCCTAGGATGGAGAAAGCTAGCACGAGGGGACACAGCTTTAAATTAAGGGGTGATAGTTATAGGACGGATATCAGAGGTAGGTTCTTTACCCAAAGGGTGGTTCGGGAGTGGAATGCCCTGCCTGCAGCAGTTGTAGATGCGTCAAGTTTGGTGGCGTTTAAGAGGTTAGTTGATAAGTATATGGAAGAGAAGGGAATGGTTTAGTTTGGAGGGGCATTGCTTTTTTATATTGGTCGGCGCAACATCGAAGGCCGAAGAGCCTGTTCTGTGCTGTAATGTTCTATGTTCTATGTTCTAATGTCTTGTATAACTTCAACAAAACATTCCAACTCCTGTATTCAATGTTCTGACCGATGAAACCAAGCATGCCGAATACCTTCTTCACCATTCTGTCCATCAGTGACTCCACTTTCAAGCAGCTATGAACACATACCCCTAGATCCCTTTGTTCTGTAACTTTCCCCAATGCCCCACTATTAACTGAGTAAGTCCTACCCTGGTTCAATCTATCAAAATACATCACCTCGCATTTGTCTAAATTAAACTCCATCTGCCATTCGTCAGCCCACTTGTCCAATTGAACAAGATCCCATTGCAATCGGAGATAACTTCCTTCACTGTCCACTATGCCATGAATCTTCGTTTTATCTGCAAACTTACTAACCATGGTGCCTCCACCACCACCGATGGCAGCCGATTCCACTCAACCACTACCCTCTGAGTGAAAAATGTACCCCTGATATCTCCTCTGTACCTACTCCCCAGACCTTAAACCTGTGTCCTCTTACAGCGACCATTTCAGCCCTGGGAAATAGCCTCTGAGAATCCACCCAATCTATACCTCTCAGCATCTTACAAACCTTTATCAGGTCACCTCTCATCCTTCGTTTCTCCAAGGAGAAAAGATCGATCTCTCTCAGCCTATCCTCATAAGGCATGCCACCCAATCCAGGCAACATCCTTGTAAATCTCCTCTGCACCCCCTCAGTAGCTTCCACATCACTCCTGTAATGAGGCGACCAGAGCTGAGCACAGCACTCCAAGTGGGGTCTGACCAGGGAGTTATACAGCTACAGCATTATCTCCTGACTCCTAACCTCAATTCCTCTATTGATGATTGTTGTTGGTGCAAGCTCAATGGGCTGAGTGACCTCCTTCTGCAGCGTAGTAATTCTAATTCTAACCTGTGGTGAGAGAAACCACCAGCACTTTCTTCTTTTACGCCAGAATTCCAGTGGTATTTTGCTTTTATTTGATGAAGCGATTCCTGGTTATCCATTTGACGGAAAGAAATTGGAGCCTCCACCATCACTCGCTAGAGCTCCAGACAGCAATATGTGGGTAAGGCTGCACGCTGCCACAGTAACCCAGACTTCCTGCATGAATTGTAGCACATCGCCACCAGATCATCAAATTGTACAGCACAGAGGGAGACTGTTCAGCCCCTTTTGTGCCTGTGCTAGCCCTTTGGAATTACTGGATAAAGTGGGGTGATGTGGGGAGTGTTGGGAAGGAGTGCAATTTTCCAGTGATCAGACATGTGGATGCTGATTGCAATGGATTTGATGATCTTCCTTTGTCTGGAGTTTGGCAGGACAGACTCGAGGGACCATTTGGCTTACCCCTGCTCCCATTTTTTACACTCTTATGAATATTCTGATGTTCTATTCTAATTAATCTGATGTGTTGCATCTTCCATTCTCTGTGTTTGGAATTGTTTCAAATGTTCTTGGCATTGGATAATTGTTGTGGCATTGGCACCTGTTTGCAAAGCACAAAAGAGTTTAGTTTACTGCCCGCGCCAACCTAATCTCTCCCTCAATGTCAGTAAGACGAAAGAGGTTGTCATCGGCTTCAGGAAGCGTAAAGGAGAACATGCCCCTGTCTACATCGATGGGAATGAAGTGGAAATGGTTCGAGAGTTTCAAGTTTCTAAATGTCCAGGTCACCAACAAACTGTCCTAGTCCCGCACTGACAACAATATAGTTAAGAAAGCCCACCTACACCCCCACTTTCTCAGAAGACTAAGGAAATTCAACATTTCAGCTACAAATCTCACCAACTTTTACAGATGCACCACAGCATTAGCATTATTTCTGGTGTAGCTGCTGTTCTGACCAAGACCATAAGAAACTGGAAAGGGTTGTGAACGAAGCCCAGTCCATCACGCAAACCAGTGTCGCACTCATTGACTCTGTCTATGCTTCCTGCTGCCTCAGCAGAGCAGCTAGCTTAATTAAATTCCCCACATACCCTGGACATTCTCTCTTCCACCTTCTTCCATCGGGAAAAAGATACAAAAGTCTGAGGTCATGCACCAACCAACTCAAGAACAGCTTCTTCCCTGCTGCCATCAGATTTTTGAATGGACCTACCTTGTATTAAGTTGATCTTTCTCTGCACCTATGACTGTAATACTACATTCTGCACTCCCTCCGTTCCTTGTCTATGAATGGTATGCTTTGTCTGTAAAGCGTGCAAGAAACAATCCTTTGCCCTGTATACTAATATATGTGACAATAATAAATCAAATCAAATCAGACCAAATCACCTCTAAACAAATGTTCTTGAACCCATTGGCTCACAGAGTCAGGATTGTTGGGGTTGTCAACTTGTTGAATTCTTCAATGTCCACTCTTCACCTTCCTGCTGGCTCGGAAAAGCAATCAGCAAAATCAAGGACCTCTCATAGCCTGGACATTCTCCCTTCTACTTTCTTCCATCTAGAAAAAGATACAAAAGTTTGAGGTCATGTACCAACCGGTTGAAGAACAGCTTCTTCCTTGCTGCTTTTGAATGGACCTATATTGCGTGAAGTTGATCTTTCTCTGCACCGTTGCTATGACTGTAACATTCTGTGCTCTCTCATTTCCTTCTCTATGAACGCTATGTTTTGTCTGTACAGCATGCAAGGAACAATACTTTTCACTGGGCACTATATATGTGACAATAATAAGTCAAATCAAATGGCAGATGTATGACCCAATTTCTAGGCTACGATCTTTTGGGATTGGTCGGTGGGCCTGAGGTCTTTCTTTATCTTGCATGTTTAATGCAGTTTTGGATTAGTTCATTTTTAACTTCCTCCGTTTACAGTTTTGCAATCCGTGGTGATTGCTGAATATAACTTTAGCTCCAAGCATGGGCCTGCCTCTCGGGGAGAAATGTCGACGGCGTTGTGTTAATGAAGTTGACCTGCCGTAATCCTTTCCTCACCTGATGTGTGGTGTAGGTGGGATTGCACTTCTGATGATGTTCTGCACTCAATTTCAGAATGGGATTCACATTATCAATTGCCCCTGCGGGCAATCACAGATAATTTCAATGTCATATTCATGAAACTGAATCAAAATACAATTATTTTTTAAAATATGGAAGTTCAACGTTGTTTTTGTAAACTTGGCTGCTTTTGTTTTGATTTTTGATTTGACTTGATTTATTATTGTCACATATATTAGTGAAAAGTATTGTTTCAATCATACAATGCATACAAAACGTACTGTTCATAGAGAAGGAAAGGAGAGGGTGCAGAAGGTAGTGTTACAGTCACAGCTAGAATGTAGAAAAAGATCAGCTTAGTGCGATGGACTTAATTAGTGTATGTGACCTCAGACTTTTGTATCTTTTTCCCATCAGAAGAAGAGAGAGTGTGATGTGGAGATACCAGTGTTGGACCAGGCTGGGCACAGTACGAGGTCTCAACAACACCAGGTTAAAGTCCAACAGGTTTATTTGGTAGCACAAGCTTTGGAAGTACTGCTCCTTCATCAGGTGAGTCTGAGAAAATGTCTATGGTGCATGGGGTCCATAATTATGCTGATTACTTTACTGAGGCAGCGGGAAGTGTAAACAGAATCAACGGATGGGAGGCTGGTTTGTGTGATGGATTGGGCTTCATTCATGACCTTTTGTAGTTTCTTGCTGTCTTGGGCAGAGCAGGAGCCATACCAAACTGTGACACAATCAGAAAAAAATACTTTCTATGGTGCATCTGTAAACGTTGGTGAGAGTCGTAGTAGAATACCAAATGTCCTTAATCTTCTCAGGAAGTAGAGGCATGGGGGGGGGGCTTTCTTAACTATAGCATCGGCATGGGGAGACCAGGACTGGTTGTTGGTGATCTGGACACATAAGAACTTGAAGTTCTTGACCACTTCTACTTCATCCCCATTCAATTCAATTTCAGAAGATCAGGCCCAGATGAAAATTGCTTATATGTATCAGGTGTTATATAGCCTGCTGATGTTCAAGCGAGGGCATTTCAAATCCCAGAAAGGAAATTTGGAATGTTTTAGCTTTACAATTTCAGAAAAAAATGTGAGAAAAGAGATGAAACCTGGTGAGGAAAGTAATCAGTCTTGTTGCAAATTATTTAAATAACGAACCATGTATTAAACTTTAAAACACACAAGAACAAAGAACAAAGAACAAAGTACAGCATAGAAATAGGCCCTTTGGCCCTCCAAGCCTGTACCGATTCTGATGCCTACTTAAACTAAGAACAAAAAAAAAGAAAGGCAAGAGTAAATTATTCACAGTTAATTACAATAATGGCTATCCACACAGTATGCTTAAATTACCACCCCAAATCCAAATCCAACTACTTTCATACCCCAAAACAACATCGCATAGCTTTTAATGCTATGAACCAAATTGAGCAAATAATTACCACACAGGACATGCAGTTTTCTTTTGGGAACTCTCCTTTTAAATGAAAACTTATGGAGTCTGACACATTTAGACTTCTATTCATTCCTCGTCTGCACAATAGCTCAATTGTTTCTAGGGAGCTCTGCTTTGCAACCAGGCATGGTGAGGATCTAAGCCCCTTGTCAAGCGGTGCAATTATCACTTGCAAATGACTTGTGCGCTAACAGCCAATTTAAGATCAAGCTTGTAATGTGGCTTGTCTATATTCACTAGGAGCAACAAACATTCATAATAGGAACCCGTTCCCTGCAAACAAAAGGAATATGTCCAAGCCTTGCATCTTTTTTGATTTATCCAGGAGCTTTTGGAGCCTATGGTTCCTCATTGCCCTTGTCATGGCAACACCTCAACCAATCAGAGTCAATTTAGCAACCAATCAGCACTCTTTCCTCCCATAATGTAAATTGTTCTGAGTGTTTGAAATTTGGCATCCCTGAGTTTGTTCTGATGAGTGCAAAATGAAAAACTTCAGCAACAGTCTCTTTTCTCATCAATATTTGAATATTATTTGATTTGGTTGGTAGCATATTACTTAGAATGGGAGGCAATGACTGAGTAGTATTATCACTAGACTATTAATCCAGAAACTCAACTAATGTTCTGGATTTGAATCCCACCATGCCAGATTATGGAATTTGAATTTAAAAAAAAATCTGAAATTAACAATCTACTAATGACCATGAAATCATTGTCAATTGTCAGAAAAACCTAT
This sequence comes from Sphyrna mokarran, assembly GCA_024679065.1. Taxonomy (NCBI): domain Eukaryota; kingdom Metazoa; phylum Chordata; class Chondrichthyes; order Carcharhiniformes; family Carcharhinidae; genus Sphyrna; species Sphyrna mokarran. The sequence continues at coordinate 11,801,605 of JAGIQG010000009.1, forward strand.
CTCGTTCACTAATGTCCTTTAGGGAAGAAAATCTGCTGCCCTTATCTGATCTGGCCTATATGTGACTCCAGAGCCACAGCAACGTGGTTGGCTCTCAACTGCTCTCAAGGGCAATGAGAAATGGGCAATAAATGTTGGCCAGCCAGCGACGCCCATGCCTCATGAATGAATAAAAGAAATCTATAATTATAATAATTCACAGGAAGAAGGAACAATGCTTTCTCCCAGGGTGGAAGTGTCAGTTACTAGGTTTACAATGTGAGGGGTAAGATTTAAAGGAGATGTACGAGGCAAGATTTTATACAGAAGTGGGAGCCTGGAACTTGCTGCTAAGAGAGGTAGTGGAAGCAGATACAGTAGTGACTTTTAAGCGGCATCCTGAAAAATACATGTATAGGATGGGAACAGGAAGACATGGTCCCCGGAAGGATAGGGGATTTTAGTTCAGAAGGGCAGCTTCAGGCTTGGATAGACGAAAGGCCTGTTCCTGTACTGCAATTTTCAAAAAAATACAGGGGTGAATTTTACCATCCCACCAGCCACGGGAATTGTCATGGGCTGGGGGCGGAAAGGTCCATTGACCTTGAGCAGATTTTCCAGTTTTGGAATGAATGCGGTTGGAAAATCCCTCCCGTAGTGCATCTTATCAGGGACAGTGTCTGAACCAGGGGTAGTAACTTCAACGGGGAAGCGGATAAATATTAGAAACAGGAAGACATGAGAATAGGACAGAGGGATGAGACATGAATATAGGACAGAGGGATGAAACAGGCACTGTGAACTGAATGACTTTCTTCTAGGTTATAAAATTCAATCGTGCTTGCATGAACCAAACAAAAGCTGAAGCCGTCTCATTTCTATTTTATTGACAGCCACACAGGATCCCAGGCATTTATAGATTTTGTTACAAATGCAAGGTTTTATCAGGTGTTTATGCTTTGGACTGAGTCTTTAGTGCAAGGTTAAATAGAATATTCAAAAGAGTCATGTGAGTGGTTAGGTGTTCTGCCCAAAAAACATCTGGGTGGCTTGGTTACCGTGGAGACAGGAGTGGGGGGCGTGTAGGAAGGAGGCAAGGTCATAGCTAGGGTGTAGAGAAAGCTGGATAGCAGCAGGGAAAATGTTGCTCTTGAGTCAGTTGTTACGTGTCCTCAGACATTCTCCCCGATGAAAGAAGTGGAAGAGAGAGGCGAGGATTTTACTGCCTCGCCTGCCACAGGAATCAGAGCAGGCGAGAGGTGGAACATGCAACGGTCCAGTGATCTCTGGGGGGGATTTTACAGCTTTGGGATGAGTGATTCCATAAAATCCCACCCAGTATTTTGATTTGATATGATTTATTATTACCCCATGCATTGGCATACAGTGAAAAGTATTGTTTCTTGTGTGCTATACAAAGGTACCATTCATAAAGAAGGAAGGAAGAAAGTAGTGTTACAAGTGATAGCTAGGGTATAGAGAAAAGATTAATTTAGTGTGAGGTAAGTCCATTTAAAAGTCTGATGGCAGCAGGGAAGAAGCTGTTCTTGAGTCAGTTGGTACATGGCCTCAGACTTTTGTATCTTTTTCCCAATGGAAGAAGGTGCAAGAGAGAATGTCCAGGGTGCATGGCGTCTTTGATTGTGCTACTTGCTTTTCTGAGTCAGCAGGAAGTTTAGACAGAGTCAATGGATGGGAGGCTGGTTTGCGTGATGAAATGTACTCTTTCGCAACTAAAAACAGAGGCAAGAACACTGTGTTTGGACAGAGTGAGAGAGCCGGAAGAAGTCTCTCAGTGACAAGGGGCTGTGGCAGGTGAGATCAACAACGTGGAGAAGTCTGTTAGCACACTGAGGGCTACCGAGCAGAGAGTGAGAGATTGAAAGGCCTGTCTTGAATTGGAAACTGGAAGATATGTCGTGATGTGGCAGGCAGGAGTGATCGTGGGACCGAACCACACTGTGACTCATTTGGAGGTTCTCTGAAACCTGAGGAAAGAATATAGTCACAACATCCTGAAGCAGCAGACATAACCCCCTTGGAAATTGGGAATGAACCTGGATGATTTTGGATAATGATTGCAATCCAGTGGAGCGTGTGGTGAAAGGATATATGTGTTATGGGATGCTCAGCTGTATTGACACACGAATAAGAGTTTTGTTTCTGTGATGTAGAGTATTAGTTGCCTACTAGGCCATGCTTAGTCTACATTTGTTACATTAGAAGTCTTACAACTTGAAATCCTGTCTTGTAATTCCTTTAAGTTGATCACTGGGAATTCGAGTATCTGTTAAAAAGTTAACAAGCTCTTTGGGGATCATAACAAACTCCTCTCTGACATTTAACTTCCTGATGTTCATGTCAATATTGTTACTTCATCGAATCTTCCCAGTTAAAAGTTATCTGAGTTTTATTGCGATAATTTTATTAATAATCCATCTAAAATGCACTCACATTTGGAACCAAATTGGAAGTTAGATCTGGGCCAGTGCGTATAGACTCAACCCAAATTGGAATTGTGTCACACTTACTTCAGGTCACCACGAACCTCTTTGTCTCAGGAACCCACGACCCCCGCTTTCAATAATAAACCAATACTTTTCCAGAACTAACATTTCATTCAATCTGAATTCATCATGTTGACTTTGAATTAACAAAGACCATTACTGGACAGGAAACACTTCAGAACAGCCTCGTAAAAAAAAAAATAAAGCTATAAACACAGTCTATAACTGCCTGAAATATTCATGTTTGCATATTACCGACCTCAGATGTCAGCCAGTGTAATGCATCTCCCAAAGGACCTCATTACAGAAATTACTTGAATCTAAGCCATTTCAGCATGGCATCTGCAATTTTACTGAACTCTTCCAACATTCTCTAGATTAGAAGTCAGATTAAACCATCACGGGTATGTTAATTTTACCCTATTGATGCTATGTCGATGTAATCATATCCTTCTCAAAACCAGAACTCCAATTTCCTTGTGTGTCATTGTCCATTCACTCAACTCCTCATTCTGGCAGGGTCCCGTCTTTTGACCAATCCCTGCTCTGCATTACAAAGCCATCGCAAAGACCAGTAAAAAACTTAAAGAGAAATTCCAACTCCCAGTTATTGGCGGAAAGGACAAAATATCAAGATTTCATGTTTTTTAAAAAAAATGCACTCCTACCTTCGCAATGGCTAAAGACAAAATATTATTCAATAAATACTATTATACTCTGCCTAAGACCACAGAAAGGGTAGTGAACGTAGCCTCGTCCATCACACAAATCAACCTCTCATCCATTAACTCTGTCTACACTTCCCGCTGCCTCGGAAAAGCAGCCAGTATAATCAAGGACCCCACACACCCTGGACATTCTCTCCTCCACCTTCTCCCGTCAGGAGAAAGATATAAAAGTCTGAGGTCACGTGCTGACCGACCCAAGAACAGCTTCTTCCTGCTGCTGTCAGACATTTGAATGGACTTTTCTTGCATTAAGTTGATCTTTCTCCATACCTGAGCCCTGACTGTAGCACTGCATTCTGCATCCTCTTCTTTCCTTCCCTACGAACAGTATGTTTTGTCTGTATAGCATGCAAGAAATAGTACCCTTTACTAGCTAAATGGATAAGTAACTGGCTTAGTAATAGGAAACAGAGAGTAATAGTGGAAGGGTGTTTTTCTACCTGGAGGTTGGTCACTAGTGGTGTGCCACAGGCTCGGTACTGGGACCTCTTCTGTTTGTAATACATATAAATGGCTTGGAAGAGGGAGTAAGTGGAGTGATCAGCAAGTTTGCAGGCAATACAAAGATGGCTGGACTTGCAGATAGTGAGGAGCATTGTCAGGCGATGCAGCAGGACATAGATAGGCTGGTGGCTTGGGCAGATAGATGGCAGATGGAATTCAATCCTGATAAATGTGAGGTGATGCATTTCAGGAGAAAGAATGTAGGGGGGAGGTATATGATAAAGGGTAGACCTATTAAGAGTATAGAAAGCAGAGGGACCTGGGGGTGCAGGTGAACAAGTCTCTGAAGGTGGCAGAGCAAGTGGAGAAGGTTGTGAAGAAAGCATATAGTATGCTAGCCTTTATAGGAAGGGGTATAGAGTACAAGAGCTGGCCTTTAATGTTGCAGTTGTATAAAACGTTGGTTAGACCTCATTTGGAATACTGCGTCCAGTTCTGGTCGTCTTACTACCGGAAGGACGTGGAGACTCTGGAGAGAGTGCAGAGGAGGTTTACCAGGATGCTGCCTGGTATGGAAGGTCTGAGTTACGAGGAGAAGTTAGGCAAATTGGGACTGTTTTCCTTAGAAAGACGTAGACTTAGAGGAGATCTAATAGAGGTGTACAAGATTGTGAGGGGTATAGATAGAGTAAACAAGGTTAAGCTTTTCCCTAGGATGGACTCAAATAGCACGAGGATGCTATTTGAGGTATAATTTGGATGCTGAAGGGAGTTTCTTCACACAGAGGGTGGTGGGGGTATGGAATGCGCTGCCAAATGAAGTGGTGGGGGCAGGCACTCTGGAGTTATTTAAGAAATACTTAGATGGGAGCATGAACAGAATGGGAATGGAGGGGTATAGAAAACTGATTTAAAATAGGGATCATAAGCCTTGGGAGTCCCTGGGAAATGCATCAATATAGGATGATATTGATGTACTTGTTTTTATCCTACAGGTGCTTTGGCCCACCTTGTTGTCTAACAAGGGGCATACACGCGATGGTTCGTGAGAGGGCTGCTCTTGGATTTTTTTTCGAGAGTATCCTAGTGCTTCACGTCGTTAGTGTACGCTTGACTTGGACCATTTGATGGGCAACACGACAGCTCAGTGACTATCGCTGTGCTGCGCAGATACATGGATTTGGGTCTGTGTCTGTGGGAGTTTGCGCATTCTCCCTGTGCTTACGTGGGTTTCCTCCCACATCCTAAAGATGTGCTCTTAGGCTAATTGGCAAAACAAATTCTCCCTAAATTGTCCCAAATTTGGTTTTTAATCCATAGATCTATAAACATAGCCAGGGATCACAGGTAGAGGTGGGAACATCGGGGTGGCAGCGCGGGCTTGTTGGGCCGAAGGGCCTGTTTCCCGTGCTGTTTTGTTCTTTGTTCTTTGTACTGTATACTAATACATGTGACAATAATAAATCAAATCAAGCACATTAAACTATCAATTTCTACTTTTATTGACATTTTTCAACCTCTCAAGAAGACATTCACTGCCCCAAACCAATTCAAAGTACCTCGCAGTTTCCAAGATTTTTACTTCTGTTCTTTTCATTTTACGTAGGAAAATAGTAACTGGAAGCAGGAGGAGCCATTCAGCAGTTCACAACTACTCTGCCATTCATTTTAATCATGGCTGATCATCAAATTCAATATTCTGATCTCCCCTTCTGCCATATCCCTTGATCCTGTTAGTCCCAAGGGCTCTATCTAATTTCTTCTTGAAATCAGACAACATTTTGGCCTCAACTACATTCTGTGGGAGTGAATTCTACACACTGAGTACTCTCTGGATGAAGAAATTTCACCTCACCTCAGTCCTCAAAGGTTTACTCCTTATCCTCAAACTATGACCTCTAGTTCTGGCCTCCATCATCATTAGAAACATCCTTTCTGAATCTACCCTGTCTAACCCTGTTAGAATTTTATAGGTTTCTATGAGATCCCCTCTCACCCTTCTAAACTCCGACAAATGTAATCCTAACTGACTTAATCTGTACTGATGTGTCAGAACTGTCATCCCGGGAATCAGCCTGGTAAACCTTCGCTGTACAACCACTATAATAAGAAGAATCTTCTTCAGATAAGGACACCAAAATTGCACACAATACTCCAGGTATGGCCTCACCAACGCTCTATACAATTGCAGCAAAACATCCCTATCCCTATACTCAAATCCCCTCAATTTTTCAAAGCTATCTCTCACCCATGGGAGTTTTCTCTGGGGATTCTCCACCACCATCCTCTTGTCCTCCAGCTAGGGGAGCTCTCCAGTTGTGTTTTTCATGAGCTGGCCTTTCCAACTGGATGTGAGCTCCCACCCTCATTCTTCATGGTGAACGATTGAGACAGCATTTTCCCTGAGAAGTTGCAAAAGATACTAAATGTTGTGCAATCGTTGGCAAACAGCTCCACTTCTGACTTATGATGGAAGGAAGGTCATCGCTGAAGCAGGTGAAGATGGTTGGGAGTTCTCTGAGGAACTCCTGCAGTGATGGCCTGGGATTGAGATGATTGACCTCCAACATGACTCGGTGACTATCGCCGTGCTGTGCAGATACATGGATATGGGCCTGTGTCTGTGGGAGTTTACACATTCTCCCCGTGCTTGCGTGGGTTTTCTCCGGGCACTCCGGTTTCCTCCCACATCCCAAAGATGTGCTCTTAGGCTAATTGGCAAAACAAATTCTCCCTAAATTGTCTCAAATTTGGTTTTTAATCCATAGATCTATAAACATAGACAGCGATCGTGGGTAGAGGTGGGAACATCGGGGTGGCGGCGTGGGCTCATTGGGCCGAAGGGCCTGTTTCCCGTGCTGTTTTTTGTTCTTTGTTCTAACCACCACAACCACCTTCCTTTCTGCTAAGTATAACTCCAACCAACAGAGAGTTTTCACCCGATTCCCATTGACTCCACTTTTGCTAGGGCTCCTTGTTGCTGTACCCTGTCAAGTGTTGCCTTGATGTCAAGGGCAATCACTCTCACCTCACCTCTGGTGTCCAGATTGCAATACATCAACTCTTTTGAGAACACCTTCCTCCCCCACCAATTCCTGTAAGCCCCTTTCCCAGCCACCCACCACCCTGCCTTGAAAATAGATTGCCATTTTTGACTGAAGTTGGGTCAAATTCCTGGAGCTCCCTTTCTAACAACACTGTGGGTGTACCTAGAATCCATAAAATCCTACAGTGCAAAAGGAGGCAATTCAGCCCATCAAGTCTGCACCAATCATAATCCCACCCAGGTCCTACCCCCCCATAACCCCATGCATTCCCCATAGCTAGTTCCCCTGACACTAAGGGTCAATTTACCATGGCCGATCCACCTAGTCTGCACATCTTTGGACTGTGGGGGGAAACCAGAGCAGCCAAAGGAAACCAACGCAGACATGGGGAGAATATGCAAACTCCACTCACACAGCGACCCAAGCTGAGAATTGAACCCAGGTCCCTGGCGCTGTGAGGCAGCAGTGCTAACCATCTGTCGCCCAATTACCACCAACTTACACCACACATGTTCTGTGTTAGCTCCTTCTGCCCCTTGCCCCGGCTTAGTTCCATTTCTTACAGAATGCCTGTTCCCTCGTAGCCAGCTCTTGTCAAGAATTCTACGGGAGAATGTTATTACTTCAGCTCCGTGTGAAAGAGAGTAATGTTTCCCGCAAAACCTGTTATTAACTTTGAGTCAACACTGCCAATATAAAACTGCTGTAACTTAATTTTAGAAGCAGCGTGCCCGTCATTGTCAGATTAATGTTGTTTTTTTTAATTTGCTTGAGGAGGTAAATGAATTTCAGGGACGTCAATCATTTCTGAAGTCAGTGTGTGAATCACTCACAAATGTCAGAAGTAAATCATGAAAAACGCTGTGGAGTGCCTCAGGGTAGTGTCCTTGGGGCCAACTCTCTTCAGATCCTTCATCAATGACCTTCTCTCTATCATAAGGTCAGAATTAGAGACGTTTACTGACCTGAATGTCTGTACGTTGGGAGAGGGGAGTATTCAATGGGATGTGGGGGTCCTTGTGCACCAATAGCTAAAGACAATCATGCAACAGCCAATAAAAAAGGCAATGGTATGTTGGCTTTCATTGCGAGAGTTTTTGAGTACAGGTTCAGGGACGTGTTGTTGCAGTTATGATATGGAGACGCTAGCGTTGGATTAGGGTGAGCAGAGTAAGAAGTCTCACAACACCAACGTTCTCCAAGGCGGCCTTCACAACACACAACATTGCAGAACCGCTGAGCAGGCATTAATAGCCAAGTTCAGCACACATGAGTTTGGCATCAATTGGGACTTTGGATCATTGTCACACTATCTGTAACTACTCATGCCTTGCCTGGGCTTGCAAAATCTTATTAACTGTCCTGGGTGGAGACAATACACATCTCTTTAACCTGTGCTTAACCCTCTCTCCAATCACATCGTCTGTGCCTTTAAGATTTGATTACCTGTAAAGACTTGCATCCCAACCATTATCTTACAAACTGAGTTTGTGTCTGTATGTGCCCTGTTTGTGAACACAACTCCCACTCACCTTGATAGTCATTATCTTTTCCCAAAGGTAGGGGACTCTAAAACTAGAGGGCACAGGTTTAAGGTGAGACGGGAGAGATACAAAAGTGTCCAGGGGCCAATTTTTTCACACAGAGGATGGTGAGTTTCTGGAATAAACTGCTAGAAGTAGTAGTAGAGGCGGATACAATTTTGTTTTTTAAAAAGCATTTACATCATTACATGTGTATGATGGATATAGAGGGATATGGGCCAAATGCGAGCAATTGGGATTAGCTTAGGGGTTTTAACAAAAAAGGGTGACATGGACATGTTGGGCCGAAGGGCCTGTTTCCATGCTGTAAACCTCAATGACTTTCTGACTCTAATGCTAATTTGCCAACACTTGGCCCATAGCCCTGAATGTTATGATGTGCCAAGTACTCTTCTGAGTACTTTTTAAAGGGCATGAGGCGACCACCCTCCCAGGCAGTGCATTCCAGATCATCACCACCCTCCAGGTAAATGGATTCTCCTCACATTTCCCCCCTTAATCTCCTGCCCCTCTCTTTGAATCTATGTCCTCTTGTGAATGACCTTCAACTAAGAGGAACAGCTGCTCCCTATCCACTCTGTCCATGCCTCTCATAAAAAAACCTCGATTATGTCACCCCTCAGTCTTCTCTGCTCCAGAAGCAAACAACTCAAGCCTATCCAAACTCTCTTCATAACCTAAGTGTTCCATCCCAGGCGGCATCCTGGTGAATTTCCTCTGCATTCCCTCCAATGCATTCACATCCTTCCCATAATGTGGCGACCAGAACTGCACACAGTGCTCCAGCTGTGGCCTCACCTTTACTTCCACGTCGCAGGATACTCTTTCCTTCAGCAGCGTGCAGGCCATTCAACCCGTGAACTTTGTCTCTCTCTGATTTGATGCCTCTGTAAATGGCTAGCCGCCATTACCCATGTCCCACGAATGAATGAAAAAAAGTGCCTGGAATGCACTGCCTGAAGCAGATACGATAGCAAGAATCTTGACATTCATTTCATATTCATAGATATATGCATGTGCAGGGATAGACTTTTATAAAGTTTATTTATTTGTGTCATAAGTAGGCTTACATTAACGCTGCAATGAAGTTACTGTGAAAATCACCTAGTTGTCACACTCTGGCGTCTGTTCGGGTACATTGAGGGAAAATTTAGCATGGCCAGTGCTCCTAACCAGCACATCTTTTGGATTGTGATAAGAACTTGGAGTACCCAGAGGAAACTCATGCAGGCACACGGGGAACATGCTAACTCCACACAGGCGGTGACCCAAGTTGGGAAATTGAACCCTGATCCATGGTGCTCTGAGGCAGTAGCACTAACCACCATGCTACCATATTGCAGGACTGCTTAAAGGCAAAACGTCTATAGTTTAGGAAGTGTTATGTGTTGGTGCAGACTTGGTGGGCTGAAGGTCCTGTGTTGTCCGGTTCTTTGTTCTTTGTATGGATAATCACTTCAAGAATATAAAAGGGTTTGGGGAGGAACGAAAGAAAAATTGGTTGAGTTTGAGAAGATTATGACAAATTAGGCCTCAGGAGGGGCCAACGTTCAGTACAGACAAACGGGGATGAATATCATTCTCCTTTGTTAATATTTTCCTTGAGTTCATTTTTAATCCTCAGCATAATTTGTATTCTATATTAAAACATTCCGATAACCTTTCTTAATCACTTTACACTTTACAACAAGACAATGGAACATTCATGAGGCCTAGAGGTTGTAGCACTTAATTATCAAAGAGTATAGGCACAAAATACATTAAATATTTAAAAAATATATAGCGCAGGATGGATTGTTTAATATTTGCTCTGAGTAACAATCCGTGAATGTTTGCTGAAACTACTTCATAATGAATCTGATTACATTTGCAATATCTAGCACACTTATTACCTCTGAAGGCATTCATTGTTCAGACTGTTGATTATAGAGCATTTGCTGAAAAGAACTCAAAGAACAAAGAACAGCCTTCGGCCCACCAACTCTGCGCTGATCACATTGACCGACTTGTATCCCTCTATACTCCAACTGTTCATGTGCCTATCCAGATAAGTCTTAAATGTCGCTAACGTATTTGCCTCAGCCACTGTGTTTCATAGAATCATAGAATTCTACAGTGCAGAAGGAGGCCCTTTGGCCCATCAAATCTACACTGATCATAATCCCACCCAGACTTTATCCCCATAACCCTACACATTTACCCTTGCTAGTCCCACTGACACTTTAGCAGTGCATTCCAGGCCCCCACAACCTCTGTGCAAAAAACTTCTCTCGCTCATCTATACCAATCCTTTCCCCCTTACCTTGAACTTGTGACCCCTTGTAATTGTCAAGTTTCCTACCATTTACATTATTTCTATTCCTTATAAGATTATAAATTTCTATCAGGTCGTCCCTCAGCCTCCATCTTTCCAGGGAAAACAATCCCAGTTTATTCAATCTCTTCTCATAGCTAATACTGTCCGTACCAAGCAACATTCTGGTTAACCACTTCGGTGCTCCCTCCAAAGTGTCCATGTCCTTCTGACAGTGTGGCGACCAGAACTGAACTTGGAGAGATTTTAATTGAGTTGACAATATATTGTGAGAAATGCATCAAATCATTGCTGATTGTCGAAAAAACCCATCCGTTCGCTCACGATAGAACGAGGGGTCATGGCCTTAGAGTGAGGGGGGCTATGTGTAAGACGAATATTAGAGGGCATTTTTTCACACAAAGGGTAGTGGGGGTGTGGAATGCGCTACCCAGTGGGGTGGTGGGAGCAGGCACGCTAGGGTTGTTTAAGGGTCTCTTGGACAGCCACATGAGCGGTCTGCAGATAGAGGGATATAGGAGGACTGTTTAAATACTTTATTTGTTTCCACAGGCTATTCGGTCCACCTTGTTGACCAACAAGGCACATGCATTCGGCAGGTCGTGTGAGGGCTGCTCTTGGATGTTACTTCAGGAGTAGCCTAGTGCTTCATGTCATTAGTGTATGCTTAAACTGGACCATCAGATGGGCAACATGACAGCTCAGAGGCTACCACTGTTGCTGTGCAGACATATGGATTTGGGCCTGTGTCTGCGGGAGTTTGCGCGTTCTCCCCGTGGTTGCGTGGGTTTTCTCTGGGTGCTCCGGTTTCCTCCCACATCCCAAAAATGTGCTCTTAGGCTGATTGGGTAACAAATTGTCCCTATATTAGTCTCTATATGTCATTAAGACGTTAGGACGGTGGCGCGGGCTCGTTGGGCCGAAGGGCCTGTTTCCTGTGCTGTGTTGTTCTTTGTTCTTTGTTCTTTGTATGTCCTTTGGGGAAGAAAATCTGCCGTACTTACCTGGTCTGACCTCTATGTGACTCCAGAGCCATGGCAATGTGGTTGGCTGTAAACTGCCCTCAGGCAGCTAGGGATGGGCAGTAAATACTGGCCAGCCAGCAACGCCCATGTCCCACAAATGAATAAAAAAATAGATATTTCAAACCTGGGATTATCTATTCTAGTAAGAAGTCTCACAATACCAGGTTAAAGTCCAACAAGTTTATTTGGTAGCAAACACCACTAGCTTTCGGGACTCTGCTCCTTTGTCAGGTGAGTGGGGAATTCTGATCACAACAGAGCATATAAAGACACAAACTCAGTTTACAGAACACTGGTTAGAATGTGAATCTTTACCTTTAATCAAGTCTTAAAGGTGCTGACCATGTGAGTGGAGATAGCATTAAGCATGCGTTAAGGAGATGTGTTTGTCTTCTGTCAGTACATTAAGTGAAATATTGCAAACCCAGGCAAGTCATGGAGAGGGGTTACAGATAGTGTGACATGAACCCAAGATCCTGGTTGAGACCGTCCTCATGTGTGCGGAACTTGGCTATCAGTCTCTGCTCAGCGACTCTGTGCAGTTGTGTATTGTGAAGACCATCTTGGAGAGCAATTACCTGAAGATCAGAGGCCGAATGCCTGTGACTGCTGAAGTGTTCGCCAACAGGAAGGGAAGAGGCTTGCCTAGTGATTGTTGAGCAGTGTTCATTCATTCATTCATTGTCATAGCGTATGCATGGTCTCCCCGATGTACCATGCCTCATGACATTCTTTCCTGCAGCGTATTAGGTAGATAATGTTGGCCGAGTTGCAAGAGTATGTAGTATGTACCTGGTGGATGGTGTTCTCACATGAGATGATGGCATCCATTTCGATGATCCGACATGTCTTGTAGAGGTTGCTGTGACTGGGTTGTGCAGCATCGTGGTCACTGTTCTCCTGAAGGCTGGATAATTTGCTGTGGACAATGGTCTGTTGAGGCCTTCTCCAAGGGGGTCTTCATGACACACAACAGCTCAGAGTCGCTAAGCAGAGACTAATAGCCAAGTTCTGCATACATGAGGACGGCCTCAACTGGGATCTTGGGTTCACGTCACACTATTTGTATCCTCCATGACTTGCCTGGGCTTGCAATATCTCACTCACTCTCCTGTCTGGAGACAATACACATCTCTGTAACCAATGCTTAATGCTATCTCCACTCATGTTGTTTGCACCTTTAGAACAAAGAAGAACAAAGAACAAAGAACAAAACAGCACGGGAAACAGGCCCTTTGGCCCAACGAGCCCACGCCGCCACCCCGATGTTCCCACCTCTACCCGTGATCCCTGTCTATGTTTATAGATCTAGGGATTAAAAACCAAATTTGAGACAATTTAGGGAGAATTTGTTTTGCCAAGTAGCCTAAGAGCACATCTTTGGGGTGTGGGAGAAAATTGGAGCACCCGGAGAAAACCCACGCAAGCACAGGGAGAATGCGCAAACTCCCACAGACACAGACCCAAATCCATGTATCTGCACAGCACAGCGATCACTGGATACATTCCCATGTCTGATCAGTGCTTGCTGTCAGACATGATTGTTGCAAACCTTTACCTTCTGCATCACCGATATTAAGCAAAACTTTCAATGTCAAGACCTTCAGCTATATCCTATGATCATTATGGAATGAATGTAACTAAAAAAAATTCATACTGTAGCAGCTAAATATTAATATTGGGAAAGGAGGTAAATTCCTTCTTAAACTTTTTCAGTTTAACTTCTGCTACTCAGTTCTTATTTCAGCTGCCCCTAATGCTGTTGTCAGTTTCTGTCAGAACAAGACAGATTAAGACATGATTAGGTGTAAAGACTCACATTCTAATCTGTAATCTGAGCGTGTGCCTTTATATGCCGTGCTTATGATCAGAACTCCTCATTCACCTAAGGAAGGGGGAGAGCCCCGAAAGCTAGTGGTGTTTGCTACCAAATAAACCTGTTGGGCTTTAACCTGGTATTGTGAGACTTCTTAATGTATTTAGCCCAGTCCAGCACCGGCATCTCCCCATCATTATCTATTCTATCCATGCCTCTCATAACTTTGAAAAATAGCAAGGCATTTTCTTACTGCGGTAGCACTTTGCATGAAAATCATAGAATCATTACAATGTGGAAGGAGCCCATTGAATCTGTACTGACCACAATCCCACCCAGGTGCTATTCCCATAATCCCAAATATTTATATCAAAAATCCCCCTGACACTAAAGGACAATGTATCATGGCCAATCAATTTAACCCACGCATCTTTGGACTGTGAGACAAAACCAGAGCACCCAGAGGAAGCCCATGCAGACACGGGAAGAATGTGCAAACCCCTCACAGGCAGTGACCCGAGGCCGGATTGAACCCGGGTCACCGGAGCTGTGAGGCAGCAGTGCTAACCCCTGTGCCGCCCACGTCTCCCCATTTTCCCACTTCATCTACCCAGCAATTAAATTTAAAAAATGTCTTCTCAACTCGGCTATTTCAGCGGTCGGTAAATTAGAGGAATAAATCGCAGCTTAGGCCTCAGCTAGAAGCACTCTGCACGTTGCACTTTAGGAAGGACGCCAAAGTGTAGGAGAGGTAGATGCAGAAGAGTTTCCCCAAGAAGGGTGGCAACCCAAACGAGGGACTTCAATGATACGGAGAGAGGAGAGAAGCCGGGGTTGTCCTCCTTCAGAACAGAGAGGTTGAGATTTAATCGAGATGTTCACAATCATGAGGCGATTGGAAAGAGTTGGGAGAAACAGAAACCATTCCTCAAAAACAGACTAGTTGACAAACAAAAGGCACAACTTTTATTCATTGGAAATGGGCTTCTCTGGCTGTCCAGTTTTTATTGAATTCAAATTTCACCATCTGCCACGGCAGGATTTGAACCGGGGTCCCCAGATCTTACCCTGGGGCTCTGGATTGCTAGCCCAGTGACAATATGATTGTGTCCCTTCCTCCCCATTTTGTGCTGAAAGATTCTGTCGTTGACTCCTTTTCTCATGCATACCAGAGTTTTACTGAAAAATGAAGTGAAACAATTAAAAAGACTGATGAAATTTGGGCAATTAATCGCCGGAAGAATTCATTGCAATTTTTCAGTCCTGGTAGAAGGCAATCACCAATTCTTTTCCTTTGTAGATACACTATCTGTTTGTAATTAATTATTCTCAGCAGTTGCAAGTTTTCATTTGTTTTTATTTCAACCTCCAGCAGCATAATGAATCTCGGTACCACACTGGAATATCAAGAAGGTCCTGGTGTGGGACCTGAACCCACAGTTGGCCAACCCCAGAAACAACAGTACTGCAATGCTTCAAAAATATCCAGATTTTACGTCAAACTTATGCATTCTACAGAGGGTGGGTGGTTAATTTAAGCAACACTAATTTTTCCTCTCGCCACCTATCTGAGGTTTGTTAGAAACATAGAAACTAGAAGCAGGAGTAGGCCATTCGGCCCTGCGAGCCTGCTCTCCATTCACCTTCACCATGGCTGATCGTCAAATTCAACATCCTGATTCCCTCTTCCCTCCACCATATCCCTTGATCCCTTTAGCCTCTGGAGTTATATCTAATTTCTTCATGAAATCAAACAACATTTCGGCCTCAAATACACTCTGTGGTAGTGAATTCCACAAAATTCAGTATCGACTGGATGAAGAAATTTCTCCTCACCTCAGTTCTAAAAGTTTTACCTCCTTTCCTCAAACTATGACACCTAGTTTTGGACTCCCCCACCATTTGGAACATTCTTTCTGAATCTACACTGTCTAACCCTGTTAGAATTTTAAATGTTTCTATGAGACCCCTCTCACTCTTCTGAATTCTAATGAAGATAAACCTGATTAAATCTTTCCTTATATCACAGAACTGTCATCCCAGGAATCAGCTTGATAAACCTCTATAGCAAGGACTTCCTTCCTCAGATAATGACATCAAAGCTTCACACAAGACTCCAGACATGGCCTCACTAGCACCCTATATAATTGCAGCAAAACATCCCCAACCCTATACTCAAATCTTCACAGTATGAAAGCCAACATGCCACTTGCCTTTTTTGCTGCTTGCTGTATATGCGCACTTACTTTCAGGAACAGATGCATGAGTCTCGCTGAGTAACCACCTCTCCCATTTTACACCCATTTAAGTAATAACCTTTCTTCCTATTATTGTTACCAAATTGGATAACCTCACATTTATCTACATTAGTGAGAGGCAACATGGTTGTGTGAAGGGGAGATCGTGTCTCACAAACTTGATCATGTTTTTTGAGGAAGTGATGAAGATGATTGATGAGGGTAGGGCGGTGGATGTTGTCTACGTGGACTTCAGTAAGGCCTTTGACAAGGTCCCTCATGGCAGACTGGTGTAGAGGGTGGGTCAGCAGGTGGATGGGTCAGTAGGTGGGTCAGTCAGTGAATGGGTCAGTCAGTGGGTGGTCAGTCAGTGAGTGGGTGGATCAGTGGGTGGGTCAATCAGTGGGTGGGTGGGTCAGTGGGTGGGTGGGTCTGTGGAAAGGTCAATGGGTGGGTCGGTCAGTGGCTGGGTCAATCCGTGGCTGTGCGGGTCAGTGGGTTAGTCAGTGGATAGGTGGATCAGTGGGTGGGTAGATCGTTGGGTGGGTCTGTGATGAGTGGGTCAATGGGTGAGCGAGTCAACAGGTGAGTCAGTCAGTGCATGGGCATGTCAGTGAGTGGGTGGGTCAGTGGGTGGTCGAACAGTGGCTGGGTGGGTCAGTGGAAGGTCGGTCAATGACTGGGTGGTGAGCGGGTCGGTCAGTGGGCGAGTGGGTCAGTGGGCAGATCAGTGAGTGGGTCAGTCAGTGGGTGGCTGATCAGTGGGTGGGTCAGTGAGTGGCTGAGTCAGTAGATCAGTCAGTGGGTGGGTCAGTGAGTGGCTGGGTCAGTGGGTGAGTATTGAATGAGTCGGTCAGTGGGTGGGTGGGTCAGTGGATGGTCGATCAGTGGATGGGTAGCGAATTGGTCAGTAGACGGGTCAGTGAGAGGATCAGTCAATAGGTGGACAGTGAATGAGTCAGTCAGTGGGTGGGTGGGTCAGTGGGTGGATCAGTGAGTGGATTGGTCAGTGGGTGGTTATTGAATGAGTCAGTCAGTGGGTGGGTGGGTCAGTGGGTGGGTATTGAATGAGTTGATCAGTGAGTGGGTAGGTCAGTGAGTGGATCGGTCAGTGGGTGGGTGGTTTGTGAGTGAGCGGATCGGTCTTTGAGTGGGTCATTGGGTGGTTGGGTCAGTAGGGGGTTGGGTCAGTGGGTGGATCTGTCAGTGGGAGGGTCAATGCATGGATGTGTCAGTGGGTGGGTCGCTTGGTGGGTTGGTGAGTGGCAGAGGGTCGGTCAGTGAGTTGGTCAGTGGGTGGGTCGGTGAGTGGGTGGGTCACTCAGAGGGTGAGTGGGTCAGTGGGTGCGTGGTTGGTCATTCTCTCCCCTGAAAGGTTGCAGGGTCTGGATGCTGCCAATCAGTTTGACTCATTTTCCAACTCCCATGCTGTCCCCTTCACTGCGTCGAGGGGCTTCAAGCTGCCTTTGGCTCCTGGCAGTCTCAGGCCCAGGATTAGTTCTTGCTGATTCCTCCCTCGTCTCAAGACATCTATCTCCACCCCTCAGGTTTTCCAAACACAATGGTCCCTGCAGAGAGTGTCCATAGAGGCTGACCAGTTCCCCAAGTGATGCTCTCCCCCAACATCACCAGCTGCTGCCAGAGTCCCCATTACATACAGTAAAGTTTAGAAGCTGAAATTTTTCAAACTATCAGAGCAAAGAATGAAAATAAAATCACACTCCATCTCCCACCGTTACCAAACCAGTTTCACTGCTAGACTGGAACAATACCAGAACTCTGTGAAGTGATTCAGAAGAAGCTTTTACCTCCCCCATCCTCTCCCCCCACCCTCTCTCCTGACCATCCCACTGTGTTCAAACATACAAAGAGAAAGGATGTGCAAAAATTCAGGTCTATAATCCCTGTACAACAAAATGCTTTCAGAAAACCAGTACTAAATTTATAATCTTTGCATTTTCAATTTTCCAGAGACTCCATTGTCCAAATTGGATGTCTTCTTCTGAAACTAAAGTGAAACAAGTGACCATTCAGAGTGACATTAATAATGCAGCCTCTTCATACATTATACATAACGTTGTGTTTTCTTCACAATCATTTGTTGAACTGAACTTAGGAGTTTTTATTATTCTTTCCTGGGATGTGGATGTTGCTGGCTAGATCAGCAATTTTATTGCCCATCTTTAATTGCTCTTGAGAAGGTGGTGGTGAGTCGCCTTCTTGCGTTGCTGAGGCCTACGTGGTGTAGGTACACCAACTGTTACGGAGGGAACCCCGGGATTTTGACCCAGCAACAGTAACGGAGCGGCAAAATGGCTCCCAGCCAGGGTGGCGTGTGAATTGGAGGGTAACGGTATTGCCATGTGTCTGCTGCCCTGTTCCTTCTAGCTGGCAGAGTTTGTGGGTTTGGGAGGTGCTATTGAAGGAGCCTTGGTGAGTTCCTGCAGTGTATCTTGTAGATGGTACACACGTCTGCTACTGCATATCAGTGATGGATGGAGTGAATGTTTGTGGAAGGGGTGACAATCAAGTGAGCTGTTTTGTCCTCCAAGATGTTGAACTTATTGAGTAGTGATGGAGCTAGACTCACCCAGGGAAGTGGAAAGAAGACCACCACAAGCCTGACTTGTAGCTAGTGGATAGGCTTTAGGGAGTCAGGAGGTGAGTTATTGGTTTCTATCAGTTCAATGGTAATTCACAGGATGTTGATAGGAGGAATTCAGTGATGGTGATGACATTGAATATCAAAGGGCAATGGTTAGATCCTCTCTTGTTGGAGATGGCCATTTCCTGGCATTTGTGTGATGTGAATGCTATTTGCTGTTTGTCAGCCCAAGCCTGGATATTGTCCGGATCTTGCTGCTTTCGGAAATGGAGAACTTTAGCATCTGAGGAGTCATGAATGGTGCAGTCATCAGCGAGCATCCCCACGTTAGACCTTGTGATGGGAGGAAGGTCATTGACGAAGCAGTTGAAAGTGTTTGGGGCTCGGAAATTATGGTGAGGAAATCCTGAAATGAAATCCTGGGATTGAGATGATTGACCTCCAATAACCAAAAACATTTTCCTTTCAACTGGGTATGACCCCGATAGTGGCGAAAGCCCCCTCCCATTTCCTGATTCTCATTGACTTGAGTATTGCGAGGGTTCCTTGATGCTACATTCAGTTGATTGCTGCCTTGATATCAAAGACAGTCACTCCCACCTCACCTCTGGAGTTCAGTTCTGTTATTAGTTCTGCAAAGATGTCATTAACGGAATTGTCCTGGTGAAACCCCAGCATCAGTGAATAGGCTATAGGTGAGCAAATGCTGCTCGCTAGCATTGTCAATGACACTTTCCATCACTTTATTGACCATTGAGAGTAGACTGACTGATGGGGCAGTAATTGGTTCTGTTGGATTTCCATAGAATCCCTATCGTACTGAAGGAGGTGTTTCAGCCCTGCACTGACTCTCCAAAAGTTCATCTTACCACCCTCCCCCATATTTGCTCTGTTCCTGTAACCCCACACATTTCCCTTGGCTAATCCACCTAACCTAAACATCTTTGGACATTGAGGGAGAATTTAGCTTAGTCAATCCACTTCATCTAACGAGTATGTTTTTCAGACTGTGGGAGGAAACCAGAGCACCTGGAACAAACCCACATGGATCAGAATCGAACCTGAGTTCCTGGTACTGTAAGGCAGCAGTGCCACCCTGTTTGTCCTGCTTTTTGTGTACAGGACACACCTGGGCAATTTTCCACATTGTCGGGTAGCTGTACTGGAGCAGCTTGCCGAGGGAAGCAGCTAGTCCTGGGGCATAGGTTTTCAGCACTGTTGCTGGAATATTTACAGGACCCACAGCCTTTGCAGTATCGAGTGCTTCCAATTGCTTCATAATATCACGTGGGGCAAATTGAATTGGCTGAAGGTCGGCATCTGGACCAACCACTCAACACTTCTAGCTGAAGATTGTCATGAATATCTTATCTTGTGCACAGTGTGCTGGGCTCCTCCTCCATTGAGGGTGGGGATATTTGTGTAAATTGTTAAATTGTCCACCACTGTTCTCAACTGGATTTGGCAGGACTGCAGAGCTTAGATCTGATCCACTGGTTGTGAACTTGCTTACCTTGGTCTATTACTTCCTGCTTCTGCTATTCAGCATGCAAGTAGTCCTGTTTAAGCACTAGCTTAGTTTAAAGCTTATTTATTAGTGTCACAAGTGGGCTTACATCAACACTGCAATGAAGTTACCGTGAAAATCCCTGAGTCACCACGCTCTGGCACCTGTTTGGGTACACTGAGGGAGAATTTAGCATGGCCAATGCACCTAACCAGCATGTCTTTTGGACTGTGGGAGGAAACTGGAGCACCAGGAGGAAACCCATGCAGATATGGGGAGAACGTACAGACGTTGCGCAGAGAGTGATCCAAGTCAGGAATTGAAAGCAGGTTTCTGGTGCTGTGAGGCAGCAGTGCTAACCAAGGTGCTACCATGCCACCCCATGAAGTTGACACCTCATTCTTAAGTATGGCGAAGGTATGGTTGCTCCTAGTGTGCCATACTACACTCTTCAATGAATGAAGATTGATTACCAGGCACAATGGTAATGGTAGATAGTGGTAGTTTTATGTCCAGAGCAACACCAATCAATCCTCTACCTTACTGAAAATAACATGCTTTTGAGAAATGAATATTCTTGTCTTGGAATGAACACCATTCCTGCATTAGTAATGTTTATTTTGGTCTCTGTGCAGTCCACGATCAATTCTAGTTTCAGGTCATGGTTCTTTTTATGTGATGGTTTAGGTGGCCCCAGTCCCACATTAACCCATGTTTTGCTGCAGTGCATTGGCAGGTCTCTGGGTGGATATAAAAGATTCCACTGCAGCATTGTGAAGCAGAGCAGAAGAGCTTTCAGGGTTAAAGTTTAAAGTTTATTCATTAGTGTCACAAATTAGCTTACATTAACACTGCAATGAAGTGAAAATCCACTAGTCGTCAAACTCTGGCGCCTGTTTGGGTACACTGAGGGAGAATTTAGCATGGCCAATGCGCCTAACCTGCTGGTCTTTTGGATGTGGAAGGAAACAAGAGCACTCAGTGGAAATCCACACAGACATGGGGTCAACACGCAGACTCGGCAAACACTGTGACCCAAATCAGGAATTGAATCTTTGTCCCTGGTGCTGTGAGGCAACAGTGCTAACTACTGTACCACCATGCCATCCAATTTCTGTTTCCAAATTTATCCCTCAGTTAACATTGCAAACGAAAACTGGATTATCCTGATATTATTACCTTATTCTTTATAGAACATAGAACATAGAACATTACAGCGCAGAACAGCCCTTCGGCCTTCGATGTTGCGCCGACCAATTAGGAAAAAGCAATGACCCTCTAACCTAAACCATTCCCTTTTCAATCATAAACTTATCTACTAACCTCTTAAACGCCCCCAAACTTGGAGCATCTACAACTGCAGCAGGCAGGGCATTCCAAAACCTTATCACCCTCTGGGTAAAGAACCTACCTCTGACATCCGTCCTATAACTACCACCCCTTAATTTAAAGCTATGTCCCCTCATGCTAGCTTTCTCCATCCTAGGAAAAAGGCTATCACTGTCCACCCTATCTAAACCTCTAATCATCTTATATGTTTCAATAAGGTCTCCTCTTAGCCGCTTTCTTTCTAACAAAAACAACCTCAAATCCCTCAGCCTCTCTTCATAAGACCTGCCCTCCATACCAGGCAACATCTTGGTAAAAGGTTTATGGGAGCTTGCTACCTATAAATTGGCTGCTGAACTTCCTACATTACAATACACTTCAAGAAAAAGTACTTAATGGCTGGCGCTTACACAATGAATTACTGTCATATAAACTGGTTGAACTTTAACCTGGTATTGTAAGACTTCTTACTGTGTTTACCCCTGTCCAACGCCGGCATCTCTACATCACGCTTACACAATGGGACAAGGAGCCTCTTTCTGTGCAGTGAAACTCTCTGACCCTTGTTAGGACAGCACAGTGGTTAGCACTGTTGCCTCACAAAGTCAGGGAGCCAGGTTCAATTCCCGGCCTGGTCACTTTCTGTGCAGAAGCTGCACCTTCTGCCTGTGTCTGCATGGATGTCCTCCAGGTGCTTCAGTTTTCTCCCAGAATCCAAAGATGTGTGGGGGTTAAGTGGATTGGCCATGCTAAACTGCTCCTTAGTGTTGGGGGTTAGTAGAGTATATAAGTAGGGTTATGGGGTTAGGACCTGGTGGGATTGTGGTTGGTGCAGGCTCGATGGGCCAAATAGCCTCCTTCTGCACCATAGGCTTTTATGATTCTAAAACACCAACCTTTGAGGTTTAAACACTCACGCGTTCTTTAAATTACACTGTTTTTACAAAAAGCAATTCCAGTTTTATCTAATCTCTGCTTAGTTATGGCTAACACGCAGAACATCAATGTTTTATTTGCCTATGGTTTTAAAATTCATAGTTCATGCAAATTTCTTTATAATCACCCTTAAAACCAACATGATTGAAACGGTGTAAAAATAAATCGTATTTCAGCTTCGCACTGGAAGATGATAATGGAAAAACACAAGTGCTTTGTTTATTTTTGATTCAATGTCCTTTATTAAGGTGACACCAAAACACTCTTTTTCAGCCACTTCTTAGTTTCAGCATGACATGTATTGCTGTCAGGGAGGGTGACATCGCTGAATGACTGTAGTACCATTCATTATTCAAGCTTAAATGACATTAGCACCAGCTGTATTATTATTGACCTTGTTTCAATATCTTATTCACACATTTTTGCAAAAATAAAATTCAAGTTTCCAGTCCAATGAATACATTTACAGTCACTAAAATACTATGTTTACTTTGCCTGCAAAAAAAGCAGATTAATTCATTCATGGTGGTTAGCACTGCTGCCTCACAGTGCCAGGGACCCAGGTTCAATTCCAGCCTTGGGTCACTACCTGCAGTCTCTGCACATTCTCCCCGTGTCTGCATGGGTTTCCGCTGGTGCAGATCTTGGTGGCAGTAGCAAATTTTCAAACGAGAACTTTGAAGGCCGAAGTACAGAAGGGTTCCATGTGAACAGCAGTTGAACATGAGTCAATCATCCTGGTTTTCTCCCACACTCCAAAGATGTGCAGGCTAGGTGAATTGGCTGTGCTAAATTGCCCCTTAGTGTCCCAAGGTGTGCAGGTCAGGTGGAATTGGCCATGCTGAATTGTTCCTTATTATCCAAAGATGTGCAGGTTAGGCTGGATTAGCCATGCTAAATTGCTCCTTATTATCCCAAGATATACAAGTTAGGCTGGATTGGTCATGCTAAATTGCTCCTTATTATCCCAAGATATACAAGTTAGGCTGGATTGGTCATGCTAAATTGCTCCTTATTATCCCAAGATGTACAAGTTAGGCTGGATTGGTCATGCTAAATTGTTCCTTATTATCCCAAGATATACAAGTTAGGCTGGATTGGTCATGCTAAATAGTTGCTTATTATCCCAAGATGTACAAGTTTGGTGGAAATGGACATGCTCTGTCAAAGGATAGAGGGGAGGGCCTGGGTAAGATGTTCTATCAAAGAGTCAATTCAGATATGATGGGCTGGATGGCATCTTTCTGCACTGCAGGGATTCTATGGTTGCAAGTTGTCATTAATTCTCCAGGTCAATACCTCAGTGCATGTCCAGGGATCGTACAGCTGGTTCCTGCTGCAGTGTTACTGCTGAGAGGCTAATAGATATTAACCAACTAAACCCTGGCTGGAAAGTTGATAGACTGTTTAACTGTTAGCATAACATCTAACTGGCCTTTGATTTGTAATAATGGGGAAATGGATACTTCTGGAACAAATAGGGACATTTGGTAAATCTGAAGTGTTTGCTCATTTTTAAATGTGGGTAGAGAATAGAAGCCTTGGTAACTGTGCAAGGTTAGGGGGATAGAATGGTGGGTGGGTGAGCTAAATGGCCTCCTTCTGTGCTGTCATGGTTTGTATTCTCTATAGGAGGTTTGAAAAAAGAGCTGATAGATGTTTGGAAGTGATTGAAGGAGCGGGATACACAGACAGGGCTGGAGAATGGGGCTAGCTAGGTAGCTCTTTTGGGAGCCAGTGCAGGCACGATGGGCTGAATGGCTTCCTCCTGTGTTCATGCAATTCTATAACAATTGAACCAACCAACTCATTGACCAATCAACCACCTCTTAAAAGGGCATTTCAACTAAAACAAAAAGTATCAAGCAAACTTATCAAAGGAAAATAATGTTGCCAAGGCTAATAACATCCCCATGTCTGCATGGGTTTTCTCTGGGTGCTCTGGTTTCCTCCCACAATCTAAAAGGTGTGCTAGTTAGGTGCATTGGCCATGCTAAATTCTCCCTCAGTGTACCTGAACAGGCACCAGATTTTCACAGTAACTTCATTGCAGTGTTAATGTAAGGCTTTTTGTGACACTACTAAAAATTTAATCCTTAATCTGTTTCGATTTACACTTTTTGTTGGGTGAATGTTACCTGCCAGGAACAATATTCTATATAATATTCAATGGGAAGGCTGTTTCCCTTAAACCCCAAAAGTGTTAGACAAATAGAATTTGACCAGTCTTTTTGCAGCTAAAGTCCTTGAAACAATCATTTTTATTTTCTACACTTCCCAGGTTAAAGGGCAAAACTTCTCATTTTCACACTCCAATGATATTATGAAACATGCTGCACTTGATTGCCCGTTAGAAAGGTTGGCAAAAGGAAGAGTACCAAAAATAACACATTTCATGTTCTCTGGGTCACCACACTCGAGGATGGAAATGTAAGTACGCACTTCATAGAATCATAGAACGCTACGGTGCAGAAAGAGGCCCTTCGAGTCCGTACCGAACATAATCCCACCCAAGCCCCATATTCTTACATATTATATCCACTAATCTCTCTAACCTATGCAACCCTGGACACTAAAGAGCAATTTCTTAGCATAGCCAATCAACCTAACCTGCACATCTTTGGACTGTGGGAGAAAACCGGAGCACCCAGAGAAAACCCACACAGACACGAGGAGAATGTGCAAATTCCACACACAGTGACCCGAGCCGGGAATCGAACCCAGGACGCTGGAGCTGTAAAGCAGCAATGCTAACCACTCTGCTACCATGCCGTCCATTTCTCCATATTGAATAATTTAACTATCATTAACCCCTCAAACATTTTTGCCGCTGGGATACTTTGTTCCAACACTCAGCCAATCTTATTTTTGTTTCATTCACAGGACATGGGCATCACTGGCTGGCCGGCATTTATTGCCCATCCCTAGTTGCCCTTGTGGGGCAATTGAGAGTCAGCCATATTGCTGTGGCTCTGGAGTCAGTGTAGGCCAGACTGGCTAAGGACAGCGGATTTCCTTCCCTAAAGAACATTAGTGAACCAGATGGGATTTTCTGACAATGTTTCCATGGTTATCAGTAGATTCTTAAAATCAGATATATTTTATTGAATTCAATTCCACCATCTGAACCTGGGTCCTCAGAGCATTAGCTGAGTTTCTGGGTCTTGCGATCACACTGCTAGGCCACTGCCTGCCCTTATTTGGGTGTGCAACCAATTGAACTTGGGTTTCACAAATTGCTCTGTTTCTACTTCAGATGTGATATGATCTTTCATAGTTATGACCTACCATAGTTAGCCCATGGTTAATTATCAAGCGGGAACTTGTCTTTGTAATTAGAATTCTTCTGTCCTGCCCGCTACAGGAATAGCAGTGGGTGAAAGATAGGCCATGGAAAATTCTGTTGACCTTGGTTGATATTTTCCTGTTTCGGAGCGAGGGTGGCCAGAAAGTTCACCCATGGTGTCTGAACCTCATGAAAGTTTCCAGCCAATTAGAAGGAGATTGTAAAGGATAAATTATGCCTGATGAACTTGATTGGATTTTTAGAAATGATGACTAAAATAAGAAGCAGGGAGATGTTAATAGAAGTCGTTTAAATGGATGTCCAGAAAACACTTGATAATGGCCGTAATAGGAGTAAAAGATAAGTTCTTTGATTTTATTCAGTATTGTCACACATTGGGACACAGTGAAAAGTATTGTTTCTTGCACACAATATAGATAAAGCTTACTATTCATAGAGTACATAGGGAGAAGGAAAGGAGAGGGTGCAGAACGTAGTGTTACAGTCTTTGCTAGGGTGTAGAGAAAGATCGGCTTAATAGGAGATAGGCTTTTGAATGGATCTAACAGTAGCAGAGAAGAAGTTCTTGAGTTGGTTGGTACATGACGTCAGACTTTTGTATCTTTTTCCTGACGGGAGAAGGTGAAAGAGAGAATGTCTGGGATGCGTGGGGTCCTTAATTATGCTGGATGCTTTGCCGAGGCAGTGAGAAGTGTAGACAGAGTCAATGAATGGGAGGCTGGTTTGCGTTGGATTGGACTGCATTCACAACTTGTGTAGTTCCTTGCAATCTTAGGCAGAGCAGGAGCCATACCAAGCTGCGATACAATCAGAAAGAATGCTTTCTATGGTGCATCTGTAAAAGTTGGTAGGAATTGTAGGGGACATGCCAAATTTCCTTAGTCTTCTGAGAAAGTAGGAGTGTTGGTGAGCTTTCTTAACTATCGTGTTAGCATCAGGAGACCGGGACAGGTTGTTAGTGATCTAGGCACTTGAAAACTTGAAGCTCTCGATGCTTTCTACTTTCTCCCTGTTGATGTAGACAGGGGCATGTTCTCCTTTATGCTTCCTGAAGTCGATAACAATCTCCTTCATTTTGTTGACATTGAGAGAGAGATTATTGTCATCGCAGCAGTTCACCAGATTCTCTATCTCATTCCTGTATTTGGGTTCAGCCGTGATCTAGTTAAATGGCAAAAAAAACTTGAGGGGCTGAATGGCCTTTCCAGCTTCTATTTCCTACATTCCACAAAATAATGTGAAATGGAACAAACAAAGGCAATGAATGGGCAATTGCGCAATGGGGCATTGTGATCAGGGTTGAAAGATCATCTTGCCAACTTGTTGCCACTCTCACCCTCCTGCACCATAGAACATAGAACATTACAGCACAGAACAGGCCCTTCGGCCCTCGATGTTGTGCTGACCAAAATAAAAAGCAATGCCCCTCCAAACTAAACCATTCCCTTCTCTTCCATATACTTATCAATTAACCTCTTAAACGCCACCAAACTTGGCGCATCTACAACAGCTGCAGGCAGGGCATTCCACTCCCTAATCACTCTTTGAGTA
Source organism: Sphyrna mokarran (assembly GCA_024679065.1). Lineage (NCBI taxonomy): Eukaryota > Metazoa > Chordata > Chondrichthyes > Carcharhiniformes > Carcharhinidae > Sphyrna > Sphyrna mokarran. Next base: position 11,828,481 of record JAGIQG010000009.1, read on the forward strand.
AAGAACCTACCTCTGATATCCGTCCTATAACTCATACCCCTTAATTTAAAGCTGTGTCCCCTCGTGCTAGCTTTCTCCATCCTAGGAAAAAGGCTATCACTGTCCACCCTATCTAAACCTCTAATCATCTTATATGCTTCAATAAGGTCCCCTCTTAGCCGCCTCCTTTCTAACGAAAACAACTTTAAGATCCCCTCTTAGCCGCCTCCTTTCTAACGAAAACAACACCACTTTAAGATTTTTAAGCTAAAAGCCCCTTTGACATTGGCAGATGTAACAGGAGTCTGCGTTGATGCACTGTCACTGAACGGAGCCCAGAAAGCTCCCAACCTCGTCTCGGTCTCCTTCAGCCGGTCTCCCAGAGATCTCCAGGGGCCGCTGCACTCACAGTCTGAATAAATCAGATCTTGTTTTCAATTACTGGAGATGTTTAACAGGTCTACTGGGGCCAACATTTTATAATTTCATCCACTTTTCCACGAAACACAAGAAACAATGGCTCTCGGGTAGAATGTACAAGTGTTGTTGTAGGTCATAGAGGTTTACAGCATGGAAACAGGCCCTTCAAGCTACCTTGTCCATGTGCCCTTTTTTTAAAACACCTAATCCCAATTGCCTGCATTTGGTCCATATATCTCTATAACCTCTGTACTCATGTAAATATCTTAATAGACAAAATTGTATCCACCTCTACTGCTACCTCTGGCAGCTTGTTCCAGACACTCTCCACCTTCTGTGAAAAAATTGCCCCTCTTGATACTTTTGTATCTCTCCTTTCTCACCTTAAACCTCTGCCCTCTAGTTTTAGACTCCTGACCTTTGGGAAAAGTTATCGACTACAGAATTGATCTCATTATTTTATAGATCTCTATAAGATCACCTCTCAGCCTCCTATGCTCTATAGAAAAAATCCCAGTCTATCCTCTCATAACTCAATCCATCAAGTCCCGGTAGCATACAAATAAATCTGTTCTGCACTCTTTAATAATATCCTTTCTATAATAGGGTGACCAGAATTGCACACAGTATTCTGAGCATGGCCTTACCAATGTCTTGTACAACTTCAACAAGACGTCCCAACTCCTGTATTGAATGTTCTGACTGATGAAACTAAGCATGCCAAATGCCTTCTTTACACTCTGTCCATCTGTAACTCCATGTGCACCTATGACCATGTATATCTAGATCTATTTGTTCTGCAACTCCTCCCAACAGTCAGTTGGATAACTGAGTAAGTCCTGCCCTGGTTCAATCTACCAAAATGCATCATCTCGCATTTGTCTAAATTAAACTCCATCTGCCATTTATCAGCCCACTGGTCCAATTGATCAAGATCCTGTTGAAATTGGAGATAACTTTCTTCACTGTCCACTCTATCACCAATCTTGGTGTCATCTGCAAATTACTAACCATGCCTCCTATATTCTCATCCAAATCATTAATACAAATGACAAATAACATTGGACCCAGTACTGACCCCTGAGGCACACTACTGGTCGCAGGCCTCCAGTTTGAAAAACAACCCTCTGCAACCACCCTCTGGTTTCTGTCAAGAAGCCAATTTTGTATCCATTTACATACCTCATCCTGGATCCTGTGAGATTTAATCTTGCCTACCATGTGATACCTTGTCAAAGACCTTGCTAAAATCCACGTAGACAACATCAACTTCACTGCCTTTATCTATCTTCTTGATTACCCCTTTCTAAAAACTCAATTAAATTTGTGAGACACGATTTTCCATTCACAAAGCCATGCTTACTGTCCTTAATCAATCTTTGTGTCTCTAAATGCCTGTAAATCCTGTCTCAAAATACCTTCCAACAATCTACCACCACAGATGTGAGGCTCACTGGCCTGTAGTTCCCGGGCTTTTCCCTGCAGCCTTTTTTAAACAAAGGCACAACAGCTGCCACTCTCCAATCTTCAGACCCGGATAACCCTATGACCATGTATACCTAGATCTATTTGTTCTGCAACTCTCCCCAACAGTCAATTGGATAACTGAGTAAGTACTGCCCTGGTTCAATCTACCAAAATGCATCATCTTGCATTTGTCTACCTTGATGCACTTTAAGACTTCCAGCACCTCCTTCTCTGTAATATGTACACCCCTCAAGACATCACTATTTATTTCTCCAAGTTCATGTTTTTCTGAACAATAAATATGAATGAGAAATAATCATTTCGGATCTCATCCATCTCTTGTGGATCTACACATAGATAACCTTATTGATCCTTAAGAGGCCCTACTCTCTCTCTTGTTACTCTTTTGTCCTTTATGTATTTGTAGAAGCTCTTTGGATTCTTCTTTGCCTTATCTGCCAATGCAATTATTTTGAGATCAAATATTGTTTAAGATTTGACCCACTACGGTGATGTTGTCAGCAAACTTGAAAATCAAATTGGAGGGGAATTTGGCCACACAGTCATAGGTGTGATGTTGTAGTAGGGGAACATGTGGCTAACAGTGACCACAATTGTCTACTTTAGGATACAGATGGAAAAGGATGCTTGTTGCCCTAGGGGCAGGGTGCTGAATTGGGGGAAGGCTAACTACGGTCGGATTAGGCAGGAACTTATGGAAACTGATTGGGAATGGTTGTTCAAGGGTAAGTCCACGCTAGGCATGTGGGACTCTTTCAAGGGAATACTGAAAATGTTGAAAGATAAACATGTGCCGGCCAAGAGGAAAGATGGGAAAGGTAGGATTAGAGAGCCGTGGATTACTAGGGATATTGAGGACTTGGTTAGGAAGAAAAGAGAGGCGTATGATAGGTCAAAGCAGCTGGGAACGGAGACAGCGTTGGAGGAATATAGAGAGAGTAGGAGGGAGCTCAAACGGGGAGTTAGAAGGGCAAAAAGGGGGCATGAAATGATTTTGGCGGATAGGATTAAGGAAAATCCAAAGGCTTTTTACTCCTATGTTAGGAATAAAAGGGTGGTTAGAGGAAAAATCGGACCTCTTAGGGACAGAGGAGGGGAACTGTGCTTAGAGCGCGAGGGAATGGCGGAGATCCTGAATGAATACTTTGCATTGGTATTCACAAAGGTGAGGGGCTTGTTGACAGTTCCTGTCTCTGAGGGAGCTGTGGACCAGTTGAGGGAAATATCCATACTGAGGAAGCAAGTGTTAGAGCTTCTAGGTAACATTAAAACTGATAAATCTCCGGGGCCTGATGGCATTTATCCCAGGCTGCTTAGGGAGGTGCGAGGTGAAATTGCTGGGCCTCTGATGCAAATCTTTGTCTCTTCTTTGGACACAGATGAGGTCCCAGAGGACTAGAGAATAACTAATGTTGTACCTTTGTTTAAAAAGGATAGTAGGGACAACCCTGGAAATTATAGGCCGGTGAGATTGACGTCAGTGGTAGGGAAGTTATTGGAGGAGATCCTTAGAGATAGGATGTATAGGTACAGAGTGTTGCGATCTGATTAGGGATACACAGCATGACTTTGTTAAGGAGAGGTCGTGCCTTACAAATCTGGTAGAATTTTTTGAGGAGGTGACGAAAACGGTGGACGAAGGGCGAGCCATTGATATCATCTATATGGATTTTAGTAAGGCATTTGACAAAGTCCCTCATGGGAGGTTAGTGGAGAAGGTCAAGGCTTATGGGATACAAGGACAGGTAGCTAGCTGGATAAGTAACTGGCTTAGTAATAGGAGGCAAAGTAATAGTGGAAGGGTGTTTCTGTAGCTGGAGGTCGGTCACTAGCGGTGTGCTGCAGGGCTCGGTACTGGGACCTCTTCTATTTGTAATATATATAAATGACTTGGAAGAGGGAGTGAGTGGAGTGATCAGCAAGTTTGCAGACGATACAAAGATGGCTGGACTTGCGGATAGTGAGGAGCATTGTCAGGCGATGCAGCAGGACATAGATAGGCTGGTAGCTTGGGCAGACAGATGGCAGATGGAATTTAATCCTGATAAATGTGAGGTGATGCATTTCGGGAGAAAGAATGTAGGGGGGAGGTATATGATAAAGGTAGACCTATTAAGAGTATAGAAACGCAGAGGGACCTGGGGGTGCAGGTGAACAAGTCTCTGAAGGTGGCAGAGCAAGTGGAGAAGGTTGTGAAGAAAGCATATAGTATGCTAGCCTTTATAGGAAGGGGTATAGAGTACAAGAGCTGGCCTTTAATGTTGCAGTTGTATAAAACGTTGGTTAGACCTCATTTGGAATACTGCGTCCAGTTCTGGTCACCTTACTACTGGAAGGACATGGAGACTCTGGAGAGAGTGCAGAGGAGGTTTACCAGGATGCTGCCTAGTATGGAAGGTCTGAGTTACGAGGAGAGGTTAGGCAAAGTGGGACTGTTTTCCTTAGAAAGACATAGACTTAGAGGAGATCTAATAGAGGTGTACAAGATTGAGGGGTCTAGATAGAGTAAACAGCGTTAAGCTTTTTCCGGATGGACTCGAATAGCACGAGGGGTCACGGGCTTAGGGTGAGGGGGATAAGGTATAATTTGGATGCTAGAGGGAGTTTTTTCACACAGAGGGTGGTGGAGGCAGGCAATCTGGAGTTATTTAAGAAATACTTAGATGGGCATATGAACAGAATGGGAATGGAGGGGTATAGAAAACTGATTTAAATTGGGGATCATGAGCCTTGGGAGTCCCTGGGAAGTATGTAAATATATGATGATATTGATGTACTTGTTTTTATCCTACAGGTCCTTTAGTCCACCTTGTTGTCTAACAAGGGGCATACACTCGATGGGTCGTGAGAGGGCTGCTCTTGGATTTTTTTTGAGAGTATCCTACTGCTTCACGTCGTTAGTGTACGCTTGACCTGGACCATTTGATGGGCAACACGACAGCTCAGTGACTATCGCTGTGCTGTGCAGATACATGGATTTGGGCCTGTGTCTGTGGGAGTTTGCGCATTCTCCCCGTGCTTGCGTGGGTTTTCTCCAGGTGCTCCGGTTTCCTCCCACATCCCAAAGATGTGCTCTTAGGCTAATTGGCAAAACAAGTTCTCCCTAAATTGTCTCAAATTTGGTTTTTAATCCATAGATCTATAAACATGGACAGGGATCACGGGTAGAGGTGAGAACATCGGGGTGGCAGTGGGGGCTCGTTGGGCCGAAGGGCCTTTGTTCTTTGGGAGTATTGTAGGGGGCTGAGAACACAGCCTTGTGGGGCACCGGTGTTGAGCATGATTGTGGATATTTGACAGATAATACAACAATATACGATACAAAATATTTAGGGGACCTGGGAGGGAAGATGAAGCAAAAGCATTTCTGCTGACTGGTGAGCTTAGAATTAGGGGATATGGACTAAACATTAGAGCCAGTTCTTTCAGGAGTGACAGTATTAAAGATAATATTGACCCATAATCAGATAACATTGGCCCATCACTTATGCTTCTTGATGGTGTTGAGAGCTGACTTTTTGAGCAGGTTTTTCTGAACCCCAACCCCCTCCATGGTGTGTTTTCCAGTAGCGTAGGCAGCCTGCATTTGGCTGATGACAGGATCTCCCCGTCCGGCCAATGTTGACAATGCTTTGCTTTGGAGCACTTTGTTGCGGGGGGTGTGGAGAGGGTACAGGCAAGATTTATCAGATTATTGCCTGGTATGGAGGGCATTAGCCCTAAGGAGAGGTTGAAGAAACTTGGTTTGTTCTCACTGGGACCACAAAGGTTGAGGGACGACCTGATAGGAGCCTACCAGATAATGAAGGGTATGAACAGAGTGGATCTCAGGGTGGAAGAGTCAATTAACATGTGAGAGGCAAGATTTAAAAGAGATATGAGGCAAGTTTTTTTTACACAGAGGATGGTGGGTGCCTGGAATTCGTTGCTGGGGGAGATAGTGGAATTGGATATGATAGTGAATTTTAAGATATGCCTGGACAAATACATGAATAGGATGGGAATAGAGGAATTAAGGTCCCTGGAAGACTAAGGGGTTTTAGTTCAGTCAGGCATATGGTTGGTGCAGGCTTGGGAGGGCTGAAGGGCCTGTTCCTGTGCTGTAATTGGCTCACCTCTCCTGATCAAGGAGTGCTCCGAAAAGTTCACCTGGTGTTGTGAGACTACTTACTGTAATTTTCTTTGCTCTTTGTTTGTTTGAAATCACCATCGGCAGGACTGGAAGATCGGGAAGGGCTGGAAAATTCATCCCTCTGAGTCGGTGTGGGTAACCAAGATGGTTTAAATCGTTCTCTCCTCTTTCCTTCCTGCGTGGCAAGAAGTCAGTCACAAGGCAACGTACCTCGTAAACTAGGTAAACTGAAATGCTGTCAGCAAAACTTGATTATTTGTAATTCAGTGACTAAAAGCCGCATCCGCGGTAACGGCAACACCAAACTTCAAAACCGTTCAACACTTTTTTTATTGTTGTGATAAAAATTGGCAGGTGCAACACACGTATACAAAAAAACCCCAAATACAAATCACCAGGAGGGCAAACTGGGGTCACTGAAACAGGGCAGATAAAGTTGATGGTATACCATACAGAACGAAGAACAATTAACAGTCCATCAACGCGTTGTATTAAAATTCAAAACCAAACACTTATCAGCAGATAAATCTGAAAAAGAGACGCTGTAACGATTTAAGGCTGCAGAGAATTTTCAGGCTGGATAATATTGGATAATTTATCAAAAGATTACAAAATGTTTGTGAAATTTACATTAACAATGTAATAGACTTTGTCAGTCACTGGAAAGGTTTGCATTTACACGATGCATTCTGGAAAACACGAAAGAAATGGTCAACGTTGCAAAACAGTCCATTTTCTTTTCCTTCATCTGTGGTACGTGGGCGTCACTGGCTAGACCAACATTTATTGCCCATCCCTAATTGCCCTTGAGTGTCATACTAGGCCATTTCAGAGGGCAGCTGAGTGTCAACCACATTGCTGTGGCTCTGGAGTCACAGGTAGGCCAGACCGGATAAAGGTGGCAGATTTCCTTCCCTGAAGGGCAATAACGAGATGAACCAGATGGGTTTTTCCAACAATCGACAAGGATTTCATGGTCATCAGTAGATTCTTAATTGCAGATTTTGCTTTCTTGAATTCAAGTTCCACCATCTGCCATGGCGGGATTCGAACCCTGGTCCACAGAGCATTGGCTGGGTTTCTGGTTATTAGTCTAGCAATAATACCACAAAGCCATTCCTTCCCTGCTAAATGTGGCGGGTGATCCGCGCATAGCAAGATTCAGGAACTCAGCTAATGTTCTGGCAACCAGGGCTCAAATCCTGCCATAGCAGATAGCGGAATTTGAATATAAAGCTACAGAGTGGAACTTTTCCCCCGTAGGATTTTCTATTCCTGCCAAAGTCAATGGACTTTTGAATGGCTTGCTACTTTTTTCCTGACCTCACCTCCTCCCTGACGGGGCCATTAGATTTCAGCATGAGGCACTTTATTGGTATCTTAGGTCGAGGGAAGAATGTTAGCCAGGACAGTACTGCAGACTGGGCACATCTACACGACATAATCCACAGTGCTTCAAGGAGGAGGCCTCACTAGCAAAACCCATGTTCCAAAAATACATTTTAATAACAGAAACAAGCCATTTGGCCCATTATAACTATCACATCACTTTACTTGATGTCCATCTTGTCAATCTAAGTTGCCCTCTCCTCGCCCCCTCCCCATCTGGACTGACATGGTAGCACAGTGGTTAGAACATAGAACATAACAGCACAGAACAGGCCCTTTGGCCTTCGATGTTGCGCCAACCAATATAAAAAGCAATGACCCTCCAAAGGCAGTCAAGTGGATAAAGTTGTTAAGAAGGCATATGGAGTCTTAGCTTTTATTGGTAGGGGGATTGAATTTAGGAGCCGCAGCATCATGTTGCAGCTGTACAAAACTCTAGTGCGGCCGCACTTGGAGTATTGTGTGCAGTTCTGGTCGCCACATTATAAGAAAGATGTGGAGGCATTGGAGAGGGTACAGAGGAGGTTTACCAGGATGTTGCCTGGTATGGAGGGCAGGTCCTATGAAGAGAGGTTGAAGGATTTGAGGTTGTTTTCGTTAGAAAGGAGGCGGCTAAGAGGGGATCTTATTGAAGCATATAAGATGATTAGAGGTTTAGATAGGGTGGACAGTGATAGCCTTTTTCCTAGGATGGAGAAAGCTAGCACAAGGGGACACAGCTTTAAATTAAGGGGTTATGAGTTATAGGACGGATATCAGAGGTAGGTTCTTTACTCAAAGGGTGGTTAGGGAGTGGAATGCCCTGCCTGCAGCTGTTGTAGATGCGCCAAGTTTGGTGGCGTTTAAGAGGTTAGTTGATAAGTATATGGATGAGAAGGGAATGGTTTAGTTTGGAGGGGCATTGCTTTTTATTTTGGTCGGCACAACATCGAAGGCCGAAGGGCCTGTTCTGTGCTGTATTGTTCTATGTTCTATGTTCAAACTAAACCATTCCCTTCTCTTCCATATACTTATCAATTAACCTCTTAAACGCCACCAAACTTGGCACATCTACAACTGCTGCAGGCAGGGCATTCCATTCCCTAACCACCCTTTGGGTAAAGAACCTACCTCTGATATCCGTCCTATAACTATCACCCCTTAATTTAAAGCTGTGTCCCCTCGTGCTAGCTTTCTCCATCCTAGGAAAAAGGCTATCACTGTCCACCCTATCTAAACCTCTAATCATCTTATATGTTTCGATTAGGTCCCCTCTTAGCCGCCTCCTTTCTAACGAAAACAACCTCAAATCCCTCAGCCTCTCTTCATAAGACCTGCCCTCCATACCAGGCAACATCCTGGTAAACCTCCTCTGTACCCTCTCCAATGCCTCCACATCTTTCTTATAATGTGGGGACCAGAACTGCACACAATACTCCAAGTGCGGCCGCACTAGAGTTTTGTACAGTTGCAACATGACGTTGCGGCTCCGAAATTCAATCCCCCTACCAATAAAAGCTAAGACTCCATATGCCTTCTTAACAACCTTATCGACTTGACTGCCTACTTTCAGGGATCTATGCACAAATACACCAAGATCCCTCTGTTCATCAATACTATTAAGAATCCTACCATTAGCCCTATACTCTACATATTTATTATTCCTGCCAAAGTGCATTATCTCACACTTTTCCACATTAAACTCCATTTGCCACCTCTCAGCCCAGCTCTGCAACTTGTCCAAGTCACACCAAGTCAGTGTGTTAGCACTGCTGCTTCACAGCACCAGGGACCTAGGTTCAATTCCTGGCTTGGATCACTGTTTGTATGGAGTCTGCATGTTCTCCCCATGTCTGGGTGGGTTCCCTTCACGTGCTCTGGTTTCCTTCCACAGTCTGAAAGACATGCTGATTAGGTGCATTGACATGAATAGGCACTGGACTGTGGCAACTGGGGGAATTTCACAGTAACTTCATTGTAAACCTTACTTGTGACTAATAAATAAATTTTAAACTACATTTTCTTCTGTAAACCTTCACTTTCCATTAGCCCTTTAATTTGTTTGGTTGGTTGTCCAACTGAGGCAGTGGGTTTCAAATTCCTTTGCACAAACACTGGCATTTTATCTCCAACCTTTAAGATTTTGGATTCATAGATTCCTCTGTGGGATTGCCGAATTTGCCTCGAGAGCTTGCTGCCTTATTTCAAACATCAACTTCTAACTTCACTATCTCTGAAAAATAAAATTGTGCTTATTTATCAGGTAAGAAACATGAGCAATAACCTCCCCGTCAGCAGTGTTCCCATTATTCAAAGAGGTACGTAGAGAATGGGACAGTCAATTTGCACACAGCAAGCTCCCACATACAGCAATGAGGAAACGAGGATATTATCTGCTCTGGTGATATTGGTTGAGAGATAATTATTGATCAGAATACGCGGGGAAATCCTCTATTCTGCTTTGGACAGTGCTGTGGGATATTTTATATCCATCTGAGAGAGAGGGCGTGAACAGAGCCTTGACTTAATCTCCCATTACCTCTGACAGTGCAGCACCTCCTCAGAGCTATGCTGGGAATGTGACCCTAAGGCTTAATGTTTATGTATTTATGTTACAAGTAGGCTTGCGTTCACATTGCAATGAAGTTACAGTGAAAATCTCTAGTCACTACATTCCGGTGCCTATTTGGGTAACAGAAGGAGAATTCAGCATGGACAATGTACTTAATCAGCACATCTTTCAGACTGTGGGAGGAAACTGGAGCACCTGGTTAGCGACATTTAAGACTTATCTGGTTAGGCTCATGAAGCGACAGGGAAATAGAGGGATACAAGTGGTTGGCCTAGATAGGACAATGTGATGGGTGCATTCACATTGGGCCAAAGGGCCTGTTCCTGTGCTGTACTGTTCTTTGTTCAACCAATGGAAACCCACGCAGGCATGGGGAGAAAGTGACCTGAGCTGGGAATCGAAGCTGGGTCCCTGGTACTGTGAGGCACAGCACTGTGCCACCGTGCTGCCCATACCTCCCAGTTATCACCGAACCTAGTTTGTGCTTTTTGACTGGCACTTGAACCCTCTAACTGAGAGGACAGAGGGGCACATTCTGGGCAATGGATTTGGTATTGACCATTGGTGTTTTGGATTATGTTTTCTGTTTTTCCTGACACTTTTCTCCTTGTTTTTAATCTTCCTGGTTTTTCATCAGCTTTTTCTCCCCAAAATGTTAATTCGCAAAAACATTTGTTTCCAAAGAAAAAGGATTCTGCCCCCACTATCGCTCAGGAGAATGGCTTTAGCAACAATGAACATAGTTAATACAATGAAATAAAAAATTACATTGCGGTTAATTGTTCTCTCCACCAAGGTGAGCTTAGTATTGACTCAGAAAATTAATTCCTTTGCTGAGGGCCTCAATGTAGATTTGTTGGCCTCGTGCCGAGAATTATAAAATCGCTACAGTGCAGAAAGAGGCCATTCAGCCCACAGAGCCCACACTGACCACAATCCCATCCTAACCCCCACATATTTACCCTGCTAGTCCCCCTGTCACTAAGGAGCAATTTAGCATGGCCAGTCCACCTGACAAACACATCATTGGAGTATGGGAGGAAACCGGACCACCTGGAGGAAACCCATGCAGATACGGGAAGAATGTGCAAACTCTACATCTTTGTACTGCGGGAGGAAACTGGAGCACCTGAAGGAAACCTACGCAAACACAGGGAGAACGCGCATTCTTTACACAGACAGTGACTGAAGATGGAATTAAACTAGGGTCTCTGGCATTGTGGGGCAGCAGTGGTAACCCACTGTGCCACTATGCTGCCCGTACCTACCCAGATACAAATCCAAGTAACCATTTCTCAAGTGCTCATTATGCAATGCTCAAGACAGTTAAGACAGAAAAGACTTTCCACAAGCAAAGATCATTGCACTTTGAGGTGGATTGGATTAATGAAAGGATTAGACAAACCCTTTTATCATTTTATAAATGATCTGGATGAGGGTATCAAAGGATGGATTAGTAAATTTGCGGATGACCCCAAAGTCAGAGGAGTGGTAGATAGTGAGAAGAGGTATTATAGTTTGCAGAGAGACTTGGACAAGTTGCAGAGCTGGGCCGAGAGGTGGCAGATGGAGTTTAATGTGGAAAAGTGTGAGGTAATTCACTTTGGCAGGAATAATAAATGTGTAGAGTATAGGGCTAATGGTAGGACTCTCAATAGTATTGATGAACAGAGGGATCTTGGTGTATATGTTAATAGATCCCTGAAAGTTGGCAGTCAAGTTGATAAGGTTGTTAAGAAGGCATATGGAATCTTAGCTTTTATTGGTAGGGGGATTGAATTTCGGAGCCGCAATGTCATGTTGCAACTGTACAAAACTCTAGTGCGGCCGCACTTGGAGTATTGTGTGCAGTTCTGGTCCCCACATTATAAGAAAGATGTGGAGGCATTGGAGAGGGTACAGAGGAGGTTTACCAGGATGTTGCCTGGTATGGAGGGCAGGTCTTATGAAGAGAGGCTGAGGGATTTGAGGTTGTTTTCGTTAGAAAGGAGGCGGCTAAGAGGAGACCTTATTGAAACATATAAGATGATTAGAGGTTTAGATAGGGTGGACAGTGATAGCCTTTTTCCTAGGAATGGAGAAAGCTAGCACGAGGGGACATGGCTTTAAATTAAGGGGTGGTGGTTATAGGACGGATGTCAGAAGTAGGTTCTTTACCCAGAGGGTGGTAAGGGTATGGAATGCCCTGCCTGTGTCACTTGTAGATGCGCCAAGTTTGGTGGCGTTTAAGAGGTTAGTAGATAAGTTTATGGACGAGAAGGGAATGGTTTAGGTTAGAGGGTCATTGCTTTTTCCTAATTGGTCGGCGCAACGTCCAGTGTCCAGTGATTTCCAGGATGTGGGAGTTGTTGTTGAGAATGCGATGAGTTGGTCCCTCCATGAACCATTGCATGGACAGAGAACACGCCCTCTGAGACTTGCATCATCCTGACCTGTCACTGGGTTCCAATCCTGGAGCTTGTGTGGCACATGTCAATGTTCCTGCCGTACAACTGAGACATCAAGGTGAAGTGTCAAAACGGATCTGACTGGATGAATGGAATAACTAGTGACTTGGACATTGCTAAGTGACAGCTGAAGATTGGAATAGAGGGGGATAGGATGAAGGATGTTATTAAACTAGAAAGAGTGCAGATAAGATTAACTAGGATGCTACCGGAATTTGATGGTTTGAGTTATAAGGAAGGGCTAGATAGACTGGGACGTTTTTCCCTGGTGCATAAGAGGCTGAGGGGTGAACTTTTAGAGGCCTATGAAATAATGAGGGGCCTAGATCAGCTAGATAGTGAACATCTTTTCCCAAAGGTAGGGGGAATTTAAAACTAGAAAGCATAGGTTTAAGGTGAGAGGGGAAAAGTACAAAAGGGGCAATCTTTTCACACAGAAGGTAGTGAGTGTCTGAAACAAACTGCCAGAAGTAATAATAGAGGTGGGTACAATTTTGTCTTTTAAAAAGAATTTAGACAGTCACATGGGTAAGATGAGTTTCGAGGGAATTGGTCAAAAGCGGAGAATTTGGACTAGCTTAGTGGTAAAAACTGGGCAGCATGGATAAGTTGGCCAAAGGGCCTGTTTCCATGCTGTAAACCTCTATAGAAGCACAGTGACACAGTGATTAGCATTGCTGCCTCACAGCACCAGGATTTGACTCCTAGCTTCAGTCACTATCTGTACGGAGTTTGCACATTCTCCCCATGTCTACATGGGTTTCCTTTACATACACTGATTTCCTCCCACAACCTGAAAGACATGCTGGTTAGGTGGATTGGCCATGTTAAGTTCTCCCTCAGTGTACCCGAACAGGTGCCAGAGTGTGGTGACTAGGGGATTTTCACAGGAACTTCATTCCAGTGTTGACTCAAGCCTACTTGTGACACTAATAAATAAACTTTTTTATGACTATGAGGGCCATTGTTTTGGTTACAAGTTGGTACGTGAATACATCAATAAACATAGTCAAATAATCCAAGGACTTTCAGTCACCTGCAGGTTCCATGTTAAAGTTCAAACATCACAAGGACCTTCTCTCCCATTTCCTGTCAGAAACACATTGTCAAATCTTTACATTTAATTGAGTTTTGGTTGGAACCTCATTTCAATCGTGTAACAGGGGGAATAACCAGCACTGGGTTTTAGCAAAGCTTTTCTCTGGGTAGTTTATGTCCTAGGCCCAACCACCTCCAGCTGCTTCAGCAAGGCCTTTCCCTCCACCATCAGATCAGGACTGGGGATGTTTGTAGGTGACTGCAGAATAGTCAGCACCATTTGCAAATCTCCAGATGCAGAAGCAGTTTGTGTGGACAAACAACAAGATCTGTATGGTCTTAAGTAAAAGTAAAGTTTATTTATTAGTGTCACAAGTAAGGCTTATATTAACACTGCAATGAAGTTACTGTGAAATTTCCCTAGTCGCCACACTCTGGTACCTGTTCGGATCAATGCATCTAACCAGCACATCTTTCAGACTGTGGGAGGAAACCCAGACAGGGAGAATGTGCAACTCCACACAGACAGTGACCCAAGCTGGGAATCGAACCTGGGTCTCTGGCACTTTTTTTTTATCTTTGGGTAAGGTACATTTTTCTCAAACGCTTTTGTCCAAATTCTTCCATACCCATTTCCTGATTGAGAAACTGGGCAAGTTTGAGGCAGCAATGCTAACCACTGTGCTGTCACGCCCATTCCAGCCTTCCAGTTGCAGGTGACAAGTGGTAAGTAACATTCAGGTTCCAAAAGTGGCCAAGCAATGAACATCATCAACAGAGAATCTAACCATCTCCCTCTTGAATCCCCCCACCTTCAACATTCTAGGGGTTACCATTGACCAGAAACTGAACTGGACTAGCCATTGAGAATCATAGAATCTCTGCAGTGCAAAAAGAGGCTATTTGGTCCAACAAATCTGCACCAACCACAATCCCTCCTCAGCCCTATTCCCTTAACCCTGTGCATTTACCTTGCTATTCCCCCTGACATTATGGGGCAACTTACCATGGCCAATCAACCTAACCCGCACAGCTTTGGGCTGTGGCAAAATAATGTGGCTACAAAAATAGGTCAGAGGCTGGGGATACTTTACTGTTGATTGTACCCCTCCTCAGAATGAGAATGTACTCAGCTCGCTTTTGTATCACTATTTTGAACTGCTTCTTTTTGTGTAGAGTTGTGCTGATCAAAACGAGAGGTGTCAGTGCTATGGATTAAATGCTTTCCATTTCAGATACCCATTGTCAGCATGAGGCACTCACCTTCAAAATCAGGGATTGATATTGAATAAAGCTCTCGCCACCCTGCCAGCAATGTTTTTCAGCTTGAACTCCATTCCTGCACCAGACCTTATCAATTTAAATCTGGCCTTTTAAAAGTTTTCCTCCTCAGGAAGTTATCTTGTTGCTAGCAAGGTCTGGGCATCATGATGGCACAGCAGTGAACACTGCTGCCTCACAGTGCCAGGGACTCATTCATGGGATGGGTGCGTCATTGGTTGGGCCAACATTTATTGCCTATCTCTCGTTGTCCAAGGGCAGTTGAGATGCAAGCGCATTGCTGTGGCTCTGGAGTCACATGTAGGCCAGACCGGGTAAGGATGGCAGATTTCCTTCCCTAAAGGACATTAGTGAACCAGATGGGTTTTTCCAATAATCAGCAACGGTTTCACGGTCATCAAGAGAATCTTAATTCCAGATTTTTATTGAATTCAAATTTACTGTGGTGGGATTTGAACTCTGGTCCCCAGAGCATTACCCTGATTCTCAGCTTGGATCGCTGTCTGCAGAAGCTGCACGTTCTCTCTATATTTGTGTGGGTTTCCTCCAGGTGCTCCAGTTTCCTTCCACACTTTGAAAGACATGCTGGTTAGGTGCATTGGCCATGCTAAATTCTCCCTCAGTGTACCTGAATAGGTGCCAGAGTATGGTGACTAGGGGATTTTCCCAGTAACTTCATTGCAGTGTTAATGTAAGTCTACAAGTAACACTAATAAATAAGAAAAAAGCAATTTGCACATGAACACAAGAGTGGACCATTCTCCATCCTTCAACAAGTTCATGGATGACCTTGGGCTTCACCCACTCTCCATATCCCTTCATTCTCCAAGGGGCCAAAAATCTGTCCATCCCAGCCTTAAAAATAATCAGCGATGAAGCATCCTCAACCCTCTGGGCAAAGAATTCCAAACATTCACCGCCCTTTAATATTGGGTTGTGAATGTTTGGAATTCTCTATCTCAGACAGAGAGAATGTCTGCACATCTCAGGTGAAGGAATACTGAAGGAATTTCTCCATATCTCAGTCTAAATGAGACTGTCACCTTGTGTTCTCAGTTCCCCAGCCACTGGCAACAACCTCTGTGTCGATCCTGTCAGACGTCTCTCAGAATTAGATCTTCTCTCATCCTTTTAAAACTCAGAGAACATCGGCCCAATTTACTCAGCCTCTTATCATTGCACAACCCCCTCGTCCAATTGAGTGTTGACTATACCACCTCCAATGCAAATAATTCCCTTCCTGAATTGTAGAGACCAAAACGGCACACTGTATTCTAGGTGTGGCACAGTGTTTAGTAATGCTGAGGTTCCGAGATTTCAGCTTCTTGAGTGTTGTCGGAGATTCATTCATCCAGTCAAGTGGGGAGACTTCTATTACACCCCTGACGTAGATGGTATGTAGGTTTCAGAGAATCAGAGGTGAGTTATTCACCACAGAATATCCAGCCTGTGACCTGCCAAATTAAGGGTTGCTTCATTCTATGACGTTGTCCTTTTTGTGCTCACTAGAACCAGATTTCAGAATGTTCTAATTCACTTTGTCAGCGATGAAGAAACTTCTCTGATCGGGTGCTGGACCAGGGTAAAGGTGTGGGATTGTGAAGCCAGCCCCTCATTCATATTGATCAGTAACATCAACTTGAAAACCCAGAACATGATTTCAACATTGTCAGATATTCCACTGTTCATACGTAAAGTGCTTCTTTTTAATATAAAGTATTGCGACTGTGAATAATTAATACTCAAAGCAATTGTTGATGTGTTTCTCCTTCCTCTTGCTGCCATTTTTTTGGGGCGTGTCTAAATTTTTACGTCTTCTTTACTTGGGCATAAGAAGAGCAGAAATGATCCCACAGTGAGTGTAAGGCAGCGACAGCGACCTTGTTCCATCTGTGTCGCTCAAGTGCTCAGTCCTTGCGCACAATCTACGAGTTTGTATTGGGATAGATGCTGGCTGGGTGCGAGAATGTTATGTTGTGATACTTGGCCCATTTTGCAAAGACAGCCTTCTCGGTAATAAATCTGTGACCTCCGTAGAGGGCGTTCTCATGAATGGCATACTCCGCACATTCATCTCGACTCCCGGCTTCGTAGTAATGATAAGGAACTTTCTTGTGTCCGACAGCCCTGTGTAAACTGAAAAGAATCAGCAATGATATTTTTGATTTCAATGCTTTCAGTGCAGCTGCTTACATACTAAGCAGCTGTAAGATCAGAATCAAAACAGAAGCTGTTTAAATGACACCCAAGCGTTTGTTAAATGGATGGTTAAACATTCCTCAGGAATGCAATACCTTTCATAGAATTCCTACAGTGCAGAAGGAGGCCATTCAGCCCATCAGGCCTGCACTAACAACAATCCCACCCAGTCTCTAATCCCTTAACCCCAAGTATTTATCCTGCTTATCTTCCTGACACTAGAGTTAATTTAACATGGCCAATCCACCTAACCACACATCTTTGGAGTGTGGGAGGATATCAGAGCACCTGGAGGAATCCCAGTCAGACACGTGGAGAATGTGCAAACTCCATTATGAAGTAATGAGGGGCATAGATCATTTCAATAGTCAACATCTTTTCTCAAAGGTAGGGGTGTCAAAAACTAAAGGGCATTGGTTTAAGGTGAGAGGGGAGAGATACAAAGTGGTCCTGGAGAGGCAATTTTTTTTCCACAGATGGCGGTGAGTGTCTGGAACAAGTCACCAGAGGCAGGTACAATTATTTCTTTTAAAAAGCGTTTAAACAGTTACATGGTTAAGATGGGTAGAAAGGGAATAGGCCAAACATGAGCAACTGGAACTAGCTTAGGGGTTTAAAAAAAAAGTCTGGCATGTACAGGTTAGGCCGAAGGGCCTGTCTTGATGCTATAAACGTCTATGTCTTTATGATTGCACACAGTCACCCAAGGCTGGAATTGAAACTGGGTCTCTTGGTGCTGTGAGGCAGCAATGCTAACCACTGTGCCATCATGCCATCCCACCGCTACATGCTGAAGATAAATGCTTTGAAAGCAATGAAGTATTTCTGAAATATAGTTATTGTTTTAGGAAATTTTTAGGAAATGCAGTAGCCAATCAGGAGAAAAACTGTGCTGTAGTGGTGATGTACCAGTAATCCAGAGGCCCAGACTAAAACTCTGGAACTTTGAATCTCACCACAGCAGCTGATTTAAAATTAAGTTCACTAATAAAGTTGGAATACAGAGTTTATCCTGTAAAAGCCTGGCTTCTGAGTCAAGTGTTTGCAGGTTCAAACCCCCAGCAATACAGTTTTGGGCCCACAATCCAGGCTGACAGTTCCGTTAAACTAAGGCCCAATCTGCACTTTCTGATGGATGACATCATTGTGAAGAGGTACATAAGAGTTCACCCCTGTGCCCTGGCCAATATTATCCCTCAATCAATCGTCACCAAAATAGACTTTTCTGGTCATTTATCTCAATGACTAATCAATGATTGTCAATCATCCGGTGCATAAAAGTCCTTTAGGGAAGCAAATGTGTGGCAGGTCAGAGACCCGGGTTCGATTTCCAATCTGGGTCACTCTCTGCATGGAGTTTGCACATTCTCCCTGTATCTGAATGGGTTTCCTCCAGGTGCTCCAGTTTCCAGCCACAGTTACGTGGATTGACCATGTTAAATTGTCCCCGAGTGTCAGGGGGATTAGCTGGGGTAAATATGTGGGTTTATGGGGATTGGGCATGGACAGGATTATGATTGGTACGGATTTGATGGGCCAAATGGCTCTTTATGCATTGTAGAGATGTTATGATTCTGTTCTATGATTTAGGGTTAGAACAAAGAACAAAAACAGCACAGGAGACAGGCCCAATGAGCCTGCACCGCCACCTCGATATTCTCACTTCTACTCATGATCCCAATCATCCCTGTGTATGTTTATAGAAATGACAGGGTTGGGCAAAGGACAAGCATTCTCCTTAAGCTCCATCATAACACTGTATTGCAATTGCTATTGCCAGCTATGAACTGGAACTGGAGTTTGAGAGTAAGGCTACATTCCAGTGAGGAGCCAAGATCTTCACACGAGGAGGGGGGAGATATTTGCAGTGATGGGAAGCAGGTGTAAAACAATGCTTACATCAATTAAGCCACAAATCCACTCCAAAACAGCATAGCTGTGTCTCAGTTACTAATACTCTTTTTTTTAGGGTTGTGGCTCAAACTTTACTCCTGGGAAATAAAAGCAAAGTCCAAGCTGTATTAAAGAGGTAATGAGTCTAAAATGAGAGTAGTTTCTCAGGGATTATCAGGCTGAAGGTAAGGGCACAGGTACAACAGTCAATGAAAAAGGCAAATGGTATGTTGGCCTTCATAGTAGACTTGAGTATAGGGACATGGATGTTTTGCTGTAATTGTACGGTGCGATGGCGAGGCCACACCTGGAGTATTGTGTGTTGTGTTGGTGTCCTTATCTGAGAAAGCATGTCCTTGCTATAGAAGGAGCACAGCGAAGGTTTACCAGGCCAGTTCCTGGGATAGCAGGTCTGTCATTTGAGCAGGGATTAAGCGGGTTAGGATTATATTCACTGAAGTTTGGAGAGTGAGAGGGGATCTCATAGAAACTTACGAAATTCTAATAAGTTTAAACATGTTAGATTCAGAAAGAATGTTCCCAATGGTAGGTGAGTCCAGAACTAGGAGTCATAGTTTGAGGATAAGGGGTAAACCTTTTAGAACTGAAGTGAGGTGAAATTTCTTCATCCAGAGAGAAATGAATATATGGAATTCACTACCACAGAAAGTAGTTAAGGCAAAAACATTGTGTGAATTAGACACAGCTCTTAGGGCAAAAGGATATAGGAATAAGAGGGATTAAGATATAGAATTTGATGATCAAACATTATCATAATGAATGGTAGAGAAAGCTTGAAGGACCAAATCGCGTACTTCTACTTTCTATGTTGCTGTGAGTGCTGCAATGTTGGAGCTGCTGTCTTTCATAGATAGGTTAAAAGTAAAGAACTGCTTGTAAAGGATTCCTTGTCTCTGTCTCTGGAGTTTCTTCCCCAGTGTCCTTCTCTGTATTTATCCTCAGCCAATGTCCCAAAACACAGATGAACTGTTCATGATCACCTTGCTGTGTTTGTGTCAGCGAGCCAGGTGCTATATCACACTTTGAAATGAATAATTCATTGGCTCAAAACCTTGGAATATCTTGAGGGTATGAGAGGTGCTTTCTAAATGCAAATCTTTATTTCTTTTACCTGCTAATTAAAGCTCTTTGTTATCATTTGCATATGTACATATGACCGAAATGTTAGAACAATTCATTGCCTTAATACTGACCTCAAGAACAAATAAAGATGTTTATTATCATTTCATTAAGCATATAATGATCTGTAATATCAGGAGACTCCAGTGTGTTGGGAATATCCTTGTCACTTCTAACATTGACTATAATGAGCACTGCAATTTAATTGTGATGCTAGGAAAATTTACGTTTCTGGTATTTTAGGTTAATAAAGCAATTCTTTTCCTGATGATGCATTCCTAACCTGTATTTAAATAGTGCCTTTAAAATAATAAAATGTCCCTGAGGTGCTTCACAGGGACAGGCAAAATTTGATACGGAACAACTGTACATAATGAAATGGGCAGCACGGTGGTTAGCACTGCTACCTTACAGTGCCAGGGACCCCAGTGCAATTCTGGCCTTGGGTCACTGTCTGTGTGGAGTCTGCATGTTCTCCCTGTGTCTACATGGGTTTTCTCTGGGTGCTTCTCCCGCAGTCCAAAGATGTGCTGGTTAGGTGGATTAGCCATGTTAAAATTGTGTCTTAGTGTCAGGGGTTTAGCAAAGTGGGGTTACGGGAATAGAGTCTGGATGGTGTTATTGTCGGTGCAGGCTTGATGGGCTGAATGGCCTCCTTCTGTGCTATAGGGATCCTATGATATTAAGACAGGTGAATTTAAAGATTGGCAGGAGCTCAGCATTAAGGAATTTCTTAAAGCAGGATAGGACTTCATGTGGTGCAGTGCCGCAGAGCCAGAATCTCTGGGCCTTGATGACCAAGGAAGATGCGTTCATAATATAGCCAAACAGGCTGAGGGCCAACCTGCAACATCCTTCCAAACCCACCATTGACAGGCAGTAACAGCAAGAGAAAATTTTGTCAACCATATTTGAGGTTGAGTGACGTCCCTCCAGTTATAAGCACTTGGTGCCAGTCTAAGTGAGCTGTTCCAGGAATTAGTAGCTACGGAAAGAAGGGGAAGTTGCTTTAGAACATAGAACATTACAGCGCAGTACAGGCTCTTCGGCCCTCGATGTTGCGCCGGCCAGTGGACCCTCTAACCTAAATTATTCCAATATCATCCATATGCCTATCCACCAAACATTTGAATGCCCCCAAAGTAGGCGAGTCCACAACTGCTGCAGGCAGGGCATTCCACGCCCTCACCACCCTCTGTGTAAAGAACCTGCCTCTGACATCCGTCCTATAACTACCACCTCTTAATTTTAAAGTTATGTCCCCTCGTGTTGGTCATCACCATTCGAGGAAAAAGGCTCTCACTATCCACCCTATCCAATCCCTTGATCATCTTATACGCCTCAATTAGGTCACCACGTAACCTTCTTCTCTTTAGTGCAACCTCAGGTGTGGGAAGACAATTGGAATTGGAATTAAAGGAGGACAGATAGACAGAGAGTCAGGGTGAGGAAACTAGAGCTTAGAGCCTGGGCAGCTGAAGGCCCAGCTCGCAGGAGCGATTGATCAAGGTGGCACAGTGGTTTGCACTGCTTCCTAACAGCTCCAGGGAGCCGGATTCAATTCCCAGTTTGGGTCACTATCTGTGTGGAGTTTGCACGTTCTCCCTGTATCTGCATGAGTTTGCTCCAGTTGCCTCCCACAATCCAAAAGACGTACCGATAAGGTGGATTGGCCATGTTGAGTTCTCCCTCCGACAGGCACCAGAGTGTGGCAAGTAAGGGTTTTTCCCAGTTACTTCACTGCAATGTTAATGTAAGCCTATTTGTGACACTAATAAATAAATGTTAAGCTTTGAACTTTAAATTCAAGGATTGGCTCAAGACCAGAATTGGAGAAGCAGAGAGATTGTGCTTGGGTGTAGAATGTAGAGGTTACAGAGAGAAAGAAGGGAAACATAACAAAGGTCATAAAATCTCCTGCAACATCTTATGAGGAGGTCAATCTCCAACATCTTTTCCATTAACAACTGTCATTGGGAAAATGTTAAAGTCCATTATAAAGAATATAATGGCTAAGCATTTAGAAAAACATAATATAATCAAGCAGAACCAATATGACTTCATGAAGAGGGAATCATGCCCTCTTCATAGAATAGATAAAGAGGATAAATGCAATATATTTGGATTTCCAAAAAGCATTGGATAAGGTACTACACAAAAGGCCATTCAATAACAAACAGCCCATGGTGTTGGGGTAGTATATTAATATGGATTGGTTAATTGACAAAAGACAGAGTTAGGATAAGAGAGGCATTTTCGAGATAGCCACAAGGATCAGTACTGGGGCTACAATTATTTTCAATGTAAATTAACAACTTGTATGAGGGAAGTAATGTATTCTTGCCAAGTTTGTGGATGACACAAAAGTTATTGGGAAAGCAAGTGGTGAGGATGACACAGAGTCTACAGACGGAGATAAACAGGTTATAGTGAATGTGCAAAAGTTTGGAAGTGGAACATAACGTAAGAAAGTATGAAGTTATGAACTTTGATAGGAAGAGTAAAGGAGCTGAATACTATTTAAATGGAGAAAGACTGCAGAAAGTTGCAGCAGGGGGTGGATTTGGGAATTCTAGTGCATAAATCACAAAAAGCCAGCATGCAAGTTCAGCAGGTATAAGGGAAAGCAACTGGAATGTTGGCCTTTATTTCAAAGAGAATAAAGCTGCACCAGACATGTTGGATCACATCTGGAATATCATGAATGGTTTTGGGCACCCTGGTGAGAAATTCTGGCTATGCAAAGAACAACACAGCACAGGAAACAGGCCCTTCGGCCCAATGAGCCCGCGCCATGTCAATGGGCCTTTCCATGGTTGACCTCTTGTTCACTACAATTCCTGTGACAGGCAGAGGGGGAAAATTTGCCTCCTTATTGAAGGAAGTAGGGGAATCCAGAACCAGGAGTCAGAGCCTGAGGATTCGGGGTAGATCATTTAGGATGGAGTGAAAAGAATTTCCTACCCAAAGAGTTGTGAGCCTGTGGAATTCATTACCAGAGGAAACGGTTGATGCCAAAACATTGAATGTATTCAAAAGGCAGCAGGATTTAGAACTTGGGGCAAATGGGATCAAAGATTTTGGGGAGAAAACAGAATTGGGTTATTGAGTTGGCCAATCAGCCATGATCGTGGTGAATGGTGGAGTAGGCTCGAAGGGCCAAATGACCTCTCTTGCTCCTATCTTCTATGTTTCTATGCTTTTCTATGAAAGATATATTGGCATTGGAATCAGTCCAGAGAAAGTTCACTACGTTGATTCCAGGCATGGAAAGATTATCTTATGAGGAGAGGTTGGGCCAGTACTCAGTGGAGTTAAGGAGAATGAGAAGCGGACCTTACTGAGACATTTCAAATTCTCAGGGGGGTCAAAAGGATCGATGCTGAGAGGATGTCTTCCTCTTGTGGGAGAGTCTAGGACTAGAAGGCATCTTAGAGTAAATGGTTGCTCATTTAAGGCAGTGATTAGGAGGAATTTCTTCTCTCAGAGGGTGATGAATCTGTGGAATTCTTTACCACAGACTGCTTGAGGCTGTGTCATTGGGCATGTTTAAGGCTGAGAGATAGTAGTCATGATGTAGAGATGTCAGTGTTGGACTGGGGTAAACACAGTAAGAAGTCTGACAACACCAGTGTGCTGTTGGAGACCAGAACGCTTCATTCGCCTGACGAAGGCCATAGAGTTGAAAGCTTGCGAGTTTACTAACAAATAAATCGGTTGGATTTAAACTGATGTTGTCAGACTTCTTACTAAGGCTGAGAGAGACAGGTATCTAATCAGTAAGGGAATCAAAGGTTAGGGGATTGTCCTATCAGCTGAGTCATGATCCCATTGAATGGTGGAGCAGAGCCGAATGGCCTACTCCTGCGTCTTACTGTCTTATCACTGAAGTCAATTCAATTATTTCTTGGCTGTTTCTCACACCTTGTTCTGCTGTGATTTGTACAACAATGACTTCACTTCAGAGGTACATTCATTGGCTGAGAGCTTTCTGGAATGTCCTGAGGGGCGCTATAGGAATGCAAACCCTTCTTTTGTTTTCATTGTCATTACTTCAAGATCTGTTTGGCCCAAAGTCAGCGTTAAAAGTCATAGGCCGCTCCTCCCTCTCAGCCCACCTCTCCTGATAGAGGTTGTGAGGTTAGATATGGTCTTTAGTTAATATCTTTTACAGCCCAGAGGTGGGTCAATGGGTAAAAGCTAGTGATTGTGTCCGTCCTACATCACTGGGCGTTATCTCTCTAACCATCTGTTCCTCATGTGTTCATCTAGCTTTGCCTTGGATGCCACTAAGTTATTTGCCTCAACCACTTGACATGAAAACGAGTTCCAAATTCTCTGGGTTAAGAAGTTTTTTCTGGAAGATAAAGAAAGAAAGACCTGCATTTATATGGCACCTTTCACAACCACGGGTCACTGCAGAGCATTCTGCAGCCAGTGATGTATTTTGTGAAACACAATCATTGTAGCAATGAGGCAGCTAATTTGCTCACAGCAAGCCCACCCAATCTGGTAAAATAGCAGATAATCTTTTTTATGTTGATTGAGAGGTTGCTGTACTTCAAAAAAGTGCTGAGGGATCCTTAAATCTTCCCAAGGAAGGAGAAAAGAGGAATTAGGAGCAGAAGTAGGCAAATTCAGCTCTTCGGGTCTGCTCCGATCAGATCTCAAATCTACCTCCCCTGCTGTTCCCCATATCCCCTTATCCCTTTTTTTTATTAGAAATATATATGTCTCCCTCTTGAAACCATTCTAGGATTCAGGCTCTACTGTGCTATGGGGCAGCGAGTTCCACAAATTCACCATCCTTTGCAAGAAGTAGCTCCTCCTCATCTCAGTTTTAAATCTCCCGCCTCGCAACCTATACCTGCGACCTTCTGTTTGAGATGATGTTTGAGAGGGGATGTTTGGCCTACATTTACTTTATCAATCCCTTTTAGTGTTTTATATACCTTGATCAGATCCTTCTCATCTTTCTAACCTCCAGCAAATATAAACTCAAACTGTTTAATCTCTCCTCATGTGTTGACCCTTTCATCTCCAGAATTAATCTGGTGAACCTCCTCTGAACTGCTTCCAATACCACCTTATCCTTCCTCAAGTAAGGAGACCAAAACTGGACAGATGTTGTCTCACCAATACCCTACACAATTGCAACAGCACTTATAGAAATATAGAAACTTGAAGCAGTATAGGCCTTTCAGCCCTTCGAGCCTGCTCCGCCATCCATCTTCATCATGGCTGATCATCAAATTAGAACATAGAACATTACAGCACAGAACAGGCCCTTCGGCCTTCGATGTTGCGCCGACCAATATAAAAAGCAATGCCCTCCAAACTAAACCATTCCCTTCTCTTCCATATACTTATCAACTAACCTCTTAAACGCCACCAAACTTGGCGCATCTACAACCGCTGCAGGCAGGGCATTCCACTCCCGAACCACCCTTTGGGTAAAAAATTCATTGTCCTGATCCCCCCTTCCCCCTATATCCCTGAATCCCTTTGGCCCCAAGAGCTATATCTAATTTCTTCTCGAAAACACACAATATTTTGGCCTCAACTACATTTGGTGGTAGTGAATTTTGCACTTTCACCACTCGCTGAGTGAAGAAATTTCTCTTCACCTCAGTTCCAAAAGGTTCACCCTTATCCTCAAGCTATGACCCCTGGTTCTGGACTCCCCCACCATTGGGAACATTCTTTCTGAATCTCCCCTATTAGAATTTTATGAGTTTCTGTGAGATCCCCTCTCACTCTTCTAAACTCCAGTGAATATAATCCTAACCGACTTAGTCTCCCCTCATTTGACAGACCTGCCATTCCAGGAATCAGCATGGTAAACATTCGCTGTATTCTTTCAATAACAAGGATAATCTTCTTCAGAAAAGAATGTCACAATTGCAACAATACTCCAGGTGTGGCCTCACCAATGCATTATACAATTGCAGCAAAACATCCCAATCCTTATGAAAGTCAGCATATTATTTGCCTTCTTTAGTGCCTGCTGTATATGTGCGCTTACTTTCAGTGACAGACGCATGAGGACATCAAGGTTTCGCTGAGTGTTCACCACTCTCAATTTACACCCGTTCAAGTAATAATTCTCTCCTTTTACACTCCAATCCTTTTGCAATAAATCCCGTTTCCCTCTTTTATTTCAAGTTGGGATCTTCCTTTACTATCTAATTTGAAAGATGGTGCCTCCGAGTGAGTAGAAGGGTCAGCCTAGATTTTTTTGTGCTCTCTTCCTGGCGTGGGATCATTGGATATATCGGTGAGGATCTTGTGGTGAAGACCCATTATTATGGACGTGCCCCACACAAGGAAGGGTTTCTATCTCCTATCGAACCATATGCTATTTTTTCAAAGAGCATTTTATGCTGTGCAGAACGGATGCTTACCTGCAGTAGGTATCATTAATCATCCCAAAGATATGGATTCTGTGGCA
Organism: Sphyrna mokarran; assembly: GCA_024679065.1. Classification (NCBI taxonomy): domain Eukaryota; kingdom Metazoa; phylum Chordata; class Chondrichthyes; order Carcharhiniformes; family Carcharhinidae; genus Sphyrna; species Sphyrna mokarran. Next base: position 11,854,889 of record JAGIQG010000009.1, read on the forward strand.
GACGTCCATTGCAAGAAGGAGTGTGAACCAACCAGTGCTCAGGTAGGTACCTGACATTACCCTGTCAGAGGAAGAACAGGAGAGAGAATTTTAATATGAACGAGCATTAGCAAAACTTCTTCAGAACCACATCACAAAGTACTCGCAGCCAGGAGATGGAAAATGTCACAACTGTTGACAGGTGCTTTGAATTATTTATCTTGTGTGCTACGCTGCCTGTCAGCCTACAGCCTTCAATGTCCTCGGAATAAAATCTGAGACACGGCGAGGAAAAAAAAATACCGCTCAAGTTAAAAGACAACAAAATGAAACAAATATGTGTTGAGCTTGGAGGTGTGGAGGTTATATTATTTCTGTGCAGAGATCGGGTTAGACTCTGGAGCACCGTGCGCAATTCTGACCAAATCACCTCTCACTAAGGATATATTCACCCTAGAGGGGGTTCAGCAAAGGTTCACTAGAATAATACCCTGGTTAAAAATGCCTAAAGTCTGAGGACAGGCTGCATAAATTAGTGAAATATTCCCTTGAGTTTAGAAAAGAAAGTGGTGCAATAATTGAGATGCCGATAGAGTAGATTGAAATATTCACTCTGTCGAGAGCATCTCGAGTAAGGGAGCATTATGTTAATTTTATGTCGATTGTGTTAAGGTGAAGGAAGGTATTGATTGATTAAATATCGTGAGCAGGTAAGATTTTAAAGTTTAATTTTTTTTATTAGTGTCACAAGTCAGCTTACGTTAACACTGCAATGAAGTTACTGTGAAAATCCTCTAGCCGCCACACTCCTGTTCGGGTACGCTGAGAGAGAATTTAGCATGGCCAATGCATCTAACCAGCACGTTTTTCAGATTGTGGGAAGAAAAACAGAGTACCCGAAGGAAACCCACGCAGACACCGCGAAGAATGTGTGTAGGCAGACTCTAGGCAGACAGTGACCCAAGGCCGGGAATCAAAGCCAGGCCCCTGGCACTGTGAGGCAGCAATGCTAATCACAGTGCCATCATTCTGCCAAGTGATATAGTGATATCACACATACGGGGCAGAATTTTCCCTTCCCACAGGAATCGTGGCAGGTGGGGCACAAGACATGCAAGGGTCCGTTGACCTACCGCAAGATTTTCCAGTCTTGGGGCAATGCGGCTGGAAAATGCAGCTCTCTGGGTCCCATCTGGGGCTGTCACCCCTGTCATTTTTGTTTAATTGATTGGTTATTATTTTATTGAAAGATTACATATCATGGCTTCTAATTTGTTTATTTAATGATCATTGTTCAATTCAGAAATGGTATGGAAAGTGAATATTAGTGTCCCAGTGGCTGTTACATAGTGACATAGATAAAAAATAGGAGCGAAGTAGGCCATTCAGCCATTCGAGTCTGTACCAATATCAATCCCACTCAAACCAGAAATATTTCGTCTTCACACAAAGGGTCATTAAAATCTGGAACTCTCTCTATGAGAAGCTGGTGGGGTTGAGGAGCAGTGGGGAGGGAGTATCAATTAAAAATTGCTATCAATAGATTTTGGTTAGATCAGGATGACAAAACGAAGGTGAAAAAAATCATGGTACGATACAGATCAGCCCACGCCTGTTCCCGTTTAATGAAATGTTCTCGCACAGTGATGAAACCTGTCACACCACCCACTTCTTCCCAGGCAGTACCTTTTACACTTGTGAGGAACCGCGAATATCAAGTTAATAATCCATCCGGGGATAAGTGATTGAGCAAGGAGGGAATGGTGAAGAGTTGGTCACGAGAGCTGGACAGGGAGGCATGTTTCACAAGTAGGAGTAAGAACGTGAGAGACAAGAGCAGCAAAATGGCTGCTTGTCTAGGATCATAGCTGACCTTTGAACTCAGCTCCATTTTCCTGGCCAATCCTCATATCTATGACTCCCTCAGAGTTTTAAAGTATTCATTTGTGGAACATGGGCAGCACTGGCTGGGCCAGCATTTATTGCCCATCCCTGGTTGTCCTTGAACTGAATGGCTTGCTATGCCATTTTAAAGGGGCAGTTGAGAGTCAACCACATTGTTATGACTCTGGAGTCATACTTTGGAGAACAGGCAAGGACAGATTTCCTTCCCCAAAGGACCCAGACAGGTTTTTCCAACAATTGACAATGGTTTCATGGTCATCATAGGATCCCTACAGTGCAGAAGGAGGCCATTTGGCCCATCAATCCCAAACCAGGCCCGATTCCCATAACCGCACATATTTACTCTGCTAATCCCCCTGATACTAGGGTCAGTTTAGCATGGCCAATCAACTTAACCCTTTGTACTGTGGAAGGAAACCGGAGCAGAAGGGTCAATCAGATCTCCTGGAATTGTGACCCCCACTGAATCTGAAGCCAGGAGAAACAGCCTCTCAGCATTTACCCCTCAAGCTCCTTCAGAACTTCATGTTTTTTACAAACCTCAGTCTTCTAAAGCCCAGATAGTATAGGCCCATTCTTTTCACTCTCCCTTCAATGGACAACTCTCTCATCCCTAGGAATCAATCTACTGAACGCTCATTCAATGGCAAGAATTTCCTTTCTGAGGTTTGGTGACTAAAACTGTGCGCAATCCTCCAGCTGTGGTCTCATCAAAACTCTGTACAATTGCTACTGTCTCATTGCTCCGCTTTGGAAGGAAGGCCCATGTATCATTTGCCTTCCAAATTGCCTATTGTACCCGTATGTTGATCTTTTTCATGTATAAAAACATTCCAAACTCCTCTCCCCCAAGACCGGGTGTGCAGTTTCCAAGAGCTTCTTCCTTCACCAACGATATTGAGCTGGGGTGTCCCAAACTGAGGTCCATGGTGTCATCCTGTCAGCAAGCAGTGATCCAGGAGGATTTGCTTTCATTAGCCTATCTCATTTATTCCAGAATGAAAATCCCTTTAAAGTTTGCAGCCACATTGAGGGTTGATCCTGAGGTGGGAGCGGCAGCAAAACCTGGCAGTGAGGGGCAGCAAAAAGAAGTGGAGTGGAGAGGCCTATTGGCAGCACTGAGGCCTCAGGAAAGGAGAATGAGTGTTCAGGTGTTGGAAAGAAATGTGTATGAGTGAATGTGGAGAAATCATAGAATCCCTACAGTGCAGAAGGAGGCTGTTTAGCCCATCAAGTTTGCACCAACCACAATCCCATCCAGGCCCTATCCCTGTAACCTCTCATATTTTCCCTACTAATTCCTTTAGCCTGCATATCCCAGCACACTAAAGGGGCAATTTACCATGTCCAATGCACCTAACCCATACATCTTTGGACTGTGGGAGGAAACTGGAGCACCCGGAGGAAACCCACACAGACATGGGGAGAATATGTAAACTCCACATTGACAGTGACCCAAGAGCAGATTTGAATCCAGGTCTCTCAAGCTGTGAGGCAGCAGAGCAAACCACTGTGCAGGATGAGTAAGTGTTTGTGTGGAGGATGTGTGTGTGTGAGAGAGTGAAAGACACGAGCATGTGAGTGTGTGCACGTGTGTGTGTGTGTGTGAGGGAGAGACACATGTATGTTCGGCAGGAAAATCAGCTTTCCGGGATCAATGCCCCCATTGAAAATGACAATGGGTAAGACTGAAGTATTTTTTGATAATAACTCTTTAATTATTACCAGGTTCGCCATTCTGAAAGTAGGTACTACTCTCGTGGGTTAATAATCTGGGGCAATGGGATGGTGGCTTAGTCAGGGGTTAATGCAAAGGGGCATGCTGTTGGTGAACGTATTTGTGATTGCATGCATCTTCCAAATTTGTAATATGTGATATGGAGACACCAGCTTTGGACTGGGATGGGCACAGTAAGAAGTCCCACAACACCAGGTTAAAGTCCAACAGGTTTATTTGGAATCACAAGCTTTTAGAATATTGCTCACCTGATGAAGCAGCAATGCTCTGAAAGCTCGTGATTCCAAATAAACCTAGAGGACTTTAACCTGGTGTTGAGAAACAGCTAACTGATTTCTAATATGTGCACAGATATGGCTCAAAAAGACTTGCTTATATCTGATTTCTGTGTTCCCACCGTGGTAAAAATGTAGCGGTCACATTATCGGAATGTTTGGGGGTTCCTTATGCTCTTGGAAGGTCACTAAGGGATCCAATTCCATGGGTTGAAAAGTTTGGGAATTCCTGGTAATAAAGAGTTTGAAAAACACCATTGTCCTGCCATTTCCTGGCCTATCCAGTAAGAACACCAGTGAAAATATCTCACACAATGAGTGGCACCCGGCCTGGTCATGGTCACTCGGATTTTGGATGGAGATTTAAATGTGGCTGGCTGGTACGGTGGAGGTAAAAGCTTCATTCACTCTGATCTGAGAGGTCTAACAGCTCTTTTAAAGCCTTGACTATGGCTGGGATTTTTCCGATTCTTTCTCCCTCCCCTGCCTAGCAGTGAATGTGCCGAAACATTAGCCTTCCGTGAAATTTTCCAATCCCACCGAGGTCTGAGCTTTTGCGTGGTTCACCTGTCCCGAAGACAGGGCTGCAAAGGATCGACTTCAGCGGGGCTGGAAGATCCTGCCAGTGGCAATGGCTGGAAAATCCCACCCTGTGTGACAGAGGGGCGGCACTCTGAGTCTGAAGACTATGGGTTCAAATCCCACTCTGCAGGCTTGAGTTAGGGTCTTGCTTCAAGTACTGAGGAAGTGCTAAACGCTGAACAATTTCTGGTGAACTGTTAAGCTAAGGATCTAGCTACCCTCTGAAATGGAAGTACACAATCCTGTGATCAAACCTCAAAGAAGGGTAAGGGACGTTTCCCCATGCTCCACTCTACGCAAGAATTAGGAGCAGGAGTTGACCATTTATTTCTCTTTAAACTGAGGATCTTGTGCTGTTGATGGAAGTCCCAGGATTTAGCACACTCTGTAACTGTGACACTAAGAAGTCTCACAACACCAGTTTAAAGTCCAACCAGTTTATTTGATAGTAAACCCACAAGCTTTTTGGGTTACCCCTTTGTCAGGTAAGTGGAGAGTTCTGGTCTCAAATAGAGCACTCCACTCACCTGACGAAGGGGCAAACCTCAAAAGCTTGTGGGTTTACTGTCAAATAAACTTGTTGGATTTTAACTGGTGTTTTAAGACTTGTTTACTCCAGTCCAATGGTGGTATCTTCATATCATGACTGTCAGTGACAGCAGCCATCATACTTCACACCATAAATCGTCAGTGTTGTTTTAGGAGTTGCTGGTCTCGCTCTAGAACCTTCTTTTGGCACCAATGCTGCAGCATTGTATTTTACAGCAGGGAAATTGAATTCTAAACATTTCCATAAATGCTTCATGCATGCTGACAAGTCCTGTCCGATATTTCACTTTTAACATGACCTAAATCGCCTGTGGGCTGGAAAATCAATGCATGAATTCAAGTTTATTTAAATTATTTAAAAAGATTGTATAAAATGCTGAATTGCATTCAGACCAGGCCCACAGTAGAAAATGCAGCCGATTCATTTTGAATGGCATTTGACTTTGACATTGTTAGGGCTTTGGTGAGATTCTATCTGGAGCCTGTGTGTGCCATTTTCATCTCCACATCTATGGGGCAGCATGGTAGCACAGCGGTTAGCACTGCTGCCTCACAGCGTCAGGGACCCAGGTTCGATTCCAGGTTTGGGTACTGTCTGTGCAGAGTCTGCACATTCTTCCTGTGTCTGCGTGGGTTTGCTCCGATTTCCTCCCACAGTCCAAAGGTGTGCAGGCGTGGTGCATTGACCTAAACAGGTGCTAGAGTGTGGTAACTATGGGATTTTCACAGTAACTTCATTGCAGTGTTAATGTAAGCCTACTTGTGACACTAATAAATAAATTTTAAGGATAAGCTTTGAATTGGATGCTCTAAAGTGAAAGTTCATTGGGCTGAATCTGAAGATGAGTGGGATGTCCCACAATGGGAGATGAAGTCAATTGGCCCTATATTCTTTTGAGTTTTGAGGAAATGAGAGATAAAATCACAGAATGTCTACAGTGCAGAAGAAGGCCATTTGGCCCATTGAATATGCACTAACTCTCCGAGACCATCCCACCCTATCCTGTAACCTTGCATATTTATCCCACTATTTCCCCTAACCTAACACATCCTCGGACACTAAGGGGCAATTTAGCTTGGCCAATCCAACTAACCTAGACATCTTTAGATTGTGGGAGGAAACCGGGATGTGGAAATGCTGGCGTTGAACTGGAATAAACACAGTAAGAAGTCTCACAATTTGAGGTTAAAGTCCAACAGGTTTATCTGGTAGCAAAAGCCAATAGCTTTCAGAGCGCTTGCTGCTCCTTCATCAGGTGACAAAGGAACAGAAAGTGCTCTGAAAGCTAGTGACTTTTGCAAGCAAATAAACCTGTTGGACTTTAACCTAGTGTTATGAGGAAACTGGACCAGACATTAGACATTAGCAATGTTGTTGACTCTTAATTGCTCTCTGAAATGGCCTAGTAATTACTTCATTTAAATGGGCAATAAATACTGGCCTTGTCAGCAACAACCACATCCCAAGAAAGAGTAAAAAGGCCCCAGTTTTCTTTGTTCCTGCACTCCTGTCACTATTTACCTTGCGATTTATATAGTCTTTCATTCTTCCTATCAAAATGTATCATTTTAACTTATGTGTTAAATTTTATTGTCCTGCGTCTTCCCGTTTCTGAAGTTTACTATTATCGCTCGTCATAAAACTTGTGTCTGTTGCAATTTGTACTCTTGAGTATAGGTTGTTATGATATATCAGGCAGAGCAGTGGCCCTGAAGCTGACCCAGGGCTATATCACACTTCACTCCGGTCTGAATAACACTGGATTCTGCTTTGTGCCCCAATTTTATACTCACGCAGCCAGTCCCTTGGCCATTAACTTTGCTGACCGGAGTTCATTGTGACACCTTCTCAAGTGTCTCCTGACAGGCCACACACACACAACATTGACCACATCACCCTCATCAACCTTATCTTTGCCAAAGAACTCAACCAAAGTTTATCATAGCTGATTTGTTTTTGCCAAGATTATGACAAACTTGGAGAGAATGAATAATCAGAGTCTTTATCCCAGAGTTGAAGGGTCTATTACTTGAGCACAGGTTGAAAGTGAGAAGGGGAAAATTTAAAAGAGATGTAAGGAAGAAGTTTATCACACAGAGGGTGGGGGTGAATGCCTGGCACGTGCTGCCGGAGGGGTGGTGGAAGCAGATTCTATAACAATGTTCAAAGGCATCTGGATAGATACATGAATAGGCAGGGAATAGAGGGATATGGATCACGTATAGGCAAGAAAATATTAGATTAGAGAAGCATCTGTGTCAGCATAGACTTGGTGGGCCGAAGGGCCTGTTCCTATACTGTTCTTTGTTCTTGCTTCTCAATTTAAGTAATGCAATTTTGTTTATTTGGCTTTCCCCTGGAGTTTTGGAGTAGGGTTTTGATTAGGTTAATTGACAGAGTTATGTGCTTAAGGGGAAGAGCTAATCTTAAAGGGAAAAGCAAGTAATTACTGGCAGGTTCTAAAAGAAGCAAAGAGGGGTCTCTGTCTCTCTGTCTCTCTCTGTCTCTCTGTCTCTCTCTCTTTCCTAATAGTGACTGCTACTTGGATCCTATTAGGAGAAAGAGATATCTGTCTCTCTAACCAGAGGTGTTATAAATAGCCACATGAACAGACTGGAAATGGAGGGATACAAATGAATGGTTTAGCTGGACCAATGAATGGCACAGGCTTGGAAGGCTGAAGAGCCTGTGCTGTATTGTTCTTTGTTCTTTGTTCTGGAGGCTTAAGGGCCGACAGTCCAAGTACATAAGCCTGTTGTTTGCTAACTGATTTTGAAAAGGAATTTACATTTACAAGAGAAATATTGGAATTGAAATTAATAGAGATAATTAGCAGTTAAGAATTGTATCTTGTCATGTTGAAGTATTTCAATTGCTAAATGTTGCACTAGTTCATTTGTTATATTGCATTGTTAATCATAGAATCATAGAATCTGCAGAAGGAGGCCATTTGGCCAATTGAATCTACCTGATCACAATCCTATCCATACCCTACCCCTATAACCCCATGAAATTGCCCCACTAATCCTTCTAACAATAAGGGGCAATTTTAGCATAGCCAATCAACCTAACCTGCACACCATTCTACTGTGGGAGGAAACCAGAACACCTAAGGAAACCCACACAGACATGGGGAGGACATTCAAACTCCACACAGACAGAGATCCAAGGCTAGAATTGAACCTGGGTCCCTGATGCTGTGAGGCAGCAGTGATAACCACTGTGCCACCATGCCGTTGTTCTGATAAAAGCTTCCTGGTGTGTCATATCTGTACTGTAACACCTTCCACTCACTACTCCCCAAAAATAGAAAAAATGTTAGGGTCTAGTCAGGCTTCATAAAGGACTTAATAAAGGTTTGAAGATAGCAGCAGCAGAGCTGTGTGCTGCGTGCTCTGCTCACAGCTAAAGTGAAACTGAGACTGGATAACAAGACACAGTTCCCTTCGAGTTATGCCATGCTGCTATCCATTAAAGGCATCTTAATACAGGGCCACTTGTAAACAAGGACAAGGTTTTTAAAATCAAAGCATTGCCAGACTAAGATCTATGTCAATCTCCAGCACCAAACTGACAGCAAGAATCAAGATATGCCTTCCTGAAACTTGGAGGGATGGTAGATGGGAAGCTGGGCGGTAGGTGTGGGGAGCAGGGAGTGCTATGGAGTGGGGAGGAGGGCAGGTCAGCAGAGCATTAGAATAGTCAGACTTATTTATGTACGACATGATTTCAAGAGAAAATCAAGTATAGCTCTTGGGATCAAGAGATAAGGGAGGAAGGAGGGATCAGGATATTGAATTTGATGATCAGCCATGATCAAAAAGAATGGCAGAGCAGGTTTGAAAGGCTGAATGGCCTACTCCCACTTCTAGTTTCTAAGTCTGGAAGTTATAAACATGAAAGAGGGTTTCAGCAGGAGGTTGAGTTGAGGCAGGGCAGGGATGGGTGCTTTGTTTATTTATTAGTGTCACAAGTAGGTTCTCATTAACACTGCAATGAAGTTACTGTAGTAATCCTCTAGTTACAATTTAACATAGCCAATGCATGTAACCAAGCGTGTCTTTTGGACTGTGGGAGGAAACCGGAGCAGCAGAGGAAACCCATGCAGGCACGCGGGGAACATGCAAACTTTGCACAAACAGTGACCCAAACTGGGAATTGATGCCGTGTCCCTGACGCTGTGAGACAGCAGTGCTAACCACTGTGTCACCGTGCCAACCAGGGCTGAACGGCTGAAACATATACAGGCGGCATGGTGACACAGTCGTTGGTGCTGCTGCCTCACAGTGCCAGGGACCCGGATTCGATTCCCAGTTTGGGTCACTGTCTGTGTGGAGTCTGCACATTCTCCCCGTGTCTGCATGAGTTTCCTCCGGGTGCTCCAGTTACTTCCCACACCCCAAAAATGTGAAGATTAGGTTGATTGGCCTTGCTTGATTGCCCTTTAGTGTCCCGGGGTGTATATATTAGAGGGATTAGCAGAGTAAAGATGTTGATGCAGACTTGATGGAACGAATGGCCTTCTCCTGCACTGAAGGGATTCTATGATTCTATGAATATGGAGATGGAAATGGGTGATATTGAGGATAGAGGAGATACGGGGTCAGAAGCTCAACTCTGGGCCACACTTTCCAAGCCAGCTTGCCAGGATAGAAGGGCTAAGGAATGACGAATGGGCAGGGAGCTGAGAAAAGGAACATTAGCCAAATGCGATACAGAAAGAAAAACTGCAAAACATCAGAAACTGTATCAGCCTGTTTTGTGATCACTGGATATGTGTGTGTGTGTGTGTGTGTGTGTGTGTGTGAGTGTGTCTGTGAATGTCTGAGTGTGTGTGTGTAAATGTGTGTGAGTTTGTGTGAGTAAGTGCACATGAGTGTGTGTGTGTGAATGTGTGTGTGTATGTGTGTGTGTGTATGTATGAGTATATGTGCGCTTGTGAGTGTGTATGTGTGTGTGTATGAGTGCGTGTGTATGTGTCTGTGTGTGTGTGAGTGAGAGTGTGTGTGAGTGTGTGTGTGTGAGCGCGTGTGTATGTGAGTGCGTATATGTGTGTGGGTGTGTGAGTGTGTGCGTGTGTGTGTGTGAGGTGTGTGTGTGAGGTGTGTGTGTGAGGTGTGTGTGTGAGGTGTGTGTGTGTGAGCTGTGTGTGTGTGTGTGTGTGTGTATGTGCGTATGTGTGTGTGCGAGTGTGTGTGTGAGGTGTGTGTGTAAAGTGTGTGTGTATGAGTGTGTGTGTGAGCGTGTGTGTGTGAGCGTGTGTGTGCGTATGTGTGTGTGCTTGTGTGTGAGTGTGTGTGTGTGTGTGTGAATGTGTGCACGTGTGTGTGTGTGTGTGTGTGAGTGTGTGTGTGTGAATGTGTGCATGTGTGTGTGTGTGAGTGTGTGCGTATGTGTGAGTGTGTGCGTGTGTGTGTGTGTGAGTGTGTGCGATGTGTGAGTGTGTGCGTATGTGTGAGTGTGTGCGTGTGTGGAGTGTGTGTGTGTGTGTGAATGTGTGCATGTGTGTGTGTGTGGTAGTGTGGTGTGTGTGAGTGAGGTGTGAGTGTGTGTGAGTGAGTGTGTGTGAGTGATGTGTGGTTTGGTGTGAGTGAGTGTGTGCATGTGTGTGAGTGTGCGTGTGTGAGTGTGTGCGGGTGTGAGTGTGTGTGTGTGAATGTGTGTGTTGTGTGTGTGTGTGAGTGTGAGTGAGTGTGTGTGTGTGTGTGTGTGTGTGTGTGTGTGTGTGTGTGTGTGTGTGTGTGTGTGTGTGTGAGTGTGTATGTGTGTGTGTGTGTGAGTGTGTGAGTGTGAGTGTGTGTGTGTGTGTGTGTGTGTGTGTGTGTGTGTGTGTGTGTGTGTGTGTGTGTGTGTGTGTGTGTGTGTGTGTGTGTGAGTGTGTGTGTGTGAGTGAGCAGTGCACACGTAGCCACACTGAGCCAGTCAATGATCTGTGGTGCAGCAGAACAGGAACTGATAACAGCCCAAGACAACCATCAAAAGCAAGATTTATGACTTAGAGGATAATTTAAAACTCATAAAGCACGTCCTCCACACTCTATAAAGACACTGTTACCGACAGGAAACCCAAAGCTTTATTAATAATATGGAATGGTGTTTTCACACAATCTGAAGGTTGGATGGAAGTTTAGCCAGTCATGACCATCTACCTGATTTCTGCGATGTTCATTTCATACTCATTTCACAACACGGTGATTTATCACGTGCTGGATTGCTTTCCTGTCTCTGTTTTTTTTTTGCCTTTATAAACTCTTTAACTGGTCTATCTAACAAAAGAAGAATGCAATCAATCTCTGAGACGTTCTTCGATTCTGTCGCTCACCAAACAGCTGAGTATCGACAAAAAGGGTAAAATTAACAGGCGGAATGATGCACAGCTTTATGTGAGGAGTGGGAAACCCGGGCTGGGATTTTCCAGCCCTTCCCATCAACGGTATCTTCCAGTCCCACTAAAGGCAACCTCCACCCTTTCCCATTGCCACTGGTGGCAGGACAGGTGATCAGGGAAAATGACGTAGGCACTGGCGGGACTGGAAAAGCCAGTGTCCAAAAACGCTTGAAAATTCTGTCCTCTAATTCTATCGTTACTGATATCCCAGCCCCTCGATGAGACTGGGCCCAGACTGTCCTCAACCCCACAACTCTATCTGTGCTGAACTTACCACCTTGTACACTGTCCATTACCAAAATTGTCCTTCATTGTATCAGATCAATCATGGTCTCATTGAATAACAGAGCAGACATGATGGGCCAAATGGCTTCCTCCTGTGCCTATGTCTTATGATCTTATCCATAAAGCTTCACTGTCACTTTCACTTTATTTCCTGATTAACTGCAATTTCACAGTAACTTCATCGCAGTGTTAATGTAAGCCTTACTTGGGACACTGATAAATCAATAAACTTTAACTTCAACTGAATTGAAATCCTCGAACTTGGATTTGAACCAACATTCTCGTATTCAGGCGTCCGGATAATACTCCACATCGGAGAGACCAAACACAGAATGGGTAACTGCTTTGCTGAACATCTTTGTCCATCCGAAAGCAGGAAATTTGGCATGTCAAATATGTCAAATAAAAGTCTCACCAACTTTTACAGATGCACCATAGAAAGCGTTGTTTCTGGTTGTATCCCAGCTTGATATGGCTCCTGCTCTGCCCAAGCCAGCAAGAAATTACAAATGTGACCCAATCTATCATGCAAACCAGCCTCCCATCCATTGACTCTGTCTACACTTCCCACCGCCTCAGCAAAGCAGCCAGCGTAATTACAGACCCCACACACCCCGGATATTCTCTCTTCCACCTTCTTCCATCAGGAAACAGATACAAAAATCTGAGGTCATGTACCAACCGACTCAAGAACAAATTCTTCTGTGCTGCCAGCGGACTTTTGAATAGACTTACCTTGCATTAAGTTGATTTTCTCTACAGCTGTGACTGTAACACTACATTCTCCATCTCTCCTTTCCTTCTCCATGAATAGTATACTTTGTATAGCACGCAAGAAACAATATTTTGACTGTATGTTAATACATGTGACAATTATAAATCAAATCAAATCAAATCAAGAACCCAGACCTTTCTGTCACTTGCCAGTTCAACACACCACCCTGTTCTCCTGTTCATGTCTGTCCGTCGCCTGTTGCAATGTTTTAGTGAACCCTATTGCAAACTGGAGGGATAGCACCTCATCTTCACTTTACAGTCTTCCGGAGTGAACATTGAGTTCAACAACTTCAGAGCACAAACTCCATCTTCACCCCATTTCCATTTATTTTATTCAATTTCATTTCCTCTCATTCTCTATTTTATCGCTCTGCTTCTTTCTACCCATTCCCCCGCCACCCCACTCCAGCCTTCACCTTCTTCAGGCCAACAGCCACATTCCCCAGGCATGCTTTACCACGCTGTACCTTTTCTTTTGATGTGGAGGTGTTGGACTGGGGTAAACACAGTAAGAAGTCTTACAACACCAGGTTAAAGTCCGACAGGTTTATTTGGTAGTAAACGCCACTAGCATCAGGTGAGTTCTGCCATTCTGATCTCTTAATGGACACTTTTAGCACCTTCTTAGCTTTCTGTAGTCTTGTTTACATTCCTTTTGTCCAACCCTGCCACCCCTCCCGACCCTCATAGTGTAAATCTCTGCTAATTCTCATTCCTCTCAGTATTTACATAAATTTACATAATTATGTATAAACTTGTGTTTCTGTAAACTCAGCCTTAATCATTAGGAGAACTAAACAGTTCCTGTTAATAATACAAATTCATCTTATTAAGGAACTGTAAACGCTACCAATTCATCCGTTAATTACAATCCAGCTCACTTTCACAATGTTTGTTTGTTTGACCTGATTTAATTTATTATTATCACATGTATTAACATATTATTCGTTGTGTGCTATACAGACAAAGGAAAGGACAGGGTGCAGAATGCAGTGTCACAGTCATAGCTAGGGTCTAGAGAAAGATCAACTTAATGCAAGGTAGGTCCATTCAGAATTCTGACAGCAGCAGAGAAGAAGCTGCTCTTGAGTTGGTTGGTTATGTGACCTCAGATTTTTATGGGTAGCACTGCTGCTTCACAGCATCAGGGACCTGGGTTCAATTCCTGGCTTGGGTCACTGTTTGTGTGGAGTTTGCACATTCTCCCTGTGTCTGTGTGGGTTTCCTCCCACAATCTGAAGGACATGCTGTATTGGTCCACATAGGACTGGATGTGGCAACTAGGGGAATTTCGCAATAACTTCATTGCAGTGTTAATGTAAGCCTTACTTGCAATTAATAAATAAACTTTACTGAAAGAGAGTATGCCCAGGCTTTGTGGGGTCCTTCATTATGCTGACTGCTTTTCTGAGGCAGGGGGAAGTGTAGATGGAGTCAATGGATAGGAGGTTGATTTACGTGATGGACTCTGCTTCGTTCATGATCCTTTGTAGTTTCTTGCGCTCTTGGGCAGAGCAGGAGCCATACCAAGCTGAGATACAGATGAATGCTTTCTATGAGGCGTATAAGATGATCAAGGGATTGGATAGGGTGGATAGTGAGAGCCTTTTTCCTCGGATGGTGATGACCAACACGAGGGGACATAACTTTAAATTAAGAGGTGGTAGTTATAGGACGGAGGTCAGAGGCAGGTTCTTTACACAGAGGGTGGTGAGAGCGTGGAATGCCCTGCCTGCAGCAGTTGTGGACTCGCCTACTTTGGAGGCATTCAAATGTTCAGTGGATAGGCATATGGATGATATTGGAATAGTTTAGGTTAGAGGGTCCACTGGCCGGCGCAACATCGAGGGCCGAAGGGCCTGTACTGCGCTGTAATGTTCTATGTTCTATATGATCTATGGTGCACCAGTAAAAATTGGTGAGAGTTGTAGCAGACAAATTTCCTTAGCCCTCTGAGAAAGTAGAGGCCTTGGTAAGCTTTCTTAACTATAGCATTGACATGAGGGGACCAGGACAGGTTGTTGGTCATCCGAACAACTAAAAACTTGAAACTCTCAACCATTTCCACTTGTCCCCATTGATGTAAACAGGGGTATGTTCTCCACTATGTTTTCTGAAGTAGATGACCATTTCTTTCATTTTGTTGAAATTGAAGTTATGCAAATCACAGAATTTTTACAGAGCAGAAGGAGGCCATTCAGCCCATCATGACTGCACAAGCTGGCCAAATGGGTTATTCCTTTAGTGCCATTTTCTTGCCCTCTCCCTGTAAACATGCACGTCCTTCCTTTTCAGATACCGAGGCCGCACCTGGAGTATTGCATGCAGATTTGGTGTCCTTATCTGAGGAAGGATGTCCTTGCTACAGAGGGAGAGCAGCGAAGGTTTACCAGACTGATTCCTGGAGTGGCGGGTCTGTCATATGAGGAGACATTAATTAGGATTATTGGAATTTAGAAGTGTGGGAGGGGACCTCATAGAAAATTCTAACAAGGTAAGATAGGGTAGATTCATCAAGAATGTGCCCGATGGTGAAGCAGTCCAGAACTAGGGGTCATAGTTTGAGAATAAGGAGTAAACTTTTTAGAACTGAGGTGAGGAGAAATTTCTTCACCAAGAGAATAGTGAATGTGTGGAACTCACTATTATGGAAAATAGTCGAAGACAAAACATTGTGTGGTTTGAAGAAGAATTTAGATATAGTTTTTGGGGCTAAAGAGATAAGGGCAGCACAGTAACACAGTGGTTAGCATTGCTGCCTCACAGCATCAGGGACCCGGGTACAATTCCAGCATCAGGTCACTGTCTGTGTGGGGTCTGCACATTCTGCCCGTGTCTGCATGGATTTCCTCCGGGTGCCCCCGTTTCCTCCTTCAGTCTAAAGATGTTAGGTTAGGTTGATTGGCCATGTTAAATTAACCCTGGTGTCAGGGTAACTAGCAGAGTAAATATGTGTGGTTATGGGAATAGGATCTGGGTGGGATTGTGCACTGTAGGAATTCTATGATATGGAAGGAAGGGGGGATTAGAATATTGAATTTTAATGGTCAGCCATGATCAAAATGAATGGGACAGGGCCTGAAGACCCGAATGGCCTCCTCCTGCTTCTAGTTTCTATTTTTCAGCACTAATCTAATTCAATTTTGAATGTTTCGATTGAATCTGCCTCCACCACGCTGTCAGGCAGCGCATTCCAGACCCTAACCACTTACTGCGTAAAAAAGTATTTTCTCAAATCATTCTTGCTTCTCTTGCCAATGACCTTAACTTCCCTCAGGAGTTTGAATGCCTTGATCGAATCCCCACCTCAGGAAAACAAGACTGGTTTCTCCAATCTATCTTCATCACCCAAAGCTCCTCATCCCTGGAACTGTTCTGGTGAATATATTTTTCTGTACTCGCTCCCTGATGCCTTCACTTCACCCAATTCTCCAGCTGAGGCCAAACTAATGCTTTAGACAAAGACTTTCAAACGAGCTTCTGACAGGCTTAACGAAGGAATGATCAATCGCATACAGCGGCCTGTATATAAAAGTTGCATCAATGATTTCCAAGCCACATTAGCATCTGTAGCACAACCAAAATGGTATTTAAATAAATTGGATTATCTCAAGAAGTCAATAGACTCCATTCTTTGGGCCAAAATGACTTTAGGCTGAATAATGAGATGATTTATTTGCTTAAAGAAGATGAATGAATCAATCTGATTTTGCAGCGTCTGTGGTGGGGTGGGTAAGTTGTGGGGGGGGAAGGGGAAGGTGGAACGCAAATCTAGCTTCCAACAACAGAGTAATATTGATTTTACAATACCGAAATTAACATCATTCTTCGAGAAAGGTCCTTTTTATATTTAAAGTAAAGTTAAAGTTTATTCATTAGTGTCACAGATAGGCTTAAATTAACGTTACAATGAAGTTACTGTGAAATTTCCCTAGTCGCCACACTCTGGCACTTGTTCGGGTACACTGAGGGAGAATTTAGCATGGCCAATGCGTCTAACCTGGATGTGAATAGGAAGGTCACAGATAAGGTTTCTAGGTCGCAGCAGTATAGTGGCAAACGGGAGGGTGGTTTGAAGTGTGTATACTTTAATGCGAGGAGCATATGCAATAAGGTGGATGAACTTGCAGCCTGGATTGGTGCTTGGGACTTCGATGTTGTGGCCATTTCAGAGACGTGGATAGAGCAGGGGCAGGAATGGTTGTTGCAGGTCCTGGGGTTCAGATGTTTCAGTCAGAGCAGAGGTGGTGGTAGAAGAGGGGGAGGAGTGGCATTGTTAGTTAAGGACAGCATTACGGTGGCAGAAAAGACGTTTGATGTGGACTTGTCTGCTGAGGTAGTGTGGGCTGAGATTAGAAACAAGAAAGGAGAGGTCACACTGTTGGGAGTTTTTTATAGGCCTCCAAAAAGTTCAAGAGAAGTAGAGGAAGGGATTGCAAAGTTGATCCTGGATAGGTGTGAAAGTAACAGGGTAGTTGTAATGGGGGACTTTAACTTTTCTAATATCGATTGGAAAAGCTATAGTTCAAGTACGTTAGAGGGGTCAGTTTTTGTTCGATGTGTGCAGGAAGGTTTAATGACTCAGTATGTAGATAGGCCAACAAGAGGTGAGGCTATATTGGATTTGGTATTGGGTAATGAACCAGACCAGGTGTTAGACTTGGAGGTGGGTGAGCACTTTGGTGATAGTGACCACAATTCGGTTAAGTTTACCTTAGTGATGGAAAGGGATGGGCATGTACCGAATAACAGTAGTTATAGCTGGGGGAAAGGTAATTATGAGGCTATTAGAGAGATTTAGGATGCATAGGGTGGAGCAGGAAATTGCAGGGGCTGGGGACATCTGAAATGTGGAGCATATTTAAGGAACAGCTTCTGCATGTCCTTAATGAATATGTACCTGCCAGGCACGGAGGAAGTGGTCGAGTGAGGGAACCATGGTGTACTAGGGAAGTTGAATCTCTGGTGAAGAAGAAGGAGGAGGCTTATATAATGATGAGATGTGAAGGCTCAGTTAGGGCAATGGAGAGCTATAAATCAGCCAGGAAGGAGCTAAAGAGGGAGTTGAGAAGAGCTAGAAGAGGACACGAGAACACTTTGGCGGATAGGATTAAGGAGAATCCTAAAGCTTTTTACAGGTATATAAATAATAAAAGATTGGTTAGGGCAAGATTAGGGCCAGTCAGAGATAGCAGTGGGAAGTCGTGCATGGAGCCTGAGGAGATAGAAGAGACACTGAATGAGTATTTTTCGTCAATATTCACGCAGGAGAAAGACAATGTTGTCGGGGAGAATACTGCGATACTAGGTTGTAGACTGGGCAGGATTGAGGTTCATAAGGAGGAGGTGTTAGCGAATCTTGAGGGTACGAAAATTGACAAGTCCCCTGGGCCAGATGGGATTTACCCCAGGATTCTCTGGGAGGCTAGAGAGGAGATTGCAGAGCCTTTGGCTTTGATCTTCATGTCGTCGTTAGCTACAGGTATAGTGCCGGAAGACTGGAGGATGGCAAATGTTGTCCCTTTGTTCAAAGAGGGGAGTAGGGACCATCCTGGAAATTATAGACCGGTGAGCCTGACTTCTGTTGTGGGCAAGGTCTTGGAAAGAATTATAAGGGATAGGATTTATACGCATCTAGAGAGGAATAAATTGATTAGGGATAGTCAGCACGGTTTTGTGAAGGATAGGTCGTGCCTCACAAACCTTATTGAGTTTTTTGAGGAGGTGACCAAAGAGGTAGATAAGGGTAAGGCAGTTGATGTAGTGGATATGGATTTTAGCAAAGCGGTTGATAAGGTTCCCCATGGTAGGCTACTGCAGAAAGTGCAGATGCATGGGATTGAAGGTGATTTAGCAGTTTGGATTAGGAATTGGCTAGCTGATAGAAGACAGAGGGTGGTGGTTGATGGGAAATATTCAACCTGGAGTGCAGTTACAAGTGGTGTACCTCAAGGATCTGTTTTAGGGCCACTGCCGTTTGTCATTTTTATAAATGACCTAGATGAGGGTGTAGAGGGTTGGATTAGTAAATTTGCTGACGATACCAAAGTGGGGGGAGTTGTAGACAGCGAGGATGGATGTTACAGTTTGCAGAGGGACATAGATAGGTTTCAGAGCTGGGCCGTGAGGTGGCAAATGGAATTCAATACGGATAAGTGTGAGGTGATTCACTTTGGTAGGAATAACAGGCATATGAAATATAGGGCTAATGGAAGGACCCTTAATAGTGTTGTCGAGCAGAGGGATCTTGGGGTACAAGTACATAGCTCTTTGAAAGTTGGCACCAGGTTGATAAAGTTGTTAAGAAGGCGTACGGTGTGTTAGCTTTTATTGGTAGAGGGATTGAATTTAGGAGCCGTGAGGTTATGTTACAACTGTACAAAACTCTGGTGCGGCCGCACGTGGAGTATTGCGTACGGTTCTGGTCGCCGCATTATAAGAAAGATGTGGAAGCATTGGAAAGGGTGCAGAGGAGGTTTACCAGGATGTTGACTGGTATGGTGGGAAGGCCTTATGAGGAAAGGCTGAGGGACCTGAGGTTATTTTCATTAGAGAGAAGAAGGTTACGCGGTGACCTAATTGAGGCGTATAAGATGATCAAGGGATTGGATAGGGTTGATAGTGAGAGCCTTTTTCCTCGGATGGTGATGACCAACACGAGGGGACACAACTTTAAATTAAGAGGTGGTAGTTATAGGACGGATGTCAGAGGCAGGTTCTTCACACAGAGGGTGGTGAGGGCGTGGAATGCCCTGCCTGCAGCAGTTGTGGACTCGCCTAGTTTGGGGGCATTCAAATGTTCGGTGGATAGGCATATGGATGATATTGGAATAGTTTAGGTTAGAGGGTCCACTGGCCGGCGCAACATTGAGGGCCGAAGGGCCTGTACTGCGCTGTAATGTTCTATGTTCTATGTTCTTAACCTGCACATTTTTCAGATTGTGGGAGGAAACCCATGCAGACACTGGGAAAACATGCAAACTCCGCACAGACAGTGACCCAAGCCAGGAATCGAACCCGGGTCCCTGGAGCTGTGAGGCAGCAGTGCTAACCACTGTGCTATCATGCCATCGTTTCAATAACAAGCAATAATGAGCAACAATGTATCTAACCAGTATGTCTTTCGAACTGTGGGCAGAAACCCATGCATACACTGGGAGAACATGGAAACTCCATACGCCACAGTGACCCAAGCTGGAAATCGAACTGGTTCCCTGGTGTTGTTAGGAGCAGTCTTTGATGATCAGTCATCATCAAAATAAATGACACAGCAGGATCGAAGAGCTGAATGGCCTACTCCTGTTTCTAGTTTCTAGGTTCCAATGTTTTCTAACTTGCATTTGAGGTTAACAATTCCATTAATCGTGAGAAAAGTAAACACAGCGCGGGCTGGTTTGAGAATTTGAACTCAGTTTAAAATATCTAGAAAGAAAAATTATTGTTCACTTTCACAGTTGTATCAAACTGCTGTCTGGAATAAAACTAATTCTACCACAGGGACTGCCTTGATTTAAAAAGACGTTTCTGGTGATGTGGCTGCAGCTGGCAAGGGCCAGAGTTTATTACCCGCGTCTAATTGCCTGTTTGGTGTAGGTATATAACCACGCTCTTGGGGAGTGAGTTCCAGGATTTTGACTTAGTGACAGTGAAGGAATGGTGATATATTTCTGAGTGAAGCTGGTGAGTGATTTGGAGGAGAACCTGCAGCTGGTGGTGTTCCAAAACTGTTCCCTTGTTCTTCTAGATGGAAGGGTTCACGGGTTTAGAAGGTGCTGTTGAAGGAACCTTGGTGATTTCTTGGTGAACCTTGGAGGGTGGCACAGTGACACAGAGGTTAGCAGTGCTGCTTGACAGCGCCAGGGACTTAGATCCAATTCCTGGTTTGGATCACTGTCTGTATGGAGTTTGCACGCTCTCCCTGTGTCTGCATGGGTTTCCTCTGGGTGCTCTGGTTTCTTCCCACATCATGAATGACATGCTGGGTAGGTGCTTTGACCTGGACTAAAAGGAATTTCACAGTAACTTCACTGCAGTGTTAATATAAGCCTTACTTGAGACTAATAAATAAATTTTAAATTCCTGCAGTTCATCTTATAGATGGTACACACTGCTGCCTCTTTGCATCACTGTTGGAGAGAGTGATGTCAATGATATTTTTAATATAATCATTTAAAGGATGGGGGCATCACTAGCGAAGCCATATCACGATAATGAATGGAATGCTAGTTAAGCAAGTTGCTTTGTCCTGTTCAATGTCGAGCATCTTGAGTGTTGTTGGACCCGCACTTATAAGGTCATAAGACCATAAGGACAAAATTATGCCATTCAGCCCATTGAGTTCTATCTACTATTCAATCATGGCGGATAGGTTTCTCAATCCCATTCTCCCGCCTTTCCCCTTACCAATCAATCCCCTTCTCTACTTATCTCTATCTTAAATGCACTCAATGACCTGGCCTCCACAGCCCTCTGTGGCAACGAATTCTACAGATTCACCATCCACTGGCTGAAGATATTCCTCCTCATCACAGTTCTAAAGGATTGTTCTTTTAATTTGAGTCTGTCCCTCAGATCCTAGTCTGCCATCCGAATGGAAACATCTTCTCCATGTCCACTCTATCCAGGCGTTTCAGTATTCTGTAAGTTTCAATGAGATCTCTCCTCATCCTTCTAAACTTATCCAGGTAGGTCAGGATGACCCCTGTGATGAAGGATTGCCCTGCCTCGAGACTTTGGCTCTATTCTCTCTCCACAGATGTTTTCAGACTTGTTGAGATTTTCCATTTCTCTTCTGTGTTCCATTAACCATTGGCTCAGACTTTGGGGAGTCAGGGGGAGGGGCCAACTTGTTGTATCCGACTCAGATTTTAAAAAATTATTCAACACTACTTTCTCTGGATCATTTATTCTTCTATTCATTCATGGGATGTGATCATTACTAGCTGGAATCAGCCATATTGCTGTGGCTCTGGAGTCTAAGCCAGAACGGGGAAGGACAGCAAATTCTCTTTCCTGAAGAACATGAGTGAATCAGATTTATTTTTGGCCACAAGGTTTTTGTGGACTTTTAATTCCAGACTTCCATTTATGGTGAATTTAAATTTCACCACTTGCCATGGTGGGATTCGAACCCAGGTTGTCAGGGCATTACCAAGTAATTAGAACTAATTACATCATTAGTTCTAATAATGTAGCATTAGAACTACATCACCACCTCTTCCCTTTAAGGAGGAGCTAGAAATGGGCAATAAATGTCCCTGGTCAATGACATCCACTTCTACAGGACGAACGAAAGCAATATTGTCAGGATCTGATGAAGAGGTTCAGAGGCTTGTATAGTTGAACAGTAATATCGGTCAGTGATACATTATGGTATACATATTTAGTCCAAGTTGCAAGCTAATCTTTAGCATTGCTGCCTCATAGCGCCAGGGATCCAGGTTTGATTCCCGGCTTGAGTCACTGTCTGTGCTGAGTCTACACGTTCTCCCCGTTTTGTCTGTATAGTGTGCAAGAAACAATACCTTTCACTGTATACTAATACGTGAGGTGATTCACTAGGTTGATTCTGGAGTTGAGAGGGTTGGCTTATGAGGAGAAACTGAGTAGACTGGGGCTATACTCATTGGAATTCAGAAAAATGAGGGAGATCTTATAGAAACATATAAGATTATGAAGGGAATAGATAAGATAGAAGCAGGGAAATTGTTTCCACTGGCGGATAAAACTAGAACTAGGTGGCGTAGCCTCAAAATTTAGGGAGCAGATTTAGGACTGAGTTAAAGAGGAACTTCTTCACACAAAGGGTTGTGAATTTGTGGAATTCCCTGCCCAGTGAAACAATTGAGGCTACCTCATTGAATGTTTTTAAGGCAAGGATAGATGAATTTTTGAATAGTAAAGGAAGTAAAGGTTATGGTGAGCGGGTATGTAAGTGAACAAATGAAATAAGGTATAATTTGGATGCTAGAAGGAGTTTTTTCATACAGAGGGTGGTGGGGGTATGGAATGCGCTGCCAAGTAAAGTGGTGAAGGCAGGTACTCTGGAGTTATTTAAGAAATACTTAGATGGGCATATGAACAGAATGGGAACAGAGGGGTATAGAAAACTGATTTAAAATAGGGATTGTGAGCCTTGGGAATCCCTGGGAAGTGTGTAAATAGATGATGATATTGATGCATTTGTTTTTATCCTACAGGTGCTTTGGTCCACCTTGTTGTCTAACGAGGGTCATACACGCGATGGGTCGTGAGAGGACTGCTCTTGGATCTTTTTCGAGAGTATCCTAGTGCTTCACATTGTTAGTGTACGCTTGACCTGGACCATCTGATGGGCAACACGACAGCTCAGTGACTATCGCTGTGCTGGGCAGATACATGGATTTGGGCCTGTGTCTGTGGGAGTTTGCGCATTCTCTCCGTGCTTGCGTGGGTTTTCTCCAGGAGCTCCAGTTTCCTCCCACATCCCAAAGATGTGCTCTTAGGCTAATTGGCAAAACAAATGCTCCCTAAATTGTCTCAAATTTGGTTTTTAATCCATAGATCTATAAACATAGACAGGGATCGCGGGTAGAGATGGGAACATCGGGGTGGCGGCATGGGCTCGTTGGCCGAAGGGCCTGTTTCCCATGCTGTTTTGTTCTTTGTTCTTTGTTGTTTGAAGCTGAGTCCACAAAAAGATCAGCCATGATTTTACTGAATGGCGGAGCAGGCTCGAGGGGCCAGATGGCCAACTCCTGCTCCTGGTTCTTCCATTCTTATGTGACAATAATAAATCAAATCAAATCAAATCAATTCAATTCATTCTGTGAGCGTAACTATTCACCATTAACCCTTACTATGCCAAACACCCTCATACAACAAATCAAACTAAAACATGAGCATTATTACAATATCCAATAGTCTGCTAAAATTTTTTGAGTCCCTGAAGTGCAATTTTTCACTTGATTTGCTAATGATCCTGGGCCAAGTTTTCAAAGTTTCTCCTTCCAACACCTTCTCGCACACCAGCTGTCCTTGGAATTAATGTTTACCAGCAACGGGAAGGAGGAGGGAATACCAAGTCTGTCCCAGTAGAGGGTGGGGGAGAAAACTGCCTTTTCTCTTTTTAATGAGTCTTAACTCATCCCTTGAAGTAGTGAAGAAAGAGAGAGAGAAGAAGGAAAAAAAAACACTTTTTCTGGGAACTAACCCAATAAAAACCTCCTGAGAATTTGAGTATGTTTTCATGTCCTTCCCTGTTAATCGAATCTGAATAAAATGAATTAAAATGCTTCTTTTTTTTTCTGGCCAGGCGTTTATTTTCTGCTGACGTGAGGTATTTTTGATGCCTCCAGGAAATCCAAGCAGAATAAGAACGGGACTTACATTTATAATTATGCTAAAATACCACACTCTACAAATCTTCCCCAGAAAGAAACAAAATGACTGAAAGGGCTTTTCATTTCGCTTGGGTATTTTATCAGTGGTTCATGATGTTCCAAGGTGTTTCTTCATTTATGAGACGGGGATGACTGACTAATAGTGAGCGGATAATTTATTCTTTTGTTCTGTTGATCGAGAAGTACAGCAGGGCAAACTCACCTGTTCCTCTCCCACAGAAGCCTCACAACACCAGGTTAAGACCCAACAGGTTTATTTGGAATCACATGAGCTTTCAGAACACTGCCCCTTCATCAGGCAGTTCTCCACTGCCTGAGAACTGGGTTCGCAAACACGGCATTCGTAGCCGCAGATGCAATTTCGAGATAATAGCTCGAATGTGAGTCCATACAGGTACAGACAATGCGAGTGGAGAGAGGGATAATCACAGGTTTGAATTGTCCCAAGCCAGGGCAGTAGGATTTTGCAAGCCCAGACTAAATAATGGGGATTACATATTGTGTGATACCTGTTGAAGGAACAGCGCTCTGAAAGATCGTGATTCTAAATAAACCTGTTGGACTTTAACCTGGTGTTGTGAGGCTTCTTTCTATGTCCACCCCAATCCAATGCCGGCATCTCTACATCACTTCTCTCCCATGGTGACATGGGATATATATTGTCTACCTGATAGAGCCAGAGGGCCTTTGTCTCAATCACCTCCCCCCGCCCCCCTCAGCCCGCTATCCAAAACAGTGGGGGTAGTCTGTAGTAACTGGGAGGGGGGAACAGCAGTGTTTGTTGAGCTCCATAAATTCATCAGTCGCATCATTAGTTTCAAAGATAATTTACTCACCAAGATGACTGCTATTAGTGGAAGAGTAAGAGAGATTTCAGCCAGGCTTCCTCCAATAAACTCAGAATGATTTATTTGGTAAAAATCAAAATCTTTTTTTTTAACACAAGTTACAAGAACTAGTTGACAGGCAATTCTATGTGCATGTCTAGAAGGATAACCATCTGTTCCTTTGTAAAGCTTGCACACACACACACACACTCTCTCTCTCATATACACACACACATATACACGCACACTCACTCACACACATACACACAGGCACACACACACAGGCACACACACATCGGCACACACACACACTCACACTCATACAGACATACACACACACATACACACTTACGCACACGCACACACGCATACGAACACAGTCACACACACAATCTCATACACACACACACACAGACATAGACACACACACATGCACATACACACAGACATGCACATACACACGCACACACACAGACACACACATATATGCACTCACACACACAAACACACACATGCATACACATACACAGATACGCACATACACACACTCTCATACACACACACACACACACGCACATACACACACACCGTCTCTCTCACACACACACACAACGCGCGCGCGCACACATTTGACAAATAAAGGACAAACAGAATCTCTGAAGAAGTGGGATTTGGAGGACAGGCTTTATAAAACAAAGGATAAAGTTAGCAGGGTTTTAAGGCTGTCAATCTGGAGTTCTCCAATATGAAGATTTCTCAGCAGATTTCTGGATGCCGAATGGTCCCTTTTTAAACTGTAGAGATTCTATGGTCCTGTGAAATTGCAGGGTTTTAGCCCAGCCCAACCCGCTTGTGATTTTACTTTGGGATCAGACCGGAAAGCTGTCCTTATCTCAGTACAGGGAGGGAAGTGTGTGACCGTTCAGCGTTGGGAGAGAGGGCTGAACCTCATTCCCTCACAGCACCATGGGTTCACTATGCTGGAGTTGTTCAAGAGGGCAGCTCACCACCACCTTCTCAAGGGGCAATTACAGATGGGCAACAAATGCTAACTGAGCTAGTTGTGGTCTACATCCCCGATATGAATTTGGAAGAAGCTCTCAGCGTCGTGCTGAAACATAGACCTTGATTTTACCCTCGAGAATGAGACTGACAGCCATGGCTGAGACTCCAAGATGAGGCATGGCCTACATATCGAGCAACGCTGTCTGCATTGAGGAGTCAGGCTGAAAGGCTTTATATAAGAGCCTGAGGAATCCCTCTTTCACTATGATTAACTGTTAAGATCTGTTCAAGAAGACAAATTACCATCAATTTATGGCTGACTAAATCAATTTCTCTTCAGAATGTCTTGCAAATGAGTTCTGAATTTCAGTGATTGCTATGCATGCTGCTCAGGGGTACAGCAGTTGAACTGTTCAGTGTGTGTTTGTTCCTTATTAGTCTTAATAATGAATCCCAAAATATAAGCCAAAACCATGCAGCTACTTGGTGTCACAGTCAATTCTGGATCTTGCGCAATGTGAGACGCACAAAATTTCATGTATCTAGTGCCGCTATCCTGGAAATATCTGGGAAATATGCAATCAAATATCGACCGCCATCCTCTCCCTTTTGTTAATTCAATCTGAGCCTATGGTACAGGATAGAACTGCACATGAATAATTTTCTTACTAATAGGATTATTTAGAGTACACAGCATTGTATGTGTCTCCTTCCTACCGACTAACCCAGTGTCCCAGCAATACCTCTTTGCAGTCGAAAGAATTGAACTAAATTAAACAAACTAACCATCTACTCTTCCCGTTGCCTCGGTAAAGCGGCCAGTATAATTAAGGACTCTCACACACCCTGGACATTCCCTCTTCCACCTTCTTTCATTAGGAAAAAGCTACAAAAGTCCGAGATCATATACCAACCATTAATAGAATCCTATATGCAGAAAGAAGCCATGTGGCCCATTGAGTCTGCACCAACCACAATTCCATCTAGGATCTATTCCTGTAACTCCACATATTTACCCTAGCTAGTACCCCTGACAATAATGGGCAATTTACAACGGTCAATCCACCTAACCCGCACACCTTTGGACTGTGGAAGGAAACTGGAGCACCCGGAAAAAAAACCTATGCAGACATGGGGAGAATATGCAAAACCCCCCAAAAAAATCACCAAGCTGAGAATTGAACCTGATCTCTGGAGCAGCAGTGCTAATTACGGTACCACCATGCTGCTCAAGATCAACTTTTTCTTCCCTGCTACTGACAGATTTTTGAGTAGACCTATCTTGCACTATGCCGATCTTCTCTATATTCTAGCTATGACTGTAACACCACATTCTGCACTCTCTCATTTCCTTCTCTATGAATGTTATGCTTTGTCTGTAAGAAGCAATACTTTTACTGTTAATACATATGACAATAATAACTGTCATATGATTATTATTATAATAATAATCACTGTCTGCATGGAGTCTGCACATTCTCTCCATATCTGTGTGGGTTTTCTCTGGGTGTTCCAGTTTCCTCCCACAATCTGAAAGACATGCTGGTGCATTGGCCAAGCTAAATTTTCCCTCAGTGTGCCCAAACAGGCATTGGAGTGTGGCGGCGACTCAGGGATTTTCGCAGTAACTTCATAGTAGTAACTCCTTAGTTAATGTAAGCCTGACATCAGTAATAAAAAATCTCTCCCAGTGTCTGCATGGGTTTCCTTCAGGTGCTCTGGTTTGCTCCCAAACTGCAAAGATGTATGGTTTAGGTGGATTAGCCATGCTAAATTGGCCCTTGGTGTCCAGGGAAGTGCAAATTAGATTTACCAGCTATGAGCAATGCACGGGGCTAGGGTGGGGGATTTGGCCCAAGTAGGGTGCTCTTTTGGAAGGTTGGTGCTGACCTGATGGGCTGAATGGCCTCCTCTGCACTGTGGCAATTCTATGATTCCATGAAAGTAGGGAGTGCTCGATGGCCATTACCCCAATAGAACCGGAGAGTTTGACATTAATTTGACCCATCTGCACTACATGCTTGGCCAGTCTCTCTTTACAGTATCCCAGGCTGAAACAAATTAAACAAACTCAGAGACAAACCAACAAGAACTTAAAGGGACCAGTATTTATAGCTGTTTGAGGCATGTAGTTAAACAATGCACTTTGCCTGTGCATCACAACAATATCATTAGGATATTGTTAACACTTTGAACCATTCTGCAATACCTGACTGACATTAATGAAGCTTTTATCAATGTTATAGACTTAGAGCACAGGAGGCTCATCCTGTTAGCCTTGGCTTTTTGAATGAGCTATCCAATTAGCTCTACTTCCCCAGCTCATTCCCCAGTGCCCTGCAAATGCTTCACGTTTATGTCCAATTTCCTTGGGAAAGTTACTATTGATTCTGCTTCCTCCGCCCTTCCAGGCAGTGGCATTCCACCGAGGTGAGCCTGGTTAAAAATATCCTGTCCACTTGAATTTCTGATCGAGCTTTGGAGAGGAAGGTTGCTGGAAAAGCCGATACGCTTGAGGAGATTTTCAAATTTCCCCGAAGCAACCATCAAAATAGCTCGAGGAGCTCTTGTGAGCAAAGTCTTGTGGTAGAAATCGGTCAGAGATGGAGAACGTAATGGGTTCCCTTTCATGCCTATTTGAGTTCTCTGGAAGTCTCGCTACCTTTCCCCACCAATCACTTTCCAAATTGTAGGCAAAATGCAGCAGATTATTTGTTTTGTTTTTATTCATTCATTGGAGGGGGGGGGGTGAAATTCCTAACTATGTTAAGGGTTGTGAGCTTTGACAGAAAGAAAAGATTACTCGCATGGATTCAAAGTAACAACAATTTATTTTAGGAGATGTTCTCTGCGCTGCACAGAGTACAAACTGAATGTTAAATAGGAGCCGGTGGCAGCACCCTGATGACATCACCATTAAATCATGTGATCAGATCTTAACATAGAAACAGAGAAGATAGGAGCAGGAGGAGACCATTCGGCCCTTTGAATCCGCTCCGTCATTCATCACGATCATGGCTGATCATCCAACTCAATAGCCCAATCCTGCTTTCTCCCCATAACCTTTGATTCCCCTTTCCCCACGTGCTATATCTAGCCACCTTTTGAATACATTCAATGTTTTGGCATCAACTACTCCCTATGGTAATGAATTCCACAGGCTCATCACTCTTTGGGTGAAGAAATGTCTCCTCATCTCTGTCCTAAAGGTCAACCCTGAACTCTCAGACTGTGACCCCTAGTTCTGGACTCCCCCACCATTGGGAATGTCCTCTCTGAATCTAACTTGTCTAATCCTATTACAATTTTATAAGTCTTTATGAGATTCCCCCCTCATTCGTCTGAGCTCCAGTGAAAACAATCCTAACCTCTCCTCATACATCAGTCCCGCCGTCTCCGGAATCAGCCTGGTAAACCTTCACTGCAGTCCTTTGAGAGCAAGAACACCCTTCCTCAGAAAAGGAGATCAAAACTGCATACGTTATTCCAGGTGTGGCCTCACCAAGGCCCTGTACAATAGCAACAACATATCTTTGCTCCTGAACTCGAAAACTCGTGCAATGATGCCAATTATGCCATTTGTCTTCTTTACCACCTACAGCACCTCCATGCTTACCTTCAGATGCACAACGACACCTCAGTCCTGTTCCTCTCTCCCAATTTACAGCCATTCAGATCGTAATCTGCCTTCTTGTTTTTGCTTCCAAAGTGGATAACTTCACACTTACCCAAATTATACTGCGTTTGCATTGATTTGCCCACTTATCCCAACCTGTCGTGTTTTTAAATATCTAACAGCGTTGCTGGTTTGGGCAGCATTTATTTCCCATCCCTGACTGCCTTTGAACTGAATGCCTTGCTACACCTTTTCAAAGGGCAGTTTTTAGAGTCAGCCACATTGCTGTGGGTTTGGGGGTCACATGTGGGCCAGACCAGGTAAGGATGGAACATTTTCTTCGCTAAAGGACGTTAGGGAGGTAAACAGCAATGAAGTAGCCAAATAGGGCAACAATTGAAAGTTGCAGCCATTGCTTGCTTCAGGCTAAAGGTTTGTGATGACCCGAGATTCTCGAGGTAGCTACTTAAATACAGCTTCCTTCTTTAGTACAGTTTTTGTGCTTAAATAAAAGTTATAACACATTATTCCAATTGTGAAAGCAGAAGACCATAAGATATAGGAACAGAATTAGGCCATTTAAACCATCAAGTCTGATGCACCATTCAAACACAGCAGATATGTTCCTCAACCTCATTCTCCTACCTTTTCCCCATAGCCAAGAACCTATCATCCCTGTCTTAAATGCTCTCAATGAGAAACTTCCACGCTTGGATATCACACATAAATGTCACATTTGAGTGTTAGCTTTATCTGATTGATTTGATTTATTATTGTTACATGTACCGGGATATAGTGAAAAATACTTTTTTTTGTGCAGTCTCCAGAGAAAGCATACCATTCATAGAGAAGGGAAGAATCATAGAACCATAGAATTCTACAGTGCAGAAGGAGGCCATTTGGCCCATCGAGTTTGCACCGATCACAGTCTTATCCAAGCTCCATCCCTATAACTTCGTGCATTTACCCTAACACTAAGAGGCAATTTTAGCAGCTAACTGGCACATTTTTCGGACTGTGGGAGGAAACTGGAGTACCCAGAGGAAATGCACACAGACATGGGAAGAACGTGCTATCTCCACACAGACAGTGACCCAAGCTGGGATCGATCCTGGATCTCTGGTGGGGTGAGGCAGCAGTGCTAACGACTGTGCCACCATGTTGTGAAGAGGATGCAGAATGGAGTGTTACAGTCATAGCTAGGGTGCAGAGAAAGATCAACTTAATGCAAGGTAGATCCATTCAAAAGTGAATAAAAGGAAATAGGAAGAGTGGTGAATAGTGAATCACTTTTCAGTGGGAGGTCCACTAGTGTACTGATCCAAGGAGAGAATGCAGGTTGAGTTTCTTCACATATGCACTGCACACTAGCCTTAAGGTTCACTCAGTGAAATCATTGACCTATTAAAGTGTGACATTTTGAAAGGAAATAAGGTTGAGCCCTCTCATTAATGGGAAGTCATTGTGTTCCAAGATTGTTGCTCCATTAAAACCAATTTAATAAGTGCTCTCACATATCTGCAGCTAATTATTACTGTACTGCACTTTAACTATGATGTGTTTTCAATCATACACAATGGCATGCTGATTATTACATTTTTAATCAGTTAGTCAGAACCAGTGCGTGAATATTAGATTAATTAATTGTGAAATGACACTGTCCTGTCTGCAATGCCTTTGACAGTGTGTTACAGTGAAAATTATCCAGGCTGCCCCATTGCCAAATTTTACAGCGCACGAGGTGATTATTTGGCACATTCTTGACCCTTTGAGACTGTCCATTCAGCCCGTGCTCTTTCCCCAAAGCTCTGCACATTCTTTTCCTGCCTAATATTTTTCCAATTCGCCAGGCAGAGGTTAGTGTTCAATCTCTTACCATCTCTCTTTCAGTCGCTGCATTCCATATCATAATAACTCGCTGCAGAACATTCGCATTCTTCTCATCCACCCTCCAGTGCTTTAGCGCAAGATCATGCCAGGAATTCTCTGGCCACTCTCGCCCTGCCAGCGAAAACGAAGAATTTGGCACTCAGCCAAATCCCTGTTCACTGCAGCGGGACTGGAGAATCCCAGCAACGGCCAAAGTCAGAGAATTTGGCACCTTATGGGTGGTACGGTGACACAGTGGTTAGCACTGCTGCCTCAGAGTGCCAGGGACCCAGGTTCGATTCCCGGCTTGGGTCACTGTCTGTATAAAGTTTGCGCATTCTCCCCATGTCTGCGTAGGTTTCCTCTGGGTGCTCTGGGGTTTCCTACCACAGTCCGAAAGACGTGCTGGTTAGGTCGATTGATCTTGCTAAATTGCCCCGTAGTGTCAGAGGGGATATACGTGGGGCTAGCGGATAGAGCCTGGATGGGATTGTGGTCGGTGCAGACTCAATGGGCTGAATGGCCTCCTTCTGCACTGCAGGATTCTATGAAATCTGATTCCTTTGGTTTCCCAAACCGCCTGCCAGTGAAATTAGTTTTAATCTTGAATGTGTTCGGGATTCTCAGTCATGCATGATGAGATCAAACAGTTTAATCAGGTCAATTGGCAAACGGTGGTGACAATTGGCACAAGCTATTTGGAATGATGTTGGGTGCAGGCAGAGGTCAGCAGAAGTGAACTCACTCAGTCAAATTAACTCCAGGCTGACACTTTTGCCAATTCAAGACAGAGCTGCGGGTACAGTATGCCAACTGAGCTGCTTGGCAGTGCCCTTGATTGGCCAGTCAGCCCAACTCAAAGATGGGCTTTGAGAAGCATCTGTGAGAGCTGGGAGTGGCAGAACTCAGTTCCATTGTTACCTGAGAGGGGAGAGAGGGAGGAAGGGGAGAGAGAAAGAGAGGGAAGGGAGGGGGCAGGGAAAGGGGAAAGAAAGGAGGGGAGAGAGACAGGGAGGGTAAGGGAGGAGAGGAGGAAGGAGAGGGAGAAAGGGAGGGGAGGAGGGAAAGAAAGAAGGGGGAGGAAGTAGATTGACGGGGAAAGAAAGAGGTGAGGGAGGACAAGGTGTGGGGGAGGGAAGGAAAGAGGATTGACCTGCTTAGATAAGCAGTGCTCGAATTTGTATTATTCATATAATCCTACATTGCAGAAAGAGGCCATTCAGCCCATCAAGCTCTGCACCAACTACAATCCCATCCAGGCCCTATCATCATATCCCCAAGAATTTACATTAGCTCGTCCCCCTGACACTAGGGGGCAATTTAGCACAGCCAATCCGCCTAATCAGCACATCTTTAGACTGCGGAAGGAAACCAGAGCACCCAGAGGAAACCCATGTAGACACAGGGGAGATTTGAAAACTCCACAGAGACAGTGACCCGAGCCAGGAATCGAACCCGAGTCCCTGGTGCTGTGAGGCAGCAGTGCTAACCACAGTGCCACCGTGCCGCCAAATATCATTAAGAGGATGGGTTGGTTAATCTCCAGGAGTAGTGTCTGCACTCATAGGTCCTTAACCTTTGCTAATTTGCTGGCTTCAACCTCAGTACCCTGGATTAATCAGGAGCCGGGAAAGTCCAGATGGAAAGGGGCTGAGTATGGTTAAATAATGAATTATTATTATTCGTGAACTGTTATTCATGATTTATATAAATTACGTAGATGATGATATGGGAATTAGGATTATTAAATTTGTGGATGACACAAAGATTGAATGGGTGGTTAACGGTGAGGCGGAGTGTCTTGGGCTACAAGAAGATGTAGATAGAATGGTCAAGTGGGTGGTTAAATGGCAGATGGAATTTAACCGTGAAAAGTTAAAGTGATGCACTTTGGAAGGAATAATCTGACAAGAAAGAATTCAATGAACATCTGTATTTGTCCACAGATCTCTGAAAGCAGAAGGATATTTTAGTAGGATGGTGAAGAGAGTTTTTGGAACACTTGCCTTTATCAATTGAGGCATAGATTATAAAAGCAGGGAAGTCATGTTGGAATTGTATCAAACTTTGGTGAGGCCACAGCTCAAGTACTGTGTACAGTTCTGGTCACCACATTATAGGAAGGATGTGATTGCACAGGAGGAGGTGCAGGGGAGATTCACCAGAATGCTGCCTGGGATGGAACATCCATGAAGAGAGGTTGGACAGGCTTGAGTTATTTTCGTTGGAGCAGAGAAGACTGAGGGGTGACCTGATCAAGGTGTACAAAATTATGAGGGGCACAGACAGAATGGATAAAGAACAACTATTCCTCCTAGTTGATGGGTCAGTCGCACAGGAATATAGTTTAAGGTGACGAACAGGGGGATTTAGGGGGATGTGAGGAAAAAATATTTTTACTCAGAGGGTGGTGACGGTCTGGAATGTGCTGCCTGGGAGGGTGGCGGGGGCGGGATGCCTCACACCCTTTAAAAAGTACCTGGATGAGTACTTGGCACATCGTAACATTCAGGGCTATGGGCCAAGTGCTGGCAAATGGGATGAGGTGGACAGGTCAATGCATTTCATGCGTTGTGCAGACTTGATGACTGGGCCTCTTCTGTACGGCAGTATTTTGTGATGTTCACACTTCTAGATATTTGTCAGGCAAACCCTTACCCAGGAACCTTGAAGAGGGATTCCCCATCACATCTTTGGGCACTCCCCCCCACCCAGCAAATCCAATGCAGGGCAGCCAGGAAGTTATAGGTCTATGCCTTTTTGGAGATGTTCATTAAGATATAAATATAGACCCAAAAACTAGAGGTATTCTTCAGCTCTTTGGATTAGTGCCTTGGGATCTTTCAGGCCCATCCAGTTAAGGCAAGCAAGGTCTCCGTTCAATGCCTCATCAGAAATATGGCACTTCCAGCAATGTAAAGGCCTCTCAGTACCCTCGTCAGCAATGTAAAACCCTCTAGACCAGCAAGCCTAGATCACATGCTCAAGTCTTGAGAATGGAACTTGTAGCCAGAGCTTCTGTTACAGCAGTGAGATTGAAGCCGGTGCAATGTTACATACCTGGTAAATAAAGCCCAGGGAAAGGCCACTCAGACTAACCAACTCTACTTGAGTGTCCTCCCCTCTTTCCTCACCTAAACAAATCACTTTAACGATCCATCCTCTTCTACCTTGTGTATTTGTCTAGTTTCCTCATCAATACTATTGACTTTAATCACTCCTGTGGCAGAGGCTCCCAGCATCTCTTCTGGACACTGAGGGCAGTAAGGTGGCACAGTGGTTAGCATTATTGCCTCACTGTGTCAGAGACCCGGGTTCGATTCCTGGCTTGGGTCCTGTCTGGTCAGAGTCTGCACATTCTCCCCGTGTCTGCGTGGGTTTCCTCCAGATGCTCCAGTTTCCTCCCTCAGTCTGAAAAACATGCTGGTTAGGTGCACTGGCTGAATTCTCCCTCAATGTACCCTAACAGATGCCGGAGTGCGGTGACTACGGGATTTTCATGGTAACTTCATTGCAGTGTTAATACAAGCTAACTTGTCACACTACTAAATAAATACACTTTAAATAAATAAACTTGTGTTTCTCAGGGTGCCTCTCATTCTGCTCTTCCCTACGAGAACAAACATTCTCTCTGTATCGATTCTTTCAAGGCATCTAATAGAGTATACCTCAGTCTTCATATTTTGAGAGTGAAGAGACTTGGCCTATTTATCCTTTCTGACACTGAGGGAAGAGTTGTGATGCTGAAGGTAGAATGCTCTGGCTGGGCCATTAATCCTACCCTAACAATCACAAAGGAAAGTTAATGATGCCATGGCTTCATTATTTAAAGTAGGACAAGGAGCTGTCTGGGCCATTTCAGTCCCCTGCAACTCTCACTACCAAGAAAAGAGGGACAGACTGGCTCATGAATGTAGCCCAATCCATCACGCAAACCAGCCTCCCATCCAGCGACCCTGTCTACACTTCCTGCTGCCTTGGAAAAGCAGCCAGCATAATTAAGGACCCCACGCACCCCAAATATTCTCTCTTTCACCTTCTTCCATCAGGAAAAAAATACAAAATTCTGAGGTCACATACCAACCGACTCAAGAACAGCTTCTTCCCTGCTGCTGTCAGACTTTTGAATGGACCTATCTCACATTAAGTTGACCTTTCTCTATACCCTAGCTATGACTGTAACACTACATTCTGCACCCTCTCCTTTCCTACTCTATGAATGTTATATTTTGAATGTACAGAATCATAGAATCCAACAGTGCTGAAGGGGGCCATTTGACCCATTAAGTCTGCACTGTCCCACTCAGGCACTATTCCCATAACCCCATGCATTTACCCCAGCTAGTCCCCCTGAAACTAAAGAGCACTTTAGCATGGCCAATCCATCTAACCCACATATAGAAGATGAAATAGAAGCATAGAAGATAGGAGCATGAGGAGGACATTCGGCCCCGTGAACCTGTTCCACCATTCATTACAATCATTGTCCAATTTAATAACCTAATCCTGCTTTTTCCCCACATAATCTTGGATCCCATTCACCCTAAGAGCTATACCTTGCGTCCACTTGAATACATTCAATATTTTGGCATCAGCTACTTCCTGTGGCAATGAACTACATCCTGTGATAATGAATACCATTGGACTTCTTTGGGCATCTCTGTACAGTGCATAAGAAACAATATTTTTCACTGCATTAATACATGTGACAACAACAAATCAAATGAAAAAGACTGGTCATGCCATCCGATTGAGGTGTGTGGGATCATTCTCTGCACAAAATGGCTGCCACTCCCTCCTCACAGACAAAGTCAGCGCACACGAGAAAATAAAATGATTTACTGCCTGTTTCTGCATATTGTAAGAGAACGCTGTATAAATGCAAATGATCCCTTCCATTGTCAGAGACACAGTTGACGATGAAACTTTCAGCATAAATAAAACTGACAGTTTGAATGCAAGAAGCATCATAAAGACAGCCTTGTTGTGGGACTCTTGTACAATGAGGATGGGTCATTTTGAACAGAGAATGCTTCTGCTGTCTCACTGCATCATTTTAATCAGATTCACTTTCACCTGAAGCAGCCTGAGGAGAACTCACATTTCTGTACAGTGATTCTTTTTGGGCCTGCAGACAATAATTTATGGCCAATGAATTATTTTTGAAGTGCATTGCCTGTGCTTTGGTTAGCAAAGGTAGCAATCGATCCATGCAGGAGGAGACCATTTGGCCCTTTGAGCTTGTTCCGGATGATCATGGATGATTGTCTAACTCAATTGTTAATCCTGCTTTCTCCCCATAACCTTTGATCCCATTTGCCCCAAGTACTATATCCAGCCACCTCATGAATGCATTCAATGTTTTGGCAACAACTACTCCCTGTGGTAATGAATTCCACAGGCTCGGCATTCTTTCAGTGAAGAATATCCCGTCACCTCCATCCTAAATAGTCTATCCTGAATCCTCAGACTGTGACCTCTGGAGAAGTGATCCTTGTTTCATTACCTGGCTCCATGTCCCAGCATTTATTCCTAGGCATGTCACTGCAGTACCTCTTCTAGCCATCGCAGCGCTGTGCCTGGAGGTGCAGGAGAGCGCCTGGCCAATCTCTCTAAGGCTAGAAATCCTCTCGGAGATGGGCAGAAGTTCCGCCTGTTGCTCAGGTGGCACGGTGGCACAGTGGTTAGCACTGCTGCCTCACAGTGCA
The DNA here is from genome assembly GCA_024679065.1 of Sphyrna mokarran. NCBI lineage: Eukaryota > Metazoa > Chordata > Chondrichthyes > Carcharhiniformes > Carcharhinidae > Sphyrna > Sphyrna mokarran. The sequence continues at coordinate 11,891,774 of JAGIQG010000009.1, forward strand.
AGGAACCCAAATCCCAGCCTATGCGGAGTCTGCACGTTCTCCATGTGTCTGCGTGGGTTTCCTCTGGGTGCTCCGGTTTCCTCCCAAAGCCTGAAAGATGTGCTGGTTAGGTGCGTTGACCCGAACAGGCGACTAGAAAAATTTCACAATAACTTCATCGCAGTGTTAATTTAAGTCTTACTTGTGACTAATAACTTTAATCATTGCTCATTTCAGTGTAAAATGGCATCTGCACTTGTTGGAGATGGCAGGGACACGCTTCCCACCGAATCTCCAGGTGAGGGGGAGCTGAGCCCCTGACGCGTCTGAGAAATTCTACCCTGTTGGTCCGTCAGGGCTGGTCAGAAATTCCATTCCTTCAAAACAATACTCCTTGGGCTGTAGAATGTCCAGAGAGTCACAGAATTGTACAGCGTGCTTCACTTTCAAGTATTTGTCCCTGTTGTAGTGTGGCCAAGGCGGAGTGGGAGGAGGTCCTGAGGGTCATATGATTAGCAAGAGCCCTGGAGATCATCCTGGTTGGAAACAGGTCCAGTTGGCAGGAAGGCTGATAGCACAGGTCAAGGAGGGACTCACAGCGGAGTCGAATAGAGCAGTCACATTTGTAATCCAGGCCGACCTTGTTGTGGATGTATTATTTTTTATTTGGCAATACAGCCTATTGCTTATTCAATCTGTATCGAGTTGCCTCAGTCTATTACAGTGTTTGCCAAATCATTACAATTAGCTGCACACTAGTGTTTCTCCTTCCACTTCAGGTTCTTTTGGCAATGCCCAAAAGATGTTTGTGTCCTCTGGTTACCAGTTGCATCTGCTTGTCCAACAGTTTAGCGGCACGGTGGCACAGTGGTTAGCACTGCTATCTCACTAGGGACATGCTAGGGACCCAGGTTTGATTCCCGGCTTGGGTCACTGTCTGTGTGAATACTGCATGTTCTCCCCGTGTCAGCGTGAGTTTCCTTTGGGTGCTCCGATTGCCTCCCATAATATAAAAGATGTGCTGTTTAAGTGCATTGGCCATGCTAAATTCTCTCTCAGTTGCCCGAACAGGTGCTGGATTATGGCAATTCGGAGATTTTTGTGGTAACTTCATTGCAGTGTTAATGTAAGTATACTTGTGACTAATAAATAAACTTAAACTTTCTCTCTACCCTATAAAAAAACCAGGCATAATTCTTATCTCCATGGAATCTCCCCTTATCCTGAAAGACAAGATCCTAAGGAGCATATCTAGATATGGAGAGGATGTGACTCAAGTCACTAGAAGTCACTCTTTAACAAGAAGGAATTTCTCATTTAAAACATTGGTGAAGAATGTTTATTTCTCTCAGAGATTCCTAAGTCTCTGGAACACTCTTCCTCAAAAGACAGAGTCATAGAGGTTTACAGCATGGAAACAGGCCCTTTGGCCCAACTTGTCCATGCCAACCTTTTTTGTAAACGCCTAAGCTAATCCCAGTTGCCCACATTTGGCCCATATCCCTCGATACCATCTTACTCAAGTAACTGTCTAAATGCTTTTTAAAAGACAAAATTGTACCCGTCTCTGCTATTACTTTGGCAGCTCGTTCTCGACACTCACCACCCTCTGTGTGAAAAAATTGCCCCTCTGGATCCTCTCCCTTCTCATCTTAAATTTATGCCCACTAGTTTAAAAATCTCCTCTCTTGGGAAAAAAATGTTGACTATCTAACTGATCTATGCCCCTTATTATTAGATAGATCTCTGCAAGATCATCCCTCAGCCTGCTACGTTAAGTCTCCATATATTCCTAATCTCCTTTTCCTCAGAGTGAACAATCACAGCTTTTCCGCATATCTCCATCTTCCTGGAGCAAGAAAGCTCCAAGCACTTTGAAAATGCCTGCAGAGGGATTTAGAGTTTGAACGGTGCCAGATGGTGTACTCCGCAGGGAATCCTTTCGCCCACTCCTGAGTGGATTTGGTGCTGGCATTACAGCTTTGTTGTTACAGCTGCATAGCTGGGGATAAAACTAACACCTCACAGCGATGGTAAAGCATCAGCCAGCATTAATGAGTGAGCGAAACGCTTTCCCCTTGGGCAAATGCCCATTTACAGGTCAAACAGAGGTCAGCGCTTGTCATGTGGATGGAAGGATAACTAAACTGCTTGGTAATTATATAGCTATGCTCTAAGAAAATATGAGAATAGATTGAATTCATTGTGTGAGTCTGGATGTCATTGGCAAGGCTGGCAATTCTTGATCATTTCTAGTTGCCTTCAGAGGTTAACTGAAGTTCATTGTGGTGGGTTATTGCAACGATTTGAAAGGGCATTTCAGAAGAATGAGACAGGCTCTGATAGAAACTTATAAAATTCTAGACAGTATTAGGTTAGACAGGGCAGATTCAGAAAGAATATTTCCAATACTAGGGGAGTCCAGAACTCAGGGTCACATTTTGAGGATAAAGGGTAAACCTTTTAGGACTGAGGTGAGGAGAAATTTCTTCACCCAGAGAGTGGTGAATGTGTGGAATTCACTACCACAGAAAGCAGTTGAGGCCAAAATGTTGTGTTATTTGAAGACAAAGCTCTTGGGGCTAAAGGAGTCAATGAGAAAAAGATGCAAAAGTCTGAGGTCACGTACCAACAATTCAAGAACAACATCTTCCCTGTTATCATCAGACTTTTGAATCGACCTACCTCACACTAAATTGATCTTTCTCTGTACCCCAGCTATGACTACAACACTACATTCTGCACTCTCTTTTTGTTCTCTGTGAACAGTATGCTTTGTCTGTATACTGTACAAGAAATAATAATTCTCACTGTATGCATATGACAGTAATAAATCAAATCAAATCAGGATATTGAATTTGATGATCAGCTATGATGTTAATGAATGGTAGAGCAGGTTCGAAGGGCCGAAGGGTCTACTCCTGCTTGTATGTTTCCTATGTTTCTGTGTAATAATGAATCAACTTGATGTTGGACAGGAGTCACATAGACATCAGAGCCAGTAAGTTTTTTCTCCCAAGGTACAGCAGTGAATCAATATTGATGCTTTTTGATGCCAATAAAATAGCTTTATCGTCACTCCCTGGGCTGGGTTCAATTCTCTTCAGCATTAATTTTGGGCTAATAATCAATGCTTTAATTGTGATAGTGAGATTACAGATCACTCTTTAAGGGCTCAGTGTAGGGAGCAGAGCTGCATGACCTTTCCTCTACAATGCAACAGCAATAATAATGTCCATCTATACAATGTCCTTAATGTCTAAAAGCACTTTGCAGGAAACAATCCAAAAACATCTTACCCAAAAGCATGAAAGGAGAAAGAGCTGATGGTTGAGTATTTGCTTTTAGAGCCATTATCGCATGCAAAGAGATCGTTCAGCCCATTGCAACCATGTCAGCTCTCTGTAAAATCCAGTCAGTCCCGTTCTTCCACTTTATCCCAGCAAGTTTATCGAGTCAGAAAGACATAGGAGCATTTGAACCACGGATCTCCTGCCTACTATACAAGTGCTTTATCCAGCTAAGCCAAAGAGACAAAGTACAGAGCAAGGTCAGGGGTGTGAGATCGGTGGGGGGGAGGGAGGTGTGGGGGTGGGGGAAGGAATTAGTGGCGTGGGGTTAAGGAGAGGTAAAGAAAGTTTTCTAAAGGATGGTTCAGAACTTGGGACCTTAGCAGCTGAAAGCTCAGCCATTAGTAATGGAGTTGATGGAAACTGGGGAAGTGCAAGTGATCAGAATTGGAGGAGCACAGATATCTCTGAGAGTTGTAGAGGCTTGAGGAGATTACAAAGAAAGGGACTGGGGAGTCGGGATGGGGGAGGGGGCAAGAAGACATAGAGGGATTTGAAAACATGACAGTTGCCACACTGGGACTCAATGCAGGGTCATAGAATCCCTACAGTGCAGACGGAGACCATGCAGCCCATTGAGCCTGCACCAACAACAATCCATCCCAATCCCTGACCACATAACTCAGTATTTATCCTGCACATCCTCCTGACACTAAGGGGCAATTTAGCACGGCTAATCCACCTAATCGGCACATCTTTGCACTGTAAGAGGAAATCGGAGCACCCAGAGGTAACCCATGCAGACATGGGAAGAGTGTCCAACATATTTTATGGCTCACTTGTCTTACTTGTCTCACTTGTTTGAGCTTCTGGAGATTCTGCAAATGTCTGTTTAAGTTGTGCATGTTGATTGAAGCCTTTTTTTTTAATCCACAGGTGATTCGGTCCGCCTTATTGTCTAACAAGGGGCATGCATGCGATGGGTCGTGCGAAGGCTGCTCTTGGATGTTGCTTCGAGAGTTGCCTTGTGCTTTACGTCATTAATGTAGGCTTAAACTGGACCATCTGATGAGCAACATGACAGCTGAGTGACTATCACTGTTTGCTGTGCAGATACACGGTTTTGGGCCGGTGTCTGTGGGAGTTTGCGCATTCTCCCCATGCTTGCGTGTGTTTTCTCTGGGTGCTTCGGCTTCCTCCCACACCCCAAAAACGTGCTGTTAGGCTGATTGGTGTTATCAAATTGTCCCTAAATTAGTTGCCCCTCAATCTGGTTATCATTCCTTTATTGTGGATTCCAATAGGCGTAGACAAAGGTCATAGGTAGAAGAGGGCACTCACAATGTTAAAATGGCAGTGCGGGCTTGTTGGGCCACAGGGCCTGTTTCCTGTGCTGTGTTGTTCTTTGTTCTTTGTTCTTTTGTTCCACACAATCACCCGAGGCCAGAACTGAGCCCAGTTCCCTGGCGCTGTGAGGCAGCAGTGCGCCACTGTGCCTCTCCAGGCTGGCAAAGTGGCTGATGGAGGATCAGATAGATAATAGGAGGGAAAGATTTGTGAGTGGTTGTATATGTGTTGTATGGGTATCAATAGTGCTTCACTGACTGGTGAAGCCCTTTGGAGTGTTTCTGACACTTGAACTGAAGCTATGCATCAATTATTCTCTCCCAGGGCTTGTAATACATTTCTAGAATTTTCGACTTTCGAATGCATAATTAGAAACATTATATAATTTTAGAAAGTTTGTGTGCACCCACCCCCCCCCGTGTCCGCACTAACATGGAAGCAAGTACATACTCCTACACACTGGGAGTGCAACATTAGGAATATTTCTTTGGGCTATGTTTTTGGAATGTCTCATCAATTGAATTGGGTGATCAATTGAGATTGTCTGGAGACCAGGTTACATAGATTTACATCGAACCTGTATTTCAGAAGTCCAGACAGCTCCATATGCACCTCCTCTCACCCCGTTTCATCTCAACGTATCAGCACATCTTTCAATCCTCTCTCCCTGGAGGACCTATTAGTTTCCCCTTATATGCTAGTTGCCTCGAACATTCTTTTGTAGCAAGTTCCTACATTCTAATCACTCTCTGCGAGGAGATATTTCTCCTGAATTTGTGACTGAATTCATTAGTGATTATCTTATATTTATATCCCCTAGTTTTGTTCTCTCTCCAACCTCACGTGCCTCCAAACAAGTTCAATTATCTTTTCTGTATACGTCCTATCGAACCTCATCATCATTTTACAAACTGATACCAGACTCACAAAGCTTCGCTCAGAACTCTGGCACAGCAGCGGACCTGCCCCACTCAAGTCTGGCCTTACCAATGTCTTGTACAACTTCAACAAGACGTCCCAACTCCTGCTTTCAATGTTCTGACCAATGAAACTAAGCGTGCTGAATGCCTTCTTTACCACCCTGTCCACCTGTGACTCCATTTTCAAGGAGGAAGGGTAGAATGGCCTCCTTCTTCATTGTAAGGATTCCACGGCTCCCATTGGAATGATTGGTGCTCTCAGAACATATCGAACAAGCTTGGAAGGAAATCATCCTTGATCCTGAGGGATCTCATATGGAGAAATTTATGCCACCCCTTTGTCCTCCTCCTTATTAGTTAGAAGAACCCAAGTCTGGTTAGTTATTCCTGGCAGTTATCACTCAGCACCGTCTTTAGTGCCTCCATATCCTTTTTACTGATATGGAGGCACAACTTTGCACAGTACTTGGGGTGTAATCTAACAAAGGTTCTATGCAAGATTAGTAAACCGTTTGAAGAAAAGTTTCAGCTAGACAGCCCAGCTGATTTCCATGGCAACGCCTAATGTCCTCTGAAGCTCGGGAGGCCGCTCCAGAACTAGTCTAGGCTCAAACGGATGAGCGGACCTGGTGAAATGGCTGGCATGAAGCACAGCACAGGAGCAAGTGTTAATCTGGGAGAGCACAGGGGAGATTTGAAGCCAGCCTGGCTTGCTGCATTGGAATGGTTCCCCTACCATCTGCCATCAGGCAATTATAGAATGTGCCTGTGGCAGATCCTGTGCACACAACCTCTGGGGCATTCGATAAGCTTTGTGTCCTGGGTCTATGTCAGGAGTCCCTCTTATGTTTAATTTCAGCTGTCTTGGTCCTATGTTGTGAATTGATTTTGCTAAACCTCTGTGTCAATCTCTATTTCTGTCTCTCTCTCTCTCTCTCTCTCACTATTCCCACTTCTCCTTTAACATGCTCCTCAAAAACCTAACACATTAACTAAGTTTTTGATAAGAATCATAGAATCTCTACAGTGCAGAAAGAGGCCACTCGGTCCATCATGCCTGCACTGATAACAATCCCATCCAGGCCCATCCTCATAACCTCATGTATTTACCCCGCTAACCTGACACTAAAGGATAATTTAGAATGGCCAATCCAACTAACCTGCACATCTTTCAGACTGTGGGAGGAAACCGGAACACCCAGAGGAAACTCACGCAGACACAGGGGGAACGTGCAGACTTCACACAGACAGTGACCCAAGCCTGGATTCGAACCTGGATCCCTGGCGCTGTGAGACACCGGTGCTAACCATTGTGGCACCATGATCGTTGATCTTCTATTTCAAATTTTGTTTGCCGATGCTTCTGGAAATCCCCCTGGGACATTAATGCTGCTTTATAAATGCATTTTGTTATTGAGGAATGAACAATCCACAGCTTCCTTGACATGGTAACTCCTGAGCTAAGTGTGTGAGGGCCAGGCTTTCTCCTGAACAGCTTTCCTAGGCCTGCAATGTTGTTGCCAACTCACCAAGATTGTCCTGGAATTTCCAGAAATTGAAGATTAATCTCCAAAATATTGTTGTGTGCGACTTTGGGAGGGAAATTTGCTTTTTTTATTCTTTCGTGAGAGGTGGATGTCACTGGTGAGGCAGCAATTGTTGCCCATTCCAAATTTTCCTTAAATCTTAGAATTCCTACTGTACAGAAGGAGGCCATTCAGCCCATAGAGTCTGCATCGACAACAATCCCTATCCCCGTAACCCTACATAATTACCCTGCTAGTCCCCTTGACACTAAGAGGCAATTTAGCACGGCGAATCAACCTAACTTGCACATCTTTGGACCGTGGGAGAAAACCAGACGATCCAGAGGAAGCCCATGCAGACAAGGGGAGGATGTGCAAACTCCACACAGACAATCACCCAAGCTGTGAATCAAACCTAGCCCTTTGTGCCATGAGGCAGCTGCATTAACCCCTGTGTCACAATGTCGACCAAATATAGGGCTGAATTTTCCCTTATTGCAATGGAGTTACTGTAAAAATCCCCCTAGTCGCCACACTCCAACACCTGTTTGGGTACACTGAGGGAGAATTTAACATGACCAATGTAAATGTTGACCAACCAGGGGCGTACACATGGTGGGTCGTGTGAAGGCTGCTCTTGGATGTTGCTTCGAGAGTTGCCTAGTGCTTCATGTCGTTAGTGTATGCTTAAACTGGACCATCTGATGGGCAACGTGACTATCACTGTTTGCTGTGCAGATACATGGATTTAGGCCGGTGTCTCCTCATGATTGCGTGACTTTTCTCCGGGTGCTCCGGTTTCCTCCCACACCCCAAAAACGAGCTCTTAGTCTGACTGGTGTAACAAATTGTCCCTAAATTAGTCTTTCCTCAATCTTCCCCAATAGGTGTAGACAAAGGTCATAGGTAGAGGAGGACACTCAATGTTAAAATGGCGGCGTGGGCTCATTAGGCCGAAGGGCCTGTTTCCCGTGCTGTACTGTTCTTTGTTGTTCTTTTGTACCTAACCAGCGTACCTTAACGACAGAAAATCAGGCCAGCACCAAAATAGTGACCAAGTTAAAATCCATTTTTATAATTACTCTTTTACTTCCAACTGCACCTAGTTTTTGAGAGTGAGATAATGTGGATGAGTTTTCATTAACCTTTGGAGCAAGCGGTTGAAAAATAAACTAACATAGCTCTTCATTTTAAACCACAAAAGCTTGTTGCTGCATCTTAGAAATATTAGAAACTAGAGGCAGGAGTAGGCCTTTCGGCCCTTTGAGCCTGCTCCACCATTCATTTTGATCATAGATCAAAATCTAACTACTGATCCCCCTTCCCTGCTATATCCCTATATCCCATTAGCCCTAACAGCTATGTCTAATTTCTTTTTACAACACCAGGTTAAAGGTCAATAAGATTTATCTGGAATCATGAGCTTTTGGAATGCTGCTCCTTCATCAAGCAGGTTAATGAGCAGTGCTCCAAAAGCTCGTGATTCCAAATAAACCTATTGGATTTTAAACTGAGACTTATTACTGTGTTCACCCCAGTCCAACCCTGGCAACTCCACTTATAATTTCTTCTTGAAATTACAATGTTTAGGCCTCAGCTACTTTTGCACTCACCGCCCTCTGGGTGAAGAAATTTCTCCTGACCTCAGTTCTAAAAGTTTTCCCCTTATCCTCAAACTATGACTCCTAGTTCTGGACTCCCGCACCATCGAGAAAATTATTTCTGAATCTACCCTGTCTAACACTTAGAATTTTATAAGTTTCTACAAGATTTCTCACTCTAAGCTCTAGTGAATATAGTCCTAACCGAATCTCTGTTTATATGACAGATCTGTCATCCCCGGAATCAGCCTGCAAACCTTCACTGTACTCCCTCTATAGCAAGGACATCCTTCCTCAGATAAGGACACCAAAACTGCATACAATACTCCAGGTGTGGCCTCACCAGTACCTTATACAATTGCAGCAAAACATTCCTATCCCTATATTCAAATCCTCATTTCAGTTGACTCAATCATCTTGTTGGTAAGAAAAGGTACACACTCACTCGCAAATCTAGTTGATCGCACACAACAAAAGTGTCCGTGACCTCCTCAAAACAACCTGAAATGCAACTTAATCATTACCGGCTCTATCACTTAGAACAGTTGTGAGGCACGCTTCAAAACAAGTCACTGAGCCCCTTCATTTTATCCGAAATTAAAGAGATAGTCTCAACAGTAGAATCCCTACAGTGCAGAAAGAGGCCATTCAGCCCATTGAGTCTACACTGACCTTCCAAAAGAGCATTGTACCAGGTTCACCCTTCTGCGCTATCCCCATAGGCCTGTGCATTTACCACGGCCAATCTATCTAACCTGCACATCTCTGGACACTAAGGGGCAATTTAGTTGGCCAGTCCACCTATCCTGCACATCTTTAGACTGTAGGAGGAAACCAGAGCACCCGGAAGAAACCTGCACAGAAATGGGGAGAATGTGCAACCTCTACAAAGACAGTCACCCATTTGAACCCAGGTTCCTACACTGTGAGGTAGCAATGCTAACCACTGTGCCACCGTGCCAACCTATAATAATCCCACAAGCCTCATATTTGCAATACTGGTAGTTTGGGAGGAGGAAGCTCTTGAAGGGTATAAACACCAGGATAGAACAGTTGGGCTGAATGGCCTGTTCCTAAGCTGTAGATCCTAAGGAACAGTGCCGCAGTATAAAATAGGAAGGGAATGAGATGAGCTGGCTGGGATCATTCCAAGTCCATTCATTGTCAGTGTCCCTTTGTCATTTATTTTAGAATCAGATGATCTTACATCTAATTAACATCTCATTAATGTGACCCCTTCTGTGAAAATCTGCAGCATATTGCGGAGCCTTTGGACCTTCGCTTGATTTATAAACCATCATAATTATTTAACTCCTTTCGGGGACTCATGCCGCCTCCTTACTGAGAGCGTCTGTCGTGCAAAATTGATGAGTTTGCCATGGGAAGAAGCACTGGGAATGGAGGTGGGGAGAGGCCGGAGTGCTAACTCTCCATCCCGTACATTGTCGAGAATATTGCCACCCCCTCATTCATCACCCCGAGAGCCTCCTAATTTTTTATCCAAGAGCAGGGAAGGGAAAGCAAACAACAAATTTCATGTGTCACGTCCTGATTAAAACATTTTGCTGTATCGACTTGTGGTGTAATGGAGGAGGCGAGAGGCAGGATTCACACTTTAAACAAAATTATCTGTATGCCAATTGTGATGAAGAACAAAGAAAACTCAACAAATCCCCCAAGAGATCTGGAGTCTGTTCCTGTTTGTCCTTTTAACCTGCTCCTAATTTCTCTACATATTTCAGTCTTCGCACCAGTAGGACTGGTGCAGCAACAATAATCTCACCCTCAATGTCAACAAAACAAAGGAGATTGTCATTGACTTCAGGAAGCACAAAGGAAAACATGCCCCTGTCTATATTGACGGGGGCGAAGTAAAAATGGTTGAGAGCTTCAAGATTTTAGGTGTCCAGATCATCAACAACCTATCCTAGCCCCACCCCCCACCCCCCACCCCCCCCATGCTGACACTATAGTTAAGAAATCCCACCAATGCCTCTACTTTCTCAGAAGACGAAGGAAATTTGGCATATCAGCTACAACTCTCACCAACTTTTACAGCTTCACCATAGAAAGCATTCTTTCTGGTTGTATCACAGCTTGGTATGGCTTCTGCTCTGCCCAAGGAACTACAAAAGGTCGTGAATGTAACCCAGTCCATCACGCAAACCAACCTGCCATCTACTGACTCTATCTACACTTCCTGCTGCCTTGACAAAGCAACCAGCATAATTAAGGACCCCACGCACCCCGGACATTCTCTCTCCCACCTTCTTCCATTGGTCTGAGGTCATGTACTAACCGACTCAAGAGCAGCTTCAACCCTGCTGCTGTCAGACTTTTGAGTGGACTTACATTAAGATGATCTTTCTCTATACCCTAGCTGTGAATGTAACACTACATCCTACACTCTCTCCTTTCATTCTCTATGAATGGTATGCTTTGTCCATATAGCGCGCAAGAAATAATACTTTTCACTGTATGTTAATACGTGACAATAAATCAAATCAAACATGCTTCAACCATTTTCTTTTTGCATTGTTGTTAGACCCTTGCCTGCGTTCCATGTCCTCCTTCCAAGAAAGAGCTTGCATTTCTATAGCACCGTCCATGGCACCAGGGCATCTGAAAATGTTTTGCAGCCAGTAAGGTACTTCTGAAGGACACATTTTCTCTTTTGTTGTTATCCATCCCTAGGATGTGGGCGTCACTCACCCAGCAGCATTTATTGCCCATCCCTAATTGCCTCCCTTGACAAGTTGATGTAACGTACGAGGTGCTGCAGCCAATTTATACAGAGAGAGGTCACGCAAGCTGCAGTGAGGATCTGCTTTAGGAATAAGGACAGAAAATGCTGGAAAAGCTCAGCAGATCTGGCAGCATCCATGGAGGAAGGAAAAACGTTAATACTTTGAATCCAGTGTGGCGTCACTTCAGGTAGAAGAAGACCATTCAGCCCATTGAGTCTATACCAACAACAATTCCACCCAGGCCTTATCCTCATAACCCCATATATTTACCCTGCAAATCCCCTTGACACTAAGGGTCAATTTAGCTTGGCCAATCAATCTAACTCCACACAGATAGTCACCTGAGGCCAGAATTGAGCCCGGGTCCCTGGCGCTATGAGGCATTTGTGCAAACTGACCATGCTCAAAAAGGTATCGGTTGAGGGGTAGATGCTGGAGAAGAAAGTTTCTCCAAGTCTTTTTACAAATAGAGCCATGTGGCCCTATTTCAGGTCATCAAGAAGGCAGACAGTATGCTTACCTTCATCGGCCAGGGTGTTGAGTATAAAAATTGGCAAGTCATATTGCAGTTTTATAGATCCTTAGTTAAGCCGCACTTGGAATATAGTGTTCAATTCTGGTTGCCTCACTGCCAGAAGGATGTGGAGGCTTTGGAGAGGGTACAGAAAAGATTGACCAGGATGTTGCCTGGTATGGAGGGCATTAGCTATGACGAGAGGTTGGAGAAACTTGTTTGTTCTCACTGGAGCAAGGAGGCTGAGGGGAGACCTGATAGAAGTCTACAAGATTATGAGAGGTATGGGCAGGGTGGATAATCAGAAGCTTTTTCCCTGGCTGGAACATAGAATTAAGGTACAAGTGGTAAGGTTTAAAGGAGAGGTACAAGGCAGATTTTTTACACAGAGCGTAGTGGATGCCTGGAACTCATTACCAGGGGAGGTAGTGGAAGTGGATGCGGCACTGACTTTTAAGGGATGTCTTGACAATTATATAAATAGGATGGGAATAGAGAGATATGGTGCCTGGAAGGGTATGGGGGTTTTAGTTCAGTTGGTCAGGATGCTGGGTGTAGGCTTGGAGGGCCAAATTTTCTTTGTTCTTTTGTCCTTTAAGTTCAATTGAGAGGCGGACACAGCCTCAATTTAACGTCTCATTTAAAAGATGTTGGCCAGAATTTTCTGACCATCCACACTGATAGGATTGTCCAGTCCCACCATCGGTGCACTCCTGCCCGCAGGTATCCCACTGGCATGGGGTAACATCAATGGGAATTCCCATTGACAGTGGCAGGAACAGAGAATCCCGCAGTGAGCAAACAATGCTCCAGAGGGAAACACGCAGCTGGGAGGCCAAAGAATCTCACTCAACGCATCGGCACAGCGATTAGCCCTGCTGCCTCAGAGCGCCAGGGACCCAGGTTCAATTCTGGCCTCGGGTCACTGTCTGTGTGGAGAGTGCATGTTCTCCTCGTGTCTGTGTGGGTTTCCTCCGGATGCTCCAGTTTGCTCACCCAGCACCCAGCCATGGCCCCTTAGTGTCAGGGGGATTAGCAGAGTAAATATGTGGGGTTATGGGAATGGGGCTTGGCTGGGATTGTTGTCAGACAGATCCGACGGGCCGAATGGCCTCCTTCTGCTCTGGAAGGATTCTATGACTCTGGGCAGAACTTTACAACTTCATCACACCCATTTTGTGGTGAGAAAATTTCGTAAAATCAGACATGATGCGACTAATGGGCATGGCACCCAATTTTGCGCCCGTTGAGCATTTATCAGGAAAAAAAACCGATGCAATCAAGATCTCGCCCAATTGGGTGAAACGCCAATTTTGCATTTCTTTTGTATTCACCAAAGTGTAATTGATGAGTTTTACTCCCAATCTTCCCAACCCACCTGCCTTAACCACCTCACCCGCTGCAGTCGGATTGGTCTGGAAAACACCTCAGTATAAAAATTACATCCAGGCGCTTGATCACTGAGGGTGAGCAAGGAGGTAAGTCTTTGCTGTCAAACTGCTCTGTGCTTTTCAGGAGGAGGTTGTTTTGTGGCAGATATGTCGTGTTTCAGGTTGGGGGGGGGGATCTACGACTGTGTGGGGGGTGAGGAGGAAGAATAGGGGGGAAATTGGGGTAGCTGTGTTGCTAAGAATCAATGGGAGAATGGGTATGGGGAGTGTGTGTTGCTGTGAGTGTGCAGGGAAGGGGTATGGGGAGTGTGTGTTGCTGTGAGTGTGTAGGGAAGGGGTATGGGGAATGTGTGTTGCTGTGAGTGTGTGTAGGGAAGGGGTATGGGGAGTGTGCATTGTTTGGGGGAGGTTTATGGGAAGTGTGCATTGCTGGGGATCTGTGGGGGGGAACGGTGAGAGAATGTGTGTTGCTAGGGTTGTATAAGGGAAGGGGGAGTGTGTGGGGAGCAAGTCATGTGACAACCTTATCTGTGAGGTTGAGGAAGGATGGAGAAGGGCGATCAAAAGACCAAAGTATACCAAATGTACCCCAAAGAAGGTACCCTGTTCCTCACCCAACACCAGCGCTGACACTGGGCCTGGATCTCCCCCTGTCACAGGTAAGATAGCGATGGAGCAGGATGAAGTGTGTCAGCGTCAATATCTCAAACGTAAAATTCTCATGGCTGCTTACCAGTCCCTCATGCTCTCACTCTTGTTGGGGTAGCAAGCTGGCACAATGCTTAGCCCTATTGCCCCACAATGCTGGAGGCCTGAGTTCGACTCCTGGCCCATCGAAACAGCAACGACACTCTGACAAAGCATTTACCCAGGCCCTATCCCTGTAACCCTACGTATTTACCCCAGCCCCCCCTATCCTACACAGCTTGGGACACTAAAGGTCAATTTAACATGGCCAATCCACCCAACCTGCAGGTCTTTGGAGTGTGGGAGGAAACCAGAGCACCCAAAGGAATCCCACGCAGTAAACTAAATGCAGATAGTCACCCAAGGCTGGAATTGAACTCAGTCCCTGGCACTGTGAAGCAGCAGTGCCAACCACTGTGCCACGATAAAGGGATTGTATAAATGTGTATTATGATGTAGTTCGCTGAGCAATGGAGAGTGGTTGGTCTGGACTGCTTCATGGAGAAGGGAGTGGACAAAACTCTCAGAATATCAGGAGTCATAGCTGGCAGAGACAGAGATAGAGAGAGAGTTTGATGGGGGTAGCCATTGTGATGATGGTAGCCGGGAAGTTCCAGAACAGTTTGGAATTCACGGTGGGTTTTATTTAATAGAGCAAACTTTTCAGAGACTGAACTCCCCTGGGGATGAATGAGCCATCAATCAGGCGCGGCAAAATAAAATCCTGGGGGGGAATGCCAAAAAAAGCTATGACTAATCTTTTGTAATGGGATTTTAATTGGGTTCCCGACCTCTGTTTTTTTTCCGTAAAGAGATGCTCTCTCCCCAAGTTCATTGCAGGCGTGTGGCCAATGAGGAATTCTTAAACTAGATCTGTAGGTAGTCCGGTCAGTCATTACTAAGCACCGGAGATTGCAGTTCATCAGAATGCAGGTCACCTAATGAGGAGTGGCGCAAAAAAAACTCTTCAAGATCATTTCTCTGCTTTCCTGAATCATTGTGACTTCATTCAATGTGCTTTGTTCCTCTTCCAGTGCGCAGAAGAAGTTAACGTTTATAAACTCTTTACATTTTTTTAGCACCCCAGATTAAGCCGTCAGTCATGAGGGCTGCTCATTATTCAGGCAGAGGTCAACTTTACACTCCAGTGTCGCATCTTAATGACATCATCAGTGCTCTAGCAGGAAAATGTCTGAAGATCAAATAAAATGTTCTGGCTTCCCAGCAGCAGACCCATAACTGGGGATGCCGATGATGATTCAATAAGACATTCTTCAATCAAGACATAGGGCCTGGTGGGATTGTGCTCGGTACAGACTCGATGGGTTGAATGGCCTCTTTCTATAGAACATAGAACAATACAGCACAAACAGGCCCTTCGGCCCATGAGTTGCGCCAATCACATCTACCAATCCACAGACCTATCTATAACCCCTATTCATTTCCATATACTCATCCAGAAGTCTTTTAAAAGACCCCAGCGAGTTCGCCTCTACCACCTCCGACGGCAGCCGATTCCATTCACTCACCACCCTCTGAGTGAAAAACTTACCCCTAACATCTCCTCTGTATTTGCTTCCCTGCACCTCAAATCTGTGTCCTCTCGTAGTGACCGTTTCAGCTCGGGGAAATAGTCTCTGAGGGTCCACCCTATCTATTCCTCTCAACATTTTATACTGAAGGGATTCTATGATTCTCTTATACAAACAGCAGGTTCAGAAAGGGGTACAAAGCCACAACCCTCATAGGCCAAGAGCTGGTAAATGGGATTGGGTGGGAGGTCAGCTGTTCCTCACGTGTCAGAGGAGACTCCGCGGCCAAAGGGCCTCTTCCGCATTCTGTGGCTCTATAATTGCTGTTGTAGGCAGAAGAGTGACTCGGTCAGTCACAGGAAGTCATGTGAACTGTGTAAAATCTTTCAATGTACTCGGTGGGTTTTGGTAAAGCCCCTCTAACTGCAGCACCTTAGAGTGCGACATGACCCAGAATCATTGAGGTTTACAGCATGAAAATTGGCCCAAATTGTCCATGCTGTCCCTTTTTTTAAACCCATAAGTTAGTCCCAGTTGCCCGCGTTTGGCCCACCTCCCTCTATGATCTATGATTTCTATATGTAAGTTGAACTATTCTGCACGCTTTGCAATGAAAATATTGAAATGTTTGCAGTGCCGCCATCTCATCTCAGAATCTCATCCTCAGCTCAAGGTCCTGGAACTGCCTCCTTAACTGCACAAGGCAGGTGAGGCTGGTCCCTTCATCCCTGCACTTGCACCAATTCAAAGTGGCAGCTTGGTGCCTCCACCTCCAGGGTAATTAGGTTGGGCAAGAGGGCTTACAAGACCAAAACCTTGGCCAAGTTGGATATTAAAGATTTGCCCATTTCTTATGGGCCAGGAAGATTAGGAAATATTTCCTGCCTCACCACTCATAGGCCAATCGAAAGACCGATCCCATCCTCCTGTCTCCTGAAAATCCGCTTATTTCAGTGTCCCCATGACCTCCTAATCCGAAACTCCAACCACATCCCCCACAGCCAGCTGGAATGGATCGGATCTCAAATAATGACGAGGCAGAGTACAGGAATGAGATAAAGAATCTGGTGAAATGTGCAGCGACAATAATCTCTCCCTCAAAATGAAGGTGATTGTCATCAACTTTAAGAAGCATGATGGTGAACATGTCCTTGTCTGTGTCAACGGAGATGAAGTAGAAAGGTTTGAGAGTGTCAAGTCTGTAGGTGTCCAGATCACCAATAACCTGTCCTGGTCCCTCCATGCTGACACTATCATTAAGAAAGCCCACCAACATCTTTACTTTCTCAGAAGACTAAGGAAATGTGGCGTGTCAACTACAACTCTCACCATCTTTCATAGATGCAGCATAGAAAGCATTCTTTCTGGTTGTATCACTGCTTGGTATGGGCTCCTGCTCTGCCCAAGACCCCAAGAAATTACAAAAGGTTGTGAATGTAGCCCAATCCATCACGGAAATCAGCCTCGCAACCATTGACTCTGTCTACACTTCCCGCTGCCTCGCCAAAGCAGCCAGCATAATTAAGGACACAACACATCCCAGATATTCTTTCTTTCACCTTTTTTCATCAGGATAAAGATACAAACGTTTGAGGTTACGTACCAACCAACTCAAAAACAGCTTCTTCTGTGCTGTTGTCAGGGTTTCGAATGGACTTACCTTGCATTAAATTGATCTTTCTCTACACTCTGGCTATAACTGTAACACTACATTCTGCATTGTCTCCTTTCCTTCTCTATGAACGGTATGCATTGTATGTATAATGTGCAAGAAACAATACTTTTCACTGTATGTTAATACATGTGACAATAATAAATCAAATCAAATCAGGAATCATTCTGAGAATGCCTGTGTTTGGAATGCAATGAGTGGAGCGGTAACCCTGTGGTGCCACATGGAGACAGGAGGTTAAATCATTTTTATTGAAAAACAGTCCACTGACTGGAGTTTAATCACTTTAATATGAAAAGCCCTCTTGTGAAATTATATTTTAAATGGGCTCTTGCACATTAATGTCAGAATGGAATCTTGGAAGAATTATTTGTTAGCCACGATGCTCTGAACATCAGTATGTTATTCATCTGCTATTGGGCTCCCCCACATGTCTCTCCCATTAATATAGAATTATTGAATTCCTACTGTACAGAAGGAGGCCATTCAGCCCATCAAACCTGCAGCAACAACAATCCCACCCAAGCCCTATCCCATAATGCCACACATTTACCCCGCTTATCTCTCATACACACACATCTTGGGACACTAAGGGGCAATTTAATAGGACCAATCCACCTAGCCCCACATCTTTGGAGTGTGGGAGGAAACTGGGGCGCCTGGAAGAAATCTACACTGACATGGGGAGAAGCTGCAGAGTCCACCCAGACAATGGCCCAAGCCGGGAGTCGAACCTGAGTCCTTGGAGCTGTGAGGCAGCATTACTAACCACTGTCCCACTGTGCGCTCCCCCCCCTTAAAATCGAAGTCCTTATCTTACCATTTTTGAAAGAGGCTTCTTAATTATTAATTCTTAGGGTGAGGGCTTCGCTGGTAGGTGGGCATACATTGTCCATCCCAGTTGCCCCGAGGACCTGATGGTGTGCCATCTTCTACTTGATATAAGTGAATGGCCACACCAGAGGTGGCACAGTGGCACAGTGATTAGCACTGCTGCCTCATAGCACCAGGGACCTGGGTTCGAATCCCGCCTTGGTTTACTGAATATGTGGAGTTTGCACATTCTCCCCGTGTCTACATGGGTTTCCTCTGGGTGCTCTGGTTTCCTCCCACAGTCCAAAAACATGCACATTAAATGGATTGGCCATGCTAAATTGACCCTTGGCTAGGATAAATGCATGGAATTATGGGGATAGAGCCTGGGTGGGATTGTGGACAGTGCTAATGGCCTCCTTCTGCACTGTAAGGATTCTATGATTCAGAGGCCAGTCAGAGTCAGTTCTATTTAGGATGTGGCACTGGAGTCACACTGGAATCACCATGGGAGAACAACCTCCTCCCCACGCCCCCTCCCCTCCACCTCGCCTCCCCCATTCCTTCCCAATAGGTGTTTAAGACAATCTTACAACTACATGTTTACTTTTACCAACAAATGGAATTGAAATATGTGATAAGAAAACTGGTTGATTGCAGGAGATGATCAGAAATCTTTTTACCGAGCGAGTTTTTTCCCCTCTGTTCAAGGGATGTGGGTGTCACTGGGCTGGCCAGCATTTATTACCCATCCGTAGTTGCCCCCAGAGGTCAGTTAAGTGTCAATCACATTGCTGTGGTTCTGGAGTCACACGTAGGCCAGACCAGGTAAGGATGGCAGATTTCCCTCTCTAAACCAGTGAACCAGATGGGTTTTTATAACAGTCAACAATGGTTTCATGGTCATCGGTAGATTTTTAATTCCAAATTTTTATTGAGTTTAAATTTCACCATCTGCTTTGGTGGGATTTGAACCTAGTCCCGAGGGCATTTATCTGGGTCTCTGAATTATTAGTCCAGCAGCTATGCCATGATTCCTCATTAATGATTTGAGTTGATTCACCATTGCCACATTGTGGAAAGGGGTTCTGAGTTAGCAGATTTTTAAATTTTAATTACAGCCGGGAAGGAAAGAGTTAAGATGATTTTCACCAAACAGGATAATGTTAACAGTTTGCTCATGTGTGAATGTTGAACACTATTAAAAGAAATGAGAGATGAGTTTAATGTTAAGTATCTATATTTATACATTAAATAATATATATCAATATATTAAATTTAATTCAAAGTATATTTGTTCGCCTTAGTCAAAAATACGAGCACTGCAGAGATAATGGAAGTTCAAGAGTTCAGCAATTAAATCCATTAGTCAGCAGAAAATACAATATAGTTCCGAGTCTAAGACACATACTGAAACACTTAATATCTGAAAATAAAAGGCCCTACCTTCCAAGACGTGGAAAATGTCGTATCTTGGGACTAGACACTATCAGTTTGTTTTGGCAGTACGCTTGTGAGAAAGGTTTTTGGATAGAAGCACCCTTAAAAACATAGCAATAAGCTGTGCCAGAGCGGGGGGAATCTGGCTTCTGGATTGGCAAATGAAAGATCATTACATTAAGTAGTGCATCGCAATCGGCTGAGGTAATCTCTCATGTTTTGGACTGACATGTTAATGTGAAACGAAATCAAATCTAAGCTAATTAGAAGGTGCATCTCAGACAGTGGAAGGTATAATTATATTGGATTTTGGCTCAGTGCCTCAGATCTCGGGGCGGGGGGGGGGAGGTCTTTAGCAATGATCCAGATTTATTTGACCATCCGAAAGCCTACCACAGTCATCGGTTAATGTTTTGTATTGTCTTGTTTTATCTTGATTTGGAGATGCCAGCATTGGACTGGGGTGGACTCAGTAAGAAGTCTCACAATGCCAGATTAAAGTCCAACAGGTTTATTTGATGGCACAAGCTTTCTGAACACTGCCCCTTCACCTGATAAGACAACAGTGCTCCAAAAGCTCATGCTACTTGTTGGACTTCAACCTGGTGTTGTTGGAGTTCTTACTTGTCTTGTATATGAATTCCATGCCTTTACTAAATCTTACTTAGGTCTTGAGCAAAGATTTTGTCTTTGCGAAGTTAATTTTTTAGTTTTCTTAAGTTTTTGAGAGAATCAGGCCACTGAGAAGAAACCTCCACTACACATAAACATTGGTGCATGGTGAAAAGTATTGTTTCTTGCCCGTTATACAGACACACCACTCATAGAGTACATAGGGGAGAAGGAAAGGAGAGGGTGCAGAATGTAGTGTTACAGTCATAACCAGGGTGTAGAAAAAGATCAGCTTAAGATAAGGTAGTATTGTGATGCACTCCCCAAAAATGTGGGGGAAGTGACAGCAACTTTCAAGAGGAAAACTGGAAATGAATTGGGAATAGGAAATGTTTGCAAGGCTAAGGGGAAAAAGCAGGCGAATGGGACTAACAGCATAGCTTTTCCAAGAGACCAGCACAAGCACAATGGCCTCCTTCTGCTTGTGGTAAGTTTCAATGATGTTCAGTACAAATTGAAAGACAAACACTGAAGGGATTTTGGCTGAATGTCAAATTATCCATTTCCGCTGGCAATGCAGCGGAAGTGGACAAAATCGGAGAATCATAGAGGCGTTACATTGCAGAAGGAGGCCTATCGAGCCTGCACCAACAACAATCCTCCCCAGGCCCTATCCCTGTAAATAACTATATTTACCCCACTAATGCCCCAGACACTAAAGGGCAACTGAGCATGGCCAATCCACCTAACCCGCACATCTTTGAAGTGTGGGGGGAAACCCGAGCACCCGGAGGAAACCCACACAGACAATGATCCAAACCGAGAATCGAATCCGGGTCCCTGGTGCTGTAAAGCAGCAGTGCTAACCACTGTGCCATCATGCCACCCAAACTGGGGAGAGGGAGGGACAGTAATTGAAGTTTCAACCCCAATCCCGTGGTATCTTATGAAGAAAAACAGAGTTAAAATGCTTCTATTGTAAAGTAGTCCACCTGCCAACTTGTGTTTAATCACTTTAATATAAAAAACTCCATTGCAGAATTATATTTTAAATAGGCTCTTGCACATTAATGGTTGCCATTGTGACCCCCAACCCTCTCCCTCTCCCACTTCCCTCCCCATCATAAATCATCCTAATTGAAGTGTATGTGAAGCATTAAAAATAGGTTATAGAATTAACTGCAAAGTTGGCCCAATTGCATACATTAATTCCAGGGCCCAATCTGGATGGAAAGAGCTTATGCATGCAATGTGCTCTCAGTCCAAAATTACAATTAAACCATAAACCGCGAGTGGGATATATACTTAATACAATTCTGATGATTTATGGTCAATGCACTAGGTTTTCTGCAGGTCAATGCTTAAAGTATAATCAATCCTTAAATCAATGTTCCTAAGCTCCACTATTCAGTGAGAGCCATGTCTGTCATCAAACATTTCCCAGGCTCCAAGGCGGAACACGTCACGACCCATTTAAAGGGACAGCACGTCAACAGCAACAATTTAGTACTTTTAAGATCAGAATCATAGCAGTCAACGTGCGCACAAAAAACTCCCACAGATTTGGGGATTGGCCCAGGGATGCATGAATAGGCGGGGAATCGAGGGATATGGATCACATAGAGACAAGAAAATATTGGATATGGGAGAGGCATCTGTGTCACCACAGATTTGGTGGACAAAGGGCCTGTTCCTGCGCTGTACAGTTCTTTGTTCTTTTTAATTTATTTTGATTTATTATTGTCACACGTATTACCATACAGTGAAAAGTACTGTCTCTTGCGCCATACAGACAAAGCATACCATTCATAGAGAAGGAAATGAGAGAGTGCAGAATGTAGTGTGACAGTCATAAAGCATTGTTAGAAAGTTCAAAAGAATTAGAATGAAGTTTTAGAAGCATAGAACAAGAGTAAAAGAATTAGAATGAATGCTGGGCACAGCTTGCAAGAAGTCACCTTGCTCTGGCACCATCTTGGAATTTTGGAATTCTTATAATGGCCGGATAGAGCAGCAAGGTGGCACAGTGGTTAGCGCTGCTGCCTCACAGTGCCAGGGACCTGGGTTTGATTCCCGGCCTCGGGTCACTATCAATGTGGAGTTTGCACATCCTCCCCATGTCTGCATGGGTTTCCTCCAGATACTCTGGTTTCCTCCCACAGTCGGAAAAACATGCTGGTTAGGTGCACTGGCCATGCTAAATTCTCCCTCGATGTACTCGAACAGGTGCTGGAGTGTGGCGATTAAGGGATTTTCACAGTAACTTCATTGCAGTGTTAATATATGCCTACTTGTGACACCAATAAATAAACTTAAACTTAAAGAATTTTCCGGCTTTTCACATTGGTGGCATCTTCCTGTCCTGCCAAGGGCGCACCCCCACCTCCTGTTCCCTGCAAGTATGGGGTGCAGACATTGGGAGATGTGGAGGAACAATGGGGGTTGGGGTAGGGAGGGAATGATCAGTTGTGGGTTCTGATGTCCATGGAGTTGGTGGAGGGAGGTGGTGGGTGGGGGTGGGGGCACGAAGTGGGCAAGAGAATTGGGGCACCTGCACAGTGGCATTCCTAGAACTCAGCACCCAGTTTCACCAGTGTAATTACACTCTGCCCCTTCTCCTACTGGCGAGAATCACATCTGGGCTTCTTTTTATTAACCAAGTGCCGTATGATTGCAACTGAGAGCCCACCTGAAATTGGGCGTGATTCTCTTCCACTTTCATGCTCGTTTGGCACTTTAGATCTTGTTCAGAACATTCTGCTAGGATTTCTGATGGAGCAGCACTCCCTGACTGCTCGATCAAACACTTTCGGCTGCATTACAGGTGGCCATTTTGCACCCAGACTGGGGAGACTGACACCACAGATTTATGTTGGTGGAGTGAGGAAGGCATTTTTTCAAAGCGTACGTTGTACATTACAATGTATCTGGAACAGGATGAGCCAACATTCCCCAGTCTGGATGTTGCACTCAAAGGCAAAATGCCCCCATCAATGCAGTGTTTTCTCTCGAACTTCTATGTAGAAGCATAGAAGATAGGAGCAGAAGGAGGCCCTTCGAACCCGCTCTGTCATTCATCAATCATGGCTAATCATCCAACTCAATAACCTAATCCTGCTTTCACCCCATAACGTTTGATCCTATTCGCCCCAAGTGCTATACCTATTTGCCTTTTGAATACATTCAATGTTTTGGCATCAACTACTTCCAGTGGTAATGAATTCCACAGACTGACTGCTCTTTGGATGAAGAAATGTCTCCTCATCTCTGTCTTAAATGGTCTACCTTGAATCCTCCGACTGTGATCTCTGGTTCTGGCCTCCTCCATCATCGGGAACATCCTCCCTGTATCTACCCTTCTAGTACTGTTAGAATGTTATAAGTCTCTATGAGATTCCCCCCTCATTCGTCTGAAATCTAGTGAAAATAATCCTGCACTAGCCAATCTCTCCTCATACATCAGTCCCGCCATCAGCCTGTGCTCCTCGAGAGCAAGAACACCCTTCCTCAGAAAAGGAGGCTAAAACCGTACACAATATTCTCAGTGTGGCCTCACCAAGGCTCACGGCAGCATGAGGCTATTCATGTTCTCAAGACCAGGAGATAGGCCTTGAACTCATTTGAAAGGAGCAGCAAAAGCAATCTGAATGAACCAAACTATCAGAACCATTTACACAACTCATGCTTGAGCTATTTCCCTCCAGAGCAGAATTTGAAAGTAATTAACCATTAAATACTTACTACGGGAAGAAAAATGTGAGGATAAAACATTTACCGTTCTCCAAACATTAATCAACCTGACTTGCAAATATATCACCATTCCTTCACCATTGCTGGGTCAAAATCCTGGAACTCGCTGGAATTTAGAAGGGTGTGATGGGATCTGATCACATACTAAAAGAGATTGAAAAAGTAAACATAGATCAAATGTTCCTCCTTAAGGGGCAATCTAGAACAAGAAGTCACAGGTATAGGTTGTGAAGTGATAGATTTAAAACTGAGATGAGGAGGAGCTACTTCTTGCAGAGTTTGTGGAACTCGCTGCCCCATAGCGCAGTGGAGCCTGAATCATTGAATGGTTTCAAGAGGGAGATAGATATATTTCTAATTTAAAAAATGGGTTAAAAGGATATAGGGAACGGGTGAGGAGTTGGATTTGAAACCAGGGAGAGACCAGCCATGATCTGATTGAATGGCAGAGCAGGCTCAAAGGGCTGGATTTGCTTACTTCTGTTCCTAATTCTTATGTTCCTATGTAACTCCCTCCCTAACAGCAATGGACATCAGTGGTTCAAGGAGGCAGCTCACTACCATCCTTCTCAAGGACAACTAGGGATGGGCAATAAATGTTTGCCCTGCCAACGATGCCCACTGCCCAGGAGTATTTTTAAAAGTCAAGGTTGGTGTCAAATAAAAATTAGTTAACTGAGGGGTACATCAATAGTGTCTTCATTTTGGAATTGCTCTGCTGTCAACTTCTCAGCTGACAAGAACGGTTCTGACAAACACACACATCATCTGCTACACAAAGTGTGGGAATTGGGACAATCCAAACTTCACCACGCTGCCCCCTGCCATCTCACCACCCCCTTCCCCTGTTCCCCCCATCCCCTCTCCCTCAGGCATTGCATACCTTCATCTACTCAAGCCACATACAAAATGGGAAAACAAACCCTATAAGGTACACCACCCTAAATGACTTGTGTCTAGAAAGTATGTTACCTTTCTGTTGAAAGATGCTTCTCACATGATGTTAAGACAACAGTTGACAACATCTAATACCCAGGAGTCCAATTGTGATGCAGTGAGCTGTCAATCAAACTCAGGCAAGAGTTCATGCACACGAACCTATGTGCTGAATTGAATTCTGATGTCCTTGAGACAGACAGCACCTCGAATGTTAACCCATTATAAGGTAGATTTTATTTGTACCATTTATATAGTGTTTACGCCACGGGCTTTAACCAGTACTTGCAAATGTTTCACACCAAGAAAATCTTACTGTGACTATTCCCTAAGGGACAATAGTGAGTGGCACAGTGGTTAGCGCTGCTGCCTCATGGTGCCAGGGACCTGGTTTCGATTCCGGCCTTGGGACACTATCTGTGTGAAGTTTGCATGTTCTCCCCATGTCTGAGTGGGTTTTCCATGGGGCTCCCGTTTCCTCCCACAGTCCACAGATAGAACATAGAACAATACAGCCCTTTGACCCTCGATGTTGTGCCAAGCTACGTCTGAACCCAAGATCAAGCTATCCCACTCCCTAGCATTCTGGAGTGCTCCATGTTCCTATCCAATAACTGCTTGAAAGTTCCTAAAGTGTCCAATTCCACTATCACAGCAGGCAATGCATTCCACACCCCATTCCACACTCTGTATGGGTTAGGTGGATTGCCCATGCTAAATTGCCCTTAGTGTCAGGGGAACTAGCTGGGGTAAATACATAGGATTATAGAACTAGAGCCTGGGTGGGATTATTGTTGGTCCAGATTCAATGGGCTGAATGGCCTCCTTCTGCATTGTAAGGATTCTATGATATTGTACATGTTCTTTTTCAATCATTGTTCTTTCATGGGGATGTGGGCATCACTGGCAATGGCTATCATTTCTCCCTCGAGAAGATGGTGATGAGCTGCCTTTAAAGTTAATTTGTCAGTGTCACAGGTAAGCTTACATTAACACTGCAATGAAGTTACTGTGAAAATCCCCTAGTCGCCACACTCCAGTGCCTGTTCAGGTACACTGAGGGAGAGTTTAGCATGGCCAATCCACCTAGCTGGAACTTCTGGAATTGCTGAAATCAGCTGCTATAGATATACCCACAGCTCAGTTAGCGAGAGGGTTTCACGTTTTTCAAATTCTTTCATGGGGTGTGGCCCATTCCTAACTGCCCTCAAACTGCATGGCTTTCCTGGCCTTTTCAGAAGATAGTTGAGAGTCAACTACATTGCTGTGGTTCTGGAGCTACATATAAGCCAGACCAGGTAAAGACAGCAGATTTCCTTCTCTAAAGGACGTTAGTGGGTGGCATGGTGGCACAGTGGTTTGCACTGCTGCCTCACAATGCTAGAGACCCGGGTTCGATTCCCAGCTTAAGTCACTGTCTGTTTGGAGTCTGCACATTCTCCCTGTGTCTGCAAGGGTTCCTTCCGGGTGCTCCAGTTTCCTCCCACAGTCTGAAAGATGTGCTGGGGTTAGGTGGATTGGCCATGCTAAATTCTCCCTCAGTGTACCTGAACAGGCACCACAGTGTGATGACTAGGGGATTTTCACAGTAACTTCATCGCAGTGTTAATGTAAGCCTACTTTTGACATAAATAAACTTTATAGAAATCAAGATGGGTTTTTCCAATGATAAATGTAATTGTCACAGGCACCATCACTGAGATTAGCTTTTACATTCCAGATATTATTGATTGGATTTAAATTCCACCAGTTGCCGTGGTGGGATTTGAACCCGTGTCCCCAGTACAATGAGTAATGTGGGCAAATGTGAAATTTTCTGTTTTGTCAGGAAAAACAGAAGAGAAACGTGTGATTTAAATGGTGAGAGATGACAGAACTTTGTGTACAAGACCAATTCAAATCAGTATTCTTATTTCCCCATTTTTCCAGTTTTACTTTCCGTTTCTATCAAGAATGGAGGTGGGATTTCCATATCTGATTCCTCCCAGGGCCAGCCCTCAGGATGATTCAGTTCATTGCTTGAGATGATTGAAGAAGTTAAGGTGTTCTGAGAGGAAATCTTCCCCTGGGTAACTCAGGTGGGCCTTCCTCAGAGAAGCTAAGAAGAGGCTCTGGCCAGTTTTCCACCCAGCAGCGGAGACCTCCTCTCACCCCAGTTAAATTTGCCCACTATTCTATTGAGGACTGCCCTGATGATTTATGTTGGCTTTGCAGGACTTCCTGGATTTTCTGCCTTGACTTATAAAGGCCAGTATCCCACATGTTTTCATGAATTGTTTTGTTAACCTATTCTGCCATTTTCAAACATTTGGACACCAACCACCTCCTTTCTTGCATCCTATTTTCCCAAACTTGGTAAGGGAACCAAAAAGCAATTTGCATATATGTGTAAAAAAAAAATTGCATCATTTCTTCTTTGATATATGAAAATGTTTCTGTGTGCAACAGTTCATTGACTAATAAGTGGTATTTATTATTTATTGGTGACTTTTTATTATTCATTGTTTTCCATTCTTCATCTCGCCCTTCGGTAAACAAATGAGTAAAATTAAATTTGAATTGAATTTTAAATGTTTACTTCAAGCTGTGGATGTATCACATTGCAGAACATCTCAGATACTCCATGCCAGCCTCTGTTCAGCAGCCATGTTGTTTAGCTGGCTGTGTAACAGGGACAAAGTGGCCTCAGGAGTTTTCCAGGCTAGGCCGGGCTACCCTGCTTCAGCAGGAGCAACTAACGTTTATCTCATCGTCTTTAATTGGGTGAAGTACCCTTACAAGCTTTGCAGGTGTCTCTGAATTCAATAGAAATTTGAAACACAAAGGGAGATATCAGGACTAATGGTTATGGAGTCATAGAGGTTTTACAGTGTGGAAATAGGCCCTTCAGTCCAACTTGCCCATGCCACCCTTTTCTTTTCAAACCCCTCAGGATTAAATCCCAATTGCTTGCATTTGGCCTGTATCCCTCTATACCCATCTTACCCATGTAACTGTCTAAACGCTTTTCAAAAGACAAAATTATTCCTGCCTCTACTACTGCCTCTGGCACCTTTTTCCAGACACTCACTACCCTCTGTATGAAAGAAATGCACCTCTGGATCCTTTTGTATCTCTCCTCTCTCACCTTAAACCTATGCCCTCTCGTTGTTAGACTCCTCTACCTTTGGGAAAAGATATTAACTATTCTAGCTGATCTACGGCCCTCATTATTTTATAGACCTCTATAAGATCACCGGTCAGCCTCTTATGCTCCAGGGGCAAAAGACCAAGTTTATCCAGCCACTCCTTATAACTCAAACCATCAAGTCCTGATAGTATCCTGTAAATCTTTTCTGAACTCTTCCTAATTTAATAATATCCTTTCTATAATAGAGTGAATTTGAGCCTGTGTCTGTGGGAGTTTGCACCTTCTCCCCGTGCTTGCGTGGGTTTTCTCCGGGAGCTCCGGTTTCCTCCCACATCCCAAAGATGTGCTCTTAGGCTAATTGGCAAAACAAATTCTCCCTAAATTGTCTCAAATTTGGTTTTTAATCCATAGATCTATAAACATGGGCAGGGATCGCAGGTAGAGGTGGGAACATCGGGGTGGCGGCGCGGGCTCGTTGGGCCAAAGGGCCTGTTTCCCGTGCTGTTTTGATCTTTGTTCTTTGTTCTTTGAACAGAATAAGGGCAAATAGTACAAGAGCAAGGAGTTAGACCTCAGCTCAATTTTTGTGTACAGTCTGGGTGCAGCACTGTAGGAAGAATGGGAACACACTGGAAAGTGTGCAGAAGGGGTTTACAAGAATGGTTTCAGTGGTGAGAAAATTCAATGACGTGAAGAGATTGGAAAGTCAGCACTGTTCTCCTGGGAGAGAAGGTGGTTAAAAAGAGTTTTGATAGAGATCTTCAAAATCATGAAGAGACTGGACAGAGCAGACAGGGACAAATTATTAATGCTCATAAAACAATCAAAAGGAGAGAGCACAGATTTGAAGTGATTTGCAAAAGAATCAAATGCAATGTGAGGAAAAGCTTTGTCTTGGTTGGGGTCTGGAACACACTGCCTGGAAGTGTGGGGGAGGCAGGTTCAATCAAGGAATTCATAGGATCATGGAATCCATGCAGTACGGAAAGAGGCCATTTGGCCCATTGAGTCTGTACCGAACACAATCCCACCCAGACCCTAACACTGTAACCCCACACTTTTACCCTGCCAATACCACTGACTCTATAGTCAATTTAGCAATGGCTAATCCACCTAACCTGCACATCTTTGGACATTAAGATCATTCAAAAGGGCATTGGCTGATTATTTGAAGAGAAATGATATTTAGGGGTACAGGGGAAAAGTTAGGCGAATGGCATTAAGTCACGATGCTCGTTTGGAGAGCTGATGCAGACAAGATGGACTGAATGGCCTCTTTCTACACCATAACAATTCTGGGATTCTGATTCTTTGAGGAAAGCATAGAGTGATGGGGAGGAGAAGGGCAATATTCCAGACTTGGAGATATATCAACCACTCCTTTGTCATTGCTGGGTTAAAATCCTTGAATTCCCAACTGAACAACACTGTGTTTTTTACCACACAATTGAAACTGGCAGCCCACCACCACATTGTCAAGAGCTAGATATTTACAATGAAGTACTGGCCTTGCCACTAACATCGTTATCGAATGAATAAAAGTAAAGAATAATTGGATACTTCAACGAGGGAGCTACAGTGAGCCAGTCTCTGGGGAAGTGACACCTCAGTAGCTGACATTCACCCACCACCCCTTCCCCCCCCACACCTGCCTATGCCCCAGGAGAGAAGCTCTGGAGGAAGAAAAACAATTTTGACAATGCCTCAGCCACTCGTTTCGCTCTCTTTAAAATCCTGCCTTCCTCTGAGAAGTATTTGTGCTGTGCTTAATATCATCTGCGCTCCAAAAGAGTTTATCCCAATAGTCCTTTTAAAAATGGTATGAAAACAGGATTGTACCTTGGCTCGGTGACAGCCCTATCACTTTAGCACTCTGGAGTCAGAAGGCTGTGAAATCAATTATCACTCCAAAGCACACAATCTATATGTTGACAGTATGCAGTACTGAGGGAGAGCTGCAGTGTCAGAGGTGCATACAAACATGCATTAGGAGCAAGAATACGCCACTCAGACCCTCATTCAATAAAGCTATGGCTGATTAGATTGTAACCTCAACCCCATATACCCTCCCATAATCTTTCACTCTCTTGTTAATCAAGAATCTATTCTAGCTCTGCCTTAAAAATATCCAAAGACTCTGCTTCCACCAGCTTTTGAGGAACAGAGTTCCAAAGAGGCTTTACTCTCTGAGAGAATATTTTTGCCTCATCTCTATTTTTAAATGGGGGACCCTTTATCTTTAAACAGCGACACCTCATTCTAGATCTTCCACAAGGGGAAAACATCCTCTCCACATTCACCCTGTCAAGATCCCTCAGGATCTTATATCTGAAAAGTATTGTTTCTTGCACACTATACAGACTATGATGTCTTAAGTCTTGTAGTATAAGCATGGAGTTAATGTGGGATTGGGTACAGTACAGTCCACGCAGTGATGTAAACAGACATATGTCCATGGTCCCTTTAACCACAGGAGCCATATCCAACTCCCTCTTGAACATATCTAACAAACTGGCCCCAATGTCGTTAGTGTACGCTTGACCTGGACCATTTGATGGGCAACACGACAGCTCAGTGACTATCGTTGTGTTGTGCAGATACATGGATTTGGGCCTGTGTCTGTGGGAGTTTGCGCATTCTCCCCGTGCTTGCGTGGGTTTTCTCCGGGTGCTCCAGTTTCCTCCCACATCCTAAAGATGTGCTCTTAGGCTAATTGGCAAAACAAAATCTTCCTAAATTGTCTCAAATTTGGTTTTTAATCCATAGATCTAGAAACATAGACAGGGATCACGGGTGGGAACGTTGGGGTGGCGGCGCGGGCTCGTTGGGCCGAAGGGCTGTTTCCTGTGCTGTTTTGTTCTTTGTTCTTTCTGTGGTAGAGAATTCCACAGGTTCACAACTCTGTGAGTGAAGAAATTCTTCCCCATCTCAACCCTAAATGGCTTACATCTTATTTCTGGACTGTGACCCCTAGTTCTGGACTTCTCCAACATCAGGGACATTCTTCCCACATCTAGCCTGTCCAGTCTCATCAAGATTTTATGTTTCTATGAAATCCCCTCTCTTTCTTCAAAATTCCAAGCCTCTCAGCATCCTCCTCTCAGCCAACACTGCCATCCAGCTCAGAGTCATCTACAAATTTGGAGATACTGCATTCAATTCCTTTGTTCAAATCACTAATGTATATTCTGAAGAGCTGGAGTCTCAGCACCAAACCCTGCTGTACCTCATTCATCATTGCCTGCTAATCTGAAAAGGACCCATTTATTCCCACTCTCTGCTTCCTGTCTGCCAATCAGTTCTCTATGAACATCAACATATAGATGAGTACATGGAATTTAATGGGATTGGGAGTTACAGATAGTTCTATGGCCTGGTCGATATAGATATGATCGGCACAACTTGTGGGCCGAAGGGCCTGTCTGTGCCGTAGTGTTCTATGTTCTATGTTCTATGTTCATTCCCCCCAATATCATGAACTTTATTTTTGCTCACTAATCTCTTGTGTGGAACCTTGTCAAAAACCTTTTGAAATCCGGAGACACAACATTCACTGGTTCTCCCTTGTCCACTCTACTGGTCATATCTTCAGAAAACTCCAGAAGATTTGTCAAACATGGTTCCCTTTAGTGAATCCATGCTGATTTGATCCTGTCATCACTTTCCAAAGGCTCAGTTATTACATCCTTAATAATTGACTCCAGCATTTTCCCCACTGCTGAGGTCAGGTGAAGCAGTTTATAATTTCCTGTTTTCTCTCTCCCTCATTTTTTAAAAAGTGGGGTTACATAAATGAGGCCAGGGCACCTGTGGAGGGGGGAGGGGGGTATGGTGAGGGGTGTTGGGATGACTCTTCTGCATTTCTTCATAAACAAGACGAGATCAAAACAGAAAGATGCAGCTATTAAAATGAGCAGGAAGGGAAACGGGGCAGGTTCTAGAATGGGTGAAATTGAGACAGGTGGGATGAGGCATTTCAAGGTGATATCCAAGTCTGACCGTGGATTCAAGTTCTCATTTATTTAAGTAGCATGTCTGCCCAGTGAGATGGTTTGTGAGCATCACTTTACAGAAGACTGAATATTGTATGTTGGAGACACATTAATAGATAAACTTGACAGCACATTGAGTATCTTGTATAGCTGTGCCGAGGAAATGGTAGATGATATCAGTTACTTACATGATTCACTGGGTACGTGGGCGCATTCGGTCTGCACACTGGAATAATGGGAGTTACTGCTTCAGTTATGTTCTGCATAAAATGTTGATGACACCACTATGAGTTGATCCCAGCCGTATGGGTAATAAAAGGAGAAAGAAGAAATGCGCACACACTTACTCAGACCATCAACCTGTCTCAGAGCACTTCACATACAGCGAGTTATACTGTGTTTTGCTGTTAAGTGTGATAGATATCTTGTGAGCCATGTCTTACAAGCTGCAATGAGTTGAAGGGTCTTGATGTATTCTCTTCGTCCTGCTGTCTGAATGTTGAGTAAGAGTTTGAGAGGACCTTCACCGAATACTGTACCAGGTTCCTTAATGTCTACTTGAGCAGGCATTTTAACCCTACCGCCTAAGACCGGCCCCTAGACAGTTTAGAAATGAAGGTCCACAGCCTCATAGTGCAATCCTGCCACAATTTGCGAAGGTCTGAAGGCAAGGTTGGCACCTCAATTGTCAGTTGTGATGACAATTTACATAGTATGGTGTTCGGAAGGGCGTGTAGAGAGCAAGTCAAAACCTCGTGGTGAATGGTTTATGGGGTAAGTGGGGAACCCTCGATCATGGAGATGGCTCAAGCCAGCCCTTATAGCCAGGAGGTTGAGTGGAAACACTGTCATGTAATAGGTCTTCAGAGGCAGATGACTCTTCACTAAAATCCCTTC
The DNA here is from genome assembly GCA_024679065.1 of Sphyrna mokarran. Classification (NCBI taxonomy): domain Eukaryota; kingdom Metazoa; phylum Chordata; class Chondrichthyes; order Carcharhiniformes; family Carcharhinidae; genus Sphyrna; species Sphyrna mokarran. The sequence continues at coordinate 11,924,550 of JAGIQG010000009.1, forward strand.
ATTTACAATGCTAACAGCAGTACACAGAGTGCTAGCAGTTAGCAGTCTATCTCCGTAGGTGTCAGAGGAACTGACGCTGCCAATTAAGTACAAGACAAAGATTCCCTGATTGGCCCATCAATTGGATCCTTAACCAGGGAGTTCATACTCCAATAGGCCAACTTCAATGGCGTGATTGAAGTCATTACTCTTGCCAAGAAAGGTAACTAATTATTCCTTATATTAAGGGACAGTGGGGCTGTGGTTAGCCTCACAGCACCAAGGACCTGGTTTCGATTCTAGCCTCGAGTCACTGTCTGTGTGGAGTCTGCACATTCTCCCCGTGCTTGTGTGGGTTTCCTCCAGGTTCTGTAGGATGTATACACACATACCATGCAGCAACATGGGTGTCGCTGACTGGCCAGCATTATTGCCCATCTCTAGTTACCCAAGGGCAGCACATTGCTGTGGTTCTGGAGCCATATGTAGGCCAGCCCAGGTAAGGACAGCAGATTTCCTTCCCAAAAGGATATTAGTGAGCCAGAGAGGTTTTTCCAACCATCAGCAATGGTTTCATGATCATCAGTAGATTCTTAATTCCAGATTTCTTTTATTGAATTCGAATTCCATAGTCTGCCGTGACGAGATTCGAACCTGAGTTGCCAACCATTAGCTGAGTTTGTGGATTAATAGTCTATCAATAATACTACTAGGCCATTGCCTGTCTACACACAGACTGTCCTGTGAAGGGGTATGCCCTCAACAAGGGTGCGCCATTTTCAAATGAATAGGTGACGGCGCTCCCACATTCTCCCTTATTTGGACAGCCAGCCTCAACTCCTTCTGTGCTGGATCATTTCCCATTGGTCCTCCAACTTCGAGAGGCCCACTTGCCATTCTGAATTGGATAATGAGCATGCCCTGTGGCCACTAATTGGCCAACGCAGACAAAATCAATGACTGAAAAATGCTGGAAAATCTCAGCAGATCTAACAGCATCTGTGGAGAGAGAATAGAGCCAACATTTCGAGACAAAGATGCCCCTCTGTGTAATGACTTCAACCAGGCTATCGAGGTTGGCCATTTGGAATATGAGCTCCCTGATTAAGGATCCAACAGGGAGTTTTGGCCTTGTATTTAAGCGGGAGTGTCAATTCCTCTGGCACCCCACCTGAGGTAATCTGTTGACTGTTGGCACTCTGTATCCTAGTGTTAGAGTTTGTAAATGAAGGGATTTTGCTGAAGAGGCTCCTTATTACACTTTGTCAGTCATCCAAGCTCGAAACATTGACTCTATTCTCGCTCCGCAGGTTCTGTCAGACTTGCTGAGATTTTCCAGCATTTCTCTATTTCTGTCCTTGTCTCAGATTCCAGCATCCGCAATAACTTGCATTTATATCAGGACAGAATCAATGTTGGTGTTACTGTTTCCAATATAGTGTGGGGCCGGGAGCTGGAGATGGGAAATGAGAAGGTTTTTGCCTTTGAAATTGCTCCAGCCAAGCTCCACCTGCTCTTTTTGGAGGGATTAATGATTAAAATTTATATTTCAGACCATAAAGCCTGGTCATCATTTTAAACTGTCTCTAACTGAGTGCAACAATTCCAAATATGTGCGCAGTGCTGGAACCTGTCCAACTCGTTTGGCTCACTGCCATTACAATTAATAGATTATTCAACTTTCGTTGATTAGAACAGAGAATCAATTAATCATGAACGTCCCTCCTGACTCATGAGCAGAAGGCCAGTGTTAACAGATAAGCTGGAAGAATCTGTCAGTTTCGTGGATGGAAGATGCCTTCATGAAACAGGGAGACATAAGAATGGAGAATCAGGGGTTCATTTACATTAGCCTCTGCCACTCGAGGTCATGTGGCCAAAGTAGGGACTACTGCCCAATTCACACACATCTGCGCGCTAGTTAATCACACAACCATTAACCATAGAATCCCAACTGTGCAGATCCCATTGACTCTCCAAAAAGCATTCTCTCAGGGCCCTCCCCTCCATCCCAAGCCTGTAATCCCATGCATTTATTTAAGCTTAAAGCCCATTTATTTATTAGTGGCACAAGTAGGCTTACATTAATACTGCAATGCAGTTACACTCCGGCGCATGTTCAGGTACACTGAGGGAAAATTTAGCACGGCCAATACACCTAACAAACACATCTAGATAGGACAACATAATTGGCGCAGACTTAGAGGGCCAAAGGGCCTGTTCTTGTGCTGTACTTTATCTTTCAGATTGTAGGAGAAAACCAGAGCACCTGAAGGAAACCCACACAGATACAGGGAGAATGTGCAGACATTGCACATCCAGTGATCCAAGGCCAGAACCAAACTTGGGTCCCTGGCTCTGTGAGGCAACAGCGTTAACCACTGTGCCACCATACTGCCTTCTCTTCCGGCACCTAGTGGTTGCACTAAGGCAAAGTTTCATTTGTTTTTGTTGCGAGTAATTCCTGGAACATGTCACTAGTCTGTTGCCAGGGGTTTATAGTCACTCCACATTAAGTGTGGATGTCCAGGAGTCTCTCCCACTCCTACTGCCAGCTACCGGCGGTTTTGGAAAGATTTGCAGGTTAGCCCCGTTGTTAATGTGCCTTCCTTGACCATCAATTCCTGGCACCACCCATCATTTATTCTTGAAACAAGTTCCAGATGCAAAATGGCACCCTTCAAGGCGTGTCCCCAGCCAATGCAGTCAATGTAATTAACTGCAAAGTGTGTCAAGACGTAATGAGTCGCTTGACAAATGCAAATCTTTTTGATGAATATTAATAATACCGTTACGGATATTAATTTGGACTGCAATTACAAAGGCCATCCAGCAACTTTCACAACACATCACTTCTGAGGTTACAGTTATTTTTAATTGCTTAATAGGACAGGAAGTTCCCAGTGATTGGATTGAAAGGATGGTAAGCGGTTGTACGGATTGCGTGAAGGTGGCTGGCTCCAAAGTATTTATTGAGCAATGCTCCAATCTGCATTCTCTCAAAGGGACATTTCAGTATAGAGTGTCAAAAAAACAATCTCTATCAAACAGACCAAAACAAAATCTCATAATTAGACTGTGCCCAAGCAGAACACAAATTGTGAAAGAATGATGGGTTGTCAGACCACAGAACGAGACCATTTGGCCTATCATGTCCACACTGTCTCCATGGTTTCACTCATCTGTAGTTTTCTCCTTTTAAAGTACACATCTAATCACCTTTTGAAAGTTACCATTAAATCTGATTGAACAACCCATAGAATTACTGTGATGCAGAATGAGACTATTTGGTCTGTCGCGTATGCATTGATTCTCCAAACAAGCATCTAATCCAAGTCTTTATCTGCCTTACACCCATTATTCCACTGATTTAGCATGGCCAATCCACCTAACCTGCACATCTTTGGACACTAAGGGCAATTTAACATGGTGTATCTACCTAACTTACACATGTTTGGACACTAAGGGGCAATTTAGCATGGTCAATCCACATAACTTGCATATCTTTGGACATTAAGGGGTAATTTAGTATGGCCAATCCACCTAACCTGCACATCTTTGGGCAGTAAGGTGCAATTTACCGTAGCCAATCCACCTAAACTACACACCTTCCAAAATGAAAATGCAATTTAGCATGGCCAATATGGGAAGAAACTGGAGCCTCACCAAAAAACCCATGCAGGACTCCATACAGACATCCAAATCAGGAATAGAACCTGGGTCCCTGCCATGTGAAACAGCAGTGCTAACCATTTTGTCACCGTCCCGTAGTCTTTCAAATAATGCATTCAAATGGCTGTATGAAAAGAAACTCCTCACTTCCTCCCTGTTTTCCTTGACAATTAACAATTGACAATTTCTGTCCTCTGACCTCAGTACCAGTGGAAACAATTTCCCCTGACTTGTTCCAACAAATCCCTCTATAATTTTGACTGTTTCCATATCTCCCATTCATATGCTCTGCTCCATGGAGAAGCACACAGCTTCTCCAGTCTTCCCAAACAGCTGTGGCCAATCCCCTCTATACTTTCCCAGTGGTCTTGTCAGTTCTCTAGAGGGCCATGAATGTTAGTTGATCTTATAAGCCTGCAGAGGTAAAAAAGTTATGGGACTCGTTAGTGATGGAATCAATTGATAGAAGATGGAGTGGTGACTGACGAGATATTTGAGTTTTAAAAGTTTTGAAGTTTATTTATTCATGGCACAAGTGGGCTTACATTAACACCGCAATGAAGTTACTGAGAAAATCCTTTAGGCACCATACTCCCATGCCTGTACAGGTACACTGAGGGAGAATTTAGCACAGCCAGTACACCTAATCAGCACATCTTTCAGACTGTGGAAGGAAATGTAGTTGTGGAGAACACTGGGATACAGGGTTGCAAGCTGGAAAGTATTGAAGTAGATAAGGAGGATGTGCTAGATATTCTTGAGGGTTTGAAGTTAGATAAGTCCCCTGTGCCGGACGGGATTTACCCTAGGATTCTCTGGGAGGCAAGAGAGGCGATTGCAGAGCCTCTGGCTCTGATCTTCAGGTCGTCGTTGGTTAAGGGTGTGGTTCCGGAGGACTGGAGGATAGCGAATGTGGTCCCGTTGTTCAAGAAGGGGAAGAGAGACCTTCCAGGGAATTATAGGCCAGTGAGTCTTACTTCTGTTGTGGGCAAAGTATTGGAGAAAATTATTAGGGATAGGATTTATAGTTATTTAAAGAGAAATGAATTGATTGGGGATAGTCAGCATGGTTTTGTGAAGGGTAGGTCATGCCTTACTAACCTTATTGAGTTTTTTGAAAAGTGACCAAAGAGGTGGATGGGGGTAAGGCGGTTGATGTGGTATATATGGACTTTAGTAAGGCGTTCGATAAGTTGTCCCATGGAAGGCTTCTGCATAAAATGCAGATGTATGGGATAGAGGGTGATTTAGCTAATTGGATTAGGAATTGGCTAGCAGATAGAAGACAGAGGGTGGTGGTTGATGGGAGATATTCATCGTGGAGTTCGGTTACAAGTGGTGTACCTCAGGGATCTGTTTTGGGCCCCTGCTGTTTGTAATTTTTATAAATGATCTGGATGAGGGTATTGAAGGATGGATTAGTAAATTTGCAGATGACACTAAAGTCGGTGGAGTGGTAGATAGTGAAGAGGGGTGTTATAGTTTGCAGAGAGACTTGGACAAGTTGCAGAGCTGGGCCGAGAGGTGGCAAATGGAGTTTAATGTGGAAAGTGTGAGGTAATGCACTTTGGCAGGAATAATAAATGTGTAGAGTATAGGGCTAATGGTAGGATTCTTAATAGTGTTGATGAACAGAGGATCTTGGTGTATTTGTGCATAGATCCCTGAAAGTAGGCAGTCAAGTCGAGAAGGTTGTTAAGAAGGCATATGGAGTCTTGGCTTTTATTGGTAGTGGGATTGAATTTCGGAGCCGCAACGTCATGTTGCAACTGTACAAAACTCTAGTGCGGCCGCACTTGGAGTATTGTGTGCAGTTCTGGTCCCCACATTATAAGAAAGATGTGGAGGCATTGGCGAGGGTACAGAGGAGGTTTACCAGGATGTTGCCTGGTATGGAGGGCAGGTCTTATGAAGAGAGGCTGAGGGATTTGAGGTTGTTTTCGTTAGAAAGAAGGCGGCTAAGAGGAGACCTTATTGAAACATATAAGATGATTAGAGGTTTAGATGGGGTGGACAGTGATAGCCTTTTTCCTAGGATGGAGAAAGCTAGCACGAGGGGACATAGCTTTAAATTAAGGGGTGGTGGTTTTAGGACAGAGGTCAGAGGTAGGTTCTTTACCCAGAGGGTGGTAAGGGTATGGAATGCCCTTGCCTGTGTCAGTTGTAGATGCGCCAAGTTTGGTGGCGTTTAAGAGGTTAGTAGGTAAGTTTATGGATGAAAAGGGAATGATTTAGGTTAGAGGGTCACTGCTTGTTCCTAATTGGTCGGCGCAACATCGAAGGCTGAAGGGCCTGTTCTGCGCTGTAATGTTCTATGTTCTATGAAACTGGAGCATCTGGAAGAAAACCACGCAGGCATGGGGAGAATGTACAAACTGCACACAGACAGTGACCCAAGCTAGGAATCAAACCCAGGTCCCTGGTGCGGTGAGGCAGCAATGCTAACCACTGTGCCACGGTACGTAGCTTTGGTATTCACAGAAAGGAGTGGTAGCGATGTCAAAGATGGTATGTGCAGAGGAATGAGATGAGGCAACAGTAGGTAAATGAATGGAGAGGATCTTATACAAACTCAAAATGACTCAGACTCGAGCTCTGACAGAGATTTAAGTTTTCCACAACTGAGTGAACGTATTTCTAGAGATGTCTCCAAATGTCCCACCTGGATTGCAGAATGGCTGAATTTTTACGGAGAGGAGGAGGCCATTTGGCCCATCGTGTTTGCACTGGCTCTCCATACAAGGCCTGGGTCACCTGACACATCCACCCTGGCAGTGCCCCACCTTCTCACATCGATTAAAGAGCAAACAGACACTTGGGTGATTCCTGACCATCAGTCAATCTAATTCTCTTCAATATTTTTACTGCTCAAAAGAATAATTCCCCTTTGATTTTTCTCCCAGAATTTCTTGCTGCAGCATCATGGAGATTAATCTTTAATTTCTAGGAATCCTGGCAAGTTGGCCAACACTGGCTGCATTCCTGCCCCTGACAAAGCCCAGAGGGTCAAAAGCTTGTGAGTTTATTATTAAATAAATCTGTTGGATTTAAACCTGATGTTGTCAGATTTCTTACTGTGTTTACCCCAGTCCAACACTGGCATCTCCATATCATGCATTTCTAAACACAGAAAAGTGCAGAAAAACAGGAATGTGTATCTTCCATGGATTATGTAGAATTATCTTCTCTGCTCTGAAGCAAACAATCCCATCTTTGTCAGACTTTGCCCAAAACTAAAGGCCCTCATCCCTGGTATTACTCAAACCCACCTCCTCTTCACCCACCCAAGGCTTTGAAACCTCCCTAATCAACAACACCAACATGTTGAGCCTGTCTCTACGAACCTATGAGCAAATGAGGAGGAGTGGGCCAATCAGACCCTCATATCTGCTCCACCATTCAATAAGATCATGATATTGACCTTAGTGCCATTCCCCTGCCCACCCTCGATACCCTTTGACAAACCTGGGGCAGCGTGGTGGCACAATAGTTAGTGCAGCTGCCACAAGCGACTCAGGTTCGATTCCAGGCTCGAATCACTACCTATGTGGAGTCCTCATTCTCCCCATGTCTGCCTGGGTTTCCTCCAGGTGCTCTGGTTTCCTCCCAGTCCAAAGATGTGTGGGTTCGGTGGATTGGCAATGTTAAGTTGCCCTTTAGTGTAAAGGGGACTAGCTAAGGTAATTGCATGGCGTTATGGGGATAAGGCCTAGGTGGAATTGCAGTCGGTAGAAACTAGGTAGACTGAATGGCCTTGTTCTGCACTGTAGGGATTCTATGATATTATGGATCTGCTCCTGGGCCTGGCAAAATTCACCATAAACACACCCAGACAACAGACAACCGAGGGGTTCTTCCAACCCAACTGTCTGCCCCTGCAATTGGCTATTTTCATAGCTGGGTGTCCGAGAGGGGCCATGCAGTGTCTAAGTTAACACTTTCTATGCCCATCGGGCACCGCAGGGACTGGGGTGCATTATCGACTCCTTTAATCGCATTTTGATTTGATGTTTTAACTCTCGTTTCCACTTTGGGGTGATTCCCCTCCTTTTGGGAACTATCCCTTTCAATTTGTCCATTAGTTAATTTGAATTAGTTCATCTGGTTGGTCAAATAGATTGATATCCTCTGACACCTGTGTTGGTCAATCCATCTACGTCTATCTTAAATATATTCAATGACCCTGACTGGAATTTTCCCATCATTCACACCCCATTGCCGCTGCCAGTGTGGAAGGAAAATTTAGCACTCAGTCAAATCTCTATTCACTGCAGCGAGTATAAAGAACTGGAAAGTTCCAGCTCCTGCTCCCTGGGGAAGAGAGTTCCACAGGTTCATGGCTCTCGGAAACACTTTCTTATCATCTCCTCTTAAATGGGAGACTATGTTTTCAAATGTGATTCTGAGTTCTAGCATAAGAACATAAGAACTAGGAGCAGGAGTTGGGCATCTGGTCCCTCGAGCCTGCTCCGCCATTCAATAAAATCATGGCTGATCTTTTTCTGGACTCAGCTCCACTTGCCCACCCGCTTAACATAACCTTTAATTCCTTTACTTTCAAAAATCTGTCTATCTTTGTCTTAAAAACATTCAGTGAGGTAGCCTTAACTGCTTCACTGGAATTCTACAGACTCACAACCCTTTGGGTGAAGAAGTTCCTCCTCAACTCAGTCCTAAATCTGCTTCCCCTTATTTTGAGGCCATGCCCCCTAGTTCCAGTTTTACCCGCCACTGGAAACAACTTCCCTGCTTCCATATTATCTATTCGCTTCATAATCTTATATGTTTCCATAAGATCTCCACTCATGAATTCCAATGAGTATAGCCCCAGTCTACTCTGTCTCTCCTCATAAGCCAACCCTCTCAACTCCGGAATCAACCCAGTGAATCTCCTAATCAACCTAGTAGGGCAGAATGGTAGCACAGTCCGGTGCGACTGGGGTTATGGGGAAAAGGCTGGAGAAAAGACTGGAGAATCAATGATGGCATGGTCGCACTGCTGCCTCACAGTGCCAGGGACCTGGGTTCGATTCTCGGCTTGGGTCACTGTCTGTGTGGAGGCTACACATTCTCCCCATGTCTGCTTGGGTTTCCTCTGGGTGATCTAGTTTCCTCACACAGTATGAGAGATGTGCTGGTTAGGGCACATTGACCTGAAAAGGCGCTAGAGTGTGGCGACTAAGGGAATTTCACAGTAACTACATTGCAGTGTTAATGTGAGCCTTCTTTGTGACTAATAAATAAACTTTATAAACTTATGTTGTAAATACACAGTCACTCCTTTAGGGAGAGACCTGGAATGTCTTAGCTCATTGAGTGAAGCTGGAAGATGATAACTGACCTGTCCTTTCCTGTCTCCAGCTTGAAAACCTTGTCGCAGTAGTTCATTCGCTCTTCGGTGGTCACATAGATCTTGGCCTGGGGGTAATTCCTCGCCAGCTGCCGCAGCTCGTTGTAGGTGGCCCCCTTCCCGTCCCGCCGCATGTTCCGATAGGGCCCCCAGATCACGTAGACCGTCTCGTTGGCCTCCCCAAAGTAGTGGTGCCGCCGCTGCTGGAGGAGCGGGACGCTGGTGTGGGACACCATCCTGACGCTGGTCCTGGTGCCCACGTCAGTCTCGAATCCGGCCGTGGGCGCGTTGTTCATCCGCCACACGCAGCTGGCCTGGTCGATCAGCCGGCCCGCTCGCTGGCCCAGCATCTGACCCGAGCTGGAGACGATGCTGCAGAGGTCGCAGTGCAGGCGGAGAGGCTGTGGGCGGGACAGGGGGAAAGATTACCAACAGCTCAGCTTTCCAGAGGTACGAAAGAGAAAAAGATGCGCCCCTTGGCCCTTTTGTAGGACATAATCCTGGAGGAACCAGTTCATCAGCCCATAAGACATAGGAGCAGAATTAGGCCACTCGGCCCATCAAGACTGCTCCGCCATTCAATCATGACTGATATCCTCATTCTCCTGCCTTTTCCCCATAACCCTTCATTATTAATCAGGTACCTATCTGTCTCTGTCTTAAAGACACTCAATGACCCAGCCCCCACAACCTTTTGAGACAAAGAGTTCCACAGATTCACCACTCTCTGCCTGAAGAAATTCCCTCTCGTATCTGTTTTAAAGATCGTCCCTTTAGCCTGAGGTTGTGCCCTCTGGTTCTAGTTTTTCCTACTAGTGGAAACATCCTCTCCACGTCCACTCTATCGAGGCCTCGCAGTATCCTGTAAGTTTCAATAAGATCCCCCCTCCATCATTCTAAATTCCAATCCAGACCAGAGTCCTCAATCATTCCTCATATGCCAAGCTCTTCATTCCAGGGTTCTTGTGAAATTCCTCAGGACCCTTTCCTAGGCCAGCATATCATTCCTTAGATATGGGGCCCAGAACTGCTCACAATACTCCAAATGGGATCTGACCAGAGTCTGACAGAGGCTCAGAAGTACAGCCCTGCTTTTGTATTCTACCCCTCTCGTCACAAATGCTAACATTGCACTTGCCTTCCTAACTGCCGAGTGAACTTAAGAAAACCTTGAACAAAGACTCTCAAGTCCTTTTGAACTTCTAATTTCCTAAGCATTTGCCCATCTGAAAAATAATCTTCGCGTCCACTCCTCCTTCCAAAGTGCATAACCACACACTTCCCCACATTGGAGCCATGTTCTGCAGAGTGATCATCATAGAATCCCTACATTGAGGAAGGAGACCATTTGGCCCATCGAGGCTGTGTTGACCACAATCCCACTTAGGCTCTATCTGCTTAACCCCATCTATTTATCCTGTCATTTCCCCTGACACTATGGGGCTATTTACCATGGCCAATCAACATAGCCCACACATCTTTGGACTGTGGGAGAAAACCGGAGCACCCAGAGAAAACTCACGTGGACACGGGGAGAATGTGCAGACTCCACGCAGACATTTATCCCGTGGCTGGAATTGAGCTCTGGTCCCTGGCACTGTGAGGCAGCAGTGCTAACCACTGAACCACCCCAATGATCTCTCATTGCTGCATGCTCCACAATAATCCTGCAATGTTGCCAGCCCCACACCCTCCACACACCTATTTCTGAATTGTAAGGCTGGATTGTACAGATGTCCCTCTCCCACCATCACCCCCTCCCATTCCCTATCTACCATCACTTAAGATGCAGCATGATGGACTCTGGGGCAGTATTCAAAGTCACTCCTTCAGCCTCCCAAACCGCAGAAAGTAAAAACAATAATTAGTGAGTTACTGAGCTGATTAATGACCCAATTGGCTGAAATCTTACACTGGCTGCTGCACTTTTATTGACTCACTAAAAGAGCGTTGGGACATCTGGTACGAGGAGGCAACAGAAGGACTATTTAAGTCTATTTATTGAAGTTTATTTATTTATTAGTGTCACTATAGGCTTATTAACTTATTTTTCAGAAGAATGAAGGGAGATCTTGGAGAAATGTGTAAGATTATGAAGGGAATTGTTAAGTTAGAAGCAGGGAAGTTGTTTCCATTGGTGGGTGAAACTAGAAAATTAGAGGTCATGTCTTAAAAATAAGGGGGGGGCAGATTTAGGACTGAATTGAGGAGGAACTTCTTCACGCAAAGGGTTGTGAATCTGTGGAATTCCCTGCCCAGTGAAGCAGTTGAGGCTCCCTCATTGAATGTTTTCAAGGCAAAGATAGGTAGATTTTTGAACAGTAAAGGAATTAAGGGTTGTGATGAGCAGGCGGGTAAGTGGAGTTGAATCCACAAAAAGATCAGCCATGATTTTATTGAATGGTAGAGCAGGTTCGAAGGGCCAAATGGCCTACTCCTGCACTTAGTTCTTCTGTTAACAATGAAGTTACTATGAAAAACCCCCTAGTCGTCACACTCCAGTGTCTGTCCGGGTACACTGAGGGAGAATTTAGCCCAGCCAATGCACCTAACCAGCACGTTTTTCAGACTGTGAGAGGAAACCAGAGCACCCAGAAGAAATCCATGCAGACACGAGGAGAACGTGCAGACTCCACTCAGACAGCAACCCGAGCTAGGAATCGAACGCAGATCCCTGGCGCAGTGCCGCACAGTTGGCAGCAGAGCCTGCCAGTGAAGGTGGCAATGTTTGATCAGTTATTGCTGCTGTTTCTCTTCCCACACCCGGTGGTGCACAAGGCAGAGGATTGTCTGTTTCTATATTGGGATTTTCCTGGAACACGTCATTAGTCTGTCACTAGAGGCTTATGGTTTCAGGGGAGCCACCACTCCACATCCAGCATGCAAGTAGTTGATACGAAAATATTGAATGCTTGCCTTCATCGGCCGGGACATTGAGTTTAAAAATTGGCAAGTCATGTTGCAGATTTATAGAACCTTAGTTAGGCCACACTTGAGATATAGTGTTCAATTCTGATCGCCACACTACCAGAAGAATGTGGAATCTTTGGAGAGGGTACAGAAAAGATTTACCAGCACTTTGCCTGATATGGAGGACAATAGCTATGAAGAGAAGTTGGAGAAACCTGGTTTGTTCTCACTGGAACGGAGGTTGAGGGGCAACCTGATAGGAGTCTACAAGATTATGAAGGGCATCGATAGAGTAGATAGAAGCTTTTTCCCAGGATGGAAGAGTCAATTACTAAGGGGCATAGCTTTAAGGTGTAAGGGGCAAGGTTTAAAGGAGATGTACGAGGCAAGCTTTTTACACAGAGGGTGGTGGGTGCCCAGAACTCGTTGTCAGGGGAGGTAGCAGAAGCAGATACGTTAATGACTTTTAAAGAGCATCTTGACAAATACATGAATAGATTGGTAATAGAGGGATATGGTAGAAGCATAGGGGGTTTTAATCAGTTGGGCAGCATGGTTGGAGCAGGCTTGGAGGGTCAAAGAGTCTGTTTCTGTGCTGTAATTTTCTTTGTTCTCTCTTCATTGTATTCAAGAAGTGGCTGGCTATAGCATTTGGGACGAATGGGATCATAGGTTATGGGGAGAAAACAGGATTAGGCTATTGAGTTGGACGATCAGCCACGATTATGGCGAACGACAGAGCAGATCCAAAGGGCCAAATGGCCTCCTCCTGCTCCTGCTTTTTATATTTCTATATAAACATGGTTGCTGAGGAATCTCTCCCACCCTTACCATAGACATCGGTGTGTTTGGAACTCAATCTGTCTGACCGCGTTATGATCGCATCTCCCTTGGCCATCGAGTCCTGGAGTGGAACTCGAACTCTGGCTCTGAAGCAGGGACTCTGTCCACTGCACCACAAGACCTCTGCTTTTGGCAGGTGGTTGACTTTATTTCCCTTCTTTTTAAGATGGAGTTAACAAATAAGGAGTGAATGAGAGGATGGGGTAAGGGCGGGTCGATTGGTTGTCCATGACTGACTTCCAGTTCAGCATCTTTTCCGCCTTTGACTGGACACGGAGGCCCCCATACCCACCCCCAAACCCCTCTCCCACTTTCCACACTGATTGGCTGCCTTGCTACCAAGGCGGTCACCAATTGCTGGCTGACATTTGATTTGTGGTGTTGAGATGTGGGCGGAGGAGCCACTGGACCACACACTTCCCATCGTACCTCCCTCAGCTAACCTGGCCTTGGAATCATTAGGCATAGGAGGAGGTGCTTTAGTCACGGGGAGAGATGAGGGACACTGGATTTATTCCCACAGCAGGGGCAGGATGGAGGAAATTTATCGGTCAGTCCATTGTGCCTGTACTGGCCCTTCAAGGGAGCATTTCAATCCGCCCCACTCTCCTGGGTTTCCCCTCTATATCTGCAATATGTACCCTTTCCAGTCCCCTTTATAACATCAAGACTGAATGATAAATCAAGCCAGACCTGGAATATTGTGTACAGTTCTTGTCAGCCTATTATAGAAAGGATGTTATTAAACTAGAAAGAGTGCAGAAAAGATTAACTAGGATTCTATAGGGATTTGATTGTTTGAGTTATAAGAAGAAGTGGGATAGACTGGGACTCTTTTCCCTGGAGCTCAGGAGGCTTGGGGTGATTTTATAGAGGTAACATCTTTTCCCAAAGGTAGGGGAGTCTAAACCTGAAGGGCATAGGTTTAAGATGAGATGGGCAAGATACAAAAGAGTCCAGAGGGGCAATTTTTTCACATAAAGGGTGGTGAGTGTCTAGAACAAGCTGCCAGAGGTAGTAGTAGAGGCGGGTACAATTTAGTCTTTTAAAAAGCATCTAGACAGTTACATGGGTAAAATGGATATAGAGGGATGTGGGCCAAACGCGGGCTAACTTAATGGCTAAAAAAAGGGCAGTGTGGACAAATTGGGCCGAAGGGCCTGTTTTCATGCTGCAAACTTCTATGACTCTATCTGCTTCCAGCACCGTTTCAGGGCAAACATTCAAAAATCAACTCCACAGCTTCTTCACCAAATTGTTTTCTCAATGATCTGATAGTGAGAATTATGTTCACCAGAGTTTAAAAGTGTGAAAAGGGATCTCACAGAAAACTTATAAAATTCTAACAGGGTTAGGCAGGGTAGATTCAGAAAGATTGTTCCTGGTGATGGCAGTGTCTAGAAGTAGGGGTCATAGTTTGAGGATAAGGGGTGAAATTTCTCTAAGTGAAATTTCTTCATCCAGAGGGTGGTGAATGTGTAGAATTCTCTCCCACAGAATGTAGTTGAGGTCAAAATGATGTCTGATTTCAAGAAGACATTAAGATATTTGATTTTGATTTGATTTCGATTTCATTTCATTTACTTTTGTCACATATATTAGTATACAGAGAAAAGTATTGTTTCCTGTGGGCTGGACAAGCAAAGCATACTGCTCATAGAGAAAGAAAGGAGAGACTGCAGAATGTAACATTACAGCCGTGGCTTAAGTGCAGAGAAAGATAGCTTTTTAGGCTAAAATGTATGGGGAGAAGTAGGGGAATCAAGGTATCTGATGATCAGCCATGATCAAAATGAATGGCGGAGCAGGCTTGAAGGGCCAAATGGCCTCCACTTTCTTCTAATTTCTATATTGCTATACCTGTGCCCTCTGGTGACTGATCCATCTGCGACAGCAAATAGTTTCCCCCTATTTGTCAAACCTCTCGTAATTTTGTACAGCTCATTAAATCTGCCCTTAACCTTCGCCACACTAAGGAGAATGGCGGCTTCCCTCGTCTCTCCTGATGAATAACAATGAAAAGAAGGAATTTTCTCTGGGATAATGTCTTTCATTTGTGAATATGACCCAGTGATTAATAAGCAACAATTCTCACTGCAAATTACATCACAAATTTTCCATTTCATTTTATCTCATCCCGCGAGTGGGGAGTTGACACATTTCTGTTGTTTCGGAGCGATGATACATGTCAGCTGAAAGCACCCGGCACTTAACTATAACATCTAATATGTTAGCTCAGACTAAATAAGTGTTGGCACCGGGACAAGTAAATAGATTAGTATTACCAACTGGCAAGTACTTAAAGTAGGATATGGTAATGAGCTGTTTATATTATTGCACTGGTTACCCAGAGAGGAGGGGAGACGGGGTGTGGGAAGGGTGGGGGGGGGATGGGTAGTGGGAGACGGTGAGGAGGGTTATGGGGTGCCAATCAACCAGGAGCTCTGGATTTGAGTCCCACTCCAGGAATTAAAGCCCAAATAAGGTGCATTCGTAATGCTGTCAAGCGGATTGGTTATTAATAATATAGATTGCTACAGGTGCTGGAAATCTGAAACCGCAGGAAATGCTGGAAAATCCCATGAGGTGGGGCAGCAATTGCGGAGAGAGACACAGGGATTTCCCCGTCCCGCCTGCCATGGGAACCGCCAGCGGGTGGGATAAGCCCGTGACACGCAAAGGTCTGCTGAATTCCGGTGGGATTTTCCAGTTGGGAGGGCAAGTGTGGCCGGAAAATCCCGCCCACAATCAGTGGGCACAATCCTCCATTTTCTTGTCCAAGCTTGGTATGGCTCCTGCTTTGTTCAAGACCACAAGAAACTACGAAGGATTGTGAACAAAGCCCATCACGCAAACCAGCCTCCCATCCATTGAGTTTGTCTACACTTCCCTCGGAAAAGCAGCCAGCATAATCAGATTGTGCAGGTTGGGTTGGGCGGATTAGGTTGATTAGCCATGCTAAATTGTCCCTTAACAAACCAGCTTCCCATCCATTGACCCTTTCTATGCTTCCCGCTGCCTCAGAAAAGCAGCAGTATAATTAAGGACCCCTACACACCCCAGACATTCTCTCTTCCACCTTCTTCCATTGGGAAAAAGTACAAGAATCTGAAAACACATTTAACTCACAAAAACAGCTTTTGAATGGTCATATCACATATTAAGCTGACCTTTCTCTGCACCCTAGCTGTGACTGTAACACTAGTGGAGTAAAGATGTGGGGCTTATAGAAAAGGGCCTGGCTAAGACAATCTATGTGGAGAATCTGTACATTCTCAATGTATTGAATGGCCTCCTTTTACACTGTAGAGATTCTATGAATATGAGGTGTTTGATAAGGTCTCACATGCAAGGCTTCTGGAGAAGGTGAGAGGGCATGGGATCCAAGGGGCTTTGGCCCCGTGGATCCAGAACTGGCTTGCCGGCAGAAGGCAGAGAGTGGTTGTGGATGGGTCTTGTTCTGCATGGAGGTCGGTAACCAGTGGAGTGCCCCAGGGATCTGTTCTGGGACCCCTGCTGTTTGTCATTTTCATAAATGACCTGGATGAGGAAGTGGGGGGATGGGTTAGCAAGTTCGCCGACGATACAAAGATCGGTGGTGTTGTGGATGGTCTGGAGGGATGCCAAAAGTTGCAGCGGGACAGAGACAGGATGCAAGACTGGGCGGAGAAGTGGCAGATGGACTTCAACGCAGATAAATGTGTAGTGGTCCATTTTGGCAGGAATAATGGATGAAGGAGTACAATATAAGGGGTAGGAGTCTTAGCTGTGTTGTAGAGCAGAAGGATCTCGGGGTCCGGGTCCATAGGACTCTTAAATTGGCCTCGCAGATGGAGGAAGTGGTCAAGAAGGCGTACGGTGTACTGGCCTTCATTAATCAAGGAATAGAGTTTAGGAGTCAGGAGGTAATGATGCAGCTCTATAAGACTCTTGTCAGACCCCAGTTGGAGTATTGTGCGCAGTTTTGGTCGCCTCATTATAGGAAGGATGTAGAGGCTATTGAGAGAGTTCAGAGGAGATTTACAAGGATGCTGCCTGGATTGGGAGGCAGGCCTTATGAAGATAGGTTGAGGAGCTGGGACTCTTCTCACTGGAGAGACGTAGGTTGAGAGGCGACCTGATAGAGGTTTATAAAATGTTGAGAGGAATAGATAGGGGTGGATTCTCAGAGACTATTTCCCCGAGCTGAAATGGTCACTACGAGAGGACACAGATTTAAGGTGCAGGGAAGCAAATACAAACGAGATGTCAGGGGTAGGTTTTTCACTCAGAGGGTGGTGAGTGAATGGAACTGACTGCAGTCGGAGGTTGTTGAGGCAAACTCACTGGGGTCTTTTAAGAGACTTCTGGATGAGTATATGGAAAAGAATAGGATAGGGGGGTATAGATAGGTCTGTGGATTGGTAGATGTGATCGGCGCAACTCGTGGGCCGAAGGGCCTGTTTGTGCTGTATTGTTCTATATTCTATGAACACCTTGTCTCACTATTGTTTTCGAAGGATCGGAACCATGACATTCTTTGATGACTCTGAAACACAAGATCATGGTGGTCATGGTTTCAGTGTCTGTCTCTTTAAGATAGGACAGTAGGAGAGTGTCACCTGACTGGAGGAACCAATAGGAATAGAATGCAAGTGATCAGCCCGGGGGATGAACTTGCAGCCATGTGGGAGATGTGTAAAGATGGAGCAGTTACTCCAGAGCAACCAAGGACTGCAAACTCCTGTACCCAATTCCTCTTAACAACAAAGACCAAAATCTCTAGATGACATCCAAACTGTGCCACACTGTAACATCAACCTTACAGCTTGGCTGTTTGGGAGGGATGTCAGGAAATATTTCTTCATGTGTAATGCAAATCTGGAATTCACTGCCCTGGGGCAGCACGGTACTTAGCACTGCTGCCTCACAGCGCCAGGGTCCCTGGTTTGATTCCAGCCTCAGGTGACTGTCTGTATGGACTTTGCACATTCTCACCATGTCCGCATGGGTTTCCTCTGGACGCTCTGGTTTCCCTCCACAGTCCAGAGATATGCTCATTACTTTGATTGGCTGTGGCAAATTGACCTTAATGTCAGGAAGATTAGTAGGGTATATGTGCGGGATAGTGCCTGGGTAGGATTGTACTTGGTACAGACTCGATGGCTGGAAATTTACCAGCACGCCCGCCCCAATCCCGAGGTGGGCGAGGCTGACAGAACGGCACTCTCTGTTGGTCTCGGGTGGGATCTCACGAGCATCGGGCAAACGAGGCAGTAAAATTTCAGCAGATAGGCCGAATGGCCTCCTTGCCAGTTGAGGTTGTGGGGGGTGAGTGCAGGGTTGGGGGTGGGGGAGGCAGGAAATCAATTCAGAATCTTAAAACTGAGGTTGATAAATGTTTTGTCAGGTGGAGGTATTAAGGGGATACAGACCAAGGTGAGTAAATTGGAATTAAGGTACACATCAGCAGCAATCTAATCAAACAGAGCCCCCCAGGGCTGAAGGACCCAGTCCTGTTTCTGTAATTTTTCATTATTGCTGTCTTTTTGATTTAAAAAGAAATCGTTTGACCCACAGAGCAGAGAATGCGAGAGGGAGCTGAATTAATCTCATTAACCTAGATTGATCCAGCATTTCTGTCCTTTCAACTCACTGTTAATCTATCTCCTTCACAACAATCAGACTGCTTCTGCAACCAAACCATCGCAACTCATGTTTCAAAGCAAAAAGCTCCACAGAATCGAACGACTATCAGTCAGTCAGTGCTGAGGGGTAATTGGAAATGTGCTGTGTTAGATGCTTTCAGCAGCAGTTCTGTAAGCACCAACGCATTGCTGCAATCATAGAGCCTCCACAGCGCAGATGGAAGCAATTTGGCCCATTGAGTCTGCACTGACTCTCTGGCAGAGATTTCCACTCACCTGACGAAGGAACAGCATTCCGAAAGCTTGTGGGTTTACTATCAAATAAACTAGTTGGACTTTAACCTGGTAATGTGAGACTTCTTATTGTGTTTACCCCAGTCCAACACCGGCATCTCCACATCATCTCTGGCAGAGACCGGAATTTTACCATCTCACCCGTCGCAGGAATCGGAGCGGGCGAGAAGCGGACCATGGAAAGGTCCGTTAACTTTGAGCGGGATTTTATGGTTTCATAATGAGCAGGGCCTTAATATGTTGACACCATAGTTAAGAAAATCTACTTTCTCAGGGGGCTAAGTAAATCTGGCATATCAGCTTTGATTCTCACCAACTTTTACAGATGTACCATAGAAAGCATTCTTTCTAGTTGTATCACAGCTTGGTATGGGCTCCTGCTCTGCCCGAAACCATAAGAAACTACAAAAGGTCATGAATGTAGCCCAATTCAACATACAAACCAACCTCCCATCCATTGACTACATTTTCCGCTGCCTCGGCAAAGCAGCCAACGTAATTAGGCACCCCATAAACCCCAGACATTCGCTCTTCCACCTTCTTCCTTTAGGAAAAGGTACAAAAGTCTGAGGTCATGTACCAACTGACACAAGAACAGCTTCTTCCCTGCTGCTGTCAGACTTTTGAATGGACTTCCTTCCATTCTACACCCCAGCTATGACTGGAACACTACATTCTGCACTCTCGTTTCCTTCTCAATGAACAATACGTTTTGTCTGTGTACAGCACAAGAAACAATACTTTTCACTGTATGTTAACACATGTGATAATAATAAATTAAATCAAAAAATCAAATCAAATATCCACCCAGAGTATCTTACCCAGGCCCTATCCCATAACCCCACACATTTACCAGATTCATCTAACCTACACACTTTGGGATGCTGAGGGGCAATTTAACATGGCTAATCCAACTAACTTGCACATCTTTGATCTGTGTGAGGAAACTGGAGCACCCGGCTTCCACCGCGACATGGGGAGAACATGCAAACTCCACACAGAGATCCGAGCTGGGAATTGAACCTGGGTCCCTGGTAGCAGTGCTAACCATTGTGCCATGGACCCAATTCAGGCCATTTCTCAGCCTCGCTTTCCTGGAGGTGTGAGAATTAAAGAAGGACTTGGATTATAGAATGGTGCCTCTCAAAGTATTTTGCATATGTAGTGAATTACTTGAAGACGTAGTCGTAAAGACAGAGGATGGGAGTAATCTTGTGCTGATAGCACACAGGAAACAATTGAGTCAGTTGCATGAATTACAGAATGTAAGAAATACATTCCACCATCACCTTCTCAAGGGGAACTAAGGATGGGTAATAAATGCAGTTACAATAACAATGTTTAAGAGGCATCTTGATAGATCATAGAACCCCCACAATGCAAGAGCAGACCATTTGGCCCATCGAGCCTGCACTGGCATTAATCCTTCCCAGTCCCTATGTCTGTAACCCCATGTATTTATCCTGCTAATCCTCCTGACGCCAAGGGGCAATCTAGCACGGCCAATTCACCTGACCAGCACATCTTTATGGAGTGGGAAGAAACATGAGCTCCCAGAAGAAACCCACAGAGACACAGGGAGAACATGCAAACTCCATGCAGTCACCCAAGGTCTGAATTGAAACCGGGTCCCTGGGACTGTAAGGCAACAGAGCCACTGTGCTGCTGTGCCGTGATATGTGAATAGGCAGAGAATAGAGAATATATATCACGTAGAGGCAAAGGGTTGTTAGTTTCAAAAGTCATCATGTCTCACTGCAGGCTTGGTGGGCCAAAGATCCGTTCCCGTGCTATACCGTTCTCTATTCTCTGTTCCTTAGACAGAAACTCCCACATCCCATAAATGAATTTAAAGAAAGGAGTAGGCCATTCTGTCCCTCATGTCTGCTCCACCAATCAATAAGATTGTGGCTGAGCTTCCATCACAATTCTTTGCACCATTCTATAACCCAAGTCCTTCTTTAATTCTCACACCTCCAGGAAAGCGAGGCTGAGAAATGGCCTGAAGTGGGTCCATGGCACAATGGTTAGCACTGCTACCAGGGACCCACGTTCAATTCCCAGCTTGGATCTCTGTGTGGAGTTTGCATGTTCTCCCCATGTTGCGGTGGAAACCGGGTGCTCCAGTTTCCTCACACAGATCAAAGATGTGATGTCAATACTTTTCCACCCAGGTCTCCAAATCCCTTAATAGAGTCGAAAAATCGGTCAATCCCATTCTCGGTGACTGATTGTAGAGAATTCCTAAGGGACCATTTGACCCATTGCATCTGTATCAGTGCTAACTGGTACACCGATTGTCTACCCTCATTTCACACCCTGTTCTACCCCACATGTTTCTGAATTCCTTTTAGAACATGAGGTATAGAAGCAGAATTAGGCCATTCAGCCCATTGAATCTGCTCTGCCATTCAATCATGGCTGACAAGTTTCTTCTCAACCCCATTCTCCCATCTTTTCCTGGTGACTTTTGATCTCCTTACCAATCAAGAACCTATCTATCTCTGTCTTAAAGACACTCAATTACCTGGCCTCCGCAGCCTTCCATGGCAAAGAGTTCCACAGATTCCCCACTCTCTGGCCGAAAAAATTCCTCCTTATCTCCGTTTTAAAGGGTTGTCCTTTTAATCTGAGGCTGTACTCTCGGATTCTAGTCTCTCCTAATGATGGAAAAATCTTCCCCTTGTCCATCTATCCTGTCCTTTCAGTATTCTGTAAGTTTCAATGAGATTCCCCCTCTCAATACTTCTAAACTCCATCGAGTACAGACCTAGAGTCCTCAAACGATCTTCATGCATCAAATTATTTTAATTGTTTTAAATCATTTCTCTTCTGTAATGGAGTTGCGTTCTTTGCTTGCCAGATCCCCTTGTGATAAAGCGTTCTTCATGAAAACACTTCCTTTAACTCCCCATTTTTATTCCTTTAAGGATAACCCTCAGTCTGTACCTCCTCGTTATTAGCTCATTCAACAATTGGGAAACAGTCTTGCAATGTTCATTTTCTCAAATATATTGCAAAAACCTCTCTGTGGGGATCTAAATGAATAAACATTTGAGAAAAGACAAAACGGAAAAGGAGGAAAGGGTTTTGGGAATGGGATAAGATGGGGAACTCTTCCAGAGGGCTGGCACTGACATGATGGGCCAAATGGCTTTCTTCTGGGCAGTAAAATCCAACAGTCTGAATACACTCCTCTCCTGCCAACCTAGAGCATCTCTTGTAATGAAAAGAAAAGTGATCTTGTTGACTTTCTTCTTAAGTATAAAATCGCACAAGAACAGATGTAACACCCAGTGAATCGAAGCAGGGGACAACTCGAGAGACAAGGAGGGACTGCCAATCACTGCTGATCTCTGGTTACATGAGAATCCAGCGCTCCTTAACACACACTCCCTCAACAGAATCACAGAGGTTCATGGCTTTTGGGAATAATTCACAATTTTTTATATGATTTCAAGAAAAGTGCAAAGTGATACTTAAAGATAACCTCAGCTAAACTGCATCCAGTAAATGTTCTGTGAACTTGGTGGGTATGAGAGCTAACAGAAGACGCAGGGGCATGTGGGGGACGCAGGGGCATGTGGGGGACGCAGGGGCATGTGGGGGACGCAGGGGCGTGTGGGGGACGCAGGGGCGTGTGGGGGAGGAACTGTGTGTAAGAGGCTGTGGGGTGTGGGGGAGGCAGAGGGGTGTATGGGGAACATAAAAACATAACTAGGAGCAGGAATAGGCCATTTGGGTCCTTGAGCCCATGCTCCCATTCAATAAGATCATGGCTGATATTTTCATGGACTCAGCTCCACTTACCCCCCCACCCCCACTTACAATAACCATTAATTCCTTTACTGTCCAAAAATCTATCTATTCTCGCCTTAAAAACATTCAACAAGGTAGCCTCAACTGCTTCACTGGGTAGGGAATTCCACAGATTCATAACCCTTTACCTCCCATATACCCATCTGCCTCCTCAACTCAGTCCTATATTTGCCCCACCCTATTTTGAGGCTATGCCCCCAGTTCCAGTTTCACACACCAGCGGAAACAATTGCCCTATCTTATCTATTGTCTTCATAATTTTATTTGATTCCATAAGATCCTCCCTCACTGTTCTAAATTCCAATGAGTATGGTCCCAATTTACTTAGTCCCTCCTCATAATCTAATCCCCTTGACTCCGGAATTAACCTAGTGAATCTCCTCTGTACCACCTCCAGTGCCAGTATATCCTTTCTCAAGTAAGGAGACCAAAACTGCAGACAATACTGCAGGTGTGGCCTCACCAGCACCTTATACAGCCGAAATATAATCTCACTGTTTCTCTAGCGATGAAGGACAAAATTCCATTTGCCTTCTTAATTACCTACTGCACCTGCAAACCAACTCCTTATGATTCCTGCAGGTCCCTCTGCACAGCAGCATGCTACAATTTTTTACCATTTAAATATTAGTCCATTTTGCTGTTATTCCAGCCAAAATGGATGATCTCACACTTTACCAACATTGTTCTCCATCTGCTAGGCCCTCACCTACTCACTTAAACTATCTATATCTTTTTGCAGCCTTTCAGTGTCCTCTTACACTTTGCTCTGCCACTCATCTTAATGTCATCTGCAAATTTTGACACATTACGCTTGGTCCACAACTCCAAATATTTATGTAAATTGTAAACAATTGCAGTCCCAGCACTGATACCTGAGGCACACCACTAGTCACTGATCACCAACCAGAAAAACACCCATTTACTCCTCCTCTTAGCTTTCTGTTAGTTAACCATATCTCCATCCATATTAATACATTATCTATAACACCATGCATTTTAGAAGGTGGTAAGAAGTAGGGCACGGGAGGCAGAATTTTAAAGTTTGAAGCTTATTTATTAATGTCACAAGCAGACTTACATTGACACTGCAATGAAGTTACTGTAAAAATCCCCTGGTTGCCACATTTCGGCACCTGTTAGGGTACATTGAAGGAGAATTTAGCATAGCCAATGCATCTAAACAACACGTCTTTCGGACTGTGGGAGAGAAACAGAGTAGCTGGTAGACAAGGGAAAATATGCAGGCTCTACACAGTCACCCAAGCCAGGAATAAAACCCAAGTTCCATGAGGCAGCTGTGCTAACCATTGTGCCACAGTGCTGCCCTGGTGTGCATGGGAGACACAGCGGAGCGTGGGAGACACAGCGGAGCGTGGGAGACACAGCGGAGCGTGGAGAAAGAGTAGGTTCATGGGAATGATTGGACAGATCTGCCAATGAGTTTCTGATGTAGAGATGCCAGCATTCCCAGCCTTCAGGAGAACAGTGACCACGACACCACGCAACCCAGCCACGGCAACCTCTGCAAGACGTGCCGGATCATCAACACAGATGCCATTATCTCATGTAAGAACACCATCCATCAGGTAGATGGCACATACTCTTGCAACTCGGCCAACTTTGTCTACTTGATACACTGCAGGAAAGGATGCCCCGAGGCATGGTACATCAGAGAGACTATGCAGGCGCTATGATGAATGAAACCACTCGACAACCATAAAACAAGACTGTTCTTTTCCTATTGGGGAACACTTCAGCAGTCATGGGCATTCGGCCTCTGATCTTCAGTAAGCATTCTCCATGGTGGCCTTCATGACACATGACATAGAACATAGAACATAGAACATTACAGCACAGAACAGGCCCTTCAGCCTTCGATGTTGCGCCGACCAATATAAAAAGCAAAGCCCCTCCAAACTAAACCATTCCCTTCTCTTCCATATATTATCAACTAACCTCTTAAACGCCACCAAACTTGGCGCATCTACAACTGCGCAGGCAGGGCATTCCACTCCCGAACCACCCTTTGGGTAAAGAACCTACCTCTGATATCCGTCCTATAACTATCACCCCTTAATTAAAAGCTGTGTCCCCTCGTGCTAGCTTTTTCCATCCTAGGAAAAAGGCTATCACTGTCCACCCTATCTAAACCTCTAATCATCTTATATGTTTCGATTAGGTCCCCTCTTAGCCGCCTCCTTTTTAATGAAAACAACCTCAAATCCCTCAGCCTCTCTTCATAAGACCTGCCCTCCATACCAGGCAACATCCTGGTAAACCTCCTCTGTACCCTCTCCAATGCCTCCACATCTTTCTTATAATGTGGGGACCAGAACTGCACACAATACTCCAAGTGCAGCCGCACTAGCGTTTTGTACAGTTGCAACATGACGTTGCGGCTCCGAAATTCAATCCCTCTACCAATAAAAGCCAAGACTCCATATGCCTTCCTAACAACCTTCTCGACCTGACTGCCTACTTTCAGGGATATATGCACATACACACCAAGATCCCTCTGTTCATCTAGACTACTAAGAATCCTACCATTTGCCCTATACTCTACACATTTATTATTTCTGCCATAGTGCATTACCTCACACTTTTCCACATTAAACTCCATTGCCACCTCTCGGCCCAGCTCTGCAACTTGTCCAAGTCCCTCTGCAAACTATAACACCCCTCTTCACTATCTACCACTCCACCGACTTTAGTGTCATCTGCAAATTTACTAATCCAATGACAGCGCAAAGTTGCTCGGCAGAGATTGATAGCTAAGTTCCGCAACATGAGGAAGGCCTCAACCGGGATCTTGGATTCATGTCACACTATCTATAACCCCTACAACTTGCCTGGGCTTCCAAAATCTCACTAACTGTCCTGTCTGGAGACAATACACATCTGTGCTTAATGTTCTCCCCACTCACAATGTCTATAACTTTAAGACTTTATTATCTATAAAGACTCACATTTCAATTATTATACTGTAAATTGAGTTTGTGTCTTTATATGCTGTTTGTGAAAAGAACTCCCACTCACCTGACAAAGGAGCAGCATTTCAAAAGCTAGTGGTGTTTGCTACCAAATAAACCTGTTGGACTTTAACCTGGTGTTTGAGACTTCTTAATGAGTTTCAGTACATTCAATGGGTTGAATGGGGATGAGAGGAGATCTAATCTGAGGTGTACAAGATGATAAAAGGGGGCTGACAAAATAGACATGGAGAGCATGTTTCCTCGTGTAAGGCAATCTAGAACCAGAGATCATAACTTTGGAATAAAGGGTAGCAGATTTAAAACTGAGATGAGGAGAAACTATTTCTCCCAAAGGGCCATGATACTGTGGAATTCACTACCCCAGAGCATGGTGGAGACGTTGAGTAAATTTAAGGAGGACTTGTAATTAAAAATGGGTTGAAGGGATATGGAGAATGGAAATGAGATCAGAGATGAGATTAGCCATGATGCCTATGAACATAATGTTGACATTGTCGATTGTGGTAAACACCCACCGAGTTCTCTGATGTCCTCTAGGAAAAGAAATCTGCCATCTTGACTAGCCAACCTACGACTCCATAAATTCATAAGATATAGGAGCAGAATTGGGCCATTTGGCCCATCGAGTATGCTCTGCCATTTGATCATAGCTGATATGCTCCTCATCCCCATTTTCTTGCATTCTCCCCATGACCTTTCAACCCATTACCAATTAAAAACCTAACTCCTCCTTAAATTTACTCACTGTCCCAGCATCCACTGCACTTTGGGGTAGCAAATTCCACAGATTCACAACCCTTTGGGAGAAGTAATTTCTCCTCAACTCTGTGTTAAATTTGCTACCCCGTATCCTAAGGCTATGAACCCTCATCCGAGAATGACCTACAAGAGGAAGCATTTGTTTCATGTCTACTTTATACAAATCTTTTATCATCTTGAACAACTCATTTGATCTCCCCTCATTCTTTCGAGATTCCAGTGAGCGTAGGCCTAAACTGTTCAATCTCTATTCATACTCCAGACCCACAGCAATGTGGATGACCCCTGACTGCCTCTGAAGGAAGTGAAGTAGAAAAGGTGGAGAGCTTCAAGTTTTTAGGTGTCCAGATCATCAACAACCTGTCCTGTCCCCCAGTGCAACTATAGTTAAGAAATCCCACCAACACCTCTACTTTCTCAGGAGACTAAGGAAATTTGGCATGGCAGCTATGATGCTCACCAACCTTTGCAGATGCACATAGAAAGCATTCTTTTTGGTTGTATCATAATTTGGAATGGCTCCTGCTCTGCCCAAGACTACAAGGAACTACAAAGGATCATGAATGTAGCCCAATCCATCGTGCAAATCAACCTCTCATCCATTCACTCTGTCTACACTTCCTACTGCCTCAGCAAAGCAGCCAGCGTAATTAAGGACCTCAGGCACCCCAGACATTCTCTCTTCCACTATCTTCCATTGGGAAAAAACACAAAAGTCTGAAGTCACATACTAACTGACTCAAGAATAGCTACTTCCCTGCTGTGTCAGACTTTTAAACGGACTTACCTTGGATTAAGTTGATCTTTCTCTATGCCCTAGCTATAACAGTAACACTACATTCTGCATTCTCTCACTTCCTTCCCTATGAACGGTATGCTTTGTGTGTACGGTATGCAAAAAAAACAATACTTTTCACGGTATGCATGAGACAATAATAAATCAAATCAAATCAAAAAATAGCTGAGTCAGGGCAGTTAAGGACGTGTGATAAATGCTGCCTTGTCAGCAATGCCAAATCCCGTATACGAACAATTAAAATTTTAAAAATCCTGGAATTCCCTCCCTAACAGTGGGTGTGCCTACACTGGATGCACTGCAGTGGTTCAAGAAGGCAGCTCATCACCACCTGGGGATGGGCAATAAATACTGACCTAGACAGTGATGCTCAGGTCCCAAGTACAGAATAAAAGGTAAGTTGGATTGAGAGGGAGCAGAACAACAGCTAACATCATCATACATTTATGAGTTTGCTAAGCATTCGTTCTTGAGTACTGTTGAAAGTTATTATTATCAGAGTTGCAGTTGATCTGAATGGGACAATGTTAAAGCAGCGAACTTCTGAACGTTGCTCGTTATAGTTTTTGCACAGTTTCTGAGTATGCAACACTTTGTTCCCTTTGATCATAATTCCTGAATCTCTTTTTATCTTGAAAACTCTCTGTCAACACTCACTCATTTGGAGTGAGATTGAAGCATTTTAGCTTTGACCTCAAACTGGCAATCCACAACCGCAAATCTTCCTCAAGCTTATTGCTATTGAAGTAACGCTTAGCCAATGGAAACTATTCAATGGTTGAGGTTTTGCTGTCATTCGTGAGACATGGGCGTCGCCAGCTGGGCCAGTATTTATTGTCCATCGCCAGTTGCCCTTGGAGGGCAGTTGAGAGTCAACCACATTGCTGTGAAGTCACATGTAGGTCAGACCAGGTAAGAATAAGAACATAAGAACTCGAAGCAGAAGTAGCCCATCTAGCCCCTTGATCCTGCCCCACTATTCAATAAGATATGGCTGATCTGATAGTGGTTCAGTTCCACTTACCCGCCTGCTCCCCATAACCCTTAATTCCCTTATTGATCAGAAATCTATCTACTTGTGACTTAAACATATTTAACGAGGTAGCCTCCATTGCTTCAATGGGTAGAGAATTCCAAAAATTCACTAGCTTCTGAGAGAAAAAGTTCCTCCTCAAATCTGTTCTAAATTGACTCTCCCTTATTTTGAGTCTGGGTCCTCTAGTTCTTGTTTCCTTTCTAAGTGGAAATAATCTCTCTGCCTCTACCCTGTCTAGCCCCTTTATTATCTTATATGTCTCTATAAGATCCCCCCTCAGCCTTCTAAACTCCAACAAGTATAGGCCCAATCTACTCAATTTCGCCTCATAAACTAACCCACTTATCCCTGGTATCAACCTGGTAAACCTTCTTCGCACCCCCTCAAAGGCCAGTATATCCTTTCACAAATAAGGGGACCAAAATTGCACTAGTACTCTAGTTGCAGCCTCACCAGTAACTTGTACAATTGCAGCAAGACTTCCCTGCTTTTATATTCTATCCCGCTCGTGATAAAGGCCAACATTCCATTTGCAAAGAATGGCAGATTTCCTTCCCTAAAGTGCATTGGTGAATCAGATGGGTTTTTTCCACAATCGACAATGGTTTCATGTCATCAGTAGATTCAGTGCGAAAACTACTGATGCCCAGTACTATTAATGCATAAAAGCTGAACAGAAAACAGCAAACTGTTCATAGAATCATAGAACCTCTACAATGCAGCAGGATGCTATTCAGCCCATCATATCTGCACCAGCAACAAAATCATCCAGGCCCAGTCCCCATAGGCCCATGCATCTACCCTGTTAATCTCTCTGACACTCAGGGGCAAAGGAGCATGGCTAATCTACCTAGTCTGCACGTCTTTGGACTGTGGGAGGAAACCGGAGCACCCAGGGGAAACCCACACAGACTGGGGAAAACGTGCAAACTCCACATAAACAATCACCCGAGGCTAGATTCGAAACCAGATCCCCGATGCTGTGAGGCAACAATACTAACCACTGTGCCACCTTACCATCCTTGAAAAGTATCTTTCCATCTAAAGGAAATATACAATGGTATTCTCCATGAGCTAGCATTGGGGTCCTTGTTCTTGTTCATCTTTATAATGACCTGGTCTTGGGTCTACAGGGCAGCACAGTGATATGGTGCTTAGCACTGCTGCCTCACAGTGCCAGGGATCTAGACTCAATTTGGGCATGGGCTCACTGTCTGTGTGGAGTTTGCACATTCTCCCCATGTCTGCATGGGTTTCATCTGGATGTTCTGGCTTCTTCCCACAATCCAAAGATGTGTGGGTTAGGTTGATTGGCCATGCTAAATTGCTCCTTAGTATCAGGGGGATTAGCAGGGTAAATATGTGGAGTTACAGGAATAGGGCCTGGGTGGGACACGATGGGCCAAATGGCCTCTTTCTGCACTGTAGACATTCTATAAAGTGTGCAAATGAAACAGAGCTCCGAAATGTGATGAAGAATTAGAGGGGGGGGGGGGGGGATAGTAACAGAAGGGCATTGTCAACCTGCGACTGTGGGCCGGCACTTGACAGATAAGCAACTTAGTGCAGTGGTGTGTGAAGTGATTCATTAAGTTGGGAAGGAAGAGGATCAGGCTATCTCAGCTAAATGGTACAATTATAATGCAGGTGCAGGAAGAGAGACTGGCACTGTATTAACATGAATCTCTGACGATCGTGAGCTGTGAACGCTCTTAGGTTACTCTGAACCTTTGTAAAAACCCTGCTCAGGCTTCAGGTGGTGCATTGTAACCATTTCACTGCACCGCACTTTAAGGGGGATGAGAGAGTCTTTGAGAGAGTGCAGCCAAGATGCACCATGGATAAGGAACATCAGTGGGAAAACAAACCAAATTGGGATTGTTCTCCGTAGACCAATGGTGGGCAGGAGGGGCCCAGAGACATCTTGATGACCGTTCCCTATACTCTGCAGCATTGCCATATTCCACTCATTTCCACCCACAAAACTTGTTTTCTATTTGCATGACTAGAGAGATGATGGTCTAGTGGTACTATCGCTAGGCTAGTAATCCAGAAACTCTGCTAAACTTCTGGGGGACCTGCGTTCGAATCCCACCAGAATAGATGGTGGAATTTCATTGAATCATAGAATCCCAACAGTGCAGAAGGAGACCACTCGGCCCATTGTGTCCCACCCAGGCCCTATTCCCGTAACCCGTAAGTCTTCACCGACCACAATCCCACCGAGACCCTATCCCCATAACTCCACATATTTACCAGCTAATCGCCCTGACATTAAGGGTCAATGTAGTATGGCCAATCTGCCAAACCTGCACATTTTTGAACTGTGGAGAAGGAAACCAGAGCACCTGGAGGAAACAGTGCAGACACTGGGAGAAAGTCCAAACTCCACACAGCCAGTGACCTGAAGCCAGAATTGAACCCGGGTCCCTGTGAGGCTAACCACTGTGCCGCCCTAAAACCAGATTGGTTTTTACGGCAATCAACAATGGAGATTTTGCTTATTTTCAGATTATGATTGAATTGAAGTTTTATCATCTGCCGTGGTGAGTTTCGAACCTGGGTCCCGAAAGCATTACCCTGGGCCTGTAGAATACCAGCCCAGTGACAATACCACTATGCCACCACCTCCCCTTGAATTCAATAAAAAAAATCTGGAATTAAGAATCTACTGATGGCCATGAAACCATTGTCGACTGTCGGGAAAACCCATCTGGTTCACTAATGTCTTTTAGGGAAGGAAATCTGCCATCCTTACCCAGTCTGGCCTACATGTGATCCAGAGCCACAGCAATGCGATTGACTCTCAGCAGCCTCCTGAAATGGTCTAGCAGGCACCCAGTACGGGCAAGAAGGGATGGGTGATAAATACTGGCCAGCCAGCAATGCCCCTGTCCCATGAATGAATAAGAAAAAGTGATACCACATAAAGTAACAGCATGTGAAGAGAGCTGCATGCTGATTGTGCACAATATTGACTGCGAAAGCCGTGCGCTCCTCCTGTGTTCAATCAAGCGTAAATATTAATTTTGTTTTTACCACTTGAAGTTGATGACAGTTCTATTAATATATGAACAATCAAGCATTTTCAGCATGTACTAAATGTATTTAGTCTAATTCATGGGGTGAACAGACCTGATTTTAATCTCTGCAGCCCACTGTGATGAAGGAGGCCCACTCCCACAGCCCCCTGACCAGCCTGGATTGTCCATCACTACCTTAGAACATGGAAGGTTAAGGCCATTTGGCCCATAGAGGCTGTACTGACAACAGTCCGTCCCAGCCCCTATCCCTGTGTATTAGCTCTGTTGCTTCAAAGAACAAAGAACAACACATACAGGAAACAGGCCCTTCGGCCCAACAAGCTCACGCCACCATTTTAATATTCAGTGAGTGCCTCATTTACCTTCTTCTACCTATAACTTTTGTCTACTCCAGATTGAGGGAGGCCTAGTTTTCAGTTTGCGACTGTACCTCCTTGTTACGAACACTGGAGGAAGGTGTACTGGGGCCTTTGTTTAAGTCTGCGTAAGTAGATGAGTTTTAAAAAAATATCGCCTTCAATTTCTCAGTATGTATGTGGTTCAATTCCTTCATCATGTGAGATAAATGAAAGACGAATCATAGAAACCCTACAACGCAGAAGAAGGCCATTCGGCCCATCGAGCCTACGTTGCCAACTATTCCAATAACCGCACACATTTACCCTGCCAGCCCCCCGACACCTTTTGATTTGATTTATTATTGTCACACATATTTGTATACAATGAAAAATATTGTTGCTTGTGCGCGATACAAACAAAGCATACCATTCATAGAGAAGGAAACAAGAGAGTGCAGAATAAAGTGTTACAGTCATAGCTAGGGTGCAGAGAAAGATGAATTTAATGTCAGGTAGGTCAATTCAAAAGTCTGACAGCAGCAGGGAAGAAACTGTTGAGTCGGTTGGCAATGATTTCAGATTTTTGTATCTTTATCCCAACAGAAGAAGGTGGAAGAGAGAACGTCCAGGGTGTGTAGATTCTTATGCTGGCTGCTTTGCTGAGGCAGTGGGAAGTATAGGTAGAGTCAATGGATGGTAGGCTGGTTTGCTAAAGAACAATCAAACTAACCCGCACAACCTAACCTGCACATGGGCAGCATGTTTAGCACATGCTGCCTCCCAGCACAAGGGATCTGGTTCAATTCTGGCGTTGGGTCACTGTCTGTGTGGAGTTTGCACATTCTCTCCGTGCCTGCATGGGTTTCCTCCGAGTGCTCCAGTTTTCTCCCGTAGTCCAAAGATGTGTGGATTAGGTTGGTTGGCCATGCTAAATTGACCCTTAGTGTCAGGGGGAATTAGCAGGGTAAGTGTGTGGGGTTACGGGAATAGGGCCTGGGTGGGATTATGGTTGATGCAGACTCGATGAGCCCAATGGCCTTTTTCTGCACTAGAGGGATCCTATAATTCCAGGATTCTATGATCTTTGGAGTGCGGGAAGAAACCACAGCACCTAGAGGAAACCCACGCAGACATGGGGAGAACATGCAGTTCCTACTTAGACGGTCACCCGAGGCTAGATGAATATCAACAACAGGAAAAAGATGTTGAAAATCCAACAGCTTGCGGGTTACATTTAACAAGGATCATTTGCTCGAGAGCAGACTCAACCAGCACCCTTCCCCCCACCTCCCGCACCAGCCACTCCTCTCTCCCTGTGGCTGGCTAGAAATTTGACAGCAACAAATAGCAAATTTCCTGAGCGTGTTGTAAGCTCCTTGTAAACTACAGTTTGAAAATGTATTTTACGTTGAGGTTTTTTTCCCTTCGTTCCCGGTCTGAGTAAATATATAACATTTGCTTCCCTTGGCTGTGCTGAAACCAGAGCCAGGCAGAATCTGACATGCCATACATCATTCCTCCTCCCCTCAGTCCTTTCACAATCCCTCATGTGTGAGCTCCAATATCTTGATGTTTAATGGGAATCCTGATGCAAGTAAGTGTAACAGAGCAACACGGCTCTCAGTAGCTGCAGGAAAAGTCTAGTTCCTATGCTGACTAGTGATGGATGATCATCCAAATTTAGAACCCAATGTTATTCAATCCAGGGCAATTTATCTGAGGGGGAGGGGGGCATGGTCGACTGATTAATACTCTAACCCCATTTTCAATATTCCTATCATGTTAAAGAAAATGCAAAGCAAAATGCAATAACGCCTTATCACATCATATCACATCATCATAATCCTAGAATCATAGATTCTACAGTGCAGAAGGAGGCCATTCGGCACATTGCGTCTTCACCAATCACAGTCCCACTCAGGCCCTATTCTCATATTTACTCTGCTAATCCCCCAACACTAGGGTCAATTTAGCATGCCCAATCAACCTAAGCTAACATCTCACAATGCTTCAGATATAATTAATTACTTGTTGGCAAATGCAACCATTTCAAACAGAATTTTTTCTTAATGATGTGGACATTACCAGCACAGGTGGCTTTCAGTGCCCATGCCATGTTGCCCTAAGAGGATGGCACAGTGGTTACGCTGCTATCTCATATCCTTCTCTTCGAACCATCCCATGACGTTGTTAAAACCTGGGTTCAATTCCAGCCTCGTGTGGAGTTTATACATTCTTCCCTTATCTGCGTGTCTTCCTACATCCCAACAAGATGTCAATAGAATCCATTTCACATTTATCAAACATCCATTGAGTTTCAATACCTCTCCTGCCCCGAATGAAACAAAGAGGTGGATTCCTGCAAGTCCCGTTGTCCACTCGTAAATGATGGGATGTGAGAATTCTATAAATTGAATCAGGCATAAACTGCAAACATGCCAAAAGTGACATGGTATGTGCAACCATCTTCACAACTTTAGTATTCACTTTTAAAAACACAGCTTTAATATCTGTAATGTCTTTCTCCGCAGTTATTTCTACCAATATCTGGGACGTCTGCTATTTGTAACATTTATAAATGACTTGGAAGAAAGCATAGCTGGACCGATTAGCAAGTTTGCGGATGATGATACTAAGATTGGTGCAGTTGCTGATAGTGATGAAGATTGACAGAGAATACAGCAGAATACAGATATGCTGGAAAATTGAGCAGAGAAATGTCAGATGGAATTTAATCCAGACAAAATACAGGGTGATGCATTTTGGTGGATCTAATTCAACTAGAAGCTATGAAATAAATGGCAGAACCTTCATGAGCAAAGACACACACACAGATCTGGGAGTAGAGGACCTTAAAAGCGGCAGCACAGATGAAAAAGGTGGTGAAGAAAGCATGTGACATGCTTGCCTTCATTGGCTGGGGCATCGAGTATAAAAGTTGGCAAATTATGGTATAGCTGTATAAAACATATGTAAGGCCACATTTAGAATACTGTGTCCAAACCTGGACATCGCACTACCAGAAAGAAATGAGGAATTAGGAGGGAGTACAGAAAAGATTTACAGGATATTGTCTGATATGGAGAGTATTAACTATGAGGAGAGGTTGAATAAGTAGGAATGTTCTCCCTGGAAAGACGGAGGTTGAGGGGTGACCTGATAGAAGTTTATAAAGTTATGAGGGGCATGAATAAGGTGAAAAGTTAGAAGCTTTTTGCCAGGGCAGAAAGGACAATTAAAAGGGAGCACAATAGAGGGATACAGGTGGTTGGTGTAGATAGGATAACTTGTTCAGCGCAGGCTTGGTGGGCTAAAGGGCCTGTTCCTGTGCTGTACTGTTCTTTCTTCTTTGCTCTTTATTGGCTTTTTTTATAAATTCCTGGAGCATTTTTAAAATCCTGGAGCAGCTGTGTTGGGAGTTAATGTCACATCTTTGATGGCACCACAGTTAGCATTGCTGCCGTATAGCACCAGGAACCCAGGTTCAATTCTGGCCTTGGGTCGCAGTCTGTGTGGAGTCTGTATGTTCTCCCTGTGCTGGCATAGGTTTCCTCCCACAGTCTAAAGATGTGTAGATTAGATGGATTGACCATGATAAATTGCCCTTTAGTGTCAGGGGGATTAGCGAGGGTAAATGCAAGGGGTTAGTTAAGGGGATAGAGTCTGGGGTGGGATTGTTATCGATGCAGGCTCAATGGGCTAAATGGCCCTTTTCTCAATTGTAGAGATTCTATGATTTTAAGTAGTTGTTAATTGAAATAAACAACAGGCCGGGGTTGTCAGACCTCGCCCATGGCTGGGATTCTCCAGTCCCGCTGCAGTGAACGGAAGAACCAATTTCTCCATTCTCACTGGCAGTGGCAGCGGAATATATGAGACTGGAGAATCCTGGCCAATGTTCGTCGTGTTGGCTGAACAGTCATTGAGAAGAGTTCTGTGGGAAGAAAACATAATTGATCTAACTGCTCTTTGAATTCTGCTACAAGATTGTTACAACCCACCAAGAACAACATCTTACAATTACATAATGCCTTATATGTAGTCAGAGGTTCAAAGTGGCAATACCAGGCAATTTTTATTCATACGTGGGACATGGGCCTCGCTGGCTGGTGAGCATTTAAGGAAATATTTGCCATCAAGCTGCATGATGAACTTTTAGCATTGATGTCCAAAGACTTCGTCAAAATGGTAGATTTTTTTTATTCATTCATGGTACATGGGCATTGCTGGCTGGCCAGCATTTATTGCCCATCCTTCATTGCTCTTGAGAAGGCAAGTTGCCTTCTTGAATCACTGCATGTTCTGTGGGTTGCCCAAACTTTTGTTGTTAGTCAGAGAATTCCAGGATTTTGACCCAGCGACTGTGAAGAAACAGTGATATATTTCCAAGTCAGAATGGCAAGTGGCTTAGAGAGGAATTGAAGGTGGCGATGTTCCCACTTATCTGCTGCCCTTGTCCTTCTAGATGGAAGTGGCCGTGGGTTTGGAAGGTACTTCTAAGGATCTTTGGTGAATTGCTGCAGTGCATCTTGTGGATGGTGCACACTACTGCTACTGAGCATCAGTGGTGGAGCGATTGAATGTTTGTGGATGTGGTGCCAATCAAGCGGGGCTGCTTTGTCCTAGATGGTGTCAAGCTACTTGAATGTTATTGCTGCTGCACCCACCCAGGCAAGTGGGGAGTATTCCATCACACTCCTACTTGTGCGTTGTATACAGTGAATAGGGCTTTGGGGAGTCAGGGGGTGAGTTACTTGTTGCAGTATTCCTAGCCTCTAACTAGCCCTTGTAGACACTGCACTTATATGGCAAGTACTGTTGAGTTTCTGGTATCCCCCAAGGATGTTGACAATGGAGGGAGGGACGGGGTGGGGTTCAGTGATGATAACACCATTGAGTGTCAAGGGCAGTGGTTAGAGTGTCTGTTGTTAGTGTTTTAAGGAGGAAGAAAGAGCAAGAGAAGTGATCTAGAGGTTCAGGAAGAGAAACCCACAACTTAGATGAAGGCAAGGCCCATAAAACCGAGGATGCAGAAGAAGGAGGATCAGGAGGAATACAGATATTTCTGAGGGTGCAGAAGGAGATAACAGAGATAGGGAGGGGTGAGGCCACTGCAGAATTGGAAAACAAGGATGGGACTTTGAAAATGGAGGGGCTGTTATATCAGGCACCAGTGTAGAGACGGGAGATCTTTAATTTTCCTCCAAAATGGAGGTTATGGGTTGGTACAGTGATTGGCTCTGCTGGCTCACAGTGCCAGGAATCCGGGTTTGATTCCCAGCTTGGGTGACTGTCTGTGTGAACTTGCATATTCTCTCCTGTGTGTGTTTCCTCCGGGTGCTCCAGTTTTCTCCCAAAGTCCAAAAATGTACAGGTAAGGTTGATTGGCTCTGCTAAATTGCCATTTGGTGTCAGGAGGACTAGCCAGGGTAAATATGTAGGTTATGAGAATAGGGCCTGGTGGGATTGTGGTCAGTGCAGACTCATAGATGAATCACAGAAACGTTACAGTGCAGAGGAGGCCATTTGGCCCATCAAGTCTGCACTGACCACAATCCCTCCCCATAACCCCACATATTTGCCCTGCTAATCCTTCTAACCTATGCATCCCAGAACACAAACGGCAATTTAGCATGGCCAGTCAACATAACCCGCACATCTTTGGACTGTGGGAGGACACAGGAGCACCCGGAGGAATCCCACACAGACATGGTGAGAACATGCAGACTCCACACAGATAGTGACCCAAGACAGGGATTAAATCTGGGGCAGTGAGGCAGCAGTACTAACCACTGTGCCACCGTGCTGCCCCGACGTGATGGGCGGAACGTCCTCTTTCTGTGTTGAGGAATTTTATTCTATTCTATGCTATGGTTATGATTCTCGGCACGACTTGGAGGGTGGGGTGATGTTGGGGGGCACAATTGCTATGACGGGAAAATTCCACCGGCGGGAGGGGCCGCCCCTCACCTCCTCACTTTTGATCTCTCCGCCAAAGCGAATAATCCCTCAGCATCAGCCCTTCGAATCTTTTCAACAACCCCGGCCGGTTCGCCCTTTGTTTTCGACTCTTAATTTGAGGGAAGTCCACATATCTGCCTGCAGCACATTGGAATTTAATAAGGATATAATATCTTTACTTGTAACGATAGCTCTATAGACTGCTCCATCAGGACAAGTTTGTTTGCCTGCTTTCCCAATAACATCTCTGATTCTTTCATGGGGGCACTTATATTTCTGCAGAGAAAGGCCGGGGGGAATTGAAAATGGAGAGTTATAGATTGGAAGTAAGCTAATGGCTAATAATCCAGAAATGGCCCATTACGTCCTCCTCTCCACACACTAAACTGACACTCTAATGTGGTACTGTGGGAGTACTGCATTCAC
The DNA here is from genome assembly GCA_024679065.1 of Sphyrna mokarran. Lineage (NCBI taxonomy): Eukaryota > Metazoa > Chordata > Chondrichthyes > Carcharhiniformes > Carcharhinidae > Sphyrna > Sphyrna mokarran. Next base: position 11,962,400 of record JAGIQG010000009.1, read on the forward strand.
AGCACCATCTGATTTCTCCAAACACACCGACGCTCTCTCAGTAAATCAGCAGAATAAAAAGTGGAGAGAAAGCTGGGAAAGTCACCTAGAAACAGAAGTGTGGAATGATCACAGCTGCTCTCTGTAGAATGAAGAGTGCCACTGGCGTTCTCATCTGCGTCTGCAGAATATATTTAATCAAACAAACAAAAAAAATGTCACCTCCACTTTGAAAAGTAGAATTGAATTTCACTGTGCAGAATGAGGCCATTTAGCCCGTCCTGAGCTGCAACAACGATACACTTAGTTCCCAAAAACCCTTCCCCCTATCCCTATTTGGCTGAGGTATTGGATTTTCTGTAAGAGCCATCTCTGCAATCCTGCCCTGCTCCTTTCAGTTTAAGATTATTTTTTATTAGTATCACGAGTAGGTTTACATTAACGCTGCAGTGAAAGTCCCCGAGTAGCGACACTCCGGCGCCTGTTCGGGTACACCAAGGGAGAATTTAGCACGGCCAATCCACCTAACCAACACATCTTTCGGACGGTGGGAGGAAACTGGAGAACACGGGGGAAGCCCATGCAGACACGGGGAGAATGTGCAGAATCCACACCGACCAGGAATCGAACGCAGGTGCCTGGCGCTGTGAGGCAGCAGCACTAACCATTAGTTCGCCGTACTGGCCCTAAATACAGATCTTTCCTTTTGCTACTCCTTAACCTTCAGCTTCACCGTTTAAACCCTTTGCTTTGACGCCAGGATAGTTGATGTGGGCAATTTTCACTGCGATTGACTTCATTCCTTTGCCGATCTCCTGTGGCCCCAGTGAGTAATCTGATCGTTTTGGCTTTTCCCTCCTCTCCCACAATCATTCCTTTATGCTCACATCAGTAATCCGTGCACAGCTTAAAGCGCAACGAAGGAAAAACCCTCCTGTGTCTTCACAGATGAGCAGACCGAGTTCAGGCAAGAAACCATCAGCAATTGGGGAAGTATGGTGGGGGCGGGGGAGGGGGGAGGTTATCACTGTCAGTCTGAGCCGATGACAAACCTATAGGCTCACAGACACACACACACAATACACACATACATTCATACACACTCTCACATTCATACACACTCTCACACACACAGTCACAGACACACTCTCTCTCACACACACACACTCACATACATACACACACTCACACTCATATACACACTTGCAGATACACAGACACACACACACACGCACACACAATAATACACATGCAGAAATATATACATTTTGTGAAGGGCATTGCCTTTAGATAGGTCCCGAGAGAAACAAACTATTTCCTCCTGTAATCCTTCACAATTATCACACAGTCTGGCTGGCAAAGTTAGCTGTGGCTGTGAATGTGAATGTGAAGTCAAACTGAAATGAACTTAATGTCAGTCCCAATAATTCATCCGCTTTGTTCCATGTGGATTGCACCTTGTGCAACGTATGGCTCCGGCCTCACTCTAGAGGCTGAATTCTGAGAGACCCCAGTGGGCATGATTTTTGGGGTGGGGGAATTAATAAAATGAGCCATAAAGTCTGTAAAGTTTATTTATTAATGTCATAGCTAGACTTATATTAACACTGCAATGAAGTTACTGTGAAAATCCCCTAGCTGCCACACTCCGGCACCTGTTCAGGTACCAGGAGGGAAAATTTAGCATGACCAATCTACCTAACCAGCACATCTTTCAAACTGTGGGAGGAAACTGGAGCACCGGGAGGAAACCCATGCAGACATGGGGAGAATGTGCAAAATCTATATGGACAATCAACCAAGCCTGGAATCAAACCCAGTCTCTGGATGTGGGACAGCAGTGCCAACCACTGTGTCACTGTGCCACCCATCCTACCACCTACTGCCCCCTCCCCTTCACTGCTCTCCCCATAATATAGAGAAGGGATGGTGGACAGCACTGAAATAGACAGCCCATCCGCCATATTTAAATGAATAATTCAGGGCTTGAAGACAATTGACGCTGCCCACACCATGAAACATTGGGCCTGTGCAGCAGGGCAGCAGAGAGAAGCCTGAAACTTAAACTGAAAAGGGCAGGGAGGAAGGTGTTGGCGGCTATCCTTTGACGATAGTGGAATGGCCTGACTCCCCCATCGCATCTTCATCACCCCTTCGACTGAACCCACCTGCCTCCTCATCTGCTTCCACCCTTAAAACCAGTCCCCCGCACCCGCCCCCCCCATCACTACCCATCTCCCTAATCTTGAAAGACTCAACTGCGGCCTGAGATCCTGGACTTACCTGCTCACAGAATCCGAGACCTGCATTCCTATCTTCACCAGCAACCTTGGCAGCTGCCCCTGGCTCTATCCTGGCACTGTCAGGATAGACGGAGCTGCTGACCCTCTCCATAGGACAGCACCTCCACACTGGTGTGGAGCCAAAGTCCCACATGGCCCCCATTAATGTTTCCAGCAGCGTATTCTGACTGTGGGGTGCGCCCCCTGCACTATTTCAGCCTATGTACTCTTTGCTGGCCCCATCTCCTCTTCAAGAATGTTCTTTCTCCCTTGGCATCACCAACATTCTTTCCCCACCCAGCATTGCACAGAGGCTGACTGCCTTCCATATGCAAATGAACAGCATGACTTGGGCATTCCCCCATTACCCTCATGTGTGTCAGTGCGGTCCAAGGTGCGGAATAATGCTCAGGAATGGGGGGAGGTGACCCAGGTTTTCTTCCAGAAGTGAGCATGGCAGCCTAATATTTATAGCACTGGATTAGCAACTGGGAGCACAAGGCAGAGGAATTGGTCCATTTTACTGTTGCCTTTCAAATTGCAGAAGTTGCAAGATGGCTGACAGAAATGCATACATGTTTCCGGAACTCTGCCGGCTGCTACATTGGGCTAAAATAATTACCCTTTGCCCAAAACCTGAAACCGGGAAAGCACATTTGTGTGAGTAAATATGGGGGATCTAATGCCTGTCCTGAGCTACCCGCTGAAGTAGTCAGACCTAGGACTTGCCTTTTAGGCCCAACCAAGTAAAGCTCACCTCAGGCGGAGCAGAATTGTTCCTCTGGAATTGTTCCAAATCAAAGGACCGATCGCCATCATTGCTACTTCTCCATTGTCACTGCTCCAGCAATGCACATTCCCCATCCCTACCATTCCCAATCCTCTTGGGGGTCCACACCTCTGATGTCTGAAACTGTAGCGGTTTTGATGCAATAATAACAACTTTTTATTAATCATTTTGTGGGACACGGATGTCACTGGATAATCGGCATTTATTGCCCATCCGTAGTTGCCCAAGGGCAGTTGAGAGTCATCCACATTGCTGTGGCTCTGGATCACATGTAGGCCAAACCAGGTAAGGACAGCAGATTTCCTTCCCTAAAGGACATCAGTGAATCAGATGGGTCTTTCTGACATTAACAATGGTTTCATGGTCATCGGTAAGTTCTTAATTCTAGGTTTTTTTTAATTGAATTCAAATTCCACTATCTATCAAGGCTGGATTTGAACTCAGGTCCCCAAAGCATTAGCTGAGTTTCTGGATTAATACTTTAGAGATAATACGACCAGGCCGTCTCTTCCCCAGGTGAACCTGGGCAGAAAATCGTCTGAAAGACTGCACCTCTGAAAATCCAGCACTTTCCCAAGTTGTTCTGACAAGTTGCCACACATCATTAATAGGAGGACACATCTTCAGACGGGTTCAGAGACCACAATCACTCAATTTGTCAAGTCTTAATTCCTCTTGAGACAAGGTGCTTACAGAAGATAACAGACTAGAAATGCAGCAAAGAGGAGAAATCCATGAGTAAGTTCACCTGGGCCATTTGTACATCATTTTGCTATTAAAGCAGTCTTGGCAAAGTTTAGGAAAGGCTTGGTCCACTCCACCAAAGAAAAGAAGAAAGACTCACATTCGTATAGCCCCTTTCACAATCTTTTAAGACATCTCAAAGTACTTTACAGCCAATTAAGTACATTTGAAGTTAATCAATGTTGTAATGTAGGAAAACCAGCAGCCAATTTGTGCACAACAAGCTCCCACTAACATTAATGAGATTCTGATTAGATAACCTGTTTTGGTAACATACATAGAAACAGAAAATAGGAGCAGGGGGAGGCCATTCAGCCCTTTGACCTGCTCCCCCATTCATAATGATCATGACTGATCATCCAACTCAACAGCCTGATCCTGCTTCCCCCCCCCATCCCAAAATCCTTTGATCCCCTTTTCACCCCAAGTGCTTTATCTTCTTGAAAACATTCAAAGATTTGGCCTCAACCACTTTGTATGGTTTGACAGCCTGACTACTCTCTGTGTGAAGAAATTTCTCCTTATCTCAGTTTTCAAAGATTTACCCCTTATCCTCAGACTGTGACCCCTCATTTGGACACCCCAACATCAGCATCTACCCTGTCTAGTCCTGTTGGAATTTTATAGGTTTTTATAAGATTCCCCCCCACACCTTTTTCTCCTGAACTCTAGCGAATACAATTCTAATTGACACAATCTCTGTGTTGGCTGAGAATAAATATTTTATTTATTCATTCATGGAACATCATTGGCTGGCCAGCATTTATTACCCACCCCTAGTTGCCTGAGAGTTAATCGCATTGTTATAACACTGGAGTCACATGTAGGCCAGACATGGAAACAGATTACCTTCCATAAAGGACAAATTAGTGAAATAAATGGGTTTTTCCAATAATCAATGATGGTTTCAGGGTTATCAGTAGATTCTGAATTCCAGATAGTTTTTTATGGAATTCAAATTCCACCATCTGGGATTCGAACCCAGGTCCCCAGAACATTAGAGCTGAGTTTCTGCATTAATAGTCTAGCGATAATACCACTAGGCCATCGCCTTCCCATTAAACATTAATTTGTTAATAAATATGAAGACAAATATTAACCAAAATATCAGAGACAACTTCTCCACTCTTAATTGAAATGGTGTCTTGGGATGTTATAATTTCCACCAAGGCAGTACCTTAATTTAACATCACATATTAATGGTATATTAATTTTGTTCAATTGTATGCAGATGGTGCAATTGAGGTTTCATTTGTGCAGGAGAGAAGAGACATTTATTGGTGAGGATGGATTAGGAGATTTATGCTTGTAATGTTAAACAATAACTAAATGAATAACTAACTGAAGGAGCATAATATCAAGGGTAAGACTCTTAGCAGGTAGAGGATCTACACTGGGATCCGGGTCCACCGGACTCTTAAATTGGCCTCGCAGGTGGAGGATGTAGTCAAGAAGGCGTATGGTGTTCTAGCCTTCATTAATTGAGCGATTGAGTTTAGGAGTCGGGAGATAACGCTGCAGCTTTATAAGACCTTAGTCAGACCCCACTTGGAGTTATGTGCGCAGTTCTGGTTACCTCATTACAAGAAAGATGTGGAAGCTGTTGAAAGGGTGCAGAGGAGATTTACGAGGATGTTGCCTGGATTGGGTGGCATGCCTTATGAGGATAGGTTGAGGGAGCTGGGTCTTTTCTTCCTAGAGAGACGAAGGATGAGAGGTGACCTGATAGAGGTTTGTAAAATGTTGAGAGGTATAGATCAGGTGGATTCTCAGAGGCTATTTCCCAGGGCTGAAATGCTCACTACAAGAGGACACAGGTTTAAGGTGCTGTAGAATGGATACAAAGGAGATGTCAGGGGTAAGTTTTTCACTCAGACGGTGGTGGGTGAGTGGAATCGGCTGCCATCAGTGGTGGTGGAGATGAACTCGTTGGGGTCTTTTAAGAGACTTCTAGATGAGTACATGGGATTCAGTGGGACTGAAGGTTATAGGTAGGCCTAGTAGGTAGGGATATGATTAGCACAACTTGTGGGCCAAAGGGCCTGTTTGTGCTGTAGTTTTCTATGTTCTATGTTCTAAATGCCCCAGACATTCTATCTTTCACTTTCTTCCATCAGGAAAAAGATACAAAAGTCTGAGATCATGTATCAACCAAATCCAAGAACAACGTCTTCCCTGTTACCATCAGATTTTTGAATGGGGACCCAGCTTGCACTTGGTTGATCTTTCTCTACACCCTAGCTATTACTGTAACACTACATTCTGCACTCTCTCTTTTCTTTCTCTATGAATAGTATGCTTTGTTGTAAAGCGCTCAAGAAACAATACTTTTCACCATATATTAATAAATCACTGTGACAATAATAAATCAAACTAAATCAAACCAAATCAAATGCAAGCTAAGTAAAGATTGGATAAGGCAATATTCTTCATTAATTGGCTTTCTGGAGAGTATTATCTCTTTTTTTCACTCATTGGGTACGGGCATGGCTGGCCATTGCCCAGTCTACATTGGTCTTGTGAAGGTGGCGGTGAGTGCCCTTCTTGAACCACTACAGTTTATGTGGCATATGTATACCTACTGCACTGTTAGGGAGGGAGGTCAGTAAGAGGTCTGACAACATCAATTTTAAATCCAACCCATTTATTTGATAGTAAACTTGCAAGCTTTTGGCCTTTGTAGCCTTCGTCAGGCAATATATGACGAAGGCTACAAAGGCTGAAAAAAGCTTGCGAGTTTACTATGAAATAAATCAGTTGGATTTAAAATTGGTGTTGTCAGACCTCTTACTGAGTTTATCCCAGTCCAACGCCAGAATCTCTACATCAGGGGGGGAGTTCCAACAGGGAAAGAATGATAATATAGTTCCCGATCAGGAATGATATGTGGCTCCAGGTGACGGTGCTCTCATATCTGAAAGACAGCACCTCTGGCAGTGCAGCATTCCCTCAGAAACTCAGCCTAGATTGTGTATGAAGTTTCTGGTGTAGAATTTGAAGTGGTGTTCCTAAGATGGAGTTTGGCATGAAATCAGAGAGGCTGAGTAGTCTGGATCCGTATTTCTTGGAGTTTAGGAGAGTAAGGGGTGACGTTATTCAAATATATAAATTCTTGAGGGGGCTTGTCAGGGTATATGATGAGATGTTTTCACTAGTGAAAGAGCCTTGAATAAGGGGACGTCGTGACAAGATAAAGGGCTGGTCATTTAAGACTGAGGTGAGAAGAAATTTCTTCTCATAGAGGGTCGTGAATCTTTGGAATTCTTTGCCACAATGAGTGGTGGAGGCTGAATTATTAGAAGTATTCAAAGTGGAGATGGATAAATATTTGATAGATTGAGGAATAAAGGGCTGTGGGGAAATAGCACAGAAAAGGAGCTGACACTGGCATTAATCGACCATGCTCATATTGAATGGTGGGGCAGGCTAGAAGAACCTGGTGGCCTACTCCTGCTCCTATTTCTTGTGTTCTTGGGTTCTATCAGTTGAGTTAATATTGTCGCTTTATAAAACATGGGAAGGAGATTAAAAGATACTGACTGCAGTCGAGTGGATTAAACTCTTCAGCAAACTTGCATAGTCAAATGACAATGATCTCAATTCTGGAATGAAATGACTAAGAGAGGATTTGGCAAGCTGAAGGGAATGGTTTGATTGATGATAAAAGAATTCTGCTGGTGTTTCTGAGAGGGATTAATGTCCCCTTCGCAGTGTACTGCCTCCTGCTTATCTTAATTAGGAATTGTCTTGGACTGAAATCCAGCCAGATTTCCCTCTAAACACCAAACAACACGTCAGGGGGTAAAACCAAGCACATCCATATCTTTCCTGGAAGAAGATATCCAGACCCAGCATCTGATTTTCAGAGTAATTACTCACAAACTGGATTAAATTTGACCTTTTAACCCAAAGGCTTTATTCCAGAGGAAGTGGAGCCAGTGGTCCCAAACTTTCTAGAGCTGGTGAGGTCAAGAGAAAATCATAAGACCATAAGATATAGAAGTAGAATTAGGCCATTCAGCCCGTCAAATCTGGTACACCATTCAATCGTGGCTAATATGATTCTCATGTCCATTCTCCTGCCTTCTCCCCGTAACCCCTCATTGATCAAGGATCTATCTATCTCTGTCTTAAACACTTTCAGTGACTTGGCCTCCATAGCCCTCTGTGGCAATGAGTTCCACCAATTCACCACCATCTGGTTGAAGAAATTCCTCCTCATTTTAGTTTTAGAGGAGCGTTCCTTCACTCTGAGATTTTGCCCTTGTGTTCTAGTCTCTCCTGAAGGGCCGAAGAGCCTGTTTCCATGCTGTAAACCTCTTTGGCTCTGTGACTCTTCCACGGGTGGAAACATCCTCTATCTAGTCCTCTAAGTATTCTGTAAGTTTCAATTAGATCTGTCCTTATCATTCTCTGAAATCCCATCAAGTATAAGCCTATTTTCATTGGATCTTGAGTGGGATGGGGTGGGGCGGGAGTGGGAGGGGTGGGGCGGGAGTGGGAGGGGTGGGTGCGGGGGGGAGCAGAGATGGTTGGTTATGTCGAGGAGGCATGACAATGAGAGGTCATGCCCCCCGTGATGGGAACTTGCATTCTATCCATCTCCTCCTTGGTTCAAAGAAACTTACCTCTCCAGGAAGAGGTTCCATGGCTGGAGGTTTACGGGGCAAGCAAATGCCCCAAGATGTGCGACAGCATGGGTAGTTATTACTGGCTGGGATGAGCAATAGCTATTTGGGCCTCTTGAATCATAATGTCCCACTTATGAGGGTTGCCCCAAACACAGCAACAACTTCATTCTCAGCTTCTGGCAGGGAGAAGTTGGAGATTCCTCACGTTTGGAGCAGCAACACGCCTCAAGAATATTTGGCAAAGCTATTAAAGATTAGAAAAGCAAGGTTGACCAAGATCAGCTGTGATCCAATTAAATACCGGAACATGCCTATAGAACCATAGAATCCCTACATGTGAGGTATGGCATTTTGGAATGTCTAATATAGATAGCAAATATACAGTGAATGGCAGAACCTTTAAGAATATTGATAGGTAAAGGGATCCCATTGCTGGGGGAAGTAGTGGAAGCAGATATGGTAGTGACTTTTAAGGGGTGTCTCAACAATTACATGAATAGGATGGGAATAGGGGGATATGGTCCCCGGAAGGGTAGGGGGGTTTTAATTAAGTCGGACAGCATGGTCAATGCAGGCTTGGAAGGCTGAAGGGTCTGTTCCTGTGCTGTAATTTCTTTTCTTTTACAGTGCAGGAGGAGGCCAATGGGTTCATCGAGTCTGCACTGACCACAATCCCACACAAGTTCTATCCCACACATTTATCCCAGGCTAGTCCCTTAACACTAAGGGGCAATTTAACATGGCCAATCCACCTAACCTGCACATCTTTGGACTGAGAGAGGAAACCGGAGCAGCTGGAGGAAACCCTCGCAGACACGAGGAGAATGTGCAAACTCCACGCAGACGGTGACCCAATTCGGGAATCAAACCTGGGTCCTGGAGCTGTGAGGCAGCAATACTAACCACTGTGCCACTGTGCCACCCAAGTGGTGTTGAATGGCCTTTTCTGCTTCTATGTAACCAAATCTTAGAATTTAGATAATTTCCAGAGATTCCTTTGTCAAGTGATATACCAAGTGACTTTCATTCATAATGTAGAAAATTTGATCATTTTTTGACCAATATACATTACGAGTGGCACAGTGGTTAACACTGCTGCCTCACAATACCAGGGACCTGGGTTCAATTCCCAGCTTGGGTCAGTGTCTGTGCAGAGTCTGCGCATTCTCCCCGTGTCTGTGTGGGTTTCTTCTGGGTGCTGTAGTTTCTTCCCACAGTCCGAAAGAGTGCTGGTTAGATACATTGACCAAGCTAAATTCCCTTTCAATGTACACGAACAGGTGCTGGAGCGTGGTGAGTCAGAGATTTTCACAGAAACTTCATTGCATTGTTAATGTAAGCCTACTTGTGGCGCTAATAAATCAACTTTAAACTTAAACTTAGCTTTCAAAGGCAGGTGACATGGGCTGTTAATTTGGAATGCGTTCTATTTCCTATTAGATACCTGCATGGTTCTCCCCTTATAGTTATAGACGTCACATTGGGCCAAGCTAAAAACATAATCTTCTGCAGTGAGTACCAGCATGGATGAGATATTAAACTGAGGCCCTGAGGGCCTGTCAGTTGGACAAAAATGATAATATTCTGAGAAGGAAGATTCTGAGAAGGAAGACATCCCCATCAGGGGTGGGATACCGTTCAGCACGTCTTAATGAAATCCTCATAATATTAAGTATGTTAACTCTATGTATTTATCAACTGCAAGGACCATGTAGATAAATACAATAACCTAGAAGCTGTCTCCATGCTTGCTTGTACACACAGCTTTATCCAACACACGATTGACCTCCAGATGTAGGTCAAATGTTCTCTTATATCACTATGTGGATGATACAGGTTCCATATTAACCCTATATGTGCCAGACTCTTATACTAATGTCAACAAAATGAAGAAGCTTGTCATCGACCTCAGGAAGCATAGAGGAGAACATACCCCTGTCTACATCAACAGGGACAGAGTAGCAATAGTCGAAAGCTTCAAACTTTAGATGTTCAGATCACCTGTCCTGATCTTCCTATGTTGGCACTATAGTCACTAAGGACACTAACGCCTCTACTTTCTCAGAAGATTAAGGAAATTTGGCATGTTAGCTACCACTCTCACCAGCTTTTACAGGTGCACCATAGAAAACATTTTTTCTGATTGTATCACAGCTTGGAATGGCTCCTGCTCTGCCCAAGGAACTACAAAAGGTCATGAACGTCACTCAATCCATCATGCAAGCCAACCTCCCACCCATTGATTTTGTCCACGCTTCCCGCTGCCTCGGCAAAGCAGCCAGCATATTTAAGGACCCCACACACCCTGGAATTCTCTCTTCTACCCTTTTCCGTTGGGAAAAAGATACAAAAATTTTGAGATCATGATTCAGGAACAGCTTCTTCCCTGCTCCTGTCAGACTTTTAAATGGACCTCTTTACAATGGATCTTTCTCTACACCCTAGCTATGACTGTAACACAACATGCTGCACTCTCTCGTTTCCTTCTCTACGAACAGTATGTTTTGCCTGCATAGCGCGCAAGAAACAATGCTTTCACTGTATATTAATACAGGCTCCAGTGTTCAATTTAATGTTTGTGAGATGCCATTAACCAAAATGCCTACATTCCAATATGAAAATCCAGGATCTTTGAACTGACTAAAGAGTTTGATGTATGTTTCTATATCAGGGTCTTGAATTTGATGATCAGCCATGATCATAATGAATGGCAGAGCAGTTTCGAAGGACCGAATGTCCTTCACCTGCCTCTATTTTTTTTAATGTATGGTTATGTCTCTTCCTGGTGTGCAGTCTCGACATCATGAATCATCTTCTGTGCGTTTAGATGCTTTGGCCTTGTGCACCTTGTTTGAAGTCGATTGAGAGCATTGGGCTGAAATTGCAGAACACTGATCCTACCTTAGGGGTGCCTGTTCGGGTAAATTTAGCATGACCAATGCCCCTAACCAGTACATCTTTCAGTCTGTGGGAGTAAATTGGAGCACCCAGAGGAAACCCGCACAGACACGAGGGAAACACGCAAACTCCACATAGACAGTGACCCAAGCCAGAAATCAAACTGGGTCCTTGCCGCTTTGAGACAGCAGTGTTAACCACTGTGCCATCATGCAAGTCTTTCTGTTTTTTTAACATTACAAACATAGAACTGCAAGCATGAGGTGTGCCACAGAGCAAGAGTTCACTCACACCCTCCAATGTCTCTGCTTACAGCTTTGAGAGAATTCAGCACAATAATTCACTGCTAAACACAACAGCTCACCCACTGAAATAACCACTCCACCACACGAGAAATTCTGTGTAATTGCACCTCCCTACTGTTTGGCTAATTGGACGTGAATTTAGATGTGGAATCAAAGAAAGGGACAAGATAATAGCCTATCAGCTGAAGCTCAATTGAACTTGAAGCAGCTTTTGCCTGTCACAGATTAAATTGCCCTGTGTCGCACCAACCGAAATGCACATTTCAACCACTTGCTGGTTTAAAACATTGCGACAAATTGTCAGTGAATTTGGGACACAAGAACATCCTGTAATTGAATTTTCTTTGAGCGTTTCTCATTGCTTCCTCTGTCCAGAGAGACAGAGGCCTGCTGACTAGATGTTCTGCCTCTGTACAGCAGACTAGAACACTTTGACACGATTTGATTTCAGGCACAGCATCTCAGGAAAGATATGTTGACCTTGGACAGGGTTTATCAGAATAACACTGGGGCTAACAAGGATTTCGTAAGAACAATAGATTGCAGCGACTAGCCCTGTATTCTTCCTGGTGTATGAGATCAAGGAATTATTTATCATAAAATCCCTACAGTGCAGAAGGAATCCATTCAGCCCATCGAGCCTGCACTGACAATAACCCCACCCAGACCCTATCCCCATAATACCATGTATTTACTTTGCTCATCCCCCTGACATGAAGGGTCAATTTCCCAATCCACCAAACCCTACCCTATATCTTTGGAGTGTGGGAGGAAAGTGGAGCACCCACTTTCACTAGAGAAAACCCACACAAACAGGGAGAGAACGTACAGCCTCTGCACACAGACAGTGACCTGAGGCCGGATTCGAACTCGGGTCCCTGGCACTGTGAAGCGGCAGTTCTAACCACTATGCCATCGGACTGCCCTTATTTGACTGTGTTGTTTTGAGATGTTTAAAGAACTTGATGGTTTTTCTCTCACCTCTCCGTGGGGGAGTCCAGAGCAAGAGGGAATAGCCTCAAAAGTGGACCAGTCAGGGGTGACACCATAATACAGATCTTCACAGAAAGGAAATCCGAAACTTTCTCCAGAAAACTGGTGAAGTTGGGCATCAGTTGACTGATTTTTGTCCAACTAAGGTCTTAAGAACTAAGGCAGGAAAATGGAGACAAGACACAGGAGTTCCGAATTTGTCATTGCTTCTCTTCAAAGAACTCCAGTAAATTAGTCAAACACAAATTCCCTTTCACAAAACCATGTTGATTCTGCCTGATTACCTTCTTAATAAGAGATTCCTGCAGCTTTCCATATGACGGATATTAAGCTAACTGACTTGTAAGTTCCTGCTTCCTGCCTTTCTCATAAGAATATAAGAACTAGGAGCAGGAATGGCCCCTCAAGCCTGCTTCACGTATTCAATAAGATCATAGCTAATCCTTCTATTCCCCTTTCTGGAATAGAATTACATTCACTATTTTACAAACTGATCAAACCTTTCCCAGAATCCAGGGAATCTTCGAATGTTTAAGCCAATGCATTTACTATCTCAGCAGCCCAGGAGGCAGGATATCAGGATCCAAGGACTTACAGTCTTAAATTCCAATAGTTTTCTCAATACCCTTACCCTGGCAACTATACTTGTTTTAGCTTTCCTCTCTTCCTTTCACCCCCATGTATTTCTGGAGTATTATTTGTGTTTTTTACAGTGAAGACAGATGCAAAATGTCTAAAGTTTATTTATTAGTGTCACAAGTATTAGTGACACAACACTGCAATGAAGTTACTGTGAAAATCCCCTAATCACCATATTCCTGTTCGGGTACACTGAGGGAGCATTTAGCATGGCCAATGCACTTAACCAGCACTTCTTTCAGTCTGTGGGAGGAAACCGGAGTACCCAGAGGAAACCCACACAGACACAGAGGGAAGAACGCGCAAATTCCACACAGACAGTGATCCAAGCTGGGAATCAAACTCAGGTCCTGGCACTGTGAGGTAGCAATGCTAATCACAGTGCCACCATGCCATCTTCACCCTCACTCACTCTCACTTCTCACTCACCCTTAGCATAACTCACATAATGTGACTGTACACCTTGCGACTGGGAGGGAGTTGTGACTCACTCTAATTATTACCTTTATTTATTTCTTAGATTCTAATCTGATCAATTTACTGTGTTGACATTGCCTCTTTCAGTCGGCAAGTGGTTTACTTTCTTTGTGCCTCAACTTTTCAAAAAAAACTTTAAAATTGTGCCGTGTGCCACAGCTTACCTTTCCAAAAATCGCTCATCATATCGCCCAACCTCTTTTAGAGAGGTTGATGAGTGAGTCATGGAGTCACACAGAGAAAGAAGGGCTGTTTTTCCCACTGAATCTGCACCAACAATAACTACCACTAAGGGCATGCTTAAGTGAGTAAAAAATGGAAATACGGCCCTTCACATGAAAGGTTGAACAACTTCCTTCTGGAATGTTCTGCTCTAAGGAATTGTCCCAAAAAACAGTCTATGAACTCATCATCCAGACGATCTTTGTTAATATTGTCAGTACGGATATCGAGGCTCTCCTCAAGAAGAAGGAAGCACATGATATGCATAGGCAGCTGGGATCAAGTGATGTCCCTGAAGGATATAAAAAGTGTAAGAGTAGAATTAAAAGAGAAATCAGGAGAGCAAAAATGGAACATGAGTTTGTTTCAACAGATAAGGTAAAGGAGAATCCAAAGATCTTCTACATAAAGGCCAAAAGAGCAACCAGGAAGAGAGTGGGACTTCATAAGGATCAACAAGGTTATCTGGGTGTGTATCCACAAGAGATGAGTGAGATCCTAAATGAATATTTCTCATCAGTATTTACTATTGAGGAAAGCATGGATGTTAGGGAACTTGGGGAAATAAATAGTGATGTCTTGAGGAGAGTACATATTACAGAGAGAAGGAGGTGCTGGAAGTCTTAAAGCGCATCAAGATAGATAAATTCCTGGGACCTGATGAAATGTATTCCAGGACATTGTGGGAGGCTGAGGAAGAAATTGCAGGTCCCCTAGCCGAGATATTTGAATCATCGATAGTCACAAGTGAGGTGCCTGAAGATTGGAGAATGGCAAATGTTGTGCCTTTGTTTAAAAAGGGCTGCAGGGAAAAGTCTAGGGACTCCAGGCCAATGAGCCTCACATCTGTGGTGGGTAAGTTGTTGGAAGGTATTTTGAGAGACAGGATTTACAGGTATTTAGAGACACAAGGACTGATTAGGAACAGTCAGCATGACTTTGTGAATGGAAAATCATGCCTCAGAAATTTGATTGAGTTTTTTGAAGGGGTAATTAAGAAGGTAGATGAGGGTAGTACAGTTAATGTTGTCTACATGGATTTTAGCAAGGCCGTTGACAAGGTCCGGCACAATAGGTTATTGCATAAAGTTAAGTTTCATGGGATTTAGGGTGAGGTAGCTAAATGGATACAAATTTAGCTTGATGACAGAAGACAGAGAGAGGTTGTAGAGAGAGATTGTAGAGAGGTTTTTCAAACTGGAGACCTGTGACCAGTGATGTGCCTCAGGGATCGGTTCTGGTCCACTGTTACTTGTCATTTATATTAATGAGTTGGATGAGAATATAGGAGGCATTGTTAATAAGTTTGCAAGTGACACCAAAACAGTAGACAGTGAAGAATGTTATCTCGTACTGCAAAGGGATCTTGATCCATTGGGCAGGTGGACTGATGAATGGCAGATGGAGTTTAATTTAGACAAATGCAAGGTGATGTATTTTGGTAGATTGAACCAGGGCAGGACTTAGTCAGTTATGGTAGGGCACTGGGGAGAGTTACAGATCAAAGAGATCTAGGTGTACATGTTCATAGCTCCTTGAAAGTGGAGTCACGGGTGGACAGAGTGGTGAAGAAGGCAATCAGCATGCTTGGTTTCATTGGTCAGAACATTGAATACAGGAGTTGGGATGTCTTGTTGAAGTTCTACAAGACATTGGTAAGGCCACTCTTGGAATACTGTGTGGAGTATCTGGAACTACCTGCCAGAGGTAATAACTGTGTACAGTTCTGATCACCCTATTGCAGAAAAGATATTATTAAACTAGAAAGAGTGCAGAAAAGAGTTACAAGGATGTTACTGGGACTTGATGGTTTGAATTACAAGGAGAGCTTGGATAGACTGTGACATTTTTCTCTGGATTGTAAAAGGCTGAGGGGTAATCTAATAGAGGTCTATAAAATAATGAGGGGCATAGATCAATTAGTGGCATTGATCAACTATCTTTTCCCAAAGGTAAGAGAGTCTAAAACTAGAGGCATAGCTATATGGTGAGTGGGAGAGATACAAAAGTGTCAAGAAGTATTGTAGTAGATAGGGAGGATGTGTTAGAAATTCTCGAGGGTTTGAAGTTGGATAAGTCCCCTGGGCCGGACGGGATTTACCCTAGGATTCTCTGGGAGGCAAGAGAGGAGATTGCAGAGCCTCTGGCTCTGATCTTCAGGTCCTCGTTGGTTACGGGTGTGGTTCCGGAGGACTGGAGGATAGCGAATGTGGTCCCATTGTTTAAGAAGGGGAAGAGAGACCTTCCAGGGAATTATAGGCCAGTGAGTCTTACTTCTGTTGTGGGCAAGGTATTGGAGAGAATTATTAGGGATAGGATTTATAGTTATTTAGAGAGAAATGAATTGATTGGGGATAGTCAGCATGGTTTCGTGAAGGGTAGGTCATGCCTTACTAACCTCATTGAGTTTTTTGAGAAAGTGACCAGAGAGGTGGATGGGGGTAAGGCGGTTGATGTAGTATATATGGACTTTAGTAAGGCTTTTGATAAGGTGGCCCATGGAAGACTTCTACAGAAAATGCAGATGTGTGGAATAGAGGGTGATTTAGCAAATTGGATTAGAAATTGGCTGGCAGATAGAAGACAGAGGGTGGTGGTTGATGGGAGATATTCATCGTGGAGTTCGGTGACGAGTGGTGTGCCTCAGGGGTCTGTTTTGGGGCCCCTGCTGTTTGTAATTTTTATAAATGATCTGGATGAGGGTATTGAGGGATGGATCAGTAAATTTGCAGATGATACTAAAGTTGGTGGAGTGGTAGATAGTGAAGAGGGGTGTTTTAGTTTACAGAGTGACTTGGACAAGTTGCAGAGCTGGGCCGAGAGGTGGCAAATGGAGTTTAATGTGGAAAAGTGTGAGGTAATGCACTTTGGCAGGAACAATAAATGTGTAGAGTATAGGGCTAATGGTAGGGCTCTTAATAGTGTTGAGGAACAGAAGGATCTTGGTGTATGTGTCAATAGATCCCTGAAAGTAGGCAGTCAAGTGGATAAAGTTGTTAAGAAGGCATATGGAGTCTTAGCTTTTATTGGTAGGGGGATTGAATTTAGGAGCCGCAGCATCATGTTGCAACTGTACAAAACTCTAGTGCGGCCGCACTTGGAGTATTGTGTGCAGTTCTGGTCCCACATTATAAGAAAGATGTGGAGGCATTGGAGAGGGTACAGAGGAGGTTTACCAGGATGTTGCCTGGTATGGAGGGCAGGTCTTATGAAGAGAGGTTGAGGGATTTGAGGTTGTTTTCGTTAGAAAGGAGGCGGCTAAGAGGGGATCTTATTGAAACATATAAGATGATTAGAGGTTTAGATAGGGTGGACAGTGATAGCCTTTTTCCTAGGATGGAAAAAGCTAGCACGAGGGGACACAACTTTAAATTAAGGGGTATGAGTTATAGGACGGATATCAGAGGTAGGTTCTTTACTCAAAGAGTGATTAGGGAGTGGAATGCCCTGCCTGCAGCTGTTGTGGATGCGCCAAGTTTGGTGGCGTTTAAGAGGTTAGTTGATAAGTATATGGATGAGAAGGGAATGGTTTAGTTAGGAGGGGCATTGCTTTTTATTTTGGTCGGCACAACATCGAAGGCCGAAGGGCCTGTTCTGTGCTGTATTGTTCTATGTTCTATGTTCTATAAGCAATTTTTTCACACAGGGAGTAGCTGTAGTACTCTCAGCACTAACAGCTTGGAGTTAGTACCAAGTCCAAGCTGCCACAGTTAGTAACAGAAGAGGCTACAATTTGTCCTTTACAAAGCATTTACACAGTTACATGGGTAAGATGGATATGGAGGCATATGCCCAAATGCTGGCAATTGGAACTAGCTTAGGGATGTAAAAAAAGGTGGCATGGACAAGTTGGGCCAAAGGGCCTGTTTCCATGCTGTAAACCTCTATGACTCTGTGTAACTTCTCCAATCTATGTGAAGCTTAAAATTATTCATGATTCTTGCAACAGCTTTTTTACAAACCCTATTATTTCCTCTGTTTGCTCTTAACAGTGTAGCTACTGGTAGGGGCCCCTACGCTACTCCCACAAATGACTTTGTACCTTTGCTATTCCTTATCTCTAACCAAACTGATTCTACAGTTTGCTTTTTAAAGCTAAGGTTACTGAGGTTGCTCACTACTCCACTGATGTTATCTATAATTAACAGAGCAACTCTGTGACCTTTTCCAAGCTTTCTGGCTTTGGGAAATGTCATGTATCCTTGAATATTCAGGTCCCCAGCCTTTGTCATCTCGCAGTCACGTCCTTGCAGTGATGATCAGATCATGTATATTTATGTCAATCCATCAGTTTTGTAACAAATGTTATGTACATTCAGATACAAAGCATTTAGTTTGGTCTTTGTACTATTTTTGTAAACCCTGGCAATATTTGCTGTCGCTTCTCTGTTTATCATTAACTTTATTGTTTCCTTTCTCTATTGCAGGAATCTTTCACTTTATTCCACAACATCTCCCCTCATCTATTCTCTTCCACCTCCCATCACTCTTTAGTTTGATGCTCTCTCTATTACCCTACTGATACAGCACAGAGCCAGTTAGCTCAGTTGGCTGGATGGCTGGTTTGTGATGCAGAACGACGCCAAATCCAGTTTTCAAGTTTGCAGACAATGCCACTGTAGTGCATTGGATCTCAAACAATGACAAGACAGAGCACAGGGATGAGATAGAGAGTCTGGTGAATTGGTCAACGACAATAATCTCTACCTCAATGTCAACAAAATGGAGATTGTAATCGACTTCAGGAGGTGTAAAGGAGAACATGAACCTTCTGCATTAAAGGGGACAAAGTAGAAAGGGTCGAGATCTTCAAGTTTTTAAGTGTCCAGATCACCAACAATATATCCTGGTCCCTCCATGTCAACACTATTGTTAAGAAAGCCCACCAACGCCTCTACTTTCTCAGAAGACTAAGGAAATTTGGCATGTCAGCTACACCTCTCACCAACTTTACTGATGCATCATAAAAGCATTCTTTCTGGTTGTATCACAGCTTGGTATGGCTCCTGCTCTGCCCAAGACCTCAAGGAACTACTAAAGGTCATGAATGTAGCCCAATCGATCACAAAACCAGCCTCCCATCCATTGACTCTGTCTACACTTCCCGCTGCCTCAGCAAAACAGCCAACATAATTAAGGACCCCATGAACCCTGGACATTCTCTCTTTCACCTTCTTCCTTTGGGAAAAAGATACAAAAGTCACACACCAATCAACTCAAGAACAGCTTCTTCCTTGCTGCTGTCAGACTTTTGAATTGAGACCTTGTATTAAGTTAATCTTTCTCTACACCCGAACTATGACTGTAACACTACATTCTGCAAACTCTTGTTTTCTTCTTTATGAACAGTATGCTTTGTCATGTGTATAGCACATGAAAAATAATATTTTTCACTGTATGTTAATGCATGTGACAATAATAAATCAAATCAAATCAAATCAACAGTGTAAGTTCAATTCCTACACTGGCTGAGGTTATTCATGAAGATCCTATCTTCTCAAACTTGCCTCTGGTCTGAAGTGTGGTGATCCTAAGCCTATAGTCATCTGGGACTATGGCGACTTTACCTGATACAACTCACCAGGACACTGGTCTCAGCATGGTTTAGGTCAACGCCAACCCCCAGGTACAGGTGCCCCACGAATTGTAACCCCAGTCTTCCCGCACCAATCTGTGATCCAGGCATTCAACATCCTAACCTTAGTGTTAAAAGCTTTTCTCAAATCCCTTCTAGAATCAAAAAAATCCCTGTAGCACAGAAAAGGCCGTTTAGCCCATCGAGCCTGCACTGACTCTCTGATAGAGCATCTTACTCAACACCCCCGCCCTCCATTCCTGCAATCCCACACATTTACCCCTCTGATCCCCATAGGCTGCACATCTTTGGACACAAAGGGGCATCCCTAACCTGCATGTCATTTTACTATGGGAGGAAACTGGAGCACCCAGAGGAAATGCACGCAGACATGGGGAGATCACCAAACTCCGTCACCCAAGACTGGAATTGAAACCGGGTCCCTGCTGCTGTACTAACCATCACGCCATCCTGAAGTTTTTCATGGCTCAGGTAATAATCCAGAGATTATTAGATGTGGTTCTGCTTTTTAATTTAGCCCCAAATTGCTCACATCCCCATGGTGGACTTTATCTTTCTCCTATCAATGTCATTGCCACCCAAGTGGATCATAATTACTGGATTCTTCTCCAGCTATTGCAAGCTCCTCTCCAGCCCAGAGCAAATGTCACAAGCTTTAGCAGCAAGCGGGCAACATGGTGTCGATACTCTTACTATTGGCTACAGACAACACTGTCTATCCCCCTGATTATAACGTCCCTGACTACAGGGTGAGGAAGCAGACTTGGAAACTGCTTCTTCGCTCTGCCCATGAGATAGAAAGACAATACTACCACTGACAGAAACTGCCAAGAAAACAGCTCAAGATGAAATGACAGCAGACAGCATGCCAACGAGCTGCCTTTGGGCACAGCACAAATAAGTGACTGAGTGAATGAAAGAATGAATGAATGAATGAATGAACACTGGTTGTGTGAGTGAGACAGAGTTACAATTTCAAAAATATCAGTAACCTGAAGCATTAACACTGTTTCTCTCTCCACAGATATTTCCTGATCTGGAGCCATACAGCACAGAAACAGGCCCTTCAGCCCATTATGCCTATGTCAACCATTAAATACTAATCTATACTAATCCTATTTACCAGCACCTGTTCCATAGATTTAAGTGCTCATCCAGATGTTTTTCAAATGTTCTGAGAGTACGTGCTGCCACCACTCTCTCAGGTAGCACGTTGCATAATTCCACTATCCTCTGGGTGACAAAAGTTTTCCTCAAATACTTTCTAAAATCATAGAATCCCTGCTGAAGGAGGCCATTTAGCCCATCAGATCAGCACTGACTCTCTGACCAACTTATCCAGCCCCAATCCCCCACCCTATCTCTAAACACCACACACGTGCATCATTTATCCCTCTAACCGACTCATCTTGGGACATTAAGGAATATAACCAAACCACCTAACTCGCACATCTTTGGACTATGGGAGGAAAACGAAGCGTCTGGAAGAACCCATGGGGAGAACGTGCAAACTCCAGACAGACAGTGACCTAATGCAAGAATCAAGCCCTTGTCATTGAGTAACAGTACACCATGCCACCCTAAATCACTTACTCTTCACCTTAAATCTATGCCCTCTGGTCCTAGACACTTCTACCATGGGGAAAAGATTTCTAAAATCTACCCAGTCTATGCTTCTCATAATTTTGTATACCTCAATCACATCTCCTCCTCAGTCTTCTTTTTTTCCAGCGAAACAAACCCAGCCTATCCAGTCTCTCCTCAGAGCTAAAACTTTCCATTCTAGGCAATATCCTGGTGAAACTCCTCTCATCCTCTCTAGTGCAATCACATCCTTCCGATGACCAAAACTGCACACAATACTCCATCTGTGGCCTGACCAGCGTTTGATAAAGTTGTACCAAGATCTCTGTGCCTGGCTAAATGAAGGAAAGCATTCCCTATGCCTTCTTCACCAGCCAACTATGCTACCACCTTCATGGATCTAAGGACTTGTACACCAATGTCCCCCTGTTCCTCAATATTCCCTAGGGACCCAACATGCACTTGTATATCCTACCCTCATGACACTTCCCAAAATCATCACTACACTCTTACCAGGATTAAATTCCGATTATCCGACTTACCAGCTAATCAATTTCAGTCTGCAGTCTTAAGGCAATATTTCTTACTCTCAACAACACCACCACTTTTCATATCATCTTCAAACTTATTAATTATACATTCTACATTCTGATTCAAGTAATCCAAGTGCTCTGCCCAAGTCCTCAAGAAACTACAAAGGATCGTGAACAAAGCCCAATCAATCACGCAAACCAGCCTCCTATCCATTGACACTGTCTACACTTCCCGCTGCCTCGGAAAAGCAGCCACTATAATTAAGAACCCCACGCATCCCAAACATTCTCTCTTCCACCTTCTTCTGTCAGGAAAAAGATACAAAAGTACCAATTGACTCAAGAACAGCTTCTTCCCTGCTGCCATCAGACTTTTGAATGGACTTACCTCACACAAAGTTAATTTTTCTCTACAACTCAGTTCTAACATTACATTTTGCACTGTCTTATTTCCTTCTCTATGAATGGTATGCATTGTCTGCATAGTGTTCAACAAACAATATTTTTCACTGTTTACTGATATATGTGACAATAATAAATCAAGTCAAAATCAAATTAATATGTATTAAACAAACCCATCCCTGTGGTACATTGCTGGTCACAGCTTCCAATCGCAAAAGCAACCCTCCACCACTACCCTTTGCTTCTGATTAATGAGCCAATGTTGGATCCAATTTGGATCTAACCTGCTGAGTGTCTCCAGCATTTTCCATTTTGTTAGAAATTCAATGCTCAGGTTGTGTTTGCATTTTGACGCAGTTATCTGGCATAAGGTACAGTGACGACTGACCATCCTCCAATGTGATTTCAGCGCACCCTCAGAAGTGGTGGCAGGGTGGCATAGTGGATAGCACCTCTGCCTCACTGTGTTAGGGACCCAGGTTCAATTCCTGGCTTGGGTCACTGTGGAATCTGCACGTTTTCTCCATGTCTGCGTGGGTTTCCTCTGGGTGCTGTGGTTACCTCCCACAGTCCAAGAGATGTGCAAGTTAGGTGAATTAGCCATGCTAAATTTCCCCTCAGTGAGCCCAAATGTGGCAACTAGGGGATTTTCACAATGTGAATGTAAGCCTTATTTGTGACCAATAAATAAACTTTTACTTTTCCCTCTTTCACAGTACTGGTGTGAATGTTAGCAGTATCATTCCAGTTACACTCTCACTCAAACTGCAATTCAGCACTAGTTTTAGTAAATTCCAGGCAGTTTTTATAATGTGAATTCATTCCCTTGTTAGGAGCTGAGATGATGCTCCCCAAACCCTTTCAGTATCTCAAGCCCAGAACAATGATCAATCGGCATTAACTGCAGTGTAAATACTGGTGAGCTGAGATAACATAGCTTTCTTTGATATCTAAAGGCTGGTTATATTGGCTTGGTCAAGGGTAAAGCTTATACAAGGCTCAAAATCAGTTTGTTTTCTCTCTCTCTGGACATGGAGCTTGAAGAGTATCACATTCTGAGACACCACAGATCAATATATTTTTCTTTTCACAAAGAAAAGGGCCACACTGTTCAAAATAGTAGATGCTAAAATGTTTTCACTAGTGGGAGAATGGCAATAGCCAAGTGGTATTATTTCTAGAGTATTAATCCAGAAACTCAGCTAATGATCTGGGGACAAGTGTTTGAATCCTGCCACAGGCAACGGTGGAATTTAAATTTAACTGTTTTAAAAATCTTAAATTGAGAATTCACTGTGACCATGAAATCATTGTTGAATGTCAGAAAAACCCATCTCGTTCACTAATGCTCTTTAAGGAAGGAAATCTGCCATCCTTAATTGATCTGGCCTACATGTGACTCCAGAACCACAGCAATATGGTTGGCTTTCAACTGCCCTCGGGCAGCTAGGGATGGGCAATAAATGCTGGCCCAACCAGCAATGCCCATGTCCCATAAATGATGAAAGAATGGGACACAGCTACAAGATAAAGAAATAGACATTTAAAATTGAGTGTAGTAGAAATTTCTTCTCGCAGAGGGTGATGAATCTCTGGAATTTTCTGCCCCAGAGGGTAGTGGAGGCTGGATTGTTAGAAGTATCTAAAGTGGAGAAGGATAAATATTTGAGCACCCAGAGGAAACCCACACAGACACAGGGAGAATGTGCAGACTCCACACAGACAGTGACCTGAGGCTGGAATCGAACCTGGGACCCTGGCGCTGTGAGGCAGGGAAAGATGAGGCCGGGGAGGGAATCATCAGTTTTTGCATCCTGACACATGTCAGCCGGTTTCCTCTTGCTTTCGAGACGTGATCCCCTCATCGAGATCTGGATTACATTTCTGTTTGGAAAGTAGGTTTGGCTGCATTCAGTGAAAGGAAAGATTTCCCTGGAGTCTGCTTTAAACTATCAGGTTTTGTCCACACACCAAGCGCTGCAGTGGAAAAGGATTCACTGGAGCTGAATTTCTGCTTTGGTAAAGGCTCTGTCCAATCAGATAATCCTTTGCTGTAGAGAATGGCTGCATCGCAGAAAGGATGCATATGGGAGATCGGGTAAAAGAACCTGTGAAGCTTGCTGTGAGGAATCTGCATCGCTGTGTTGATATGGCTCAATCTTATGTGCTCTTGAACCTGAATCATTGGGTTGTGGGTTCAAATCCCCCTCCAGAGTAATGCAGGACCGAGGGAGTCCCTTCAATGCAACACATTAGTGAACCAGGAGGGTTTTTCTGACATTCGACAATGGTCTTATGGTCACAGATCTAAAAAAAATTCAGTTCAAATTTCATTGTTTTCTGTGGCAGGATTCGAAACCTTGTTAGCTGAGTTTCTGGATTAATAGTCCAGTGGTAATACCACTAGACCATTGCCATTCTCCCACTAGTGAAAACATCTCAGCATCTACTATTTTGAACAGCCCTGTTGTTTACGAATAGAAAAATATATTGATTTGTGGTGTGTCAGAATGCGATACTCTTCAAGCTCCACATCCAGAGAGAGAGAGAAGAATGAAGGGTTATGAGGAAATGGCACAGAAAAGGATTTGAAGCTGATATCGACCAGCCATAATCTTATTGAATGGCAGGACAGGCTTGAAGGGCTAAATGGCCTGCTCCTACTTTTGTTTCTTGCGTTCCAGTAACACTAACACAAATTTAATTTTAGCACACCTTGTGACAATGCTACAGATGCTGCAAACATTTGAAATATCCCATTAAAAGCTCTGTCATTCATCTTAGTAAACTTAAGTGTTGCATTGAAGGGACTCCCTCGGTCCTGCATTACCCTGGAGGGGGATTTGAACTCACAACCCGATGATTCAGGCTCAAGAGCACATAAGATTGAATCATGTCAACACAGCGATGCAGATTCCTCACAGCAAGCTTCACACACCTTTTACCTGATCTCCCATCTGCATCCTTTCTGCGATGCAGCCATTCTCTACAGCAAATTCTCTGTCCGATTATCTGATTGGACAGAGCCTTTACCAAAGCAGAAATTCAGCTCCAGTGAATCCTTTTCCACTGCAGTGCTTGGTGTGTGGACAAAACCTGATAGCTTAAAGCAGACTCCAGGGAAATCTTTCCTTTCACGGAATGCAGCCAAACCTACTTTCCAAACAGAAAGATAATCTGGATCTCAATGAGGGGCTCATGTCTCAAAAGCAAGAGGAAACCAGCTGACATGTGTCAGGATACAAAAACCAGTGTTTCCCTCCCCGGCCTCATCTTTTCCTGCCTCACAGCGCCAGGAATCCAGGTTCAATTCTGGCCTTAGCTCACCATCTGCGTGGAGTGTGCACATTCTCCCCGTGTCGGAATGGGGTTCCTCTGGATGCTCTGGTTTCAAAGATTTGAAAGCTGGGTTGATTGGCCATGTAAAATTACCCTTAGTGTCAGGGGGCCTAGCAGGGTAAATACATAGGGTTCTGAGGGTGGTAGGGCCTGGGTGGAATAGTGGTTGGTGTAGATTTGATGGGCCAAATGGTCTCCTTCTACATTGTAAGATTCTATGTTTCTTTATAAATCAGATATAACTGCACACGATGATGGCTAGCTTTACCTTGCTGGAAAATATTAACTTCCGTTCAAGAAAAAACTTGCTATTGTACCTGACTGCAGATTATTTGGGCCAATTTACGCTCAATTATTCAAACTGCTGACAGAAGCAGCAGAGAAACCAATATCTTCCTTTTATTTAGTGTAATGACTATGGGTTTCAATCTAGGCTCTTGTGACGCATCTAAACAGACAGTTTAATAACCACCCTCCGGGATTGAAATACGGCAGCTAAATTATAGCCCGTTGTTATCAGTCAGTACTCTCAAATGATAACCTTTCCAGATTGGAGACTCCTTTTCTGATGAGCTTTCGTTGTGTATCGTAGGCTGGTTGAAGTCAAGCGTTAGAAAGAGACTGAGCAGCACAGGCTGTATTGTTTTCTTCAGATTTGAGTATAAAACAGTGAGGGGTTGGCCGAACGCAATGTGACAGGCTGAAAAGATAACTGTATTTGGTGTGCGTCCATTTTCAGTCATCCTCTTGACCAATCCAAAGCTTTCATTCAAAGCACTGCACTGGGCGGCACGGTGGCACAATGGTTTGCACTGCTGCCTCAGAGCACCTGGGATCCGGGTTCGATCCCTGGCTGGGGTCACTAGCTGTATGGAGTTCGTGCATTCTCCACGTGTCTGTGCGTGTTTCCTCCGGGTGTTCTACTTTTCTCCCAGAATCCAAAAGATGTACTGGTTGGGCGCATTGGCCGTGCTAAATTCTCCCTCAGTGCACCTGAATAGACACCGGAGTGTGGCGACTGGGGGATTTTCACAGTAACTTCACTGGAGTGTTAATCTCAGCCTATTTGTGACACTAATACTTAAACGTGGAATCGATGATGGATAATCCTATCTAAAAGCCAGCCTTTCTGCAGAGAGACATGTCTCAAACGTTTACGCTAAAAGGATATTGTGGCACAGTGGTTAGCACTGCTGCCTCACAGCGCCAGTTCTGGCCTTTTGTCCCCTGTCCACTCCATCCTATCACCCAGCTGGCATATCTGATGGTTTGACCTCAACCACTTTCTGTGATAGCAAATTCCACAGACTAATCACTCTTTGGGTAAAGAAATTTCTCCTGATCTCTGTCCTAAACAATCTATTCTCTATCCTCAGACTGTGACTTTTGGTTTGGGACACCCCACCATTAGATACATTCTAAAACATGGTCAGTCTATTTTCATTGCTCCTTTGCAGGAGTGAGTCCCAGTCCAAATCACTGATTCAGGATCTGTCACTGGTATATTCCCCAGACTGATACTTAGGATCATAGACTAGAATCATAGAATCCTTACAGTACAGAAGGAAGCTATTCGGCCAATTGAGTGTGCACTGAAAATACACCACTTTATTCCTATAACCCAACATATTTATCCTGCTAAACCCCCTAAAAATAGGGTCAACTTAGCATGGCCAATCAATCTAACCCGCGCATCTTTAGACCGTGGGAGGAAACCGGAGCATCCAGAGGAAACCCACGCAGACATGGGGAAAATATGCACACTTCGCACAGTCACCCAAGACGGGAGTCGAACCCGGGTCCCTGGCGCTGTGAGACAGCAGTGCTAAACTGTGCCAGCGTGTCACCTCACACTTGCAGAATCCTTCAGCACACCTAGCTCTTGCTAAATAAGGATCCCACTCACAACCTGTATACTCCAGCACTGGATGAAAACATGCTCGGTAAGCTAAAACCTTGATATTTTTCCATCGTAGAGATGCAAAATCGACATCACCAGTTGAATGTGGAACCCTCATTAAATGGGTGGCACGGGTGGTACAATGGTTGGGCACTGCTACCTCACAATGCTAGGGACCCAGGTTCAATTCCGGTCTTGGATCATTATCTTTGTGGAATCTGCACGTTTTCCCCATGAGTTTCCTCCGGGTGCCCCGGTTTCCTCCCACAGTCTAAAGATGTGCGGGTTAAGTTGGTTGGCCATGATAAATTGATCCTAGTGTCAGGGGATTAGCAGGGTAAATATTTGGGATTATGGGAATAAGGTCTGGGTGGGATTATGGTCGGTGCAAACTCGATGGGCCAAATGGCTTTCTTCTGCTCTGTAGGTAATGCTGCACTTAAAATAAACCTTCCAAGTCTGGCTGGTTCAATAAATGACCTTTCAATAAATGCTTTGGGACAGCGTAGTGGGGCTCCTTTAATGTAAATTCCTTTTTTTTGCCCAAAGTAGTCTCTAAGCACTAAGTCTTTTGTAGTGCTGTAGGTTAAAGTGTTAAACTAGACCAATTAGTATGATAAGCTGTCCCACTCTGTATTACAATAATGAGCCATTTTAACTCCATCCAACTTCTCTTGATGTGCACGCCTGCTTTTGGTGAAATCCATAAACCCTCTAATGCCTCGGCTTGTCGACCGTCTGTAATTAAGTTGTCACGGGCTGTCCTTCATCACTAACAACGTGTGTCAGATGTCCCTTCCCCGGATTTCATTGGCTGATAGCCGCAGTCTGGGTAATTTGCAAGTAGTTAGTGGCTGTGAACACTTGCATCAAGCTGTCAGTCACAGTCATTGCAAGGATGAGAGAGAGTGTCATTAATTACTTCCAGGCATCAAGCAATGACATTTCAGCAATTTACATTTTGATTTCGGAGCAGTGAATTCTGACACAAGTGATGGGGATTGCTCCAAATGAATCATTAGCGTGCTAAACTGTATTACTGATTTCTTTTAGCTTTGGAGCCATAGTAACTATAAAACTTAAATGATAACATCAATCAGGATAATGAATGATACTTCCTCCAGGTTGCTGGTGATTAAGGCTCCGCTGCCAATATCATTCCGAGATGGATGTTGCAAATATTGGTGTCACGTTCCCATGGGGAAATGTACTTTCACACTCACCTCCACTCATGTGGAGAAGATGTTTCCACTAGTAGGAAAAACTAGAACCAGAAGGCACAACCTCAGGCTAAAGGGATGATCCTTTAAAACAGAGATGAGGAGGAATTTCTTCAACCAGAGAGTGGTGAATCTGTGGAACTCTTGGCCGCAGAAGGCCAAGTCATTGAGTGTCTTTAAAACAGAGATAAGTAGGTTCTTGATTAATAAGGGGATCGGGGGTTATGGGGAAAACGCAGGAGAATGGAGATAACAAAAATATCCGCTATGATTCAACGGGCCGAGTGGCCTAATTCTGCTGCTATGTCTCTGGTCTTATGGACGTATGTCAATGTTGGTTGTAAGCTGGTATGATGGTCCAGAGGAGGGTCTGAAGAATGGTCCGGACTGTAGGTATTGTCATATGAGGAGTAGTTGAGGAGTCTGGAGTTTAGCAGGAAGAGGGGAGGGTCTAATTGAAACTTACAGAATATGGAAGCCTGGATAGAGTGGACGTGGAGAGGTTGTTTCCATTAGTGGGTGAGAACTGAACCTCAGAGCGAAAGGACACTCTTTTAAAACTGAAATGAGGAGAAATTTCTTCAGCCAGAGAGTGGTGAATCTGTGGAACTCATTGCCACAGAGGGCTTTGGAGGCCAGGTCATTTAAGGGAGAGATAGGTAGGTTCTTGATCAATAAGAGGACAAAGGTTACAGAGAGAAGGCAGGATGAGGATGAGAATCATATCAGCCATGATAGAATAGCGGACAGAGTCAATGGGCCAAATGGCTTAATTCTGCTTCTATATCTTTGGTCTTACAGAAAGCGTAAGAGCAGCGGTCCAGAGAATGGGTCGGACACAATTGAGAGCCGTATCACCCACAGTGAGTGGAAAACTTAAAGAAGGAGAAAGATATATCAGCGGCGCCATTTTGTAAAAAGTGGCAGAGAAACGTAGAAAATCGGAGCAGGAGGAGGCTATTCGGCCCTTCCAGCCATTCATTATGATCATGGCTGATCATTGAATTCAATATCCTGATTCCCCTTTCATCAGAACAAATGCGGCACCTGATATTAAGTTCTATTGAAGTTTAAGTGGAACTGAATAAGAGACATAATCAGGAATCATTGAGCCACGCTGTCTTTCAACTGAGATTTTAAAGCAAAGGCCCACTTGCTTGCTTGGGTGGAGGTCAAAGATCTTGTGATGCTGCTTTTGAAGAAAAGCAGGGGAGTTATGCCCAGTGTCCCGGCCAATGTTTAACCCTCAATCAACATCAGATCCTCTGCCCATGAGCACTTTTCTTTCTTTATTTTTTCCGAGGATGTAGGAGTCGCTGGCAAGGCCAGCATTTATTGCCCATCTCTAACTGTCCTTGAACTGAATGGTTTGTAGGTCATTTCAGAGGTGCAATTAACAATCAACCACATCATTGTGGGGCTAGAGTCACAAGTAGGCCAATTTGCATAAGGAAGGAAGATCTTCATTAGCAAACCAGATGGAGTTTTTCTTAACAATGAAAGATAACTTCATTATCACTATTACTGATACTAGCTCTAAAACCCGAATTTATCTGAATTGAATTTAAATTCTGCCAGTTGCCATGGTGGGATTTGAACACTTGTCATTGGAGCATCAGCCTGGACCTTTGGATGAGTGGATTACCACTTTGCCACCATCTCCTCTGAGGTGCTATATAAATGCAAGTTTTCTTCATTTAATAATCACTTGCTTTGTTACCCGGCCCCCCACCCCATATCCAATGTCATCCCCATACTCCTCTGCTATGTGTCCTTGACCCATGGGTGGCACAATGGCACTGCTGCCACACAACGCTTGGGACCTGGGTTTGATTCCTGATTTTGGTTATTGTCTGTGCGGAGTCTGCATATTCTTCCCGTGTCTGCGTGGGTTTCCTCCGGATGCTCCAGTTTCCTCCCACAGTCCCAATGATAGATTGGTCTACATTCACAACCTTTTGTAGTTCCTTGTGATCTTGGGCACAGCTGGAGACACACCAAGCTCTGATACAAGCCCTGAAAGAATAGTTTTTATGATGCATCTGTAAAAGTTGATGAAATGCCAGATTTTCTTAGTCTCCTGAGAAAGCAGAGGTAAATATTTGATGGCATCAAGAACTTCTCAGAGTTTTTGCTGGTTAGATGCATTGGTCATGTTAAATTCTCCCTCAGTGTGCCCAAACAGATTCCAGAGTGTGGTTACTTTTCACAGTAACTTCATTGGAGTGTTAATGTAAGCCTACTTGTGACACTAATAAATAAGTGTAAAAACTTGATACTTAAAATCCTTTACATTACAGATCCAAAACAGATTCTAACGACCTGTGTTCCTGGCAAAAGTAAAAGTCAGCGGATGGTTCACACTGCCTGTTAAATTCCGCAGCTCCGCTAAGTTCTGACTGGCTGTTTCCATAGCCTTGCCAGTGATTTGCCAACCCGCAGCCAACCTGCTGTGTGTGTGCACCTGCAACGTGGGCTGCTGCGATGTCAGTCAAGTGGATTATCAGAAAATAATTTAATTTGGAGAAAAAAAGCTTGCAGTTATGTGGAGCCTTATCGTATCAAAACACCTGAAAGCCATTCACTCAATGAATACAGGTTCCCTTTTAAGCTGCTCTTCTCTGCTGCCGTGTAAGGCATAAATAGAAAAGGGGACCTCAGTTATTTGTTGACAATAATCTTCTAATCTGTTCCGGGGAGCAGCTATTAAGATGCCACAGTGAGAAATGGAGATAGCTCTGCAGGTTGCAGCAAAGAGCTATTAGGTTTAACATGAAGGGCGCTTGGAGTATCTGAAGGGCATCGCTGCCTGCATTAAATGGGGAGACGCTGAGACTGTTTTCCTCAGACTGGTTCAGAGCACAAGTGCTGCCACTGTGCCATGGCTCACTCTGAGAAGTTTTTGATGTCATCAAATATTTACCTCCACTTTCTCAGGACGCTAAGGAAATTTGGCATGTCAGCTATGATTCTCACCAACTTTTACAGATGCACCATAGAAAGCATTCTTTCTGGTTGTATCACAGCTTGGTATGGCTCCTACTCTGCCCAAGATCTACAAAAGTTGTGAATGTAGCCCATAAAACCATAGAACCATAAAAAGTTACAGTTCAGAAACAGGCCTTTTGGCCCTTCTTGTCTGTGCTGAACCATTTTTTGCCTAGTCCCACTGACCTGTATTTGGGACCGTATCCCTCCATACCCCTCTCATCCATGAACCCATCCAAGTTTTTCTTAAATGTTAAAAGTGACCCCGCATTTACCACTTTATCCGGTAACTCATTCCACACTCCCACCACTCCCTGCATGAAGAAGCCCCCTCTAATATTCTCTTTAAACTTTTCTCCTTTCACCCTTAACCCATGCCCCCTGTTTTTTTTTTATCCCCTAGCCTCAGTGGAAAAAGCCTGCTTGCATTCACTCTATCTATACCCATCAAAATCTTATACACTGCTATCAAATCTTCCCTCATTCTTCTATGGTCCGGGGAATAAAGTCCTAACCTATTCAATCTCTCTCTGTAACTCAGCTTCTCAACATCCTTGTGAACCTTCTCTGCATTCTTTCAACTTTATTTACATCCTTCCTGTAACTAGGTGACCAAAACTGTACACAATACTATAAATTCGGCCTCATCAATGCCTTATATAACCTTACCACAACACTCCAACTTTTATACTCAATACTCTGATTTATAAAGATCAATGTACCAAAAGCACTCTTTATGACCCTATTCACCTGTGACATCACTTTTGGGGAATTCTGTACCTGTATTCCCAGATCCCTCTGTTGAACTCCACTCTTCAGAGTCCTACCATTTAGCCTGTATGTTCTACTTTGGTTTGTCCTTCCAAAGTGCAATACCTCACACTTGTCTGCATTAAATTCCATTTGCCATTTTTCAGCCCAATCCATCATGCAAACCAGCCTCTCATCCATTGACTCACTTCCTGCTGCCACAGCAAAGCAGTCAGCATAATCAAGGACCCCATGCATTTTCTCTTCCACCTTCTTCTGTCGGGAAAAAAATACAAAAGTCTGAGGTCACGTACAAACCAACCCAAGAACAGCTTCTTCCCTGCTGCTGTCAAACTTCTGAATGGACTTAACTTACATTAAGTTGATCTTTCTCTACACCCTAGCTGTGACTGTAACGTTACGTTCTGCACTCTCTCCTTTCCTTCTCTATGTATGGTATGCTCTGTCTGTATAGCAAGAAACAATAATTTTCACCATATGCCAATACATGTGATAATAATAAATCAAATCAAATCAAAATCAACTATTTGCATTCTTTTTCCTTATAGCTTGGGCGAAACATACAGCACAGAAGAAGCCCTTCAGCCCATCGAGTTTGCAGTGATACGCAAGAAACATCTGAACTCCTACCTAATCCCATTTACCAGCATTTGGCCCATTGCCCTGAATGTTATAATGTGCCAAGTGCTCATCCAGGTACTTTTTAAAGGATTTTAGACATCTTGCCTCCACCACCCTCCCAGGCAGCTCATTCCAGACCATCGCCACCTCTGGGTGGAAAAGATTTTCCCTCATATCCCCATAAATCTCCAGCCCCTCACTTCAAAGCTATGTCTCCTCATAACTGACCCTTCAACTAAGGAACAGCTGTTCCTTTATCCATTCTGTCCAGGTCTCTCATAATCCTGGTAAGAAGCCACACACTAGGTTAAAGTCCAATAGGTTTATTTGGAATCACGAACTTCGGGAGCACTGCTCCTGACTCACCTGATGAAGAGGTAGTGCTCCAAAAGCTCGCTATTTCAAATAATTTGTTAGACTTTAATCTGGTGTTGTGAGACTTCTTATTGTGCTTATCTCAGTCCAACATCACCATCACTACATCATCTCATAATCTTGTGCACCTCGATCACACCACCTCTCAGTTTCTCAGGGGTGACATGCTGGCACAGTGGATAACATTGCTGCCTGACTGTGTCAGGGATCCAGGTTCGACTCCATTTTCTGTGTGGCATTTTCACGTTCTCCCCGTGTCTGCGTGAGTTTCCTTCAGATGCTCCGGTTTCCTCCCACCATCGATTGATTGGCCATGCTAAATTAACCCTAGCATCAGGAGGATTATCAGGATAAATATGTGGGATAGTGGGGATAGGGCCTGGATGGGATTGTGGTGAATGCTGATGTAATGGGCCAAATGGCCTCCTTCTGCCTTTTGGGGATTCCATGAATCTCTGCTCCAGTAGGAACAGCCCAAGCCTATCCAAACTTCGTTCATAACTTAAATGTTCCATCCAGGGCAGTGTCAATGAGGAGAGGTCACCCTCAATCAGAAGGGAATTTCTAATGGAGGCGCCTTGAACCACGCCCCCCCCCCCACCCCCCCGCCTATCCCTCCCGCACACCTCCCACTCGAGATTGAGACCAGTGCCTCTTTCCTACATTTGTTTCTATTCCCCACCCTGGACTATCCCGCCAGCCTGGGAGTTCAGTGGGGAGGGGTGCAGACAGGATTGCCTGAGCACTCACTGCACAATTAAGGCTTGAAGCTGCTTTTGAGATCATCAGCTTAAGATCCTTGTTTTCCTCCCAGGGCTTCCTCTGTTTGCGGAGAAGTGATAACATCATTTAACTGAAGCTTTGTTTTTAATTAAGCAAATTGCTAAATTGTGTTGGCTATAGTCCAATGCAGATGGCAAGGCCAGCATTACCCAGCCTGGTACAGCCTGTGTGTTGGCTATCCAAATTTTGTTTCCTTCCTATCTGTATTTTTTAATTTTGGAGACCGGTTTCTTGTGTCTGGTTGTTTCCTTTCAATCACCCGATTCCCGCCTCCACAGTCCCCGGCTGCAATTCTAACCCTGGCAGTGCCCTGAATGGGGGCACCACTTCTGTCTCTCTCTTTGCTAGTTCACTGAAAATGCTCATCATGTACTTTAGAGACTGGCATTTATTGTCCATCCCTAATTGCCCTTGAAAAGGTCGCTATGAGTTGCTTCTGGAACCACTGCAGTCCATGGTGTGTAGGTACAACCACTGCACTATTAGGGAGGGAGTTCCAGCATTTTGACCCAGCGACAATGAAGATACGGCAAGATACTTATACATCAGGATGGTGAGTGACTTGGAGGGGAACTTCCAGGTGAAGATATTTCCGGGTATCTGCTACCCTTGTCTATCTAGGTGGCAGTGGTAGGGGGTTTGAGAAGTGCTGCCCAAGGAGCCTTGGTGAGTTGCTGCAGTACATCTTGCAGATAGTACACCAAAAGAGAAAATGCTGGAAAATCTCAACAGGTCTGGCAGTATCTGTAAGGAGAAAAAAGGGCTGCTATTTTGAGCTATTTTGCCAAAGCTGTTGTAGATGGCAAACACAATTGCTTCTGTGTGTCGGTGGTGAAGGGATTGAATGTTTGTAGAAGGGATAGCAATCAAGCAAGCTGCTTTGTCCTGGATGGTGTCGAGCTTCTTGGGGGTTGTAGGACCTCTACTTATCCAGGCAAGTGGAGAGTATTCCATCACGCTCCTGATTTGCGCCTGGTAGAAAGTGGACAGGCTTTGGGGAATTAGTGTCGTTGAGGCTGTAATGCAGGAAATATTACAGCCAGTTTGTACCCAGTTAATTCCCACAAACAATGAGATAATAAGCAGGCCAGCTGTTTCAGTGATGTTGACTGACGGATAAATACTGGGTTGAACTCTCTTGCCCTTCTAAGAGTGATGCCAAGAGATTATTGATATCCGGAGGGAAAACACAGGACTTTGTTGAACGTAGAATCATAGAATTGCTACAGTGCAGTCCATTCAGCCTGTCGAGTCTGCACCAACCCTCTGACAGAGCATCTTACCCTCTCCCCTACCCTATCCCTATAACCCCATACATTCCAGCTAACATCCACAGCTTTGGACACTGCTAAGGCTACACTTGGAATACTGTGTACAGTTCTGGTCATCCTATTATAGAACTGATATTATTAAACTAGAAAGAGTGCAGAAAAGATTTACTAGAATGCTACCAGACTTGATGGTTTGAGTTATTAGGAGAGACTGGATAGACTGGGAATTTTTTTCCCTGGAGTGTAGGAGGCTTAGGCATGATCGTATAGAGGTCTGTAAAATAATGATCAGCTGGATAGTCAATAACTTTTCCCAAAGGTAAGGGAGTCTAAAACTAGAGGGCATGGGTTTAAGGTGAGAGGGGAGAGGTACAAAAGGGTCCAGAAGGGCAATTTTTTCACACAGAGGGTGGTGAGCTGCCAGAAGAATAGTAGAGGCAGGTAAAATTTTGCCTTTTAAAAATAATTTAGACAGTTTTATGGGTAAGTGGAATAAAGTTTATTTATTAGTCACAAGTATGCTTACATTCACACTGCAATGAAGTTACTATGAAAATCCCCTAATCACAACATTCCAGAACTTGTTTGGGTACACTAATGGTTAATTTAACACAGCCAATTCATCTAACCCACACATCTTTGGACTGTGGAAGGAAAGCAGAGCACTCAGAGGAAACCCACGCAGGCACAGTGAGAATGTGCAGACTCCACACAAACAATGATCCAAGGCAGAAATCGAACAAAAATCCCTGGCGCTGTGAGGCAGCAGTGCTAACCACTGTGCCACAGTGCCGCCCTATGATGGGTATAGAGGGATATGGGCTAAATGCAGGCAATTGGGACTAACTTAGTGGTTTAAAAAAAGGACAAGTTGGGCCGAAGGGTCTGTTTCCATGCTGTAAATCTTTCATGACTCTATGACTAAGCAAGTGTCAGTCGCTGTCTGTAGCGACACGGTGAACGTGTTGGAACAGCAAGGAACTGGTCATGCACATTTCACACTGCACCCGGCTTACAGCGTCTGCACCGCCTTGTTGGCTGGTGCTAAACTGGTGCCCGTTTAGTATTCG
The DNA here is from genome assembly GCA_024679065.1 of Sphyrna mokarran. Taxonomy (NCBI): domain Eukaryota; kingdom Metazoa; phylum Chordata; class Chondrichthyes; order Carcharhiniformes; family Carcharhinidae; genus Sphyrna; species Sphyrna mokarran. Next base: position 11,998,813 of record JAGIQG010000009.1, read on the forward strand.
AAACTGATTCATGGTGATTTGCTTGAAAGTGTTACAGTCCCTGAACTGGAATATCGCCGGAGACTCTTTCTCTCCCCAGCTCTCCATTATTTCATGGAGATTAGATCAGCTCTCAACCCAGAAGCACTTTTGTCTTTCCAGAGTTGTGATTTGCAGTGCTGTTGACAGGGAACACACGCAACCAGACAAAGGCTGATAAGAATTGAAACAATATAATGTCTCCCTTTTCACGTAACTGAAATTTGTTGCCTGCGATTTAGAGACTGGGCGGCTCATCTTGAAAGGGGGAGAATGCTTTACCAATGAGCAGTGGAGTACTACATTCTCAATGAATAAATAAGCATTTAATGCAAATCTCATGTTTAAAGGAACGAGCTCAGAGCATTAGACCTTCCAGAGCAATTAATAATACGCTTTTAAATTTAACCACTCCAAGCCTGACAAAACATCTTGTGAAACCAATTTCCTATCCTCTGAGCTAAAACAAAACAATGTCTCTGATTGATGTGAACTCCTTTTCCATTTCACATTCTCCAATTCAAAGCATCTCCCCTGTTAATTTCTAGAGAAGAATGTCAGCCACATTGTGCATGGGTAGTGACAGTTATACAGTTAGAATAACAGTTAGTTCACTGCAGGTTTTCCCTGACCCCTGTGAAGGTAAAATTGACCCGTGTGTTCCTGGCTGACCCAGTGACCATTCAGGATAATCCCCGGAGAGGGCACTGCCCTGCAGTAGCTGCTCATCCTGGTGGTTTAACCAGTGAGTGCTGCCATAGGTTGACAGCAGAATTGCGGTTCTGCCCTAATTCTGACATGTGCCTCTGCCACTCAATGGGAGAGGACTGACACAGAGGGGCTTGCTCCGACTTTCACTTTCAAAGCTGCATGCACACACACACACAGGCATATACTCGCACACATACACACATACTCACAGACACACAGATACACTGTCACGCTGTCACACACTCACAGGCACTCACACACACACACATACACTCACTCTCTCACACACACATTCTCATACACACTCACAGACACAGACATACTGTCACACACACAGAGACAGACTGTCTGTTACACGCACACTCACTCTCTCACACATATTCTCACACACACACACACATAGACATATACAGGCACAAACACTCTCTCACACCTACGCACTCTCACAGACATGCACACTGTCACTCCTACACACAGATATGTAGACACAGACACACACTCACACTTACACTCACATACACATGCACACATTCACACATACACAGCCATACTCTCATACATACTCTCACATGCACACTCACTCACACATAGACTCACTCTCGGACATACAGACACAGACATACCATCACACACACACATACAGACAGACCTACAGATACTCTCTCACACATTCTCTTACACACACATTCACACACACATACACACACAAACATACAGACAGACATACTTTCACCCACACACTCTCACACACACACTCACTTAAGCACATACATACACACTCACACAGACATATAGACACAGACACACTCTCCCACACATACTCACACACACATTGACATACACAGACACAGACACAATTTCATACATACATAGACATACAGACACATTCTCACGCTGACAGATACGGACAGAAATATACATACACATGCAGACATACACACACATGCAGATGCACACACACAGTCACACAATCATGCAGACACTCACATACACACTCTTACACAAGTATACTTGCTCTCTTATACACACCATTCTCTTGCATATCACTCTCTCACATACACACACACACACACACACGCACACACACACACCACTTTTGGGGTTAATTAAGAAAGGCTGCATTTATTTAGCACTATTATATATTTCAGAATGTCAGAATGTTCCAAGGGGTTTCACAGCCAATAAAATCACTTCCACACTATAACCACTTAGTAATTCAGTGCTCCCCCAGTTCTGGGTTTTTGTACATCCTCCACCTGAACATTGGCAATCCTGTTTTCAACTGTCTAATTCTTAACCTTCCCAATCCATGTCCTGTCTCTCACACCCTTCCTTGAAAATTTTCTTTAAAACTTCCCACTTGGCCTGAATATTTAGCATAGCGAAAGTTCATTGCTCACAATCCTGAGGTCCCCAGGTGTACTTATCCCCACTGATATTGATACCAACCCTCCACTTCCTGCAATTTCACCTTCAACTGAGCGAAGGTTGTCAGGAGGTGGGAAACTGCCTGCCCTTGACAAGGAGAGCCTGCTGGCCGATATCCAGCCCATCCAGGCACAGTGCTGCAGTGACCAGAGGTGGTAGTGCAGCACTATGCCTCATTCTAAATCAGGACTGCACTTGGGGTAGGACCTGGGGATTTGGGAGGGTGGAGGGGAGTGAGAGGCTCAAAGATGTCCTAGGGATTAGGAGGATGAGCAATCTGAGCTTCGAGGATTATGCCAGTGTGTGGGGTGTGGGGGAGGGGGTGATGGAGGAAGAGGAAGAGGAAGAGGTCTTGAGTCACAGGAGTGACAGTGCTCTGAATCTGAAGGGGCCTTGAGATTATGCCCCTGCCTCCCATCCCACCCAAAGATGGAGATTTGTTTCTTTTTCACTTTTGCACCCTCCCCTGACCCGCACCTGCCTAAGAATTGAGGCTGGGTGGGAAACAGTTCTTAAGTGGCCATTAATTGGCTATGCAAAATCTTAAGGGGGGCAATGGCAGGTTCCCCAACCATTGTAATGACTTCAATCAGACCTTCGAAGTTGGCCTATTGGAATTTGAACTTCCTGATTAAAGAGTCAATTGATGGGCCAATCAGGGAATTTTGTCCTTGTATTTAACAAGGACTGTCACTTCCTCTGGCACTCCTGGAGGTAGACTGCTGACTGCGAGCACTCTGTTCACTGCTGTTGGAATTGTAAATAAAGCGATTCTGGAGAGGGGACTTCTGCCTCCAAAGACTTATTACACCCACCTCACCATGACATTGTGTCTGGGTCAGGGAGGCAAGATCTGAGAGAGATTCACTTCCCTGAAGGGCATTAGCGAACTAAATGGGTTTTTCCAGACAACGGTCATCAAGTAGGTTCTTAATTCCAGATTTTTTTCTAAATATTGAATTCAAATTCTATTACAGGCCATGGTGGGATTCGAACTTGGGTCATTAGTTGAGTTTCTGGATTAATAGTCTAGCGATAATACCACTAGGCCATCGCCTGCTCTAGATAATTTTTGTTGAAGTGTAGCCATTGGAGGAAACATGACAACCAATCTGTGTACTACAAAGAACCAAAAACAGCAATGTCAAAAATAACACATTGAAGTGCTTTTAGTGACAAATCTCAGCTGAACTTGGAGAAGAATCTGCTCCTTGTCAAACGATGCCACTGTGTCGTTAATAGCCCCTGCAGAGGGAAGGCAGGCCCTCCAGGTTAATGCTTCATCTGCAACAATCACCTCTCACAGTGTCTCTCTCTCTCTCTAACACAAACAAATCACCTTTCATTGCCGCTAACAACACTGACCTGACTCGCTTTTGTACAATCTTCAGTCTCACACTCCGAGGTGTCTAAAATCTGAGAAGTACTCACTTGGCACGTCACAACATTCAAGGCTGTGGGCCAAGTGCTGGCAAGTGGGATTCGGTGGGCAGATCAGGGCATTTCATGTGTGACGGGACAGGCTGTGCAGAATTGGAACAAACTAGGTCAATTTTCACATGATGTTCCTGCCCAGAGTGCAATGAGGGTTAAATACGCTGCCACTGATGACCTTGCTCAATTTTGAATGACAGTGTCCAGAAAGGAGATGTCCCTTAAGGAGTGAGGGGACAATATTCAACCGGCTTTTAATTACAACATTGACGGGGGTGGGGGTGGGGTGTCACTGCGATGTTAACAGAGGAATACTGCCAGAGCCCAACCACTAGACAAGGAATAGCCCCCTGCATTTGTGCAGACTTGATGGGCTGAATGGCCTCTTCTGCACTGTAGGATCTTGTGATTCTGGTTGGTTACAAGTGCACCATAAGACATAGGAGCTGAATTAGCCCACTCGGCCCATCGAGTCTGCTCCTCCATGGCTGATATTTTTCTCATCCAATTCTCCTGCCTTTTCCCCATAATCCCTGATCCCCATATTAATCAAGAATCTATCTATCTCTGTCTCAAAGACACTCAATGACCTAGCTGCCACAGCCTTCTGCAGTAGAGTTCCAGAGATTCACCACTCATTAGCTGAAAAAATTCCTCCTCATCGCTGTTTTAAAGGATCGTCCCTTTAGCCTGAGGTTGTGCCCTCTGGTTCTAGTTTCTCCTGCTAGTGGAAACATCTTCTCCACGTCCATTCTATCCAGGCCTTGCAGTCTCCTGTAAGTTTCAATAAGATCCCCCCCTCCATCCTTCTAAATTCCAACAAGTGCAGACTCAGAGTCGTCAACTGTTCCTCATATGACAAGCTCTTCATTCCATCAGTTGTGTGAAAAGCAGATAATTGAAGTTCTGTAGTTTGAAAAAACACAGATGGTTACACATCTACAGTCGGCTGAAGTGTCAGATTTTGGATACGGGTCTGTCATAGTTTGGATAAAGCGTTGGTGTTTTTTTTTAAATATATTTGTCCATGGGGTATGGATGCTGGTGACAAGACCAGCTATCACCCAACAACTGAGCATCTTGCTAAACTTCTTCACAATGAGCAACTAAGATCATCATGTGAGTTTGGAATCACATGTATAGAATCATAGAATCCCTACAGTGCAGAAGAAGACCATTCGGCCCATCAAATCTGCACACTACTAGAAGGATGCGGATGCTTTGAAGAATGTACAGAAGAGGTTTACTAGGATGCTGCCTGCTCTGAAGGGTATTGGCTATGAGGAGATGTTGGATAAACTTGGTTTATTCTCAGGGCAGAGGTTGAGGGGCGACCTGATAGAGGTTCACAAGATTATGACTGGCATGGACAGAGTGGATAGTTGGATACTCTTTCCTAGGGCAGAAAAGTCAAGTATTAGGGGACATAGATTTAAGGTGGGTGGGGAAAAGTTTAGAGGAGATGTGTGAGGCAATCTTTTTTACACAGAAGGTAGTGAGTGTCTGGGGAGGTGGTGGGATCAGATATGAAGTGGTATTTAAGGGGCAAGTAGACAAATACATGAATAAGATAGGAATGGAAGGATACGGTCTTCATAAGTGCATTTAGTTTAGGCAAACATTGTGATTGGCAAAGACTTGGAGGGCCGAAGGGCCTGTTCCTGTGCAGTACTGTTCTTTCATCTTTGATTTTTGTCCACACTCCTATCTAAGCCCTATCCCCTTAACCCTATATAATTATCCTGTAATTTCCCCTGATATTAAGAGGCAATTTAGCATGGCCAATTAATATAACTCGCACAATGTTTGGAATGTGGGAGGAAACCGGAGCACCCAGAGGAAACCCATGCAGACACAAGGAGAACGTGCAAACTCCACTCAGACAGTAGGCCAGACCAGGTAAGGATGGCAGATTTCCTTCCCTTGTGGACAGTAGTGAACAAGATGGATTTGTACAGTTTTGTGACCATGCAATTTTACTCTAGATTCATTAATGAATTGGATTTAAATTCCTTCAGTTATCACGTTGGACTTTAAACTCATATGGCTGACAGATTAGCTTGGGCCTCTGGATTACTAATACACCAATATTCCCACTATGCTAACTGCCCCTTTGTAGCTGGTAATAGACCTGTAAATGAAAACCAGGTGGTGGGGGGTGGGGTTTCAGACTTGCCATTAGTTGATTTATGTAGCCCAATCCATCATACAAACCAGCCTCCCATCCATTGACTCTGTCTACACTCACCGCTGTCTCAGAAAAGCAGCCAGCATAATCAAGGACCCCAGGGATTCTGTCTTCTGCCTTCTTCCACAAGGAAAAAAGATACAAAAGTCTAAGGTCACGCACCAATCAACTCAAGGACAGCTTCTTGTCTGCTGCCATCAGACTTTTGAACAGACCTACCTTGCATTAAGTTTCTCTACACCCTAGCTATAACTGTAACATTACATTCTGCACTGTCTCCTTTCCATCTCCCCATGTTGTACTCTATGGAAGGTATACTTTGCCTGTATAGCCCGCAAGGAACAGTACAGTATGCCAATGCTTGTGAAAATAACAAATCAAATCAAATCAAAGTGTATCAAATCAATGAAGGAGATCTGATAAAAACTTACAAAATTCTAACAGGATTAGACAGGGTAGATTCAGAAAGAGCGTTCCCAATGGTGAGGAATCCACAACTAGGGGTCATAATTTGAGGATAAGGGGTAAATCTTTTAGAACTGAGATGAGGCAAAATTTCCTCACCCAGAGAGTGGTGACTCTGTAGAATTCACAATCACAGAAAGTAGTTAAGGCCAAAACATTATCTGATTTTGAGAAGGAATTAGATAAAGCTCCTGGGGCTAAAGGAATCAAGGGATATGGGAAGAAGGTAGGAGGAGGAGGTCAGGATATTGAATTTGATGATCAGCCATTATTATAATGAATGACAGAGCAGGCTCAATGGGCCGAATAGTCTCCTCCTGCTTCTAGTTTCTACGTTTCTATTTAAGCACTGATGGTGGAGCAATTTGAGATGTTGAATCAAAAGCAAAGATTATTTATTAATCACACATAAGGCTTATATTAACACTGTAAGGCAGTTACTGTGGAATTCTCTTTAGATAACATTGAACTGAAACAAAGCCCTGCAAACTCTGGGAATCCAAAATGACAGAAATGTAACTTTCAGGAATGTGCCCGTGTCCACATAAAGAATTGTTGGTTTGGTTTGTACAAATCAGTAAGCAATAGGTCAAATAAAAGTGACTTTTGCTTGTCATTCCACCATCAATGTCTCCATGCACAAGAGGCACCTTTCTCAAAAAATGTTTCCTCTCATCCTGAAAATTGCATTTCTTTGCTTCCCCAAGTCCATTTCTCAACTCGATTCCAGCCCCCCACCAACAACGACCCCCCCCCCCCACTTTTTCCCCCAGCTGATTCAATGACACTTCAGGCAGAGATGGACAGGAGGTGTCACACTGAGTTAGTATGCTGCCCGTTCATCTCCAGGAGTTGGTTGGCTAATGGGCCAGTTCTGTCATTTTGCTGACAGCTGTCGGGAGCCCCAGGTGGAATGAGTTCAGACAGATCTTAATGGATGTCAGCCTGTGGAAGAAAGCCTCCTACAATCTAGCATCAATTAGCGCTAATTGGCCAATCTCCCAGGGTGGACCCGTCAGGACAAGGGGAGCCAGGATTCAGATTGAAGCAGTCAGTGCTCTGCAGAGGTTAGTGTTCCCTGCTCAATAGTACAGAGAAAGGCTGCTCCTGTGTTTGATGCACAGTCCACCTAACTGGGGAAATCGCTTCACGTAACAAATTGAAAACTTCCAGTTCCCAGTGTGAGTGTCCCTTACCTTCAACTCACCCTTGAGGCAACTTTTGTAAAATCATAGAATCAGAAGGCGCAAATGGAGTTCATTCAGCCCATTGTACCTGTACTATCCCATTAGTCCCATTTTTTTTTAATTTGATTTTTTAAAATTTATTATTGTCACATGTATTAACATACAGTGAAAAATATTGTTTCTTGTGGCTATGCAGACAAAGCATACCGTTAATAGAAAAGGAACGGAGACAGTGCAGAATGTAGTGTTACTGTCATAGCTAGGGTGCAGAGAAAGATCATTTAGTGCAAGGTAAGTCCATTCAAAAGTCTGACAGCACGGAGATGAAACTGTTCTTGAGTCGATTGGTATATGACCTCAGGCTGTTGAATCTTTTTTGCTGTCGGAAAAAGTTGGGAGAGAATACATCTGGGGTGTGTGGGGTCCTTGATAATGCTGGCTGCCTTGTACGAGAGTTTAAAAAAGATAGAATGAAGTTTCAGAAGTATAAAATGAGAGTAAAAGATGGAATTCAAAGGTATGCTGGGCACAGCTTGGAAGAAACTGTTCATTCCAGCACCATCTTGACGTATTCTCCTGCACTTTCACCAGAGCCCCACAAAATTTCCATTTCACGTATTTATTCAATTCCCTCTTGAAAGTCAATATTGGGCGGAATTCTCCCAGGTGGGGACTAAATCCCTCAATGCGGGAGCAGGAGCCTGGAGTGTTTCCCACTGCAGAGGTCGGCAGGAAACCGCATCAAATCTTTCAGCTCCAGACTCATTAATTCTGCAACTGCGTGTATTGCGCCTTGATCTGCGGTGGAGCAGGCCAGAATGGTGTGTAGTCCACCGTCTGTCTGTTACTCACAGCAAGTGGTTGTGGGGTGGAAGAATCAATCCAGACTGGTCTTCTGGGTTTAAGCTGGTTTATTGTGTGACACTTCCTCACTGCTACCCACTTACAAAGTGTTCCAGTTGTCTTTATTTATAGGACAATCAAAGAACAAAGAGCAGTACGGCACAAGAACAGGCCCTTCGGCCCACTGTGCTCATCACGTTGTCCTATCTAGACCAACTGCCTGTATCCCTCTATTCCCATCTGTTCCTATATCTAGATAGAATCATAGAATCACTATGATTGCAAGCTGCCTGGTATGGAAGGTATTAGCTATGGAAAGAGTTTGATTGTTCTCCCTGGAAAGACAAAAGCCTCCACGCCCTTCTGGCAATGTGATATCACTGTCACATAGTCAATGTCACATAATGAACTATAGATTCCCTTAACAAGGTCACTGTCACACACTGGGATTAATCATACATTAACACTAACTGGGCACCATATTGAAAAAACACTCAACATCGCTGGCCCACAACAACCTATCCTGGTCCTCCCAAGCTGACATCAGTGCCTCTATTTTCTCAGCAGACTAAGGAAATTTGACATGTCAGCTACAACTCTCACCAACTTTTATAGATGCACCATAGAAAACATCCATTCTGGTATGTCCCCTGCTCTGCCCAAGACAGCAAGAAACTACAATAGTCGTGAATGTAGCCCAGTCCATCATGCAAACCAGTCGCCCATCCATTGGCTCTGTCTACACTTTCCGCTGCCCCAGAAAAGCAGCCAGCATAATTAAGGACCCCACACACCCCAGATATTCTTTCTTCCCCCTTCTTCCATCAGGAAAAAGATACAATCGTTTGAATGGACCCACCTTGCATTAAGTTGATCTTTACACCCTAGCTATGATTTTAACACTACATTCTGCAATCTCCCCTTTCCTTCTCTATGAACAGTATGATTTGTGTGTATAGCATGCAAGAAACAATACTTTTCACTGTATACTAATGCATGTGACAATAATAAATCAAATCAAAACTTAAGAAAGATGGATCTCCTGAGAATAAAAGTGAATTTCAGGAAATTCTGAGATCAGAAGATGGACAACATCCAGGAAACCGAATTTGGAAAGTTCGCCAGTAGATACCGCCACGGCTGTGGTGTTGCAGTGACGCCAGCTGTTTCCAGCCTGGAGGCACGCCACATCGTTTGAAATGTGTTTCGCAGTGGCATATTTTTCTGCTAGCACCGAGGAGAATCAGGCTCGGGTGGTTGGAACACCATCTATATCTCTTAAGCATGTCGCAAATGAGGTTCACGTCAGCTGCCAGAGGGTTCCAGTGGAAGATCCCACTGTAAATTACCAGGAATAATTCCTCCCCATCTGGATTTAAAACTGAGATGAGCAGGAACTACTAAGAATCCCTACAGTGCAGAAGGAGGCCATTCAGCCAATCAAGTCTGCATCTATCATAATCCCATCCAGATCCTATTCCTGTAACCCCATGTATTTAACCTGCTAATCTTCCTGAAACTGGTCAACTGAGCATGACCAAGCAACGTAACCCGCACATCTTCACCCTGTGAGAGGAAACCAGAGCACCCGGAGGAAAGCCATGCAGATACGGGGAGAATGTGCAGATTCCACACAGACGTTAGCCCAAGTCTGGAATAGAACCCCAGTCCCAGGCGCTGTGAGGCAGCAGTGCTAACCACCCATGTCGCCCATCAATCACTTCTTGCAGAGGTTGGTAAGTTTGTCGAACTTGCTGCCGCATAGTGCGATGGAGTCTGAATCATTAAATAATTTCAAAAAGGAGATAGCTACATTTCCTATAAATAAAAGGGTAAGGGGATATGGGAACAGGTGGGAGAATGGATTTGAGATCAGGGAGAGATCGACCATGAGCTGATTGAATGGCAGAGAAGGCTCGAAGGGCTGAATTTGTCTACTCCTGATGGCAGCGGAAGGCAGCAATGGAATTCAACCTATTGACTCTGCTTCCATCAAAGTTACAGGCAAGGCTCGAGCACTGCCATGTTCATTAAAAAAAATCTTCTCATCTCCCTCAGGTTCTTTTGAAATTACTTTGATGTGTAATCTGGTTGGCAAGCCAGTACAACCAATGTTTTCTTCACTATTCTATTAAATTCTCTCATCACTTAGAGCATTTCAGTTAAACTTCCCTTAACCTTCTGCGCCCCCAAGTAAACAGTTCCAGATTCGAAGTGAAAAGGACACTGTCGTCTCTATAGAATATCCTTTCGTTTTTTTTCCCCGAAGTATCTCAAAGTGTTTTGCGTAAGGTGAAATGTTTTGCGATGTAGAGACTGATGCTGAGGAAGCAAAAAAAATGAAGCAGCATTCCAATGCGAGATTCCCCTGGAATGAACGGCCAATCTGTGATGACCTTACTTCAGGGAGGAATGTTGGCCGGGACACAAGGTGAATTTGCAGTTCTTCCGACCATTTTGACCCAATGGAACAGCACCTCCAACTAGGCTTTGAATTGGATGGTTAGATTAGAATCTGCACTTTTTTAACCTCGAGTCAGATGGACCCACAGTTCTCTGACGCAAAAGGAGTAAAAGGGAAGATTTTTCAAGATGGAGCTGGAGCGAGGTGAGTTCTTGCAAGCTGTGCCCAGTGTAGCTTCTAATTCTACATTTTACTCCCTTTCTATGCTTCTAAAGCTTAATTATAACTTTTTTAAACTCTCTAACAATGCTCAAAGTAGCCAGAATAATTAAGGACCTCTTGCATTGCGGGCATTCTCTCTTCCACCTTCTTCTGTCAGGAAAAAGATACAAAAGTCTGAGGTCACGTACCAACCGACTAACAGCTTCTTCCCTTCTGCTGTCAGACTTTTGAACGGACCTGTCATAGGCTCTTTCTCTACACCCTAGCTATGACTGTAATGCCACTTTCTTCACGGTCTCGTTTCCTTCTCTGTGAACGGTATGCTTTGCCTGTGTAGCGCACAAGAAACAATACTGTTCACAGTATGATAATACATGTGACAACAATAAATCAAATCAGATCAAACCAAAGAGTGAAGACAGCACTTTGATGCCTGAATCTAAAAGTCCGCCAACCTCATCTGATATTTTTGCAGCTGCAGAGAAGCGGTCATTTTAATGGCATTACAACCGAGGAACACAAAGCAGTGAAAAAAAGAAACATAGAAGATTTAGTTAGCCCACACACCGAGGCCCAAGTTTACTACTAAATAAATAGTAAATACTGCATGTAATACATTCAGAGAATTTAGTCCTTAAACCACTTTCGACATAACTGTCACAAAAAAAGACAATGTTGTTTCATGGAAAGCTGAAACCACAAGAAATGCTTGGCCTCAGTCCAATGAAGAATGAATCTGAAATCTAAAGAGAAAATGTTGGAAAATCTGAGCAAGTCTGACAGCATCTGTCAGGAGAGAAAAGAGCTGACGTTTCGAGTCCAGATGACTTTTTGTCAAAACTTCATCAAAGAGTCATTTGGATTCGGAACGTCAGCTTTTTTCTCCCCTTACAGATGGTGCCTCACTTGCTGAGATTTTCCAACATTTTGTCTTTTAGACCCTTGGTCCGTTTCCCATCAGGGTCTGAGGTACAGTAACTTAGCGTGGTCAAGCTACCTAATTTCCACATCTTTGGACTGTGGGAGAAAACTGGAGCACCTGGAGGAAACCCGCCATTCCTCATCAGGGTCTCACCAACAGGTTTATTTGGAATCACGAGCTTTCGGAGTGCTGCTCCTTCATCAGGTGAGTCAAGAGCAGCGCTCCGAGAGCTCGCGATTCCAAATAAACCTGTTGGACTTTAGCCTGGTGTTGTGAGACTTTCTACTGTGGGTGGTTAGGCTGGGGTTAGTTTTCTTGTAGTACAGAAGGCTGAAGGGACAGCTACTTGGATGAAATTATGAGGGGCATGGATAGGATAGATGGGAAGGAAATTTTCCCCTTAGCAGAGGGGTCAATAACCATTGGGCACAGATTTAAGGTGAGCGGCAGGAGATTTATCAAAGATGTGAGGAAAATCTTTACACCTGGAGATGGTGAGAATCTGGAACTCACTGTATATATATATATATATACATATATTCTATATATGTATATACAGAATAGATAGTTCCTTGATGGCTGGCATGGACATGATGGGCTGAAGGGCTTCTTTCAGTGCGGTCTCAATCTATTCCTCTATGAGGCCCGATCAGTAGGGTGTCTCCATCACATGATTATCACCATTCACTCACCTCACCCAATCATATAGTAGGTTGCTTAAATCCATAAGATCATAAATCATTGGAGCAGAGGAGGCCATTCGATCCATCGAGTCTGCTTCATCATTCAATGAGATCATGACTGATCTGATATAATAATCCTCAAATCTACATTCCCGCCATAAACCCATAAGCCTTGATTCCCTTCCTGACATAATCCAGGCGTAACTCCTGGGAACAAAAGAACAGGTATGGGGCCATTCAGCCCTTTCTGTTCAATCTGCCAATAGATTGTAATTGGCCAACCTTAACTTCATATTTTTAAAATTCTTTCATCGGATCTATGCTCCTCTGACAAGGCCAGCATTTATTGCCAATCTCCAATTGTTCTTTAGCTGAGTAGCTTCTTCAGAGGGCAGTTAAGAGTCAACTACATTGCTGTGGCTGTGGAGTCATATGTAGACCAGACCAAGTAGAGATGGCAGATTTCTTTCCCTGAAGGATCTTAGCAGCCAAAAGGGTATTTACAACAATCGATGGTCATCATGTGGTCATCTGAGCCTAGCTTTCAATTCCAGATTTTTAAAAATGTAATCAATTGAATATTGAACTGGATTTAAATTCCTCTGGTGTCACGTCCCCAGGGCGTTAACTGAGTCTTCTGCTTTACTAAACTAGTGACACCCATTTACCCTAATATTTACCGGAGCATTATCTCTTATTTCCTGAAACCCATACTACCAAAGGTTGGGTCCACTTCCCTCATTCAACCAACCTTGGAGGTGAGTGAGCACTTTGGTGATAGTGACCACAATTCGGTTACGTTTACCTTAGTGATGGAAAGGGATGGGCGCATTCCGAATAACAGTAGTTATAGCTGGGGGAAAGGTAATTATGAGGCTATTAGGAGAGAATTAGGATGCATAGGATGGAGCAGGATATTGCAGGGGCTGGGGACATCTGAAATGTGGAGCATATTTAAGGAACAGCTTCTGCATGTCCGTAATAAATATGTACCTGCCAGGAACGGAGGAAGTGGTCGAGTGAGGGAACCATGGTGTACTAGGGAAGTTGAATCTCTGGTGAGGAGGAAGAAGGAGGCTTATATAATGATGAGACGTGAAGGCTCAGTTAGGGCACTGGAGAGCTATAAATTAGCCAGGAGGGAGCTAAAGAGGGAGTTGAGAAGAGCTAGAAGAGGACACGAGAAGACTTTGGCGGATAGGATTAAGGAGAATCCTAAAGCTTTTCACAGGTATATAAATAATAAAAGATTGGTTAGGGCAAGATTAGGGCCAGTCAGAGATAGCAGTGGGAAGTTGTGCGTGGAGCCTGAGGAGATAGGAGAGACACTGAATGAGTTTTTTTCGTCAGTATTCACGCAGGAGAAAGACAATGTTGTCGGGGAGAATACTGCGATACTAGGTTGTAGACTGGGCAGGATTGAGGTTCATAAGGAGGAGGTATTAGCGAATCTTGAGGGTATGAAAATTGATAAGTCCCCTGGGCAAGATGGGATTTACCCCAGGATTCTCTGGGAGGCTAGAGAGGAGATTGCAGAGCCTTTGGCTTTGATCTTCATGTCGTCGTTGGCGACAGGTATAGTGCCGGAAGACTGGAGGATGGCAAATGTTGTCCCTTGTTCAAAAAGGGGAGTAGGGACCATCCTGGAAATTATAGACCGGTGAGCCTGACTTCTGTTGTGGGCAAGGTCTTGGAAAGAATTATAAGGGATAGGATTTATAAGCATCTAGAGAGGAATAAATTGATTAGTGATAGTCAGCACGGTTTTGTGAAAGGTAGGTCGTGCCTCACAAACCTTATTGAGTTTTTTGAGGAGGTGACCAAAGAGGTAGATAAGGGTAAGGCAGTTGATGTAGTGTATATGGATTTTAGCAAAGCGTTTGATAAGTTTCCCCATGGTAGGCTACTGCAGAAAGTGCAGATGCATGGGATTGAAGGTGATTTAGCAGTTTGGATTAGGAATTGGCTAGCTGATAGAAGACAGAGGTGGTGGTTGATGGGAAATATTCAACCTGGAGTGCAGTTACAAGTGGTGTACCTCAAGGATCTGTTTTGGGGCCACTGCTGTTTGTCATTTTTATAAATGACCTAGATGAAGGTGTAGAGGGTTGGATTAGTAAATTTGCTGACGATACCAAAGTGGGGGGAGTTATAGACAGCGAGGATGGATGTTACAGTTTGCAGAGGGACATAGATAGATTGCAGAGCTGGGCCATGAGATGGCAAATGGAATTCAATACAGATAAGTGTGAGGTGATTCACTTTGGTAGGAATAACAGGCATATGAAATATAGGGCTAATGAAAGGACCCTTAATAGTGTTGTCAAGCAGAGGGATCTTGGGGTACAAGTACATAGCTCTTTGAAAGTTGGCACCCAGGTTGATAAAGTTGTTAAGAAGGCGTATGGTGTGTTAGCTTTTATTGGTAGAGGGATTGAATTTAGGAGCTGTGAGGTTATGTTACAACTGTACAAAACTCTGGCGTGGCCGCACTTGGAGTATTGCGTACAGTTCTGGTCGCCTCATTATAAGAAAGATGTGGAAGCATTGGAAAGGGTGCAGAGGAGGTTTACCAGGATGTTGCCTGGTATGGTGGGAAGGCCTTATGAGGAAAGGCTGAGGGACCTGAGGTTATTTTCATTAGAGAGAAGAAGGTTACATGGTGACCTAATTGAGGTGTATAAGATGATCAAGGGATTGGATAGGGTGGATAGTGAGAGCCTTTTTCCTCGGATGGTGATGACCAACACGAGGGGACATAACTTTAAATTAAGAGTGGTAGTTATAGGACGGATGTCAGAGGCAGGTTCTTTACACAGAGGGTGGTGAGGGCGTGGAATGCCCTGCCTGCAGCAGTTGTGGACTCGCCTACTTTGGGGGCATTCAAATGGTCGGTAGATAGGCATATGGATGATATTGGAATAGTTTAGGTTAGAGGGTCCACTGGCCGGCGCAACATCGAGGGGAGAAGGGCCTGTACTGCGCTGTAATGTTCTATGTTCTATGTTCTAACCAGAATAATCTAGCTGGGCCCACAGTTCCCTGAAATTTATTTGTCAGTATCATAAGTAGGCTTACATTAACACTGCAATGAAATTACAGTGAAAATCCCCGAATCACCAGGGGAAACTGAGGGAGAATTTAGCATGGCCAATGCACCTAACTAGCACTTACGGACTGTTGGAGGGAACCGGAGCACCCAAAGGAAAACCCTGCAGATATGGGGGGAATGTGCAGACTCCACACAGTCAGTGACCCAAGCCAGGAACTGAACTTGGGACCCCACGGCTGTGAATCAACAGTGCTAAGCACTGTGCCACCGTGCTGCCCAAACTGAGTGGCAGTGAAGGGTAAAGCACACATTGTTGTGGGTGTGGAATCACATGTAAGTCAGATCAGCTAAAGACAGCAGATTTCCTTCCCTAAAGGGCACAATGAACCAGGTGGAATGGGGAAGAGAACTGCCAGGAACTCATCCATTTCATAGAATCCCACAATGGCAAAGGAGGCCACTCAGCCCATTGCGTCTGTACTGACCACAGTCCCATCCAGGCTCTATCCACATAACCCAATGCATTTACCTTAGCTAGTACGCCTGACACCTAGGGATAATTTAGCATGGCCAATCCCCCTAACCAGCACATCTTTGGAGTGTGGGAGGACCTGGATGAAACCCATGCAGACATGGGGAGAACATGCAGACTCCACACAGACAATGACCCAAACCAGGAATTGAACCTAGGTGCCTGGTGCTGTGAGGCATCAGTGCTAACCACTGTGCCAGCATGCTGCCCATTTGTTCAGAAAGAGAATAATTAGCCTTTTGTTTTTGATTGTCAAAGACCCCACATATTTGCCTTACTATTACCGATGATGAAGACCCAATTGTTGCCGTTTCTGGGAGCTTGCTGTGCGCTTTGGGACATCCCGAGGCTGTCCTGGGTGCTATGAAGATACACATCTTTCCTTCCTGTGCAGCAACTCGGAGTTTGTTTGCACTCAGCGGAATCCTTCATTAGAAACTAAAGTATGGTTTCCTGGGACAAGGTTAAATAAAAAGAGATGCTCTTTCCCCAATTACCACTCTGAGAATGTTGTCTGCGAATATAAATATTAATATGCACATGTGGCAATTAATATTTCAGCCGCACTATTTGGCTAAGGTGAGGGAGAAGATCATCATTTCCTGCTCAATCAATGAACATTAATAGACAGACACATTCATCTGTATACAGGCCAAGAATGTATCATTCACGTTCAGTTCCCATCAGCTGAGATTGTCTTACATCCATTATATTAAACATGTCAGATAATCAATTTGTGCTGAGTCTTTTCTTGGGAGAAACAAGCCAGTATTTACTAGCACGCAGGAGCCAGTACAAAGGGTATAATGACCCTTTCAGGGACTTTATAACTTGGCTCACAGAGACACATTTTTCCTGCTTAATGCCTGCCAATACATTTGATGATTGCCTCAGTCACACTGGCTGTGAATCCTAAACATCACTGGGGTCAGTTTATCTTACAGAACCAAACCTGAGCCACACATCAATTCACAATTCTTAACTGAATGCCTTGCCTTCAAATTGTTATGCCTGAAACAGGAGGAGTCTGACATGAGCCATGAATCACAGGGTAGGGTTCAGATAAAGGAGTCCATCCCTCCCCCACCCCCTCAGCCTGTCTGTTTTCACCTGTCTGGAGCATCGACTGAAACATGGTCTCGTTTCCTATCTTGGTCAAGTGACTCGCCCCCGCCTGCCCCGCTTGGCATCAGTAACTTCGTAGGCCTCAAGATCCTACTGAACCTCCCCCTCCGCCTTTCCTCCAACTCAGTGACATCAGCCCACTCCACAAACATATCTCAGAAATATTTAAAGAGCAAAATAAAAACTCTTGACATCATTTGCAGGGTTTTATTCCATTTCTTTCAGAAAGCTAAAAGGTAATTTTTTTACCTTTGAACACCATTGAGTTATGTTCAGTCTGGGTATTCTGGGATTCCCACCGGACGGCCTGTAGTTATAATTACAAAGATTTAGAACAGAGTTTTCCACACCCTGTTTGATTTGATTTGGTTTAGTATTGTCACGTGTATTGATATGCAGCGAAAAGTATTGTTCCTTCTGCACTATACAGACAAAGTATACCATTCATGGAGAAGGAAAGGAGAGAGTGTAGAATGTAGAGTTACAGCCATAGCTAGAAAAAGATTAACTTAACGTGAGGTACGTCTATTCAAAAGCCTGACAGGGCTCGAGTTGGTTGGTACGTGATCTCAGACTTTTGTCATATGAGGAACAGTTGAGGACTTTGGATCTGTACTTGTTGGAGTTTAGAAGGATGAGGGAGATCTTATTGAAACTTACAGGATACAGCGAGGCCTGGATAGAGTGGATGTGGACAGGATGTTTCCATCAGTTGGAAAAATAAGAACCAGAGGGCTCAACCTCAGACTAAAGGGACGATCCTTTAAAACAGAGATGAGGAGGAATTTCTTCAGCCAGCGAGTGGTGAATCTGTGGAACTCTTTGCCACAGGAGGCTGTGGAGGCTGGGTCATTGAGTATTCTTGTAATAACTCCACAGAGGTGAAAGTCCTGTCACCAAGTTACTTCATTTACACCATACATCTGTAGACAGCCAACCCTCCAGTTGTTCCCTGCTGAATACGGGCTGGGAGTCTGCCATATCTGCTTTAAATAGGGAGCAGTAGGCTCTGTGATTTAACCATCAATTAGCACAGTTCATACTCTAGCAAGCTGACCTCATTAGCCTGCTGAAGTCATCACTGTCGTTAAGATGGAGATATATAAGTTCTTGATTAGAAGGGGATCAGGGATTATGGGGAAAAGGCAGGAGAATGGGGATGAGAAAAATATCAGCCATAAGTGAATGGCGGAACAGACTTGATGGGCCGAATGGCCTAATCTGCTCCTTTGTCTTATGGTCTTATGATCTATTCTTTTCCCAATGGAAAAAGCTGGAAGTGAGTACGTGTGTGCACTTTGCACAAACATCTAGTGGTGAATGGAAGAGCTGGTGTTCTAAAGGGTGTTAAAGAAATGCAAGTCCTTGCTTCCTCTGTAATGGCAACATTGACTGGATTAGATTGAGCCTCTCATTTTATCGATTGACTTCAAATCTCAATGCGCACCAAAGTCCAATTGGCTTGATTCACTACGTCAGCTCCTGTTATTCACGATTCGCTTCGAGTGACAGCCTCATTGTTTCATCAGGGCTGCGAGCACTTTCACCAACTAACCGTGTCCCTGAAAAGACTATAATTTACTAATTCTATCTGATTACTGGAGTGGGCAGAGTAAGGGTGAGCCGTTAATGGTCGCATTGTCTCATTAACAAAATGTTTGATTCCCACTCCAGACGCGATAGGAAGGGTGAACTGATCCGGCAAATTTTTTTTAAATAACTGAACCAATCTAAGGGGAGGCGATGGCCTAATGGCATTATCGCTAGTTTATTAATCCAGAAACTCAACCAATATTCTGAGGACCCAGGTTCGAATCCCGCCACTGCAGATAGTGAAATTCAATAAAAAATAATCCAGAGTTAAGAATCTACTAAACAATAAAGAGCAAAGAAAATTACAGCACAGGAACAGGCCCTTCGGCCCTCCAAGCCTTCAATGACCATTCTGCCCGACTGAACTAAAACCCCCTACCCTTCCGGAGTCCATATCCTTCCATTACCATCCTATTCACGTATTTGTCAAGACGCCCGTTAAAAGTCACTGTCGCATCTGCTTCCACTACTTTCCCAGGCAGCGAGTTCCAGGCACCCACCACCCTCTGTGTAAAAAACTTGCCTGGTACATCTCCTTTAAACCTTGCCTCTCATACCTTTGTCCCCTAGTACCTGATACTTCCACCCCGGGGAAAAAACTTCTGACTATCCAAGCTACTGACGACCATGAAACTATTGTTGATTGTTGGAAAAACCATCTGGTACACTGATTTCCTTCATGCAAGAAAATCTGCTGGCCTTAACTGGTCTGGTCTGATTCCAGAGCCACGGCAATGTGGTTGACTTCCAACTGCCCTCCATGGGCAACTTGGGACGGGCAATAAATGCTGCCCTAGCCAGCGACACCCATGTCCAACAAATAAATATACAAAATGTGCTCCCCATTCCCGATTGGCTGAGGTTCGGGCAGGATCATTCTTGTGAACCTCCTTTGGACCCTTTCCAAGTGCATCCTTCCCTAGCCAGAGTCACAAAATTGCTCACAATACTCCAAATGGGGTCTAATCAGAGCTTTTTACAGCCTCAGAAGTACATTCCTGCTCTTATATTCTAGCCCCCTCAACTTGAATGCTTCCTAACTGCAGTCTGAATCTGACATTAACCTTAAGAGAATCATGAATAATAACTCCCAAGTCCCTTTGTGTTTCTGATTTCCTAAGAATTTTTCCATTTAGAAAATAATCTATGCCTCCATTCTTCCTTCCAAAGTGCATCATCTCACACGTTTCCATGTTGTATTTTATCTGCCACTTCTTTGCCCATTCTCCTAACTGCCCAAGTCTTTCTGCAGCCCCCTTGCATCCTCAATACAATTTGTCCCTCTATATATCTTTGTATCATCTGCAAACTTAGCAACAGTGCCTTCAACTCCTTCCTCCAAATTGTTAATGTATATTGTGAAAAGTTATGGTTCCAACACTGATCCTTCAGACATAACACTAGTTACCTGTTGCCATCCTGAAAAAGAGCCCTTCATCTCCATTCTCTCCCTTCTGCCAGTCAGCCAATCCTCTATCTAGGCCAGGATCTTACCCTTAACACAATGGGCACTTAACTTATTCAATAGTCTCCTGTGTGGCATCTTGTCAAAGAAATCTAAATCTAAATAAATTATGTCCATTCATTCTCCTTTATCTAACTTCCTTGTTACCTCCTCAAAGAACTCTAACAGATTTGTCAGACATGACCTCCCCTTGACAAAGCCGTGCTGTCTCAGTTCTACTTTTAGGGTCAACCAGATTGGTGTGGCTTTGGAGTGACATGTAGGTCAGACCAGGTCGGGATGGCAGATTTCCTTCCCTTGTGAACCAGATGGGTTTTTCCGACAATCGACTCTATCATGTACTTCAAAGTATTCTGCAACCTCATCTTAACATAGAACATAGAACAATACAGCACAAACAGACCCTTCAGCCCACGAGTTACACCGATCACATCTACCAATCCACAGACCTATCTAT
The DNA here is from genome assembly GCA_024679065.1 of Sphyrna mokarran. Classification (NCBI taxonomy): domain Eukaryota; kingdom Metazoa; phylum Chordata; class Chondrichthyes; order Carcharhiniformes; family Carcharhinidae; genus Sphyrna; species Sphyrna mokarran. Next base: position 12,019,542 of record JAGIQG010000009.1, read on the forward strand.
AACCCCCTATCCTATTCTTTTCCATATACTCATCCAGAAGTCTTTTAAAAGACCCAGTGAGTTTGCCTCAACAACCTCCGACGGCAGTCGGTTCCATTCACTCACCACCCTCTGAGTGAAAAACCTACCCCTGACATCTCCTTTGTATTTGCTTCCCTGCACCTTAAATCTGTGTCCTCTCGTAGTGACCAATTCAGCTCGGGGAAATAGTCTCTGAGAGTCCACCCTATCTATTCCTCTCAACATTTTATAAACCTCTATCAGGTTGCCTCTCAACCTACGTCTCTCCAGTGAGAAGAGTCCCAGCTCCCTCAACCTATCTTCATAAGGCCTGCCTCCCAATCCAGGCAGCATCCTTGTAAATCTTCTCTGAACTCTCTCAATAGCCTCTACATCCTTCCTATAATGGGGTGACCAGAACTGCGCACAGTACTCCAACTGGGGTCTGACAAGAGTCTTATAGAGCTGCATCATTACCTCCTGACTCCTAAACTCTATTCCTCGATTAATAAAGGCCAGTACACCGTACGCCTTCTTGACCACTTCCTCTACCTGCGAGGCCGATTTAAGAGTCCTATCTTGCCAATCTTGCCAAAGATTGAAGTCAGGCTAACTGGCCTATAATTTCCTGTCTACTGCCTCCCTCCCTCTTTAAACAGTGGTGTTACATTAGCTAATTTCTAGTCCTCTGGGATCGTCCCTGTCTCCAGTGATTCCTGAAAGATTACTACCCTATACCTCCACAATTTCCTCAGGTATCTCTCTTAGAACTCTGGGGTGTAATCCTCCAGTCCAGGTGATTTATCCACCTTTCAGTTTTCCCAGAACCTTCTCCTAAATGCTGGCCACTACACTCTCCTGTGCCCCCCTGATTCTCCTGGAGTCTGGCATCCCACAGGTGTCTTCCACCAAGAAAACTGATGCAAAGTAACGACTCAATTCCACTGCTATTGTTTTGTTTCCTATTATTACATCTCCAGCCTCATTTTCCAGTGGTCCCATGGCTATTTTTGCCTCTTTCTTATCTTTTATAAATCTCTAGAACCACATACAATGATCTAGCTGTGGCCTAACAAGTATCTTATATAGATCCAGTAAAACCTCCTGCTCTTAAACTAGATGCCTTGGCTAATAATGGTAAGTAACAGAGTCACCCTTTAGTAAAGGCTAAAGAGAAATTGAACACATTAAGCATCTCTTAGATGGACTAGATGGTGTTCATTGATTGTCATTGTTTTATTAATATATTTACAAGCAGCAGTTTTGAATTTCTCTAAGGGAAAGTCTGCAGGATTAAATGATAAGGGCTGATCTCCCCATGTTGACACGGTGCATAACTGTTTACCTGTAGCGTTCTGACACTGATGTAACCAGGGAGCTCCCGAGCCTGCTGATCCTTGCTGGGATTGGTGAAGACTCTGGTTCTGTTTAGAGTTGCGCTGTGGCTGAGGTAAGGCTGGAGGAGAAGCGATGAGTTGTCGTATGTATAGCGAATCACTGCCACAAAGAGAGAGACCAGAAGAACCAAACTCACCAGCAGAACCAATTTCCTCTGTCAGGGGAACAGGAAAATACTGGTTAGTCAGGACAAAAACAGCTAAAAGGTTTAAAGTTTATTCGTGTCACAAGCAGGATCGTAGAATCCCTACAGTGCAGAAGGAGGCCATTCAGCCCATTGGATCTACACCAACAACAATCTTACCCAAGCCCTATCCCTGTAACCCCACATATTTATCCGATTAATCTTTCTAACCTATGCATCCTGGGACACTAAAGGGCAATTTAGCATGGTCAATCAACCTAATCTCTGCATCTTTGGACTGTGGGAGAAAACTGGAGCACCTAGAGGAAACCCACACAGACACGGGGAGAATGTGCAACCTTCACACGGACAGTGACCCAAGCTGGGCATTGAACTTAGGTCTCTGGAGCTGTGAGATAGCAGTCCTAACCATTGTGCCACTGTGCCACCAATAGGCTTACATTAATACTGCAATGAAGTTATTGTGAAAATCTCCGAGTCGCCATACTCCAGCACCTGTTCGGGTACACTAAGGGAGAATTTTAGCATGGTCAATGTACCTAACCAGCATGTCTTTCAGACTGTGAGTAGAAACTGGAGCATCAGGAGGAAAATCATGCAGAGAACATTCAGAATCTGCACAGACAATGATCCCAGCCAGGAATCGAACCCAGGTCCCTGGCACTGTGAGCCAGCAGTGCCACCATACCAGGTTTATTCCGAAGATGTAGGACTGATGTATGTGGAGAAGTTGACTAGGTCAGGATTGTTTTTGTTGGAGTTCAGACAAATGAGAGGGAAATCTCTCAGAGACTTATAAAATTCAAACAGGACCTGACAGGGTAGATGCAGGTAAGATGTTCCCGATATTGAGGGAGTTCAGAACCAGGGGTCATAGACTGAGGATACAGGATAGACCATTTAAGATGGTGGTGAGGAGACATCTCTTTACTCAAAGAGCGGTGATTCTGTGGAATTCATTATCGCAAGAAGTAGTTGATGCCAAAACATTGAATGTATTCAAGCGGTGGCTGGATATAGCATTTGGGGTGAATGGGATCAAAGGTTACGGGGAGAAAACAGGATAGGCTATTGAGTTGGACGATCAGCCATGATGGTAATGAATGATGGAGCAGGTTCGAAGGGTCGAACGGCCTCCTCCTATCTTCTATGTTTCTGTATGCCACCGTTGTGCCATTGTGCCACCATAGAGTGAAAAGTCTTTACAAAATGTGCATAAAAGAAGCCCGTTCTGCCATTCATTGAGATTATAGTTGATGTAGATCCGAATTTAATTTAACCACCTTTGTCCGTAACCGTTTCCTAACAAAGACTTACCAATCGCATTTCTGCACTCAGTCCAACGGTAGATTTTAAACTCCCACTGGGATTAGAGGTGGTCAGTGCTGAAGATTAGCCCCAGTGCTGGGCATGTGGCGGTCAGCTGCTTAGGCTCATTGATGGCCTACTAAGTCCAACTAGTGGAAAGTTTTGCCAGTCATCTTCCAGTTGTGCCCCCAGCCCACATGGGGCCAATGTGAGTTGAGTGTCCACTCAGAAGGAAAAAACAGTGAAACTTGAGGAATGAGTAATACTGGTCCAAACTGATGTAAAGTGGAGCTCCAGTTTGAACTAATACCAGCCACTTCCCAGGTTATACTGATTTTCCCTGCTGGACAGCCTGCCAGCTTGCATATGTGCAAGCCCAGTCTCAGGCCGCGCTACGGGAATGTTCCCTCCACAGTGGTGCCGTGGTGATTTATCTCTTTATCACTTAAACATCTCACAATGTTGGAGAGAGAGAGAAAGAGAGCACCTTCATGATACAGCACCCTCTCAGTTACTATTCCAGTAGATAAGCCTGCTGCTCCCCCCTGGCCAGGAGGTCACAACACAGTGATTAACACTGCTGCCTCACATCGCCAGGGACCCAGGTTCAATTCCTATCTCAGGTCACTGTCTGTGTGGAGTTTGCACATTCTCCTCGTGTCTGCGTGGGTCCTCCAGTGTCCTCCCGCAGTCCAAAAAAATGTGCAGGTTAGGTTGATTGGCCGTGCATTGCCCCTTAGTGTCAGGGGGACTAGCAGCATAAATATGTGGAGTTAGAATGATGGGATTGTCATTGTCCAGCTCAATGGGTTGAATGGCCTCCTTCTGCTCTGTAGGGATTCTATTCTATGTGATTTAATTTATTATTTTCACATGTATTAGTATACAGTGAAAAGTATTGTTTCTTGCGTGCTATGCAAAGCATAAGTGCTTTTGAAGTATAGGCACGGCTGTAATGTCAGAGAGGGAACACCTGTATCCATGCAATACATGATGTCAAGATGCCAGCGTTGGACTGGGGTAAACTCAGTAAAGTTTGACAACACTGATTTTAAATCCAACCGATTTATTTGATAGTAAATCCACGAGCTTTCGGCCTTTGTGGCCTTCGTCAGGCGAATGAGGTGTTCTGGTCTCCAAAAGCACACACATCAGCATAGACAGTTTACAGATTACTGATTAGAATGCGAATCCTTATACCTAACCTGCTATTCAAGTCTTAAAGTGGCTAACAGCAGAGGTTAGAGAAATGTGTATTGTCTCCAGGCAGCACATTAAGTGAGGTTCTTTGCTAACCCAGGCAAGTCATGGGGGTTACAGATAGTGTGACATGAAGCCAAGATCCCTGTTAAGACCGTCCTCATGTGTGTGGAACTTGGCTATCAGTCTCTGCTCAGCGACTCTGCGCTGTCGTGTGTCATGAAGGCCCCCTTGAAGAACGCTCCACGCAATACACAAGGGGTTTGCGAGTCTCAGCCTAGATTATGTCAGCATCATGACGCTCCTAATTCTGGGACTTGACCCTATAACCTTCAAGCTCAGGTAGTAAGACAACCACCAGTGAATTCTCTGCTGACAGAGTTCCAGCTGCAAAGTGAAATGTTAAATGTACAGGCAAAAGGAAGAATCGGGCATGCTGGTAGGGGGGAGATCAAATAAGTAAAGTGGGAGGAGGCTCGTGTGGAGCTTAACCACAGGCAGAGCGAGGTTGAATATTTACTCTACTCTTCATTCTAGGCAATAGACAGGACTGTATTACAGAAATACTCAACAAGAAAGGCCGAGCATCATAGTTGTCCCTCTTCAAGAGAGCACCTTTGTATTTTTGCAACCTTTCCCCAAAGCGACGCTCACACAGGAGACTCTAAAGTTTGACTGATGTTCCCTGTGACAACTAGGAGCGAGAGAAAGAGCTAGTGAGCGTAATTGAAAGAGGCAGTGCAGGCTATCTTACAGCAAATGGCTCTTACAGCAAGTGGCTCAAGTCTATCATTTCACCCTTGGTGAAGGACAGACTTATCCATTGCTCTGCTCTTTAGTGTTTCAGCCTCAGTTTCATTGGTAACTTTGTTGACCCTCTTTCAGAATGCTCTTGATTCAGGCTTAATCACGCGGCCCAGGCTGATGCTCCATTGCACTACTGAGGGAGTGCTGCACTGTTGACAGCTTTTAGGTGCATGTCCATCCCATCAGCCCACTCAACTGGCTCCCATTTCACTATGTCGGAAATTATCAGGATGTTCTCACCAGTGTCCTGACCAACACTCGGCCCTCAGTAAACATCACGAGGATTTGGATTATCCCGACACAATCTCTCTGCTCTTTGCGGGATCTTGCTGTGCATGAATTGGCTACTTCCTTTCCCAAAAATCACAGGATGGAGCAAGTATGAGGCTGTGCTCCATGGAATATCCTGAGGGGACCTGCCATGAAAGATGCTGAAAGGATGTTTCCCTGAGGGCGGGCGTGAGTGGGGAGGAGTCTAGAACTCAGAGAAATGTTTTAAAAATTAGAGGTTTCCCTTTTCAGGTAGAGACAAGAAGAATTTTCTCACGCAGCGTGGGAACATTGGCACTGCTGCCTCACAGCTTTAGGAAGTTGGGTTTGATTCCTGGCTTGGGTCACTATCTGTCCAGATTCTTCACATTCTCCCCGTGTCTGGGTGGGTTTCCTCTGGGTGTTCCAGTTATCTTCCACAGTCCAAGGGTGTGCATGATAGGTGGAAAGGTCATAGTAAATTGTGCCTTACTGTCGCAACACGTAGGCTTGGGAGATTACCCATGCTAAATGCAAAGGGGTAGAGCTTGGTATGATGCTCTTTCAGGGAGTTGGTACAAACTCCTTGGGCCAAACGGCCACATTCTGCTCTGTAAGGGATTCTATTCTAGACAATTAGGAATAAAGAACTAAGAAAATTACAGCACAGGAACAGGCCCCTCGACTCTCCAAGCCTGCACCAACCATACTGTCCGACTTAACTAAAACCCCCTACCCTTCCAGAGACCATATCCCTCTATTTCCATCCAATTCACGTACTTATCAAGGGACCCCTTAAAAGTCACCACCGTATCCGCTTCCACTACCTTCCCCGGCAACGAGTTCCAGGCATCCAGTATTCTGTGTAAAATATCTGCCTCGTATATCTTCTTTAAACTTTGCCCATTGCACTTTAAATAAACCTATACCCCCTCGTAATTGACACTTCCATCCTGGGAAAAAGCTTCTGACTATCCACTCTGTCCATGCCTCTCATAATCTTGTAGACTTCTATCAAGTCTCCTCTCAACCTCTGTCGGAGGTTGGTGAGAGCAAACCAATTTTCTCCAACCTCTCCTCATAGCTAATGCCCTCCATACCAGGCAACATCCTGGTCAATCTTTTCTGCACCCTTTCCAAAGCCTCCATATCCTTCTGGTAGTGTGGCAACCAGAATTGAATGCTATATTCCAAGTGTGGCCTAACTAATCTTCTATAAAGTTGCAACGTGACTTGCCAATTTTTAAATTCAATACGCTGGTCGATGAAGGCAAGCATGCCGTATGCCTTCTTGACAACCTTCTCCACCTGCATTGCCAGTTTCGGTGATTTGTGTACTTGTACACTCAGATCCTTTTGCCTATCAATACTGTTAAGGGTTCTGCCATTTATTGTATATTTCTTATTAGACCTTCCAAAATGCATTACCTCACATTTGCCTGGATCGAACTCCTTCTGTCATCCCTCTGCCCAAGTCTCCAACTGATGTATATCCTGCTGTATTCTCTGACGGTCCTCATCGCTATCCACAAATCCACCAATCTTTGTGTCGTCCACAAACTTACACTCAAACCAGTTATATTGTCCTCCAAATCATAGAACAAAGAACATAGAACACTACAGCACAAACAGGCCCTTTGGCCCACAAGTTGTGCTGAACACATCAAAAACCTACCCAGCCATAGACCTATCTATAACCCCCAATCCCATTGGATCCCATATACTCATCCAGAAGTCTTTTAAAAGACCCCAGCGAGTTCGCCTCGACCACCACCGACGGCAGCCGATTCCATTCACTCACCACCCTCTGAGTGAAAAACTTTCCCCTAGCATCCCCTCTGTACTTGCTTCCCTGCACCTTAAATCTGTGCCCTCTCGTTGCGACCATTTCAGCCCTGGGAAATAGTCTCTGAGAGTCCACCCTATCTATTCCTCTCAACATCTTGTAAACCTCTATCAGGTCGTCTCTCCAGGGAGAACAGTCCCAGCTCCCTCAACCTGTCTTCATAAGGCATGCCTCCCAATCCAGGCAACATCCTTGTAAAATCTCCTCTGCACCCTTTCAATAGCTTCCACGTCCTTCCTATAGTGAGCCGACCAGAACTGCGCACAGTACTCCAAGTGTGGTCTGACAAGGGTCCTATAAAGCTGCAGCATTACCTCCTGACTCCTGAACTCAATCCCTCGATGATTTCATTTATATATATTACAAACATCAAAGGTCCCAGCACTGATTCCTGAGGAACACCACTTGTCACAGCCCTCCCTTCAGAAATGCACTTTTCCACTGCGATCCTCTGTCTTCTATGATCGAGCCAGTTTTGTATCCACTTTGTCAGCTCACATTTGATCCCATGCAACTTCACCTTCTGCACCAGTCTGCCATGAGGGACCTTGAAGGTCATGTAAACAACATCCATTGCCCTACCCCGCTCAATCATCTTCGTCACTTCCTCAAAAAAATCAATCAAATTCTTGAGACACGACCTACCTTTCACAAAACCATGTTGCCTCTCGCTAATATATCCACTTATTTCCAATTGGGAATAAATCCTGTCTCAAAGAATCCTCTCCAATAATTTCTCTATCACTGATGTAAGGCTCATTGGCTTGTAATTACCTGGATTATTCTTGTTATCCTTCTTCAATAAAGGAACAACATTGGCTATTCTCCAGTCCTCTGGGACCTTCCCTATAGCCAGTGAAGACAGTAAAAAAAAAGACAGTAAGAAGTCTGACAACACCAGGTTTAAGTCCAACCAATTTACTTGATGGTAAACTCACGCAACCTTTCGAGGCTCTGCTCTTCATCAGGTGAACCGGTGAGCAAAGCCTCGAAAGCTTGTGTGAGTTTACTATCAAATAAATTGGTTGGATTTAAACCTGGTATTGTCAGACTTCTTACTGTGTTCACCGCAGTCCAACACCAGCATCTCTGCATCATGGCCAGTGAGGATATAAAGATTTCTCTCAAGGCCCCAGAAATTTCCTCCCTTGTCTCTCTCAATATTCTGGGATATATCCCATCAGTCCCTGGGGAGCTTGTCTACTTTAATGTTTCTCAAGAACTCCAATACCTCCTCTTTCTGACCTCAGCATTACTCAAACTATCTACACATCCTCTCCCAGACTTACCATCTATCAAGTCCTTCTCCTTGGTGAATACTGACGCAAAGTACTTATAGCTTGCAGGAGGCGGAAAGTGTCATTAATTTAGATACGTGGTCATATCAAAGGTGCAGGCTGATAAATGGATGACTGCCAGAAGGGGCAGACAGTCAGTGTGGGGATCCCCTGCGGTCATCCCCCTTTCTAACAAGTATACCGTTTTGGAAACTGTTGGGGGAGATGGGCTATCAGGGGATACCAGCAGCAGCAGCCAAAGCAGTGATACCACAGCTAGCTCTGTTGCTAAGCAGGGAGGGACAAAGAGGACTAGAGCAATAATTATAGGGGACTCTATAGTTAGGAGTGCAGATAGGTGTTTCTGTGGACGTGAAAGAGACCCCAGGATGGTACGCTGGAGCCAGGATCCAAGATGTGTCTGAACGGACAGAAAGCATTCTGAAGGGAGAGGATGAATAGCCAGAGGTCGTGGTACATATTGGTACTAATGACATAGGCAGGAAGAGTGATGAGGTCCTGCAGCAATAGTTACGTAGAAAGTTAAAAAGCAGGACCTCCAGGGTTGTAATCTCAGCATTACTGCCTGGGCTACGTGCTAGTGAGGATAGGAATAGGAAGATAATGCAGCTCAACATATGGCTAAACAGCTGCTGTAGGAGGGAGGGTTTCAGATATCTGGACCATTGGGATCTCCTCCGGGGCAGATGGGATCTGTACAAGAAGGACGGGTTGCATCTAAACTGAAAGGGTACAAATATTCTAGCCAGGTTTGCTAGCGTCACACGGGAGGATTTAAACCTCATTTGGCAGGAGGACGGGAATTAAAGCAAAGGTGAATTAGTTGAAGGGGAACCAGGGAGTAGGGCCAGTAAGACTCAAAGAAAGAGCAGGCAGGGTGTAGTTGCTAATCAGAGAGAGTCTGGTGGATTGAAGTGTATTTGTTTTAATGCGAGAAGTGTAACAGGTAAGGCAAATGAACTTAGAGCTTGGATTAATACTAGGAATTACGATGTTGTTGCCATTACAAAGACTTGGTTAAGGGGAGGAAAGGATTGGCAGCTTAACATTCCAATATACAGATGTTTCAGGTGGAGTAGAGGGGAATGTAAAAGGGGTGGGGGAGTTGCACTACTGGTTAAGGAGAATATCACAACTGTACTGCAGGAGGATATTTCGGACGGCTGATAGAGCGAGACAATATGGATAGAGCTCAAGAATAAGATAGAAGTAGTCACAATGTTGGAGGTTTACTATAGGCTACCCAACTGCCAACAGGAGATTGAGGAATAGATAAATAGGCAGATTTTGGCAAGGTGTAAAAGTAACAGGGTTGTTGTGGTGGGAGATTTTAATTTCCCCTATTTTGACTGGGATTCACTTAATGCTAAGGGCATGGATGGGACAGAGTTTGTAAGGAACATCCAGGAGGACTTCCTGAAACAGTTTGTAGATAGTCCAACTAGGGAAGAGGCCATACTGGACCTAGTATTGGGGAATGAGCCTGGCCAAGTGGGCGATGTTTCAGTAGGAGAGCAGTTCAGGAACAGTGATCACAATTCAGTAAGCTTTAAGGTAAGTCCTCAAATTAAGGTGCTAAACTGGGGGAAGGCTAATTACAACAATATGAGACGAGGACTGAAGAATGTAGATTGGGGCAGATGTTTGAGGCAAATCAACATCTGGCATGTGGCATGCTTTCAAGTGTAATTTGATAGGGAATCAGATTCGGCACATTCCTGTAAGGATGAAGGATAAATATGACAAGTTTTGGGAACCTTGGATAGCAAGAGATATTGTGAGCCTAGCCAAAGAGAAAAAGGAAGCATTTGTCAAAGTTAGGAGGCTGGGAACACACAAAGCAAGTGCAGAATACAAGCAGAAAGAAACTTAAGCAAGGAATAAGGGCTATAAGGGGTCATAAAAAAAACAATGGCGAACAGGATTAAGGAAAATCCCAAGGCTTTTTATCCAAAAATAAAGAGAAAGAGGGTAGCCAGGGAGAGGGTTGGCCCACTCAAGGACAAGGGAGGGAATCTCTGTGTGGAGCTAGAGGAAAATGGGTGAGATATTAAATGAGTACTTTGCATGGTTTTAATTTGCAAATAGAAAAACATTTTCTATTCTCCAGAATAGAATAGTGGATTTTCAGAAGCTTTTTCCCAGACTGGAAGAGTGAATTACTTAGGGACATAGGTTTGAGAATATTCTTAACCAGTAGTGCAACTCCCCCATCCCTTTTACATCCCCTCTATTCACCTGAAACATCTGTATCTTGGAATGTTAAGCTGCCAATCCTGTCTTTTCCTTAACCAGTTCTTTGTAATAGCAACAACATCGTAGTTCCTAGTACTAATCCAAGCTCTAAGTTCATCCGCCTTATTTGTTTAATAAGTTTAATAAGAGGATAAGAAACAAAATACAGACTAGGATATGGCAGAGTATATGTGTGTGTGTGTGTGTGTGTGTGTGTGTGTGTTTATGGATAGTAAGTCTAGCCTTAGGGGATATATATGTAGGAGATGTTCCAATCTTAGTCTTGCTGGCTCAGTCTCTCTGAGCTGGAGGATGATTTGGTGAAACTCCAACATACAAGAAGAGGGGCACAGTTTCTGGATAGTTTGCTTTGGACTTCAGTCAATCAGTGTGGAGAGGTTTGAGTTCAGAATGAATTTGATGTGCAGAGTAGGTTAGAGAATGAGAATCCATATGAACTGATCCCTTTCCAACACATACAATATATTTGCTACCAATAAGAAGGATGAAGAATGTCAGAAGGACAACCAGAATGTAACCCATGGTGGATCGACTCAAACTGGATCAGACATTTTCAGGTTTAGTGGCCAGAAATTGTCTGGCACATTTCTCATGGGAATGCACAGACCACTAAGAGTCTACCTGCCTGTTTTAAATTCAAAATGGTGCAATGATAATAATCTCTCCCATAATGTCAACAAGGAGATTGTCATCGACTTCAGGAAGTGTAGTGGAGGGCATGCCCTTGTCTACATCAACGGGGATGAAGTAGAAAGGGTCGAGAGATTCAGGCTTTTAGGTGCCCAGATCACCAACAACCTGTCCTGGTCCCCCTCCATCGACATTATAGTTAAAAAAGCTCACCAACACCTCTTCTTTCTCAGAAAACTAAGGAAATTCGACATGTCAGTTACGGTTCTCACCAACTTTTAAGATGCACCATTGAAAGCATTCTTTCTGGTTATATCACAGCTTGGTATGATCTTGCCCTGCCCAAGACCACAAAAAAACTATAAAGGGTCATGAATGTAGCCCAGTCCTTTACTCAAACCAACCTTCCATCCATTGACTCTGTCTATACTTCTTGCTGCTTCAGAAAAGCAGCCAGCATGCTCTGGGCATTCTCTATTCTGCCTTCTTTCATTGGGAAAAAGATACAAATATTTGTGGCACATTCAAGAACAGCTTCTTTCCTGCTGCTGTCAAACTTCTGAATGGATCCGTCTTATATTAACCTGACCTTTCTCCTCACCCTAGCTATGACTGCAATGCTATATTCCACACCTTCCCATTTCCTTCTTCCCTATGAACTCTATGGATGGTATATTTTGTGTGTATAGCACTCAGGAAACAATACGTTTCATTGCATACCGAAACACGCTAGCTAGGATACTAACAATATATTCTGTATCCTATCTTTTGTTTCTCTGTACAGATCATAATAAACAATATTTTTCATTGTATCGCAATACCTGTGATAATGATAAAGTTTATTTCTTAATATCACAATTAGACTTGCATTAACACTGCAATGGAGTTACTGTGAAAATGTCCTAGTTGCCACACTCTGATGCCTGTTCAGCGAGAATTTAACATGGCCAATGCACCTAACCAGCACATGTTTCAGACTATGGGAGGAAACCAGAGCATTCGGAGGAAACCCACACAGATACAGGGAGAACATGCAGATTCTGCACAGGCAGTCACCCAAGCCGGGGATCGAACCCAGATCCCTGATGTTGTGAGGCAGCAGTGCTAATCGCTGTGCCACCGTGCCGATAAAAAAAATCCATCAATTTGAATAAAGCCTAGCAGTTAATTGTTCCATGCTGTATTCTCAATCAGAATGCCTACAAATCAGAGTCCACTTGCCGACTCATCAGGGTGCTGTTTTCATGCAACACAAAATGTTCCTCTCGATCTTGCCGCCTTTCTTGATGGAAGATGAAAAGCCAAGACAGCATGTCTCTTCTTTTACAGTAATAATCGAGATTTAGGTCAGACTGACTTCAATGGGATGAGACAACATCTACAGTGAGCTGAGCAAACCTATTTATGAGTAAAACAACAGAAGATCAGTAGGAGGTTTTCAACAAAGAATGTAAGTAATGTGATGCAGGACTGCTTTGTATCCCCGAGGGCCAAGAGCAGTACTTACCAAAAAAAACACAGCCACGGCTGACTAAAGAGATAATGCGACAACTTAAAACTAAACGGAAAAGCATACAAAAAAAAAACACATTTTGCTGAAGGAGGACAATACAAAAAGATGACAAAACAGATAATAAGAGCTACAAAAGAGGGAAATGAAAAGAAATCTGCTAGTGATACCAAAATGAAAAGGTAATGGTGATAAGATCATATGATTAGTAATGCAGAACTCCAGGATTCTGATCCCATTATGGCGGCTGGTGGAATTTAGGAATGGCACAGTGGCCCAATGGTTAGCACTGCTGCCTCACAGCACCAGGGACCTGGGTTCGGTTCCAGCCTTAGCTGATTCTCTGTGGGGTTCCTGAACATTCTCTTTGTATCTGTGTGGATTTCCTCCAGGGGCTGCAGTTTCCTCCCACAGTCCAAAGGTGTGCGGGTTAGGTGGATCAGCCGTGTTAAATTGACCCCTAGTGTCCGGAGGTTAGTGTTGGATAGAGGTAAGTAAGTAAAGTCGCCAGAGTCCCACATGACTATAGGCTGCAACTGGTGGTGATTTAACCTGAGGAACAATAACCCCAGGCAAGGGGAGAGGTTGAGAAGGTGGGATCTTCATGATTAACCTCACCCAGTACGGGAATTGAACACACACTGTTGGCATCACTCTGCATCACTCTCTAGCCATCTAGCCAACTGAGCCATAGGAAGGATTTATTGACCTTGGCAGGAATGCTGTGTAATCAATTTAGAATGATACCTGGACTCCAAGAATTAAATTACAAAGAGAGATTACTCAAAATATGATGGTATTTCCTGGAATATAAATTGCTACAAGATAATTTGATCAAGGTTTTCAAATGGTCACTAGACTAGTAATCTAGAAACCCAGGGTAATGTTCCGGGACTCTGAGCTTGAATCCCACAATGGCACATGGTGAAATTTGAAGTCAATAAAAATCTGGAAATATAAGTGTGGTGATGATTGTGATAAAGAAAGCCTTTCCTTCCCTAAAGGACATTAATGAACCAGATGGGGTTTTCCAACAATAGACAACAGTTTCAAGGTCATCAGTAGTGTGATGACTTCAGTCAGACAAATGAGGTTGGCCTGCTAGAGCATGAATTCCGATGAGTCCTAATTGATTCTCATGTTTGCTATTTAAAGCAGGTGTGTCAGTCTCTCTGCCTGCTGAAGCAGGGAAGACACAGGGAGCACTCTGTTACGTAATAAGTCTTGTAAGTAAAGGAACTATTGGTGACAGGACCTTTGCCTCTGTGGATTTATTACAACTGGATTCTTAATTCCAGATTTTTCTCATTGAATTCAAATTGCACCATCTGTCGTGGCGGGATTCGGATTTGGGTCCCCAGTACATTAGCTGAGTTTCTGGAATGATAGTCTGGTGATAATAGCACTAGGCCATTGCCTCCCCATAAATATTAACTGAAGATATTAAGGGATAAAGAAGTTCAGTTGGAGAAAGAGAATGGTGGAAGAGACTGGATGGGATGAAGGGCCTTGCTATGATCATCTAACATTCACAGTGCTCTCTACGGACCTCGTTCTTTGGTGACACATATTGTCTTGCTAGTGGAGGAGGAGCTTTAGCCGAGCTGGAGTCATTTTTTAGTACATACAATGTTGTCCAGAGGATGATAACTCAATCTGCCTTTGTCCTGCTCCTCAGCTCAGTGCCTCGGTGCCCATTTGTTGACATTCTACTTTGATGGTGAGCTATTTTCAGAACAACCAATGGTCATTTTCATCTGTCTCCATTTCGGAGATTTTTTAAAACCAGGGGGATTGATGGCCTCATCCATCAGCAGAAGCAGGAGGGCATTTGCTCCAGTAACTATTCCCAGCTCGATGCAATTCGTCCTGCGGACAGTTGACCATGTCATTTTGATTCACTTGTCATAGTTTCTTTGTTATTTGCGCGGTACAGTTTCAGTAAAGACCAGCAGCTTCTCTCCACCCCCCACCCCCCCACTTTTAAATGGGCGTCCTTCTCAAAAGTCAGAGGATGATGGGATCTTGGTCAGCCTCACTCAGTTTTTCCACCCTCAGCTTTGAGTCAGTCGGTTGTGTGTTTGTTGTGCCTATCGCACAGTCTGTTTCAACACTTATATGGTGGACAAAGAACTACAAGCCGGCTTCTCATTAGTACAGTAATATTTATTCACAGACACAATTATTAATCACACATACAATACTAAGTTACTTACAGAGTATTGACAAATACTAGAGGACATAGGTTTAACGTGTGTGGGGAAAAGTTTAGAGGGGATGTGTGAGGCAAATTTTCAAGGTCTTTCAGAGAGTTGGTAAAGATCCGATGGGCTAAATGACCTCCTTCTGCGCTGTAAGGATTCTATTCTAATCTAGAGAATAGAAAAAACATTTTCTATTTCTAGAACAGAATAGTGGATAATACAGGGCTTAGGTTTAAGATGAGTGGGGCAAGATTTAAAGGAGATGTACGAGGCAAGTTTTTTGACACATGGGAGTGGTGAATGCTGGAACACAGTGCCTGGGGAAGTGGTGGGACAATGTGGCATTTAAAGGGCATCTAGACAATTACTTGAATAAGATGGGAATGGAAGGTTTTAGTTTAGGTAGGCACCACAATCGGTGCAAGCTTGGAGGGCTAAAGGGCCTGTTCCTGTGCTGTACTATTCTTTGTGCTTAATGAAGTTCAAGTCCAAACTGGACCTTGACTTAAGTTTTGCGTGACCGGCAAGTACCCAGGCAGATTTTGTCCTTTATCCATGTGTTAGTCTCCATAGTCCTCCGCGTAGTCTGGTCCTTTGGTCTGGTCTGATACTGTGACTCTGGTCTTCCTTCCATCACTGGTGTGGTGGGTCTCCTCGTGGTGGCAGTTGCTGGTGGTGGTCACCATTGTGCTTTGTTTGTTGGAGAGGGAAAGAGACAGGTTTTTCCGTTGTGCCGCATTTTTTATCCCTGGCTGGTTTTGCCCCTTTTTCAGATATTGCCAATCAATCAGGGCCTGGTTATCCAATCAGGTGCTGCCACACTGATCTCTGGGTTTGTCCCCAATAGCCATGCCTGTAGGTGCTGGAGGCACGTACGTCACATGTCTCCCTCCCAAATAAGGGGTTAAGGCTCCTCTGTGTCTGATAAACGAGTATGTGTGACCAGAGAGTGTCTGTTATTTTTGGGATGGCCTATTTCCTGTGTATTTGGCAGCCTGAGCCATAGCCTGTTATATCTCCGTCTCTTAAGCTGCAGTCTGTTGGTTTCTGTACTTGGCCAATTATCCCAGCATGCTTTGTAAATCACCATCTTGGGTGGCCCATTTGGGCACATGTTCGAATTCACTTGGGAGACTCAACTGGGAATCCCACACGTGCACTCCAGTGCAGTACAGTGGGGGAGCTGCAGTACGGGGGATGTTGGATGGGAGAAGTAGCTCGCTACTAGGTGTCGATGGGGTATTCCGGTCCCACCAAAGTCTACAGCGTTTTGCATGGCTTGCCAGTCCCTTTGAGCTGGAAGGGCAGGTAGGGGGAGTTTGCAGTGTCACCTCTTCACCGGGACTGGAAGATCCTGCTGGCTGGAAAGGTCAGAAAATCCTGCCCACTGTCTTTCTTTTGGGATAAAAACAAATCCTCAGCCCTTTTGGATTGATGTAACAGATTCCACAACACTACTGTAATAGAGGGCGGCACAGTGGCACAGTAGTAAGTGCTGCTGCTTTGCAGCACCAAGGACCTGGATTCGATTCCTGGCTTGGGTCACTGTCTGTGTGGAGTTTACACGTTCTCTCCTGTATCAGTGCGGTTTCCTCCGGGTGCTCTGCTTTCCTTCTACAGTCTGAAAGATGTGCTGGTTAGGTGCATTGACCGTGCTAAATTCTCCTTCAGTGTAGCCGAACAGGCACTCGAGTGTGGTGGCTAGGGGATTTTCACAGTAACTTCATTGCAGTGTTAATGTAAGCCTAATTGTAACTAATAAATTTTAAAAATCAACATTGCAGACCTAACAATTGTATACTTCTGAGTGAGTCACATGGCAAACAACGATAGTTGCATAGGCTATGCAATAATGGCAGGGTGGGAAGATGGATTTGGAATATTGCATTGAGTTTTGGTGTTCTTATCTAAGGAAGGATGTCCTTGCTATAGAGGAAGTACAGTGAAACTTTACCAGGCTGATTCCTGGAACATCAGGTTTGTTATATGAGGAAACACTAAGTCAGTTAGGATTATACTCACTGAGTTTAGAAGAGTGAGAGGGGATCTTAAAGAAACTTATAAAATTCTAATAGTTAAACAGTGTAGATTCAGAAAAAATGTTCCTGATGGTTGGGGAGTCCACAACTAGGGATCATAGTTTGACGATAACGGGTAAACCTTTCAGAACAGAGGTGAGAAGATATTTCTTTACCCAGAGGGTGGTGAATGTGGGAAGTTCACTACACAGGATGTAGTTGAGGCCAAAACATTGTGTGATTTCAAGAAGAAATTAGAAGTAGCTCTTGGGGCTAAAGGGATCAAAGGATATGGGGGGAAGGAGAATCAGGATATTGTATTTGATGATCAGTCATAATGAAAATGAGTAATGGAGCAGGTTCATAGGGCAGAATGGCCTCCTCCTGCTTCTAGTTTCTATGTTTCTATTACTAATTGGCCAGATTTTAAATGTGTTCTTTACTTTGGTGGGTTGCACAGCTCTGACATAATCTATGTCTTGATCATTTCTATTTAATTTTGGGGAAAAAAAAACTAGCCAGAAAGAATTCAGTTCATCGCAAGTAAATCACTGCTGGGGGCAGGATTGTGTCTATCAGATGACTTATTCTTAAGATAGGCAGACATGGGAAACAAAGGTTAATCATCTACAACAAGGACTGAACCATTTATCCCTTCTCTGACCGAGTCCTCTGAAGATTTCTTCAATCGTAAATATCCCTGGTATTTACAATTGACATTGAAAAAGAGGAAATTACAGGATTTAGCATTCACTGATTGCTTTGGTTGTATTAGATTGGTTGGTAAATGCACAAAATTCCTTCCCCTATTTAAAAATGTGAACAATTGCTGTTTAACTCAAGCCCATGTAAAACACGAATTTTAAATCATTTTCAGAGCAGCCAGCTGTCAATTAGTGACTGGAATACATTTGATAAGTCACAGTAACTGCTTTTGCAGGCTTCCATCGAGCCTCCAGGCACTACAGCCACTTCTCACTGTAATTGCGTAGTTCTTATTTCCTGAATGACTGAGGAGCCTGTGGCCTTAGGCCCTTCCTGTCAACTTTTAGAGGTTGACAATCCATTTCTTTTCTCCTTTTCCCCCGTCTCTGGGGTTGTTCCTAGTCACATCTAGAAGTTGCCATTCCACCAGCCAGTTAACTGACCCTCAGGAAAACAATCAGGAAATCAGTGAATAGTACAGCACAGGAGTGGCTATTTGGCTTGCCTCAACTCTTTAGAAAAGCAATCTTGTTAGACTCCCTTTTCTTTTCTCATATCCCTGCAACTTTCTTTTCTTCCTTCACCTCCTAAGGGTGACGTGGTGTTTTAGAGCTGCTGCCTCACAGCTCCAGGGACCCGGGTTCAATTCCACCCTCAGGTCACTGTCCATGTGGAGTTTGCACACCCTCCCTGTCGGTGTGAGTTTCCTTCAAGTATTCCAGTTTCATCCCACAGCCCAAAGATGCGCAGGTTAGGTGGATTGGCCATGCTAAGTGGCCTCTTAGTGTCAGCAGGCTAAATATGTGGGGTTACGTGGATAGTGTGTTGTTGGTGCAGGCTTGATGAACTAAATGGCCTCCTCTGTGCTGCCGGGTTTCTCTGATTCTTATTCAATCCCTTCTTGAAGCCATGCCTAAGCTTGTTTCCATGGCTTTTAAAGGATGAAGACTTGAAATTTTACAACATTCAAGGGGATGAGATATGGGACAAGGCCTCAAGAAAGTACAAAGGGAACAAAGCCCAGTCCATCCCACAAACTCCCACCATCCATTGACTTGCTGCCTCGGGAGAATAGACAACATAACCAAAGATCTCACGCACCCCGGACATTCTCTCTTCCACCTTCTTCTGTCAGCAGAAAGATACAAAAGTCTGAGGTCACGTACCAACAAACTCGAGAGCAGCTTCTTCCTTGCTGCTGTCAGATTTTTGAGTGGACTTACTCGCACTAAATTGATCTTTCTCTGCACCCTAGCTATGACTGTAACACTACATCCCGCACTCTCTCCTTTCCTTCTCTATGAACAGTATGCTTTATCTGTATAACGTGCAAGAAACAATTCTTTTCACTGTGTGTTAATACATGTGACAATAATAAATCAAATCAAATTGACTCTGTCTATACTTCCTACTGCCTCAGAAGAGCATCCACCGTAATCAAGGACCCCACATACTCTGACCATTCTCTCTTCAATTTTCTTCCATCGGCAAAAAGATACAGAAGTCTGAGGTCACGTACCAACTGACTCAAGAACAGCTCCTTCCCTTGCTGCTGTCAGACTTTTGAATGGACCTACCTCATATCAAGTTGACCTTTCTCTACATCCTGGCTATGATTGTAACACTACATTTTGCATTCTTTCCTTTTCTTCTCTATGAACGGTATGCTTTGTCTGTGTAGCGTGCAAGAAACAACGCTTTTCACTGTATGTTAATAATATGACAATAATGAATCAAATCAAATCAAGTGCAGAAAAATACGATTAGTGCACCTTTATTGATCGTTATTGTCTGTGCAGACTCCATTGGCCAAAGGACCTTTTCTGAACCGCAATAACTCTATGGGTGCAATCTTACCACCCATTCACATCACGCTCCCACTGCGGAAAGGTCGGAGAATTTGACTGCTGGTCAAGTGCCTGTAAACTGAGGCGGGATGGGAAAACCCAGCCGGAGTGAACAGTGGTATGATTCATGTCTGTGACTCCATTAGACAGTGTGGAGTAGGCTCAACAGGCCAAATGGCCTACTCCCAATCATAAGACTATGAGATATAGGAGCAGAATTAGACCATTTGGTCTACTGGTTCTGCTCCGTCATTCAATCATACCTGACATGATTCTTATCCCTGTTGTCCTGTCTTCTGCTCATAGCCCTTGACCCCCTTATTGATCAAGAGCCTATCTATCCCTGTCTTAAAGACACTTAATGACCTGGCCTCCAGAGTCCTCTGTGACAATGAGTTCCACAGATTCGCCACCCTCTGCTGAAGAATTTCTTCCTCATTTCAGTTTTAAAGGAGCGTCCCATCACTCTGAGGTTGTACCCTCGAGTTCTAGTCTCTCCCACTACTGGCAACATCCACTCCACGGCCATTCTATCTAGGCCTCTCAGTATTCTCAGTAATCCAATGTCCCTAATCCAGAACCTAACCATAGCCTTTCCTCATCCTGATGCCCATTTTATTTTTGTAGATTGTCTTAGAAATCGCCTCTCCTCATTGAAGTTCTGGTCACTGGGGACAAGTCTTTCTCTTTATTCCCTCCAATCTCTTCCCAAATTGTGTCAAACTTGCCCTCGCCCTCTGCACTCGAAGGAAGTCAATCTCAGCTACTCTCTCTTCTGAGGAAACTATTTTGGAACTGCCCTGTCAAATTATTTTCCACATTTCAATCACACTGCCTCATTATCTTCTGCACCGACATCTTTCTCTTCAAATTCGCCCCTCCCCTCCCAAAACTGTTTGGAGAATATAGAACCAATATGGGATACTCATCAACTCAAACCAGCTCAGCTGAGAGAAGATGAATTTCTGATCCCCTGTACGTTAATCCTGCTGTTTTTGATTTGGAGCGCATCATGTGTGTGTTTTTAAGCACAACCATTAACATCACAGCCCTTTTAATCCCTGCTTCAGGGAGCTGCTGGCATTTACGCTGCTGGTTAAAAAAATAAAATCAAGGAAGGTTTTTATGTGTTCATGTTTCGCATGTAGTTTTAGCCATGACAGCTGCGTCTGAGGGAGTTAGCAACATCCGCCTTATCGTTCCCGTGCAGAGGGAAATCTCGCCTATCTGCAGGCCAAGCTTCTGAAAGCAAAAGATGAAGGTGGTAATCAAACTTCTGACCCTAATAAAGCTTAAAGTCAGAGGTTTTCACACTGCTAAACATGCCAATTAACAAAAATGTGAATAAACATCCCTGAAGAGTTAGGCACTTTGGTATATAGCACAGCACCACTATTGCTGGGCCTCTGGCTTTGCATCAGGAAGATCAGTCAAAGAACAGTCAGTCAAATTAGGGCAGCATGATGGCACAGTGGTTAGCGCTGCTACCTCACAGCACCAGGGACTCAGGTTCGATTCTGAGCTTGGGTGGCTGTCTGTGTGGAGTCTCCACATTTTCCCTGTGTCTGCGTGGGTTTCTTCTGGTGTTCAGGTTTCCTCCCACAGTTCGAAAGATGCGCATTGGCCATGCTAAATTCTCCCTCGGTGTACCCGAACAGGTGCCAGAGTGTGGAGACTAGGCGATTTCTACCTTGGGTCACTGTCTGTGCGGAGTTTGCACGTTCTCCCCCTGTCTGCATAGGGTTGCTCTGGTTTCTTCCCACACTCCAAACTGGCATTGGTAAGAATCAAGAATCATTGAATCCCTGCAGTGCAGAAGGAGGCCGTTTAGCCCATCAAATCTGCACCGACCTCAATCCCACCCAGGCCCTATTCCCCTTCCTCCATATATTTATTCTGCTAATCCCCTGACACTACAGCAATTTATCATGGCCAATTAACCTAATGCACACATCTTTGGAATGTGGGAAGAAATCAGAGCACCCAGAGGAAACCCACGCAGACATGGGGAGAATGTGCAAATTCTACACAGACGGTTACCCAAGCCCCGAATCGAACTGAGGATCCTGATGCTGTGAGATAGTAGTACTAACCACTGTGCCACCATGGGAGCAGCTTAATAGAATGAATCAAATGAACTGATTTGAATGTGATTATTCCTTCAGGATTGCTTCCTTCCACACTCCAACTGCATGTTAAGTGGATTGGCAATGCTAAATTTCCCTTAGTGTCCCAAGATGTGTAGTGTAGAAAGATTGACCATGATAAATGTGTGGGCTTATGGGGAGAGAAGGCTTAGTGATCTGCTGGAGAGTGGCCTCCTTTTGGGACTCTATTCTATGAGAAGATCAATTTTAAGAAAAGTATTTCAATCAGACATTCCAAAAGTGCAGAACATAATTTCACCAGCTATTCACCCACAGGTTCAGGGAATCTGGCAACAATCACTGCAGCATGATGGGAAAATCTTGCCAACATGAATAGTGATAAGTTTCTAGCTATACTCCTTTGAGGTTTTGCCTCTTTTTAAGGTTGAGGATTTGTCCAATGTTCCCTTCCCGCTCCTTCCAACAGTCATTGCAATGAGTTATGAGGCTGTGTTAAAATTCCATTTGAGCATTCCAGATGGGTTTTAAAATGACACATCTCGGATCTGAAATTGCATTCACAGCTACAATTCTCCTGCTCGGAGACAGGAATAATCAGAAAGCAGTGCTGTCCCAAATCCTAATCAAAACAAAAGTAGTTCTCTTTCCACCTTCTTCCGTCAGGAAAATAATGCAAATATCTGAGATCACGTATCAACTAACACAAGAACAGTCTCTTCCCTGCTGCTGTCAGAGTTTTGAATGGATCTACCTTGCATTAAGTTAATCTTTCTCGAGACCCTAGCTATAAGAGTAACACTACATTGTACACTCTCTCTTCTCCTTCTCTATGAACGCTATGCTTTGTCTGTAGAGTGCACAAGAAACAATACTTTTCACTGTATGTAAATACATGTGAAAATAATAAATCAAATCAAAATCACATCTAAGCAGCTTCCCTGAGTGTGGATCCATTGCTTGTGTGCAGCACTGACTGCCTACCCTCAGCCATCTGTACTTTCAATAAGCAAATTAAAGATAATAGAAGCATAGAATAGTACATCTTAGAAGGCAGCCATTCAGCCCATTACAGCTGTGTTGGCTCTTTGAAAGAGAGTTATCAAATTAATCCCATTCCTCCGTTCTTTTCCGATGGCACGATTATTCCTTCAGAATACCAAAGGAAAAGAAACTATCACATTTAAACCAGTTAATTTGATTCATTCTATTACGTTGCTCCCATTTTTACCAATGCCAGTAACACACCCTCACCTGACAGTATCGCCGCCCAGTGTTATCCGCTCAAGATGCTCAACGTAAATTGGGGAACTCAGATTTAATTCCAGCCTTGGGTCTGGCTTTACATCAGGAAGATCATTCAAAAAGCAATCAGTAAAATTATGGTGACACAGTGGAACGCAGGAAATAAATTTTCCTATTGGGAAAACGCAGCATGGACTCATGAAAGGAAGGTCACATTTGACTAATTTAGTGGACAATGGGGAACTTGTGGATGTGGTGTATCTGGATTTCCAGAAGACATTTGATAAGGTGCCACACCACAGGCTGTTACATAAGATAAAGATGCATGGTGTTACAGGTAATGTAATAGCATGGATAAGGATTGGTTAACTAACAGAAAGCAAAGAGTGGGGGTAAATGGGTGTTTTCTTGGTTGGCAATCAGTGACTAGTGGTGTGCCTCAGGGATCAGTGTTGGGACCGCAATTGTTACGATTTACATAGATGATTTGGAGTTGGGGAACCAAGTGCAGTGTTTCAAAATTCACAGATGACAGAGTTGCAGAGCAAAATATGCAGAGGTCACTGAAAGTCTGCAAAGGGATATAGATAATGTATATTATCGAGACGAGGGTCTGGCAGATGGAGTACAATGTTGGTAAATGTAAGATCATCCATTTTGGTAGGAATAACAGCAAAATGGACTATTATTGAAATGGTAAAAAATTGCAACATTCTACTGTACACAGGGATCTGGGTGTCCTTGTGCAAGAATCACAAGAAGTTGGTTTGCAGGTGCAGCAGGTAATTAAGAAGGCAAATGGAATTTTGTCTTCATTGCTAGAGGGATGGAGTCTAGAAACGGTGAGGTTATGTTGTAGCTATGTAAGGTGCTGATAAGGACACAGCTGGAGTACTGTGTACACTTTTGGTCTCTTTACTTGAGAAAGAATATACTGGCACTGGAGGGGGTGCAGAGGGGATTCACTAGGATGATTCTGGAGTTGAGAGGGTTGGCTTATGAGGAGAGACTGAGTAGACTGGGGCTATACTCATTGGAATTCAGAAGAATAAGGTGAGACCTTACAGAAACAAACAAAATTAAAAAGGAAATAGACAAGATAGAAGCAAGGAAGTTGTTTCCACTGGTGAGTGAAACTGGAACTTGGGAGCGTAGCCTCAAAAATAAAGGGGAAGTAGGTTTAGGCCTGAGTTGAGGAGGAACTTCTTCACAGAAAGGATTGTAAATCTGTGGAATTCTCAGCCTAGTGAAGCAGTTGAGGCTACCTCATTGAATGTTTTTAAGGCAAAGATAGATAAATCTTTGGACAGTAAAGGAATTAAAGATTATGGTGAGATGGCGGGTAAGTGGAGCTAAGTCCACAAAAAGATCAGCCATGATCTTATTGAATGGCAGAGCAGGCTTGAGGGGCCAAATACTTACTCCTGCTCCTACTTCTTATGTTCTTATGTTGTTACGTTAACACTGCTGCCTCAAAGTGCCAGGAACCCAGGTTCAATTCCCAGCTTAGTGTGGAGATTGCACTTTCTCCCTGTATCTGTGTGGGTTTCCATCGGATGCTCCTATTTCTTCCCACATTCCAAAGATGGGCAGATTAGATGGATTGGCCATGCTAAATTGCCACTTATTTCCCTAAGATTCGCAGGTGTGATAGAGTAGCCATGGGAAATTTGTGGGGTCACAGGATAGGTTGGGGGAGAGAGCCTGGGTAAGATACTCTGTCAGAGAGGCGATGCAGACTTGATCGGCCAATTGGCCTACATGAGAACGTAAGGAATGGGAGCAGGAGTAGACCATTTAGCCCGTCGAGCCTGCCCCGCCATTCAATAAGGTCATGGCTGATCTGAAGTGGATCAGTTCCATGAACTATCTCATGGCCTCCTTGTGTGCTGCTTGGCTATTAAATTAAGCAGAATCTATCCTCGCGGTTTTCCCCGAAGAAGTTTCCTCCAGACACATTTCTTCCAATACTGCATCTCTATTGAGTTGTCAATTGGAAACAAAGGACTACATGTGTCTTTTATCCACAAATCCTTTCACTTGCTTCCAGAAAATTCTCTGTTATCCGGCCAGTGTGTAACCGGATACCAATCACATGGCTTAAACAGACAATGGAATTCCTTATAAGCGCCATTATGTTTGGTCCAAATTGCATGTCTCCCACATAACTGCAGTAAAATTCAACGCCACCAAGGCTACTCCAAAGGAAACAACTCTCTTATTTGGTCAACACAGGAAGCTTCAGGTTACAATCCCCAGACCAGCTCACAGCAACTTTATAACCTGCATTTGGTTTTAATTATAAATTAACCAAAAATCCCAGCACGCTTTACTCTCTGCCTGAATAGCCGTTTTAAAGCCACTACCGCCATTATTGTTGTTAAATTCGTTATTATAATCATTCTTTCCCCGTCTACAGATTATTTGATAAACACCATTGGCAGCAATCCAAAATGCAAAACCCACTTCATAACAATGTAGATGGTAATTAAATCATCAGTTATGAATGCAATTAAACAAGAGGTAGTCAGAATATGATCGTACAGTCTGCCCACCTTAGCACCTTTCACCTGGGTGAACTCCATTCCTGCAGTGCAGAGTAGCTGAACTATCTCATGGGTAGCATCTTTACCGTAGACATTGTAGATATTGATTCACATAATGTTCTCTGACTCATCCACAGCGGGAAGGAGTTTAGGCCGAAAGCAATGATTTCTTCCACTCAGACAATAACTTGAGATTTTATCCCTTGCTTCCATTTTGTCTTGGGCATTCCATAATCATTTATATTTCACCATCTCTGTTCATTTCATTGCCCATTATCACTCCCTTTCTTTACCTTACACCATCATTCCTTTTGCCGTTTAATCACTCCTGCTGTCCACCCACCACTTTGTTTTTTTAATTTTCTTTTCCTGCCGCCCCTCTTTGGCCTGGTCCTGTGCGTAAAATCCCCAACATCTTCCAATGTTGACGTAAGTTCATCAATCTAAGATGTCGGCATGAACTTTAATCAAAATAAAAAGACAGATTTGTGTCAGATGGGAGCTTTAAAGTCTTCAAAATCTGATCCCAGTCTAAAGCTGGCCAATTCCTGCTTCCTCTATCTTATTAGGCTTTTCAAATGTAACTGTTGTTGGCTAAGTTTCTTAAACCACAAGAGGTCCGACAGCAACTTCCAGGAAAGGCCTTGGCAGTAGCCTGACTGACTTTTATCAAACAAAATGAGGGTTTTTTAACCATGCAACTGCGAGTGAAGGGAAGGGGGTTTCTGGGTGACCAATGGGGAAATGTTTCTGGTACCAAAAGATAAAAAGTATTAATTATTTTGTGGAGTCACCACATTATCCACTCTCTCCTGGCCAAGTTGTAGACTTGCAGTCCAGCTCAGGTCACGCATCAACTGAGATCAATCCCACAATTCCAGTGAAGCCCAACTCAACCTTGAAGACTATCCAATTAAACATTTTACAGCATTCCGGACTCAATATTGAATTCAACAATTTAGACCAGTCTTCTATTTTGTATATTCCTTCCCCAACCCCACTCCCACCCCCTCAATCTGTATTTGTTCTTATGCTTTGCTTTCAGATAGCACCGATTTTTATTCTGCTATTAACACATTCTGCTATTGTGCTTTCAGACAGCACCGATTTTTATTCTGCTATTAACACATTCTGCTATTGTGCTTTCAGACAGCACCAATCTTTATTCTGCTATTAACACATTCTGCTATTGTGCTTTCAGACAGCACCAATCTTTATTCTGCTATTAACACATTCTGCTATTGTGCTTTCAGACAGCACTGACCTTTATTCTGCTGTTAACACATTCTGCTATTGTGCTTTCAGACAGCACTGACCTTTATTCTGCTATTAACACATTCTGCTGCTTTGCTTTCAGACAGCACTGATCTTTATTCTGCTGTTAACACATTCTGCTGCTTTGCTTTCAGACAGCACTGATCTTTATTCTGCTGTTAACACATTCTGCTATTGTGCTTTCAGACAGCACTGATCTTTATTCTGCTGTTAACACATTCTGCTATTGTGCTTTCAGACAGCACTGACCTTTATTCTGCTGTTAACACATTCTGCTGCTTTGCTTTCAGACAGCACTGACCTTTATTCTGCTGTTAACACATTCTGCTGCTTTGCTTTCAGACAGCACTGATCTTTATTCTGCTATTAACACATTCTGCTATTGTGCTTTCAGACAGCACTGATCTTTATTCTGCTATTAACACATTCTGCTGCTTTGCTTTCAGACAGCACTGACCTTATTCTGCTGTTAACACATTCTGCTATTGTGCTTTCAGACAGCACTGATCTTTATTCTGCTGTTAACACATTCTGCTGCTTTGCTTTCAGACAGCACTGACCTTTATTCTGCTGTTAACACATTCTGCTGCTTTGCTTTCAGACAGCACTGATCTTTATTCTGCTATTAACACATTCTGCTATTGTGCTTTCAGACAGCACTGATCTTTATTCTGCTATTAACACATTTGTTTGTGTTTGGTGTTTTTTGTTTTTTGTAGAAGAGATCTTTATTCTGC
The DNA here is from genome assembly GCA_024679065.1 of Sphyrna mokarran. NCBI lineage: Eukaryota > Metazoa > Chordata > Chondrichthyes > Carcharhiniformes > Carcharhinidae > Sphyrna > Sphyrna mokarran. The sequence goes on from JAGIQG010000009.1 coordinate 12,046,871, forward strand.
TTTAACACATTCTGCTATTGTGCTTTCAGACAGCACTGATCTTTATTCTGCTATTAACACATTCTGCTGCTTTGCTTTCAGACAGCACTGACCTTCATTCTGCTGTTAACACATTCTGCTATTGTGCTTTCAGACAGCACTGATCTTTATTCTGCTGTTAACACATTCTGCTGCTTTGCTTTCAGACAGCACTGACCTTTATTCTGCTGTTAACACATTCTGCTGCTTTGCTTTCAGACAGCACTGATCTTTATTCTGCTATTAACACATTCTGCTATTGTGCTTTCAGACAGCACTGATCTTTATTCTGCTATTAACACATTCTGCTATTGTGCTTTCAGACAGCACTGATCTTTATTCTGCTATTAACACATTCTGCTGCTTTGCTTTCAGACAGCACTGACCTTTATTCTGCTGTTAACACATTCTGCTATTGTGCTTTCAGACAGCACTGATCTTTATTCTGCTATTAACACATTCTGCTGCTTTGCTTTCAGACAGCACTGACCTTTATTCTGCTATTAACACATTCTGCTATTGTGCTTTCAGACAGCACTGACCTTTATTCTGCTATTAACACCTAACTGGATCAATGCTTTTTTCCTCTGTCCCTACCATTCCCAATCTCTCTGTCTTTTGTTCTTTTGTAGCATCTTTCTATTCTAATCTTGGTCTGTTTTCTAACCTATCTTTGACCTTCCATACAATTTCTACAGTGCAGAAGGAGGCCATTCAGCCCACGCAATCTGCATGACTCTCTGACAGAGCAACTTACCCAAGCCCTCTCACCCCATCCACCTCGCAACCCCACACATTAACCATGTCTAAGCCCCCTAAGTGACACATCTTTTGTCACTGTGCCAGAGATGTTTAGCATGGCAAATACACCTCACCTGCACATCTTTAGAGTGTGGGAGGAAACCCATGCAGACACGTGGAGAACATGCAAACTTCACACAAAACAGTGACCCAAGCTAGAAATTGAAGCCGGGTTCCTGGCACTGTGAGGCAGCAATGCTAATCACTGTGTCATTGTCCCTTAATATACAGGATAGTTAGTCACCCTTCCTGGCAAGTCCAGGTTAATATCTCTACTCAACCTTCTGGATCCAAGGAATGACCTGAGTGAACCCCATGATCGAGAGTTCCCCACTCACTCCACAAACCATTCACCATGAGGCTCTGTCTTCCCTCGCCTGCCTCAGGCCTCCATTTTCCTGCCCTCACCCTCCCTCTGTTTCTCTCTGCAGTGCCTGACCGGTTGAGTGTTCTCTCCTTTTATTTCACCTTTCCAGCAGCCTCAGTATTTTACCTTTTATTCACCCCATTCAGGGTTCTTTTACCTTCAGGTCACAGTCACACCCATTCCCCCAAAATAAAATCATGCGGAGGTTTGGACATAGGCAATAAAGAAAAACTACCTATTAAAGAGAGGATCGAGAACGACAGGATCGAGAAAGAGGGCATCGAGAACGAGAGGACAGATATTTAAAGTAATTGACAAAAGAAGTAAATGAGGAGAAAAATTTTCACACAGCAAATGGTTAGGGTAAGAAAAGGCAACAACACATCCTCCACAGTCATCTTCAACACTAGTGCCCCACAAGGCTATATTCTCAGCCTCCTACTACAATCCTTACCCATCCATGACTGGGCAGCCAAATTTCCTTTCAATTGGATTTTCAGATTTGCTGACAACGCCATCATAGTGGGTCAGATCTCAAACAATGACAAGACAGAATGTAGGAATGAGATCGAGAATCTGATGAATTGGTGCAGCAACAATAATCTCTCCCTCAGCGTCAACAAAATGAAGGAGATTGTCAATGACTTCAGGAAGCGTAAAGGAGAATATGCCCCTGTCTACACCAATGGGGACAAAGTAGGAATGGTTGAGAGCTTCAAGTTTTTGGTGGTCCAAATCACCAACGATCTGTCCTGGTTCCTTCATGCCACTAAGTCCACCAATGCCTCTACTTTCTCAGAAGACTAAGGAAATTTGCCACGTCCACTACTCTTTTCAACTTTTACAGATGCCCCATAGAAAGCATTCTTTCTGGTTGTATCACAGTTTGGTATGGCTCCTGCTCTGTCCAAGACTGTAAGAAATCTGACAACACTAGGTTTAAGTCCAACCGATTTATTTGATAGTAAACTTAAACCTGGTGTTGTCAGACTTCTTACTGTGTTTACCCCAGTCCAACACTGGCATCTCCAATCCTGTTCAAGACAGCCAGAAAGGGTTGTGAATAAAGAGTTGTCAGCAAAGCCTAGTCCATCACTCAAACCAGGCTCCCATTCATTGACTTTGTCTACACTTGCCAGTGCTTCGGAAAAGCAGCCAGCAAAAATGCATCCAGGACATTCTCTCTTCCACTTTCTTCCATCGGGAAAAAGGTACAAAAGTCTGAGGTCACATACCAACCCACTCAAGAATAGCTTCTTCCCTGCTGCCATCACATCTTTGAATGGACCTACCTTAGCTTTTATTGGTAGGGGGATTGAATTTCGGAGCCGCGACATCATGTTGCAACTGTACAAAACTCTAGTGCGGCCGCACTTGGAGTATTGTGTACAGTTCTGGTCCCCACATTATAAGAAAGATGTGGAGGCATTGGAGAGGGTACAGAGGAGGTTTACCAGGATGTTGCCTGGTATGGAGGGCAGGTCTTATGAAGAGAGGCTGAGGGATTTGAGGTTGTTTTCGTTAGAAAGAAGGCGGCTAAGAGGAGACCTTATTGAAACATATAAGATGATTAGAGGTTTAGATAGGGTGGACAGTGATAGCCTTTTTCCTAGGATGGAGAAAGCTAGCACAAGGGGACATAGCTTTAAATTAAGGGGTGGTAGTTATAGGAAAGATGTCAGAGGTAGGTTCTTTACCCAGAGAGTGGTAAGGGTATGCCCTGCCTGCTGCAGTTGTAGATGCACCAAGTTTAGTGGCACTTAAGCGGTTAGTAGATAAGTTTATGGACGAAAAGGGAATGGTTTAGGTTAGAGGGTCATTGCTTTTTCCTAATTGGTCGGCACAACATCGAAGGCCGAAGGGCCTGTTCTGCGCTGTAAAGTTCTATGTTCTATGTACCTTGCATTACATTGATCTTTCTCTACACCCTAGGTATGACTGTAACGTTACACTCTGTTTCCTTCTCGATGAATAGCATGCATTTTCTGTATAGTGCACAATATTTTTCACTGCATACCAATCCATGTTATAATAATAAATCAAACCAAATCAGTCAGGACTGTCTGAGAGTGTGGTGGAGGCAGATTCAATCGAGACATTCAAAAGAGATTTAGATTGTTATTTGAACAGGAAAGATGTGCAGAATTACAAGAGGAAGGTGAGTTGGGAGAGGTGCAGCTAAGAGGTGAGTTCATTCAGAGATCCAGTGCAGACACAGTGGCCTCCTTCTGTGGAAAATTGTGATTCTGTGGAAAAATTGACTATGTATAAAGGCGAAAAGAATTGTGGTCTCTGCTATAAACCATCAGAATCAGCCTGTGCTCCACCTGAATCTTCCCCCAAACCACCTCCCCTACCACTTTGTGAATAGCGTAAGACCCGTGAACTTTCTGCCTCTCTCAGAGCACAAGGATTGGGAGCCTCCTTGAGTTTGCTCCACCATAGAACACGGTCATGGCTTTGAGCTGAATTCTACTTTCCCACCCCATCTTTGAGCCCCTTGGGCGTTGCTGACTGTTCACGTCAGCAGGATTCTCACTGCAGTGAACGGAGAATTGAATCCACAATCTCAGTGCCCCGCTGCAGTGAACGGAGATTTGGCCGTGCACCAAATTTTCCATCCTCTCTACAGAGAGAGATTTCCGTCTTTAACACAACCTGCAGCAGCCTTCCGAACCCCGGTCACCTGAACCCTTTAGCAGTGCTGAGAACAACCTTTGTGCAAACTACCCGAGCAACTTGTCATAACTCAGTGTCGGTTTGGATAAATGTTCCCACGTGAATTCCCTGGCGTATAAACAGTGCAGCAACTCAACATTTGTTAATGTGAAGCAAGTCGCTTCCAGTCAGAAAGAACACGCTGAAGTAAACTGGCAGATGACTTTCATTCACCACAGATATTTTCACACCTTGAAGAACAGCACGGTCTTGTTAGTTCTTTCATCCTTTTATATATTGGTGTACCATAGAGTCATAGAAGTTTACAGAATGGAAACAGATCGCCAGAGAGAATGGGGAATTTGGAGCGCAGCCAAATCTCTGCTCGCTGCAGCCGGACGGGAGAATTCTGCTGATATGAACAGTCAGAGAATCCCACTCAAGTCATATAATCATAGAGGTTTACAGCATGGAAATAGGTCCTTAGATCCAACTTGTCCATGTCACCCCATTTTTACCATTAAGTTAGTCCCCATTGCCTGCATTTGGTCCCTATCCCTTGATACACTCTTACCCATGTAACTTTCTAAATGCTTTCTAAAAGACAAAATTGTATCCACCTCTATTACTACCTTTAGCAGCTTCTTCCAGACACTCACCACCCTCTACGTGAAAAAATTCCCCTCTGGACCCTTTTGTATCTCTCCCCTCTCACCTCTAGTTTTAGACTCTCCTACCTTTGGGAAAAAGATGTTGTCCATCTAGCTGATCTATGCCCCTCATTATTTTATAGGCCTCTATAAGAGCCTGACCTTCTTGAAAAAAAGCATTCCTGGGATGTGAGCATTGCTAGCTTGGCCCAGTTGTTTATTGTCCTACTTCCCCTAGAGAAGCTGGAGGTAAATCAGCATTTCCTTTAACACAACCAAATTTCTTCAGACAGCTGATAAACACCAAGGGTGGAACCACATGGAGGCCTGAGCAGGAGAGAGGGTAGTACCTCTGGAATATTTCGACCATTTCCATCCCGGAGATTGAACGGAGATTTGGCTAGGTGGCCTATAAGATTGTGTCTCACACTTGCTCCAAAGAACAAGAACAAAGAAAATTACAGCACAGGAACAGGCCCTTCGGCCCTCCAAGCCTGCACTAAACATGCCGCCCGACTTAACTAAAATCCCTTATCCTTCCATAGACCATATCCCTCTATTCCCACCTTATTCATTTATTTGTCAAGATGCTCTTTAAAAGTCATTATTGTATCCGTTTCCACTATCTCCCCCGGCAACAAGTTCCAGGTACTCACCACCTTCTGTGTAAAAAATCTGCCTTGTACATCTCCTTTAAACCTTGCATCTTAAACCTATGCTCCCTCATAATTGATTCTTCCACCCTGAGAAAAAGCTTCTGACTATTCACTCTGTCCATGCCTCTCATAATCTTGTAAACTTCTATCAGGTTGCCCCTCAATCTCTGTCATTCCAGTGAGAACTAATTTGAGAATCGATTGAGTTTTAACTCAGTGGTCACTTATCCTGATTCTAGCATCTGAAAGAAATTGTATTCTTGGACACTTTAGACGGCTTGCAGTTCTCAAAACAGCAAGTGTGACATAAACTAGCGACACTGGAGATACCAAAGGGTAATTTTAAAACCCCCCCACACAAAAAACAAGCAGATGGGGTTTGGATCAGATGAGAAATTCCAAACCTCAACTTGCTACATTACAAAGAATCCCCCCCCCCATTCCTACCATATCCCACCCTACCCCTGCCCCTGCACCCACACCTACCTCCACACCCATATCCCCCAATCCTTCCCTACACCCCAGCAGCATTAACATTAACAACACAGATTTACGTTAAGAGAGGAAAGAATTAATGGGGCAATTTTTTTTTCCACAGAGAGTGATACGTATGTGGAATGAGCTGCCAGAGGAAGTGGTTGAGGCAGGAACATTGACAACATGTGAAAGGTATTTGGACAGATACATGGATAGGAAAGGTTTAGAGGGTATTGGCCAAATGTGGACAAATGGAGTTAGCTTAAATGGGCCTTTTGGTCGGCATGGAGCAGCTTGGGCTGAAGGACCTGTCTCATGCTGTAGATTCTATGAAGAGACAGATTACCAATCCTCTACCCAGCAAAGGTTCTTATATTAAATATTTCAGTGTGAAGCCTCAGGCAGTTTCTCTGTTTTAGCTTTAACTCTGGCTCACTGAGTGAAATCAGGCAGTTAAAGGGTGCTGAATTCCACTGCATGGCACAGGTAAGGGCTATTCCAGCACCATGTCCGAGTCACAGAAGAGCAGGAATGCTCGCTCTCTGTCCCCTTCAAACAAACATCAGACCCTACCTTCACTTAGAATCATAGAATTGCTACGGCACATCAAGTCTGCAATAACCACAACCCCCCCAGCCTTATCCCCATAACCCCATGTATTTACCCCAGCTAGTCCCCCTGACACAAAGGAGCAATTCAGCATGGCCAATTCACCTGCACATCTTTGGACTGTGGGAGAAATCCGGAGCTCCCAGAAGAAACCCACACAGACATGGAGAGAGCTTGCAAACTCCACACAGACAGTGACCCAAGCCAGGGATCGAACCCAGGCCCTTGAAGCAATGAGGCAGCAGTGCTAATCGCTGAGCCATCGTGCAACCCCTTCATGAGCCACAGTCCTTCCAACACCTTCCTCATCATGCAATCACCTCCCACCTCAACAACCTATCCTGCCTCAACGTACTTTCTCCATTCTGCTTCCAATCTCTGTGGCTCTTCCTATTGCTGCCTCCCACCTCCTTGCAGCTTCTCCCACTCAATCTCTTCCTTCCTCCTCTTCACTCCTCAGCTGTAATCCCATGTCCATCTGCCCAATGCCAGTCTCACAGGCTGCAGCTCGGAAACATTATTCCAGAAAAGCCAATCCGGTCCCATTGATAATTTCAGCAGATCCTGACTACTAAATGGTACTAGCTTTCGGAGCTGGCTGTTTCTTCGTCAAGGAGGTAGGAATTCTGAACTCCCATTCACCTGATGAAGGAACAGCCAGTTCCAAAAGCTAGTGGCACTTGCTACAAATAAACCTGTTGGAACTCTTACTGTGTTTACCCCAGTCCAACACCGGCATCTCCACATCATGCTAAATGGTGGCACAGTGGTTAGCACTGCTACCTAGCAGCATCAGGAAGCCGGGTTCGATTCTGGCCTCGGATCACTGCCTGTGTGGAGTTTGCACATTCTCCTCATGTCTGCGTGGGTTTCCTCTGGGTGCTGCAGTTTCCTCCCACAGTCCAAAGATGTGCATGTTAGGTAGATTGGTCATGTTAAATTGCCCCTTAATGTCAGGGAGATTAGCTGGGTAAATATGTGGGATTACGAGGGTAGGGGCCTGGATGGGACTGTGGTCAGTGCAGACTCGATGGGCCAAATGGCCTCCTTCTGCTCTGTTGACTGTATAAATACTCATACCTCTCTGTATCTCTGTTAATGTTCTCCAAAATGTATAAGAAAATGAGCCTTTCACTGAGCACCTGGAAAAATAAGATCCTTTCCAAATATTTCCCACAACATAATGCCTTCCCCATCGATTAAGATCAACTTGATCTTGGGAAAGGTGAACCATTTTCCACACCATCATAGCTTCTCCTCGATGAAGGCAGAGATAAATGAAAATTTATTCTCCAAATCTGCTGGCAAGAAAGGTGATCCAACATCAGCATGCTCTCCCAAATCACCTTGCCCAGGATCCAGGTACTAATAATTCAAAAGCAGCTCCGCTGGATGGGACATGTAGTCCATATTCCTGACATCAGGATCCCAAAGCAACTTCTCTACTCGGAACTCAGTCAAAGCAGGAGATTCCCAGAGCACAACAGAAATGCTCTTGGGATAAAGCATCCCTGAGGATCAAACATCATTGACTCAAAGAACAGTACAGCACAGCAACAGACCTTCAGCCCTCCAAGCTGCACAGTCATGATGTCTGCCTAAATTAAAATTGTTTGCATTTACAGAGTCCGTATCCTTCCATTCCCGTCCTATTCATGTATTCGTCTAGTTTGCCCCTTACATGCCACTATCGTACCTACTCCCACCACCTCCCCGGGCACTGCGTTCCAGACATTCACCACTCTCTGTGTAAAAAAGAGTATCATGAGCTGGCTTGTGACAGACCAAAATAGATCGTAGAATCGTAACGTGAAAAAAGAGGCCATTCAGCCCATTGAGTCTGCAATTGCACCCAGACCTTATCACCATAACCCTATGCATTTACCCTAGCTAGTGCCCCTGATGCTAAGGGACAATTTAGCATGGCAAATGTATCTAACTTTGGGAAGAAGCCGGAGCACCGGAGGAAACCCATACAGATATGGGGAGAACGTGCAGACTCTGCACAGACAGTGACCCAAGCCGGGAATCGAACCCGTGTCCCTGGCGCAGTGGGGCATCGTGCCACCCAAAATAGAGAATGCTCATCTGGGAAGGCACATTGAGGGATTTCAATGGGGAAGTGTAAAGGTGAAGTCGAGAACAAACCTGTAAAAGAACCCGTCTACCCAACCATTCAAACAGCATCAACCTCGCGTGTGACAAACTGTGCAGATCCACGCATTGGACTGACCGGCTATCTCAGAACCCATTGGAGTGAAGTAACCGCTCCTGAGGGGCTGCTTAAGGAAGGGGCTGGTAATGAACGTAGATAAATAGGGAACACATCGATATAGCAACTGGAACGGCACCAGAACCCAAAAACTTTTAACTCAGTTCGAAAGAAGCCTGAAAGAAGTCAGTGACCGCCTGTTGGAAGTTTCCAGAAAAAGTTAACTACAACCAGATGTAGCTAATCAGACCCTGGAAGAAACAGTGCAACACTGATTCCTCATCTTGGCACCACCCCACCACCCCTCTCCTCCCTGCTCACCCGCCTGTCTCTCTCTCTCTCTCTCTCACACACACACACACAGAGACACAGACAATTCTTCTGAAAGAATTCAGCAAAGTAGATCAGTATCTGGGGCCTCTCTTGCCAGACTTGCTGAGGATACACCACCGCATCACCCCCCCCTCCCCACAACCATACCCACCCCCAAACTCCTCCCCAGCCCCCACAACCCCATTCCTGCTCCCTTACAGCTGGTGTGCCAGACAGCCAGAGAGAGAGAGAGAGAGACTGGGGAAGAATAAAAACACCCAGAGCAGAATCGACCAGCAGTCAGTCGCCAAGTTAGAGAGAGCGAGCTTGAATTGTCTGCCTTGCAGAGGAGGAGCAGAAGAGGAAATGTATCCCTCGTTCTCGAGCGTAACCGGCTGACTGAGAGATGGGTGACTTACCTTGCCAACGCAGGACATTTCTTCCCTTCTTCTGCACAGCACCAGGGAGAAAGATGTTTTTCCACCCCCCCCCCACACTTTTTCTTTTTTGAACAGAAGCAGTTGCAGTGTGTACTCAGAGCGGAGGGGGCTTGTCGGAAGCTTAGTGCTGCCGTTTGCTGCTGTCAGCCCAGCAGGAACAACTGGAGAGGCTCCACAGCTGAAATCCGTTACTCATGTTAGTTTTTTTCTCTCTCTCTCTGTTCCCATGCTCTGTTGGCTATTTCCCCTCCTCTTACTGGCTGGGAGCCAGACTAAACACTGATCACGTGACTCACAAGTTGCTCCATAAACCCAGAGGCACAGCTTTTTCCGAGGCCCCCACATAGAAACATGGAAGATAGCAGCAGGAGAAGGCCTTTCAGCCCTTCTAACCTGCTCTGCCATTCATCACAATCATGGCTGATTATCCAATTTAATAGCCTAATCCTGTTTCCCCCCCCCCCATAATCTTTAATCCCATTCACCCCAAGTGCTGTATCCAGCTGCCTCTTGAATATATTCAATGTTTTGGCATTAACTACTTCCTGTGGTAATGAATTCCCCAGGCTCACCACTCTTTGGGTGAAGAAATGTCTCCTCATCTCTGTCTTAAATGGTCTACCCCAAATCCTCAGACTGTGACCCCTGATTCTGGACTCCCCCACCATCAGGACCATCCTCCCTGTATCTACCCTGTCTAGCCCTGTTAGAATTTTATAAGTATGTGATTCCCCCCTAATTTGTCTGAACTCCGGTTTGAGGCCTAATCATCATTATCTGTCCCGATTGGTATTATTTCCTCCCCTCTCCGTGCACAGGATGTTCATCCCTTTCCACATCTTGGGACAAGACTCAGTCCGGCAAGAGGAGGCAACATTGGGAATTGTTTGGGGTTGGGGGTAGTGAGGGGAGGTGGATTTGACAACAGTCAAACAGTAAGTCACCTGACTGTCAGTATCTTCTTCCCCCAATGATGGTAGCAGGTTAATGGCGGGTCAAACTTCCCCATTGATGAATTGTTGAAACCCACTTGGCATCTTAGGAATGCTCGTTGCCAGAGCAACAGACCGGAATCTTTTTTCCCTGTCAAATCTTCCAAATCTGCTAGCGGGAGTTTAACCAATTTCCCATATAAAGAACAAAGAAAATTACAGCACAGAAACAGGCCCTTCGGCCCTCCAAGCCTACACCAAGCATGCTGCCCTTGTGAACTAAAACTCCCTACCCTTCCAGGGACCATAATCACTCTGTTCCCATCCTATATGTGGTGACAAAGATTTTCACTATGTACTGGGCACTCCCCCCTTCTCGAAGACCATTCTCAGGTGCCGGGAGATGGTATCCATATGAAGGGACACGGAAGACACAAAGTGGGTGGAAGATTTGAAGATGGGTTGAAGGCAGCAAGCGGGAAGGGAGAGGATAAGTGCAGTGCCTGAGTAAGGGAGGGGGGGCCTGTAGTGTCGATGGTGGCATCTATTAGGGAGAACGAAGAGCACCCATGCTAAGATGGAGTGGTCACAGTGAGAGGGAGAAGTGGGATGTGTTAGGATGGGGAAGGGGTGTCAGTGTGTGGGAGGGTGAGTGGAAAACGAACTTCTCATTGGACGATCTTTGTAGGGGAGAAGAAAGTTGGCACATATACAAGAGTGGGCAAACTCAGGATAGGCCTGGGCACCATGACGCGTGTGGGGTCTGAAGGAAAGGTAGACATTTGGAGATGGGTGGTGATGGGGTCCAGGGTAACAGAGGGTCACCAAAGTAGAGTGAAGGTCACACCCAATGGTTGATGCTGATGGGGGGAGTCGGTGGGTGACAGAAGGAGGATAGAAGGATGTAGAGTGGATTTGACTGGAGATACACACACTCACAAACTCACACTCATACACACACCCACTCACACACACATTCACACACCGACACACACTCGCACTCACACATTCACACACCGACACACACTCACGCACTCACACACACATTCGCACACCGACACACACTCACACAGACACACTCACATTCACACCAACGCACACACACACTCACACAGACACACACTCAAATACATACACACATTCATATACACACACACACGCACACACACACTCACACTGACAAACATTCACACACATACTCGCACACGCGCACACACACACACTCATACACATACACACACCCATGCCCACACCCACACCCACACACACAATTTACACACACTCATACTCACATGCACACTCACATAACACACTCACATTTGCATAACACACTCGCACACACTTATAATTACACACACAATTCACACAACACACTTATACACACATACCCACACAGACACACACATACATACAATTCACATATACAGTTTACGCACACAAACGCTCACAAACACACAGACACACACACACATATACATGCTCATTCACACAAACTCAACATGCGCTCTTACACACAATTCAGACACACTCACATAGTCACTAGCACATACATATACACACACACACACACACACACATGCTCACACACACACACAGGCTTACTCTCTCACACGCATTCACTCTGTCACACAGGTTCTTTCTCTCACACACACCATTTCACATTTCTCTCACCAAACTCACTAAGGAATTGGCTCCTGCTGCAATGCTGAACTCACATCTTTCTTTAGTTTTGTCTCATGCCATCCAAACCCACGAACCCCATTCACTATTCCTGTTCCCACCACCTAACTATCTTTCTTCTTCATATTGTTTGCTGCTCTCTTTCTTCAGGCACTTAATCCCTTTCTAATTCAAATCCAGGGAGATACACAAGATGAGAATGAGTACAGCGACACAGAGAGGCACCAGCAGAGGGAGATACATAAAGATATGTGGTGAAGATTTATTTATTTGGCAGGAACATTTATGAGACCAGGATCAAACCTCAGAGAAACCAATTGCAGCCACAAATTGACAAATAGCATTGAAATAAAGATTTGATCAGAAATCCGATCAGGGTGATGATGAGCTTGAAATCTATCTATTAAAAGCACAGAGTGTGGAAAAGAAAACAAGGATTCAAAGACAAAGAGAGTGATCTTCTGGCTGTGCTCTCTCCAATTCCGGAAATTCCCTCCTAAGGACGACAGATCTTTTCATAGTCTCGTGGCAGGAGGAATATGAAAATTGCACCCCGACTCTGAGAGTTAAGGAACAGTTATTGATGTGGTTAGTGAATCAGGGAATCCCTACAGTGCAGAAGGAGGCCATTCAACCCATCAAATCTGCACTGCCCACAAGCCCACCTTGTGTATTCCTGTAACCCCACATATCTCCCCTGCTAATTCCCTGACATCATGGTCAATTTATCATGTTCAATCGATCTAACCCATACATCTTTGGAGTCTGGGAGGAAACCAGAGCACCTGAAGGAAACCCATGCAGACACGAGGAGAATGTGCAAACTCCAAAGAGACAGTGACCAGGGGTTGGAATTGAACCTGGGTCCCTGATACTGTGAGGCAGCTGTGCTAACCATTGGGCCACCATGGCACAGGTTTGAAAAAAAAGTCATTTTTAACTGTTCATTGTTTTCTCTTGATTTCACTTTGATGAGATATAGGATGGATCTGTCTCATCTTCAAATATTTCTGCTTCAGTGAAGCCTTTGAAATCTTGCATGTTATAATTGGTGTTTTCCACGTCAAACATAGTATCCAAAGTATCTTTCTAGGAGTGTTCGATATATTTGTGTAATGGCACAGGCTACAGACTTCATCAGAAACCCAAAGCTATTTATTAATAAAGAAAAACTATGCAGAGGCTGACAGTCACCCAGCTATCCTGGAGCAGCCCATCTTCAGCCCCCAGTCCCCACATGTCTTCTAGATGCTTTCTAAATGTCTCCAGCTCAAGACAGGATTCCATTCTATCTTATGCAACTACTCACTCTCAGTCCCAATTGGTCTCTCAAGCCAGGGATCCCTCTTCTGTTGTGTTTCCCTGAAAGGAAAAATCACAAAATCTCTTCCCCTTTAACTCCTTTATACAATCATCAAGAAAATCATAGAAATCATAGAATCCAACAGTGCAGAAGGAGGCCATTTGGCCCATTGAGTCTGCACCGACCACAATCCCACCCAGACCCTATTCCCGTAACCCCTCATATTTACCTCGCTAATCCTCTGACACTAGGTTAATTTAGCATGGCCAATCAATCTAACCTGCACATCTTTGGACTGTGGGAAGAATCCCGAACACCCAAGGGAAATCTACGCAGACAATGTGCAAATTCCACACAGAAGTGATCCAAGCTGGGAATCAAACCTGGATCCCTGGCGCTGTGAGTCAGCAGTGCTAAGCACTACCAACCTAAACACTAACTAAACATTATACATATGAGTTAGACAATAATGAATGGTGTCTTGGAGGGTTTTACTGTTTCTGTAGAATGATGTAATTCCGTAGTCTGAGATGCTTCCAGCGCATTGACATTAACAGGAATCGCAATAACAGGTATCCCTCTGACACAGGCACATCATTACTATTTGATTCTACAAGAGTTATCAGTTATGACTGTAACAGGTTGATTAGGTATTTTGGTGCTTGTGGGCTCAAAAACATTTCTTGATAGCAATGCCGATTCCTGAAGTATCTTTCTATTCCTCAGTGATCCATATCTTTATGAACAATCAGTCCTTCCATGTCCACTGGGTTTGTCAGGAGTCCGGTCACAGAGACAATAATCCCAGTGATCTAACTTGATCCACTCCCGAACAAAGAACAAAGAACAAAGAACAACACAGCACGGAAAACAGGCCCTTCAGCCCAACGAGCCCGCGCCGCCGTCCTAACGTCTTAATGACATATAGAGACCAATGTAGGGACAATTTGTTACCCAATCAGCCTAAGAGCACATTTTTGGGCTGTGGGAGGAAACTGGAGCACCCGGAGAAAACCCACACAACCACAGGGAGAATGCGCAAACTCCCGCAGACACAGGCCCAAATCCACGTGTCTGCACAGCAACAGCGATAGTCTCTGAGCTGTCATGTTGCCCATCTGATGGTCCAGTTTAAGCATACACTAACGACTTGAAGCACTAGGCCACTCCTGAAGTAACATCCAGGAGCAGCCCTCGCACGACCTGCCGAATGCATGCACCTTGTTGGTCAACAAGGTGGACCGAATAGCCTGTGGAAACAATTAAAGTATTTAAACAGTCCTCCTATATCCCTCTATCTGCAGACCGCTCATGTGGCTGTCCAAGAGACCCTTAAACAACCCTAGCGTGCCTGCTCCCACCACCTTACTCGGTAGTGCATTCCACACCCCCACTACCCTTTGTGTGAAAAAATGCCCTCTAATATTCGTCTTATACATAGCCCCCCTCACCCTAAGGCCGTGACCCCTCGTTCTATCCGATTCTAATGGTGGAAAAAGCTTACCACCATTTACTCTATCTATACCCCTCATAATCTTATATACCTCTAATAGATCCCCTCTCAGCCGACGTCTTTCAAGGGAAAAGTTTCACGTTCTCACACCATATCACATTATGTACTTTTTTTGTTGTAGGAGCAATGATTCATTGATGAGTTCTTGAGGCTTGTGTGTTCAGACTTATCTTGGTAGCCTTTAACTATGTACAATTCTAAATATGGTTCTGTATGGAGCTGTTCCATGCAGGCTTGCTGCTTTTCTTTGATCTGATTTCTCAGCAATCTTATTCCGATAAGTAATATCAGCTCCTTTCTCTCTGAATTATTGATTCTGCTGTCAATTTCACTGTTTTTACCTCTTCAGTTAATTTCTCAATGCCAGACTTTCCCCTCCAAACAGGGAGGTGATATTATCACTACACTTTTAATCCAGCAATTCAGCTAATGTTCTGACGATGGTATTCCAATCCCACTATGGCAGCTGGTGAAATTTGACTTCAATAAAAATATCTGGAATTAAGAATCTCCTGATGACCTCAAAACCATTGTCAATTATCAGGAAAACCCATCTGGTTGACGAATGCTCCCCAGGAAAGGAAATCTGCCATCTTTATCCGGTCTGGCCTACGTGTGACTCCAGAGTCACAGCAATGTGGTGGGCTCTCAACTGCCCTCTGAAATGGCCTAGCAAGCCAATCAGTTCAAGGACAACTAGGCATGGGCAATAAATGTTGGCCCAATCAGAATGGCCATCTCCCGCGAATGAATAAAAACAAATTCTCCTGATTCAATTCTCCACTGGGCTGGTTCTGATTTTTGAGTTGTTTTCTCTTTCAGTTCATTGTCTCACTAACTTCTGCTTCTTAACTTCATTTGTCAACTTTTTCAACTCTTTTTTAATTTTGCTGTCAGTCATTTCATCTTGTTGTTTTTTTGTCTTCTCTGGAGTTTTAATTTTTTTAGCCGCTCCTTCTTTGTGTTCAATAGTTCCTGCTTTCTTTAATTTCTGTGTATCTTCCAGAGTAAATCCACCATTTTTTTGCTGGACATTTCACAAACAGAATCTCCATTTCTACTTGCCTTAACTTCAGCTAATCCCTCCACAGTGGGTCAGGTCTGCCTCCAGTGAAGTATTGACTTATTCCATAGAAACATAGATGATAGGAGGCCATTCAGCCCTTCGAGCCTGCTCTGCCACTTACTACGATCATGGGCTGATCGTCCAACTCAATAGCCTAATCCTGCTTTCTCTCCATTACCTTTGATCCATTCACCCCAAGTACTATATCTAACTACCTGGTGAATACATTCAATGTTTTGCCATCAACTGCTTCCTGTGGTAATGAACACAGGCTCATCACTCTTTGGGTGAAGAAATATCTCCTCACCTCCGCCTAAATGTCACCTCTGCCAAATGTCTCCTCAACTCTGCCTAAATGTTCTACCTTAAATCCACAGACCGTGACCCCTAGTTCTGGACATCCCCCACTACTGGGAACATCCTCCCTGCATTTCCCTCTCTAGTCCTGTCAGAATTTTGTAAGTCTCTATGAGATGCCCCCCTTATTTGTCTGAATTCAGCAAAAACCTAGTCAATCTCTCCTTATGCATCAGTTCCGTTATCTCCAGAATCAGCCTGGTAAACCTTCACTGCACTCCCTCGAGAACAAGAATATCCTTCCTCAGAAAATGAATCTCCAATTTGCTCATTGTCCTTCAATTGGTGGTTTAGTGTCTTTCATTGTCCTCTTTTTGGGGTCTTCTCATTATCCTTCTTTTGGGGTCCTCCTCTGTGATCTTCTGTTGCTTCTTCCTTGAGATCTTTTATTTATTCTTTGTGTCTCATGGTTGTCACTGGCTGGCCAGAATTTATTGCCCATTCCTAGTTGTCCTTGGAGAGCAGTTGAGAGTCAACCAGGTAAGGACAGCAGATTTCCTAAAGGGATATTAATGAATTAAATAGGTCTTTCTGACAATTGACAATGGTTCCATGGTCACCAGTAGATTCTTAATTCCTGGTTTTTTTTTACTGGATTCAAATTCCATCATCTGCGTGATGGGATTTGAACCCGGATTCCCAGAGTTTCTGGATTAATATTCTGGTGCTACTACCACTCAGCCATCACTTTCCCATTTTGTTACTTATGGCCTTTTTTTTGAGGGTTGCCCTCAATTTGGGGTCCTGTCCACTTTTCCTGTCCATTATCCTCTGTTCCTTCTTATGCTTACTTCCTTAAATGCATTGCCACATTAAATGCATTACTGTTGTTACACGTTTAGGTTGGATACTTCAAGGCGTTCTGTGAAGCTCACCTGACCTGTAACATTTTACATTGAACTTGGCTAGGACAAGCATGATTGGTTTCACTCCAGCTGTGATTGAATAGACCCACGAGGAGCTTTGATCCAAAACAAAGTTTAATTAAGAATATTGTGCACTGTTAGCAAGAATTTTCAGCAATTACAAACAAGAAACACAACAGCCACAATAACGTATAACTCTAAAGAAATATTTCTAATGTGTTCCAATCAAAGCCAACATCCAGTACACAAAACCCTCCAAATATACATAATACAGCATAGATTGATGTCCATTTGTCCCAGGAATCCTGCCTCCTGGGTTGAATGCTGAAAATCCCTTGTGAAGAGGCTCAGAAGAGGTTGTAATCAAATCTGTTTCCCAAAATACAGTTTCTCTAAGCAGAACCAAACAAAGAGAAAAGAAAAGAGACTGCTCCTTAGTTGCTGCCAAACTGCTTCCCAAAAAAACTTCCCAAAGTGAAACCGAACATAAAAACTAGGAACAGGAATAGGCCATCTGACCCCTCATGCCTTGTCTGCCATTTAATAAGATCATGGCTGATCTTTTTGTGAGCTCAGCTCCACTTACCTGCTCACTCACCGTAACTCTTAATTCCTTTGCTGTTCAAAAATTTATCTATCCTTTCCTTAAAAATATTCAATGAGATAGCCTCAACTATTTCACTGGGCAGAGAATGCCTCAGATTCAGAACCCTTTGTGTGAAGAAATTTCTCCTCAACTCAGTCCTAAATCTGCTCCTCATATTTTAAGGCTATGCCTCCTAGTTCTAGTTTCACACATTACTGGAAACAACTTCCCTGTTTCTATCTTATCTATTCCCTTCATAATCTTATATGTTTCCATAAGATCTCCCTTCATTCTTCCAATTTCAAATGAATGTAGCCCCAGTCTCTCAGTCTCTCCTCATAAAACAACCCTCTCCACTCCGAAATCAACCTAGTGAATCTCCTCTGTACCCTCTCCAGTGCCAGTATATCCCTTCTCAAGTAATAAGAGCAAAACTATACACAGTACTCCAAGTATGGCCTCATCAGCACCTTATACAGTTGCAACATAACCTCACTGTTTTTAAACTCCATCCCTCTAACAATAAAGAACAAAATTCCATTTGCCTTCTTAATTACCTGCTACACCTGCAAACCAACTTGTTACGATTCTTGCACAAGGATACCCAGTTCTCTCTGCACAGCAGCACACTGCAATTTTTTACCATTTAAGTAATTGTCCATTTTGTTGTAATTCCTTCCAAAATGGATGACCTCACATTTACCAACATTGTACTCCATCTGCCAGACCCTTGCTCGCTCATTTAGAATACCTACATCTCTTTGCAGACTTTCAGTGTCCTCTGCACACTTTGCCCTGCCACACATCTTCGTGTCATCTGCGAATTTTGACATACTACGCTTGGTCTCCAATTCCGAATCATCTATGTATATCATAAACAATTGCGATCCCAACACTGATCCCTGAGGCACGCCACTAGTCACTGATTGCCAACCAGAAAAACACCCATTTACCCCCAGTCTTTGCTTTCTGTTAGTTAACCAATCCTCTATCCATGTTAATATATTACCGGTAACACCTTTATCTCATGCAGCAGCCTTGGTGAGGCACATTATCAAATGCAGTCTGGAAATCCAGATACACCACATCCACAGGTTCCCCATTGTCCACATCACATGTAATGTTCTCAAAGAATTCCACCAACTTAGTCAAACATGACCTGCCCTTCATGAATCCATGCTGCCTCTTACCAATGAGCCAATTTAAATCCAGATATCTCACTATTTCTTCCTTGATGAAAGATTAAAGCATTTTCCCTCCTACAGAAACTAAGCCAACCGGCCTATAGTTACCTCCTTTTGTCAACCTCCTTTTTATCATTGAAAGCTGAAAGGAAGACCCCTCCCCATCACCTGTTTGCCACAGCTTAGCTCCACCCCCAATGACATCGTTGAAGCTGTAAGCTGTATGATTTTTTAGAAACAAAATCTTTCTTAAAGGTCAAGACACCACTTTAAATGCATTACCACTTTAAATGTATTACTGCTTTAAATACATTACTGTTTAAATCTGTCAACTTTATTTATAACCATCCTAAGCTGCCAGTTCTCTCTATGCCTTCCCACACTGTTGAAGTGTTGGCATGAACCTGGAAAGTCTTCCTTTGAACCCTTTTGAAACTTTTAAAGCTTCTCCTTTCTGCTGCCAGGAAACTCTCTCAGTGATTTCTGCAGCTTTGTTTCTTTCTCTCTGGCCATTTGGAGAGTCTGTTTTTCTATTCCTTTGATGTGCCGAAGGTTTTCCTCCATCAATTTTACTGCAAGATCCAATGCTCTCGAGATCTGTGGGGCCATTTTCCAAACCTTTTAACTTATCTTCTCAATTGGTTGAGGGCTTTTCTCTATAAGGAGTTACAAGAAGTGGCTGGGTAGACTGGGACTCTTTTCCCTGGAACATATGAGGCTTGGGGGTGAATCTTTTCGAGGTCTACAAAATAATGAGGAACACAGATCAGCTAGATAGTCAAAATCTTGTCCCAAAGGTAAGGGAGTCTAAAATTAGAGGACATAAGTTTAAAATAAGAGGGGAGAGATACAAAAGGGGCCAGAGGGCAATTTTTTCACTCACAGAGGGTGGTGAGTATCTGGAACAAGCTGACAGAGGTAGTAGTAGAGGTGGGTACAATTTTGACTTTTACATAGAACATAGAACACTACAGCAGAAACAGCTCCTTTGGCCCGCAATTTGCTCTGATCATATCCCTACCTACCAGGTCTATCTTTAACCCTCAATCCCATTAAATCCCATGTACTCATCACTCTTAAAAGACCTTATCGAGTTTGCCTCTACCACCACCAACAACAGCCGATTCCACTCACTCACCTTCCTTTCAGTGAAAAATTTATCCCTGACGTCTCCTCTCTACCCACTCCCCATCACCTTAAACCTGTGTCCTCTCGTAGCGACCATTTCAGCCCTGGGAAATAGCCTCTGAGAATCCATACTATCTATTCCTCTCAACATCTTATAAACCTCTATCAGGTCACCTCTCAACCTTTGTCTCTCCAGAGAGAAAAGACCGAGCTCCCTCAACCTATCCTCATAATGTATGCCATCCAATCCAGGAAACATCCTTGTAAATTTCCTCTGCACTCTTTCAGTAGCTTCCATATCCTTTCTGTAGTGAGTCGATCAGAACTGCGCATATTACTCCAAGTCAAGTCTGACAAGGACTTTTAAAAAGCATTAAGACAGTTACATGGATAAGATGGGTATAGAGGAATGTGGGCCAAACGCAAGCAATTGGGACTAGCTTAGTGGTTAAAACAGAAAGGGTGCATGGACAAGTTGGGCCGAAGGGCCTGTTTCCATGCTGTAAACCTCTATGATTCTAAAACTTCAGAACTTGCTGCCTGCAGTCTCTCAGTGCAGGGAACTCAAGCCAATTGCAGGGAGCTCTACCCAATCCAGCAGTTTGGGAACTTTGCAATCTCAGCCTCACTCTGTCTGGAGACAAAGCTACAACTCCTTGGGGCAGGATTTTTAAATCTTTTACTCAAAACATTGCTCTGTGTTTCCTTTATTCTCTTTCTAAGAACAGAAAGTTTGCAGCAACTCTTATTTTTAACCTGAAGTTTCACTTTCCCTGAAACACAAAATCACAGCTCTTGATTCCGAGGGTTAGTTTCTTCTCATTTTCTCATCAATATATTTCTAAACATCCGGCAGTATCGGTCAATTCAGGTTCACTCTGCATCTGCCTCTCAGGGTCTGACACACAGGCTGGCATGGTGGCACAGTGGGTTAGCACGGCTGCCTCACAGCGCCAGGGACCTGGGTTGATTTCCTGGCTTGGGTCACTGTCAACGTGGAGTCTGCATATTCTCCCCGTATCTGCATGGGTTTCCTCCCACACTCCAAAGATGTGCAAGTTAGGTGGATTGCCCAAAAATGTCTAGGGATCAGCAGGGTAAATATGTGGGGTTACGGGGATAGGATCTAGATGGGATTGTTGTCAATGTAAACTTAATGGGCTGAATGACCTCCTTATGCATTATACGGATTCTATGATGTAAGTAGCTAGTCTTGATAGTCTACAGGGATCTGAGAGGAATTTTCCATACTTTCCCCATAATCATTGTGGGGTATTATTATCCTGATTTTCAACTTCTCTCAGGGAGTTAGTTGCCTCTGGGAGGGTAGGGAATATTATACACAAAACACAAGTCTTCCAATTGTAAGGAACAGTTGTAATTGATAAGCTTTTTTGTACCCCACATTTCTGTATGTTGACATATTTGAAGTTAGCGGTTAACATAGAAACTAGGAACAGGAGTAGGCCATTCGGCCCTTCGAGCCTGCTCCGCCATTCATTTTGATCATCGCTGATCATCAAATTCAATCCCTTCCTCCCATATCCCTTGATCTCTTTAGCCCCAAGGGCTATATTTAATTTCTTCTTGAAATCAGACAATGTTTTGGCCTCAACTACTTTCTGTGGTAGTGAATTCCACACATTTGCCATTCTCTGGATGAAAAAATTTCTCCTCACCTCAGTTCTAAAAGGTTTACACCTTATCCTCAAACGATGACCCCTAGGGGACTCCACCATCCTCAGGAACAATATTTCTGAATCCACCATATCTAATCCAGTAAGAATTCTAGAAGTTTCGATGAGATCCTCTCTCACTCTTCTAAATGAACATAATTCTAACCAACTTAGTCTCTCCTCATATGATAGACCTGCCATGCCAGGAATCAACCTGGTGAACCTTTACTGTATTCCTTTTATTGCAAGGACTTCCTTCCTCAAATAAAGACATCAAAACTGCACACAATACACCAGATGTGGCCTCACCAATGCCCTATACAATTGCAGCACAACGTCTCTATCCCTATACTCAAATTCTCTTGCTATGAAGGCCAATAAACTATTTGCCTTCTTTACTCCATGCTATATCGGCATGTTTATTTTCAGCAACTGATGCAGAAGGACCCCAAGGTCTTGTTGAGTATCCACCTCTCTCAATTTATACCTATTCAAGTAATAATCTGTCTTCCTATTATTGCTACCAAAGTGGATAACCTCACATTTATCCACATTATACTGCAATTGCCGTGCAATGCCCACTTATTCAGCCTGACCAAATCACCCTGCAGCATCTCTACATTCTTCTCACAGCTCACCCTCCCATCCAATATTCTATCATCTGCAAATTCGAAGATAATACATTCAGTTGCCTCTTCCAAATCATTAATATATAACGTGAACAGTTGTGGTCCTAGCACAGAACGTTGTGTGATTGCCAATCAGAAAATGACCCATTTATGCCAACTCTTTGCTTCCTATCTGCTAACCAGCTTTCTATCCCTTTCAGGACATCACCATCTCATGTGCTTTAACTTTGCATAGTAGTCTGTTATGTAAGGTCTTGTCAATAGCCTTCCGAAAGTCTAAATAAACCACATCCACCATCTTCTTGGTCCACTCTACTCAAAAAATTCCAATAAATTTGTCGAGCATGATTTCCCTTTTGTGAATCCATGTGACTTTGTCTGATTACAGCACTGCCTTCCAAATGCCAGGTTATAAAATCCTTAATAATACACTCTAGCAACCTCCCCAGTCCCAACATTAGGCTCAGTGTCTATAGCTCCGTTTTCTCTCTCCCTCTCTTTTTGAATAGCCGGCTTGCATTAGCTACCTTCAAATATGTACGAACTACTTCAGAGAATTTTGTAAAATAACCAACAATGAAGAATGTAGGGGGGAGGTATATGATAAAGGATAGACCTATTAAGAGTATAGAAATGCAGAAGGACCTGGGGGTGCAGGTGAACAAGTCTCTGAAGGTGGCAGAGCAAGTGGAGGAGGTTGTGAAGAAAGCATATAGTATGTTAGCCTTTATAGGAAGGGTTATAGAGTACAAGAGCTGGCCTTTAATGTTGCAGTTGTATAAAACGCTGGTTAGACCTCATTTGGAATACTGCGTCCAGTTCTGGCCGCCTTACTACCGGAAGGACGTGGAGACTCTGGAGAGAGTGCAGAGGAGGTTTACCAGGATGCTGCCTGGTATGGAAGGTCTGAGTTACGAGGAGAGGTTAGGCAAATGGGGACTGTTTTCCTTAGAAAGACATAGACTTAGAGGAGATCTAATAGAGGTGTACAAGATTATGAGGGGTATAGATACAGTAAACAGGGTTAAGTTCTTTCCTAAGATGGATTCGAATAACACGAGGGGTCACAGGCTTAGGGTGAGGGGGGTAAGGTATAATTTGGATGCTAGAGGAAGTTTTTTCACACAAGGGTGGTGGGGGTATGGAATGTACTGCCAAGTAAAGTGGTGGAGGCAGGTACTCTGGAGTTATTTAAGAAATACTTAGATAGGCACATGAACAGAATGGGAATGGAGGGATATAGAAAACTAATTTAAAATAGGGATCATGAGCCTTGGGAGTCCCTGGGAAGTGTGTAAATAGATGATGATATTGATGTGCTTGTTTTTATTCTACAGGTGCTTTGGTCCACCTTGTTGTCTAACGAGGGGCATACACGCAATGGATTATGAGAGGGCTGCTCTTGGATATTTTTTCGAGAGTATCCTAGTGCTTCACGTCGTTAGTGTATGCTCGACCTGGACCATTTGATGGGCAACACGACAGCCCAGTGACTATTGCTTGCTGTGCAGATACATGGATTTGGGCCTGTGTCTGTGGGAGTTTGCACATTCTCCCCGTGCTTGCGTGGGTTTTCTCCGGGTGCTCCAGTTTCCTCCCACATCCCAAAGATGTGCTGTTAGGCTAATTGGCAAAACAAATTCTCCCTAAATTGTCTCAAATTTGGTTTTTAATCCATAGATCTATAAACATAGACAGGGATCACGGGTAGAGGTGGGAACATAGGGGTGGCGGCGCAGGCTCGTTGGGCCGAAGGGCCTGTTTCCCGTGCTGTTTGTTCTTTGCTCTTTGAATCTACTATTTCTCAGGCCATTTCTTTATGTGCTCTGGGATGAAGATTATCAGGACCTGGAGATTTATCCATCTTTAATCCCATCATTTTCCCAAAACTATTTCTCCACTAATGCTGATTTCTTTCAGCTCCTCACTGAAACGTGTTTCTCTCAGCACTTCTCATACATTATTCATGTTTGCCTTTGTGAAGACTGAAGCAAAGTACAAATTTAGTTCCTCAGCCATTTCTTTATTCCCTGTTTTCTGGTTTAGATAATATCACCGCCTGAAATGTTAACTTGCTCGACGATAGATCCTGCCTTGCATACATCCTTTTTTGGCATTTTTGTTTTTTATTTCCACCATCTACAGTTTCAGCCTTTTGTTGTTTTCTCTTCTTACTTAATAAATGCTTTCATCCTAGTCCATCGCAGACTAAGAGGTGGTAAAAGCAGCTTAATTATCAGTGGAAACAATATATAAATTAGAATATTGGAGTGAAGAGTACGATTAGAGAACACGATGACCAATGTTAAACTTTTGGATAAAGACTTTGTCACTTGAAGTCTCAGTCTTAGACTGCCATCTAGTGCATTAAATATTGAAAGGTCAAAGACCTTTCAGGGAATCTAAAACGAGAGGGCATAGGTTTAAAATGAGATGGAGTGGGTCAGAGAGACAATTCTTTCACACAGAGAGGGTGGTGAGTGTCTGGAACAAGCTGCCAGAGGCAGTCATAGAGGCGGGTACAATTTTATCTTTTAAGAAGTATTTAGACAGTTACATGGGTAAGATGGGTATTGAGGGATATGGGCCAAATGCGGGTAATTGGAACTCGATTAGTGGTAAAAACTAATTGGACTAAAGGGCCTACGTTCATATTCTAAACACCTGTGACTCTATGACCTGGCGGGCTTCTCTGACTGTTCACTCCAGCAGGACTCCCCTGTCCTGCTGCAGCGAATGGAAATTTGACTGCGCACCAAATTCTCCATCCTCTCTGGCAGACACGGTGAGATGTGAATGGCCAGAGAATTCTTGGAATGTAAATGTCTCTTCTCTTCACACAGATGCTGCCAAACCTGCTGAATATCCACACCACTTTCTGTTTTTATTGACCATGCGAAAGCATGGAATTGAATCGATTAGTCTATTAGCGGAAGGACAGTGACTGAATTGGGGAAAAATTATACATTTCCTCACTTCTGATGTCTTCACAAATACCGTGGAGATGCCGGCATTAGACTGGGATGGGTATAGTAAGTAGTCTCACAACATCGGGTTGAAGTCCAACAGATTTATTTGGAATCACGAGTTTCCAGAGTGCTGCTCCTGACTCAACTGAGGGAGGTGCAGTGCTCCGAAATTTCGTAATTCCAAATAAACTGTTGGACATTAACCTGGTGTTGTGAGACTTCTTACTGTTCACAGAAATACATTCATGTTTTTGTCAGATCATTTGCTATTTTGCATAAATGTATTTATGAAGCAACTTGGAAATACGTTGCTGTTCTTTCACTGTCGCTGGGTCAAAATCCTGGAACTCCCTCCCTAACAGCACTGTGGGTGTACCTACTCCTCAGGGATTGCAGCATTTCATGAAGGCAGCTCACTGCCACCTTTTCAAGGGCCATTAGCGATGGGCTATAAATGTTGGTCTAGCAAGCCATGCCCACATCCATCTAAAAAAAACTTTCACGTTCTCCAAATATCCCAAAACACTTTGTAACCAATGAGATCAGAATTATAATGGCCAATGCAGAAGTCAATTTGTAGAAGTCACTCAAACAACACTGAGATGAATAATTAGATAAAGCCAACTGGATTTGTTAAAGGAAAATTTCATTTGACAAACTGGATTGAATTCTTTGGTAAAACAGCAAAGGGGTTGAGGATGTGCCTGAGTTGCCATCCAATTGGTGGTTGGAACCACCCTGATGACTATTAACTTCTGTCTAACAAAGCACAAAATCAGGGAAATTTATAGAATGCATACAGTACAAAAGGCCATTTGGCCCATTGAGTCTGCACTGATCCTCCAAAAGAGCATCTACCCAGACTCTATATCCTTAACCACACGTACTCACTCTGCCAATCCCCCTTACTGATACATCTTGGGACACTAAGGGGCAATTTAGCATGGCATATCTAACTAATCTGCACATTTTGGAGTGTGGGAGGAACAGTAAGAAGTCTCACACCACCAGGTTAAAGTTCAACATGTTTATTCGGTAGCACAAGCTTACGGAGCGCTGCTCCTTCATCAGGTGAGTAATCCAGACGAAGCCCACATGCAGAGAGGACATGCAAACTCCACACAGACTGTCACCTGAAGGCAGAATTGGCCCCAGATCCTAAGGCACAGTGGTTAGCGCTTCTGCCTCACAATGCCAGGGGCTGGGTACAATTCTGGCGTTGGGTATGGAATCTGCATATTCTCCCCATGTCTGCATGGGTTTGCTCTGGGTGCTCCAGTTTCCCCTCATGGTCCAAAGCTGTATAGGTTAGGTGGATTGGCTATGCTAAATCATCCTTAGTGCCCCAAGATATGTAGGTTGGATGGTTTAGCCATGGTCAATATGCAGGGTATCAGAAATGGAGCAGGCAAGAGGGTTTGGGATAGATGTTATGTCAGGAAATTGGTGCAGATTCAATGGGCTCAATGGCCTCCTCTAGAGGTTCTGTGATTGGATTCAAAGACATCATTATCTTAACTATAGTTGTCCCTGACACTTGCATCTCATGAATGATCTGAATGGAGAGAATAACAGGAAGGTTGCAGACTGGCTCAACTTAAAACAGCTTTCTCAGCAGACATTTGACAACCATTTATTCTGAAAGGTTGCCAGGAATCATCCCCTCGCAGCCTATGTATCATAGATTATTCGATATCTTGACAACATAGCGAGCTAATCCGTTTGGACTTTGTCTCTGGCGAACCATCTGCTGTCAGGTTTAGTGATAGCAGCAGGGCCAAAGCAAGGATATGCGCACATGCATGACAATCAGGAACAAGGCCAGGAAGAACATTCTCTCCCCCTCATCATGTATTCCTGTTCCTTTTTTTGTGGAGAGGATGGCATTTTATTTTCTCCGCTGTTAAGTGGATCCTAGGGCCTATCTAAATACACAATTCTAAGGGCAGCACAATGGCACAGTGGTTAGCACTGCCTCATCACAGCACAAGTGATCCAAGTTCGATTCCTGCCTTGGATCACTGTCTGTACAGAATCTGCACATTCTCCCCATGTCTGCATGGGTTTCCTCCAGGTGCTCCTCCCACAATCTGAAAAACGTGGTGGTTAGGATGCGTTGCTAAATTCTCCCTCAGTGTACCTGAACAGGCGCTGGAGTGTGGTGACAAGCAGATTTTCACTAACTTCATTGGAGTGTTAATGTAAGCCTACTTGTGACACCAATAAAATAAACTTATGAAACTCATTTCCCAGTGAACAGCACACTCAGGGTAAGGGTGTTTGATTTGAAAGAGGCTATGTTGTTGAAGAATTCAGAAGACTAAGAGCAAAGAATGTGTAACAAGTAATGAGATGGAAACTTCCAAATCCTGAAGTGGTGCATTGTGCTGCTTAAAGCGATGGATGAATCATTTGAATCACTCAATCCCTATGTTGCAGGAGGCCATTCAGCCCATCGAGTATGCGCCAACTACAATCTCACTCAGGCTCTATCCCCGTAACACAAGGTATTTACCCTGCTAATCTCTCTGACATTAGGGGACAATTTAGCATGGCCAATCAATCTAACTCACACATCTTTGGACTATGAAAAGTAAACCTGAGCACCCGGAGGAAACCCATGAAGACACAGGGAGAACATGCAAACTTCGCACAGTGAGTGACCCAAGCCAGGAATTGGGTGCTAATCACTGTGCCATCTTGCCAAACAATTTGCTTTCATGGTCGATTAGTCATGGTGGGAGAATTTGCACAGCCCAAGGTGAACAAACCTGAATGCTAAAGACAGGAACTTGTAATCCAAAGCTCAAAATGTTCAAACTGATCTTACTTGAGAATTTTACAAACACTATTTCAGTTAAACTGCTTTCCCATTTGATGTAATCATACTTTACATGTTACACTCTGCCTGATGAAGTTCAGAGGTTAGTCAGGATCATTTGAACAAAGAGAAATACATTGCGCTTGAAAGAGTATCAAACATCAATGGACATAGAAGATAGAAGCAGGGGGAGGCTATTCAGCCCTTCGAGCCTGCTCTGCCATTCATCACGATCGTGATTGATCATCCAACTCAACAACTTAATCTTGCTTTCTGCCATAACTTTTGATCCCATTCACCCTAAGTACTATATTTAGCCACCTCTTGAATACGTTCAATGTTTTAGAATCAACTACTTCCTACTTTGGGCGAAGAAACATCTCCTCACTTCCATCCTAAATGGTCCACCTTAAATCCTCAGATTGTGACCCCTGGTTCTGGACTCCCCCACCATCAGAAGCATCATCCCTGCATCTACCTGACTAGTCCTGTTAGAATTTTATAAGTCTCTATGAGATCCCCCCTCTCCCCATTTGTCTGAACTCCAGTGAAAACAATCCTAACCTGGTCAAGCTCACCTCATACATTAGCTCCACTGACCCATGGACAGAATGGTGGATGCATGGCATGCAATCTGATGCAGAGCAGTGTGAAATGTTACAAGTCTAAAGTGGGTGGGGTAGGAACAAAGAGACCTCGGGGTAAACGTACACAAATCGTTGAAGGCGATGGGTTAGAAAGTGATTTAAAGAGGGCATACTGGGCTTTATAAATAGAAGTAAAGTGTATGAAAGCAAGGATGTCATGACAACAACTTCCTTTTATAGAGCATCTTTAAAGTAATAAAACACCACAGAGGGCAGAATGTGAGATACCAGACAGCAATACATTGGAACAGTTTGCTCTAGAAGCAACACAGTCAGGAATGGAGGTTTCATTTGAATAGGTTTATAAAGGAATTGTGTCAAACTGCAGATGACACGAGGCCAACACAAAGCCAGGCAATGTTACAGAGCTAGAATCAGATATCCTTAGTGGGGACGTGAATGTGAAATCAGAGATTCACCTTGGGTTCAAAAGTGGCACCGAGGTTGTAAATGGAAAGGCTTCATCTCAGAAGGTAGGGGGCCAGTAGTTAGGGAATGGAATGGGAGCCAAATACAACAGCTTGGGTCTTCCTATTACTCAGCTGCAAGAAATTCCTGCTGATAGAGTGCTGGATGTCAGATGAGCAGGAAGATACCTCAGCAACAGTGGAGATAGTGGTGAGGTAGAGCTGGCATCCTCAGTGTAAAACTGAACAATCATGTTCTGTCTTTGGCTGATGTCAATGGAAATAGGAGGGAGCAAGGATAGATCATTCGAGGATAGCAGAGGTGATATTTATTACCGGAGGAGGAAGAGAAGACACTGCATGCAGTTGACAGCAGTTAGATAAGAGGGTGGTGGGGGTATGGAATGCGCTGCCAAGTGGTGGAGGCAGGTACTCTGGAGTTATTTAAGAAACACTTAGATGGGCACATGAACAGAATGGGAATGGAGGGTATAGAAAACTGATTTAAAATAGGGATCATGAGCCTTGGGAGTCCCTGGGAAGTGTGTAAATAGATGATGATATTGATGTACTTGTTTTTATCCTACAGGTGCTTTGGTCCACCTTGTTGTCTAACAAGGGGCATACACGCGATGGGTCGTGAGAGGGCTGCTCTTGGACCTTTTGAGAGTATCCTACTGCTTCACATCGTTAGTGTACGCTTGACCTGGACCATCTGATGGGCAACACAACAGCTCAGTGACTATCGCTGTGCTGTGCAGATACATGGATTTGGGCCTGTGTCTGTGGGAGTTTGCACATTCTCCCCGTGCTTGTGTGGGTTTTCTCCGAGTGCTCCGGTTTCCTCCCACATCCCAAAGATGTGCTCTTAGGCTAATTGGCAAAACAAATTCTCCCTAAATTGTCCCAAATTTGGTTTTTAATCCATAGATCTATAAACATGGACAGGGATCGCGGGTAGAAGTGGGAACATCGAGGTGGCGGCGCGGGCTTGTTGGGCCGAAGGGCCTGTTTCCCGTGCTGTTTTGTTCTTTGTTCTTAAAAGTGGAACCAGGTAGAGAGCAGTCCCAGCCAGCTGAGTAACAGGTTTTGGAGGATGATGATGCTATCAAGATGTCAAAAGATGCAGATTGACAAAGATGACCTTTTCTTCTTTGATCCATCACATAGGATATCATTTGTGACTTACTTTGCTGAAGAAGAACAGGATGCAGAATATAGTGTTGTAGTTACAGATAGGGTGAAGAGAAAGATCAGCTTAATATATGATTGGTCCAAAAGTCTTATGGCAGCAGGGAAAAAGCTGTTTTTGAGTCAGTTGATACGTGGTCCCATGGAAGAAAGTGGATGAGACTAGGTTCAAGGTGTGTGGGGTCCTGGATTATGCTGGCTGATTTTCTGAGGCAGCGGGAAGTGTAGACAGAGTCAATGGATAGGAGGCTGGTTTGTGTGATGGATTGGGCTACATTCACACTCATAGAAGGAACAGAATGTTGGTATTTCCTTATTTATTTTCACAGTGGCTTTTTGAGTGTGTGTCAGTTGACTAAATGAGGAAACATATGTTACAAAGAAAAAAAAAGGTCAAAAACACAAAATTGCGGATACAAAAATGAAAAAAAAACAGGATTAACAATTTTGTTGTAACAAAAATAAAATTAATCATTTACACACCAGCACAATTTCACAGCATTGTTAAAAAGTGAAATAGAAACATAGAATCACTATAGTGCAGGAGGTCATTCAGCCCATCGAATCTGCACTGATCACAATCCGAACTAGGCCCGATAACTTTACATATTTACCCTGCTAATTCCCCCTGACACTAGGGGAAATTTAGCATGGCCAATATACATAACATGAACATTTTTGGACTATGATAGGAAACCAGAGCACCTGGAGAAAACCCATGTAGACAGGGGATAGCGATGTTCCTCACAGTTCCAGAAACTTGGGGTCAATTCCTGGCATGGGTCCAATTCCTGGCATGGGTCACTGTCTGTGTGCAGTTTGCACTTCAGTAAGGCCTTTGACAAGGTCCCTCATGGCAGACTGGTGCAGAAAGTGAAGTTGCATGGGATCAGAGGTGAGCTGACAAGGTGGATACAGAACTGCCTTAGTCATAGAAGACAGAGGATAGCAGAAGGAGGATGTGTTTCTGAATGGAAGCCTGTGACAAATGCCGTTCCTCCGTGATCAGTGTTGAGACCTTTGCTATTTATAACTTATAGAAGTGATTTGGAAGAAAACGTAAGTGGTTTATTTAGTAAGTCTGCAGATGACACAAAGATTGGTGGATTTGCAGATAGTGATGAGGATTACCAGAGGATACATGGGATATAGATTGGTTGGAAACTTGGGCGGAGAGATGGCAGATGGAGATTAATCTTAACAAATGTGAGGTAATGCATTTTGGAAGATCCAGTACAGATAGGAAATATACTAGAAATGGCAAAACCCTTAAGAGTATTGATGGACAGAGGGATCTGGGTGTACAGGTACACAGGTAACTAAAAGTGAAAACACAGATAGAGAAGGTTGTCAAGAAGGCATATGGCATGCTTGCCTTCATTGGCCAGGGCTTTGAGTTTAAAAATTGGCAAGTCGTGTTGCAGCTTTATAGAAC
Organism: Sphyrna mokarran; assembly: GCA_024679065.1. NCBI lineage: Eukaryota > Metazoa > Chordata > Chondrichthyes > Carcharhiniformes > Carcharhinidae > Sphyrna > Sphyrna mokarran. The sequence continues at coordinate 12,078,461 of JAGIQG010000009.1, forward strand.
CTCAGTTAGGCTATACTTGGAATATAGTGTTCAATTCTGGTCGCCACATTACCAGAAGGATGTGAGACTTTGGAGAGAGTGCAGAAAAGATGCCTAGTACGAAGAGCATTAGCTACAAAGAGAGGTTGGAGAAACTTGGTTTGTTCTTACTGGAACGATAGAGTTGAGGGGCAGCCTGATAGAAATCTACAAGGTTATGAGAGGCATTGGCAGAATGAATAGTCAAAAGCCTTTTCCCAGGGTGGAAGAGTCAATTATTAGGGGGCATAAGTTTAAGGTGTGAAGGGCAAGGTTTAAAGGTATGAGGTAATTTTTTTTTTTTTTACACAGACAGTGGAGGGTGCCTGGAACTTGGTGTCAGGGGAGGTAGTGGAAGTAGATATGATAAATATATGAATAGGATGGGAATAGAGGATATGACCTCCAGAAAGATGGAGGTTTTAGTTAAGACAGGCAGCATGGTTGGTGCAGGCTTGGGAGGGCCAAAGGGTCTGTTTCTGTGCTGTAATTTTCTTTATTCTTTGCTCTCCCTGTGTCTGCTCTAATTTCCTCCCAGCTATGTAAGTGGGGTAAGCTGGGTAAATATGTAGGGTTAAGGGGATAGAGACTGGGTGGGATTGTGCTTGGTGCAGACTCAATGGGCTGACTGGCCTCCCTCTGCACTGTAGGGTTTCTATGATTCTATGCAATATTCAATCATATTCGTTTGTAAGCATTGAGATCAGTAGTATTATGTCTGTATTGTGTAGTATTTGCTCATAATCTCTGGTAATTTGATCTTGCTCAAAAATTTTACATGATCTTCATTGAAATTTCTTAAATCAAACTAAAACAAAAAAACACATTTTCCATAATTAACTATAAAAAAGTACATCGAATATTTAGCATGCAGCCCCTGCAATACTCCAATAAATCCTCTGGAGATTAAGTTACTCATCTCAAAGATGGGTCAGCATGATATTCTGTCAAGGTGCTGTCTCCAAACATAATTGCAAAGGACATTTTGAGAAACTCTACGTAATTCTGGATACTCTGATTCTCATTTTCAGATTGTTCGAGACGGAGCTTCAACTCCTGCAGTTGTGTTTTATGACTCATCTCAGCCTGAAAAAGCAAGATTAATTCAGTGAGCTTCAACAGAATATCTTGATTAAAGTTAAGAATGAATGGCTTAATGTAAGTTTCTCTACTTCCAATCAATACAAGAGTCAGTATTTCAGCTGCCCTGCTCATTTAAGCATTGAATCTTCCAGTGTAGTACTGGAATCGCAGAGTTGTTGCAGTGCAGAATAAGGCCGTTTGGCCCATCACATCTGCACCAGCTCTCCAAATGAGTTAATACCATTCCGCTCTTTTTCTCCCATACCCCCTGCGCATAAAGTGACTACTTGAATAGAAACTAAATAAAGTCATCATAGTTCCAAATGACCAAAGGCTGTGACTGAGGATGATTTAACCTGAGGGTCTCAGTCGTGAGGCAAGAATAGGTGGCATGGTGACACAGTGGTTAGCACAGCCATTTCACAGTGCCAGGGTCCCAAGTTTGATTCCCGGCTTGGGTCACTGTCTGCATGGAGTCTACACATTCTCTCCATGTCTGCATGGGTTTCCGGGTGCTGCGATTTCCCCTCTCAGTCCGAAGACGGATTAGGTGGATTGGCCATGCTAAAATTGTCCCTTAGGTGTCAGAGGGACTAGCTCGGGTAAATGTTTGGAGTTGTGCGATTAGGGCCTGGATGGGGAAGTGATCAGTGCAGACTTGATGGGCCGAATGGCCTCTTTCTGCACTGTAGGCATTCTATGATTGAGAAGACGGAACCTTCATGAATAACCTCAGTCAGAATGGGAATTGAACCCACGCTGCTGGTGTTACTGTGTATCACAAACCAGCTATCCAGCCAACTGAGCTAAACCAAACTCTCCTGAAGCCACACAGACATGGGGAGAATTTGCAGACTGTGCACAGACAGATGCCCCAAACCAGGAATTGAACCCAGATGCTGTGAGGCAGCAGTGCTAACCACCATGCCGCTCCATTTTGTTGGTAAAAGGATTTAATCAAATGCAGTGAAGATGAAGAATTCAATGGTTTCAAAGCAGTTAGGAATTTCAAAGCCATTTTGAATTTCTTCTTTTCACATCTTTGGAAAGGAAATGAAAGATGATGGGAAATCTGGTAGAATCTTATAATCCAGCAAAAAAAACCCATCAGAAAACAATAATGATTGCTGCAGCTCGGAGAAAATCTAAATGATCATCTCACACTGGCTTGCACAATGTCACCAAGGTTAATCCATATATAATATTTATTTAGCGTCTGATCCATAATCAAACAAGCTTAGAACAACACTAGTGTTCAACTTTATTTTTCTGTAAATAATAGATTTAACAGCAAGACTAGAGCAAGGTTTTCACCCCATAACTGACCCTGCTACTATACCAGCTTCTCACTTGTTCATCACTCAGTGTCACTGAGTTCAGTCCAATCTGAGATTAATGCACAAGTTTCTTGGAAGCCCCAAAGGAAATTTGGAAATGAAATTAATCTTAAACAAAGCACACGACAATCTGTTTTTTTCTCCCCCCCTTCCTCAGCGATTCAGACTTGGGCACTGAGATGGTTAAAAGGGTTCTTACCATTGTGGGTCAACCTGCAACACACAGACTGCAACAACTCAGCTGATGAAGGAGCAGTGCTCTGAAAGTTCGCGCTAACAAATAAACCTGTTGGACTTTAACCTGGTGTTGTGAGACTTCTTACTGTATGATTCAAGAAGGCAGCTCACCACCAAGGGCAACCAGGGATGGACAATAAATACCGGCCCAGCTAGCAACGTCCATGTCCCACAAATGAATGAATGAAAAATAGAATTCTGACGTAATATTATAAAGATGGAAAAATTCACACAATCCTTGAACTTATCCTCCACCTTCTCTCTCTTTCTCCCTCCTCCACCCGAGGGAATCTCAGAATTCTCCCTCTAAAGTTTACTTATTAGTGTCACAAGTAGGCTATGAAGTTACTAAGAAAATCCCCTAGTCCCCACACTCCAGCGCCTGTTCAGGTACACTGAGGGAGAATTTAGCATGGCCAATGCATCTAACCAGCACGTCTTTTGGACTGTGGGAGGAAACCGGAGCACCCGGAGGAGACCCACGCAGACCTGGGGAGAACGTGCAGCCTCTGCACAGACAGTGACCCAAGCCAGGAATCGAACCCAGGTTCCTGGCGTTGCGAGGCAGCAGTACTAATCATTGTGCCACTGTGTCAACGGGACATCAGCACTAGCAGGGCATCAGCAGACTTGCATCAACACATTTTCTACTTTTATCCCTCCTCATTTTTGTTTAGACACTAATTTGGGTGTGAGGAGGCTCAGGGGGCATATTCTGCGTGATAGAAGGGTGGTTTCTGAGAGTGGGTTATCTTTTATTACTTTGGACCCTGAAAGGTAGGGGGGGGGGGGGGGGGGGGGGGGGGGGGGGGAGATGGGGGCAGAGGTAATGTTTTTGCCCCAGTTTATTAGTATTAACTAAGAGAGAAATATTTTGGTCACAAGCTGGGAAAAAAACTTAAGCTCTTCTCTGACTAGTGCAATACTTTTTAAAACATTTATCTAACTAGGCTGTTGAAGTCTTATCTCTGGCAATGCAAGATTCCACCAGCAGTGCACTGAAACTTTGAATCTAGATTATCTACTCAGGTGCTGGATAAGAGGCTTGTATCCATAGCGACCCTGACCTCGGAGCAAAAATGCTCGTACCGGAGTCAAATCTGTTTATAGTAAGGGGACTGAAATGGAAATGATCAAGAGCTTCAAACTTCTATTTGTCCAGATCACCAAAAACCTATCCTGGTCTCTCCATGCCAACATTATAATTAAGAAAGCCCACCAATTTCTCAGAACGTTAAGAAAATTTGGCATGTCCACTATGACTATCATCAATTTTTACAGATGCACCATAGAAAACATTCTTTCTGGTTGTATCACAGCTTGGTATAGCCCCTGCTTTGCCATGTCTGAATCAAATCAAACCGATATGTATTGGGCATATTCACTAGAATTCAATAACTCTTAAGGGGCACAGATAGTGGCTCTAATCTGGAGGCTAGCCACCACATTGGTGAATCTGTGCCTTTTTAAATTACCTAGTGTTTTCAACAGATATACACTCATGATAAGGAATATTAAAATGCCTTTCCTTGGGATATTTCCTCATTTGCAATTAGTGTTTCATTAAAAGAATATTAATCTTTACTTGTTTTGAGTCAGACCTAATAAACCGAGAGGCATTGATTTCAAAGTTAGACACATAAAAATGGGTTCTGATAAAATACTTGAATTGCGTTTTTATCTCCATTACATTAAAAGCACAAGTTATTCTGTTTCCAGTCAAATATTGTAAGGACATGAAATTGCATTACATATTCTCTACAGACACTGCCTGATCTGCTCAGTATTTCCAAGGTTTCTGTTTTCATCTCAACATTGGCCCAATGAGCTGATCCAATTTCCCTGCAGCAACGCATGTCTCACACAGTGCAGGATGTTGACGCACCAATACACATCTCACACAGTGCAGGACACTGACATAGCAGTGCATGTCTCACACAGTGTAAGCCACTAATGCAGCAGTGCATATCTCACAATCTGCAGGATGCTGATACACCAGTGCATGTCTCATGCAACAGACTGATTTATTTATTATTGTCACATATATAAACATACAATGAAAAGTATTATTTCTTGTGGGCTATACAGATAAAGCATACTGTTCATAGAGAAGGAAAGGAGAGAGTGCAGAATGCAGAGTGACAGTCTTAGCTAGGATGGAGAGAAAGATCAACTTCAATGCAAGTTAAGCTGTTTTTGAGTTGGTTGGTACGTGACCTCAGACTTTTGTATCTTTTCCCTGATGGAAGAAGGTGGAAGAGAGAATGTCCAGGGTGGGGTCTTTAATTATGCTGGCTGCTTTGCCGAGGTAACAGGAACTGTGGACAGAGCCAATGGATGGGAGGTTGGTTTATGTAATGGACTTGTCTACATTCACGACCTTTCATAGTTCCTTGCAGTCTTGGGCAGAGCAGGAGCCATACCAAGCTGTGACACAACCAGAAAGAATGTTTTCTATGGTGCATCTGTAAAAGTTGGAGAGAGTCGTGGCTGATAGCTTAGTCCTCTGAGAAAGTAGAAGTGTTGATGGCCTTTCTTAACTATAGTGTTGACATTGGAAGACCAGGATATGCAAGGTCATTGGTGATCTGGACAGCTAAAAACCTGAAGCTCTCAACCCTTTCCAGTTTGCCCCCATCTACATCAACAGGGACATGTTCTCCTTTACATTTCCTGAAATCGCTGATAACCTCCTTTGTTTTGTTGACATTGAAGGAGACGTTATTGTTGCAGTACCAGTTCACCAGATTCTTTATCTCATTCCTGTACTCTGTCTCGTCACTGTTTGAGATCCGACCCACTTATAGTGGTGTCGTCAGCAAATTTGAAAATCAAATTGGAGGGGAATTTGGCCGCACAGTAATAAGTGTATCAGGAGTATGGTAGGGAGCTGAGGACACTGCCTTTAGGGGCACCAGTGTTGAAGCTGATTGTGGAGAAGGTGATGTTGCTGATTCTTACTGATTGTGGTCTGTGAGTTAGGAAATTCAGGATTTCCTAACAGGGAGGTGCCAAGCCCCAGATTTTGGAGTTTGAAGATGAGTTTTATAGGAATAATGGTGTTGAAGGCTGAGCTGCAGCCAATAAATAAGAATCTGACAGATTCTTTATCTGTGTGTTTCAGGGTTGAGCGCAGGGCCAGGGTATCTGCTGTGGACCGACCTATTTGTAAATTGTCGGCATTTCACAGGCACTTCATTGGCTGATACTTTGGGCAAATCGAAGGCATTGTACAAGCCTTTATTTATTTACTTTTACTCCTCCTTTTGGCAGCAGCAGGGGAGAATGCGAGCAAATCACAGTGTGCTTTCTCGGGTGGGTCAGTATGTTTAGGCAGGGAACAGTCGAGAGGAGGAAAGAAACATGGGAGGGTGAGAGAGGTTAGTTGAGTTTATCCTGGTTTCTAATCAGAAGCGGAACGTCTTCCCCAAGTCATGCTCCCTCATGCTATAGAATTTTGTACGCTATAGAATCCCAACATGCAGAAGGAGGCCTTTCAGCCCACTGAGTTTGCACCAACTCTTCGGAAAAGCATCCCAGCCACGCATACCACCCCTCTACCCTAACCTCATAGTCCTACACATTTATCCAAGCCAAATCAACCTAACTCACACATCTTTGGGCTGTGGGAGGAATCCGGACGAGACCCACTCAGACACAAGGAGAACATGCAGACTCCATACAGACAGTGACCCAAGCCAGGAATTGAACATGGCTCCCTGGCGCCCCGAGGCGGCAGTGCTAACCACCCCAAGGCAGCAGGACTAATCATCACAAAGTGGCAGTGCTAATTACCCCGAGGCAGTTGCATGAACCTGCCATAAGGTGGCAGTGCTAACCACCCCGAGGCAGCAGCATTAACCACCACACTGTGGTTTACACTGGCACCTTAAGAAGTCTGACAACACCAGGTTTAAGCCCAACCAATTTATCTGGTAGTAAATTCAAGTCTTGAATAGCAGGTTAGTTGTAAACATTCACATTCCAATCAGTAACCTGTAAACTGTCTGTGCTGTTATATGCTCTGTCTGAGGCCAGAACTCTCCATTCACCTGACAAGGGGGCAAACCTCGAAAGCTTGTGAGTTTACTATCAAATAAATCAGTTGGACCTAAACTTGGCGTTGTCAGACGTTTTACTGTGTTTACCCCAGTCCAACGCCAACATCTCCACATCACGTTAACCACCCCAAGGCAGCAGCATCAGCCGCCACAAGGTGGCAATGTTAGCCACCCTGAGGGAGCAGTGCTAACCACCTTGCCGTTCTTTGTCTTTCACTTTGGTTTTGCATGATTTTACCTCAAGTTGCTTCTACTTCCAAATTGTCCTTAATTTGCTTTGTGATTCAAATAGAAAAGATCCATTCTGCCCTCCTATAGACAGTGACGAGTCTCACAACACCAGGTTAAAGTCCAACAGGTTTATTGGGTAGCAACCACCACTAGCTTTTGGAGCTGACGAAGGGGGAAGAGGAGTGAAGAGTTCTGATCACAAACAGGGTATATAAAGGCACACACTCAGTTTACAGAATACTGATTGCCTGGCCTTGCAACATCTCACTTACTGAGCTGGCTGGAGGCAATACACATCTCTTTAATTAATGCTTAATGCTATCTCCACTCACATTATCTGCATCGACTTGCTTTCTAATCAGTATTCTGTAAACTGAGTGTGTGCCTTTATATGCCCTGTTTGTGATCAGAACTCCCCACTCACCTGATGAAGGAGCAGAGCCCCGAAAGCTAGTGGCGTTTGCTACCAAATAAACCTGTTGGTGTTGTGAGACTTCTTACCGTGTTTACCCCAGTCCAAACCCGGCACCCCCATTCCCACAGACAGACCAGAAAACTCACACTATTCACATTCCACTGAAGCTGTTTCAGTTCTTTCTTCTTTCGGTTTAATTCAGATTCAAGGTTATGGACATTGCTCTGGAGTTCACGTTCCTGGGCTCTCTCCTGACCTTTCACTTCACTGACCTGTGAATGCAATGGGAATAGGTTGAAAGAATGACAACACGCATTGGGATGACCACGTGTCCCTGGAATGACAATTACACGAATGAGGCATGACCTAGAGGTGGGTGGAAGTTCTGTAGAATTAATATTAATGAAACGTAAATCATTTGCCTTGCTGATTATAGAATCCATTCAGCCCATCGAGTCTGCACCAACAACAATCCCACCCAGGCCTATCCCCATAACATCATGCATTTATCTTGCTAGTCCGCCAACATTTAAAGGGTAGTTTTAACATGGCCAATCCAGCTAATCCACAGATACTTGTACTGTGGGAGCAAACCGGAGCACCCAGAGGAACCCCATGCAGACATGGGGAGAATGTGCAAACTCCACACAGACAGTGACCCAAGCCGGGAATTGAACCCAGGTCTCTGGCATTATGAGGCAGCAGGGCTAACCACAGTCAGATCTTTGCAGATACATCTGTGAAACATTGCCTCATTGTACAGAATGTTAATCCCATCTGCTCAGGTCGGTTTACCATAAACCAACCTAACCTGCAGGAAATTGAGCCACATTTGTGTTAGTAACTTTAAATTGACAAACTCTCATCATGGAGAAAGCAACCATTTTCAATTCATTTTATTAAACTCTCCAAAGTTTTAGGATTCCTTTTAAAATTCCCTCTGAGCTTCAACTGGAAATGGTCCTCCCGTATCTCAAATCATACAATCTCTACAGTGCAGATGGCCATTTGGCCCATCTGGTGTGCACTGATTCGCTGTCAGCTATCCCTGTAATCCCACAGATTTTCCCTTCCAATTCCCCCTAACCTACACATCTGGGAATACTAAGGAGCAAGCTTGTATGACCAATCCACCTAACCTGCCAATCTTTAGACGGAAGGACCCAGAGGAAACCCACACAGACATAGGGAGAATGTGCAGACTCCACATCGCCAATCATCCTCAAATCTGACAATTAGTTCTGTGTTTCATTTATTTATTTATAAATAGGCTTAGCCCAATTCTCAGGATGTCCCAGCCTCAGCTGATACCACCCCCTCCCAGTGCTGCTGCAGAGGGTACAAAGCTGCCGGGCTCCAGGAGTCAATTTCAAACCACCGAAAACTATTTCCGCTGATGAGAGGGTACAAAACCAATGGATACAATCCTAAAATTAGAATTCCTCATTCGGGATTGAACACAAAAGAAATAGGAGCAGGACTAGGCCACTCGGCCCCTTGACCTGCTCAGTAAGATCATTAGTTGACCTGATTGTGGTCTCAACTCCACATTCCTCTCTGTCCCCTCGAAATCTTCACCTTCTCGCTCCTGATTTTCTGGCAAACAGCCCCTCCTGTCTGGGCTGCATTCTCTGATTAAGAACCTTGACGGGATAAACAGTAGTTAATCTGAAGGTAAATCGAGAAGAAACCCAGTGACTCGGACAAATAACAGATAGCTTCAACACTTGTTATAGTCCCATCGTTCTGGGCCACAACCTTTATTGAAATAACATCTGCTGCAAATATTGCTTCTGCCAGGATTTTTCACTCACACAAAAACACAGCTCACTCTACAAACCTGTGAAAAACCAAGTCTCTGATAACATTCAGCGTGTAAGCAAGTGTGCTAGGCTCTAAAGGAATCAAATGAGACACGTCCAACCGTATTACATACAAATTAGTCAAAGTAGGGCACGTAGCCTCTCGAGCCTGCTCCGCCAATTAATAAGACCATGGCCGATCTCTGCTTTGAATTCCACACATTCTCATCAACTCCCCTGCCTGACAAAAATCAATCCAGCCAACTCTGGCTAAAAACATTCAGTGACGAACCACGCACCACCCCCCCCCCCCCCCACCTCATCGCATCCTGAGGCAGAGTTCCAAAGTCACACAACCTTCAGAAAAACATCCTCTTAATCTTTGTCCTTAGAGGTGACTCTTAATCTGAAAACAATGCCCCCCCCCCCCCCACCCCCGCAAGTTCTGGACTTGCCCCCAAGAGGAAACATCCTCTCCACATCCACTTGCTCACAATCTCATAGCCTTCAATTGAGTCACCCATCACTCTCCAAAACGCCAATGGAAAAAAGCCTCACGTTAAGTTGATCTTTCTCTACATCCTAGCTCTGACTATAACACTACATTCTGCTCTCTCCTTTCCTTCTCTATGAACTGTATGCTTTGTGTATAGTGTGCAAGAAACAATACTTTTCACTGCATACTAATACATGTGACAAATCAAATCAAATCAGTTTGTCCAACCTTTTGTCATAAGAAAACTCGTTCATCTAGTAAACCTCCTCTGAATTGCTCCAATGCATTTGTATCCTTTGTTAAATAAGGAGACCACAGTATTTGAAAGATGGTCTCACTAATGCCCTGTATAACTGAAGCATAACATTCTTATTTTACGTTCAATTCCTCTTGCAATGGAGGATAGCATTTTTAATTATTAACTATCTACGTTGTAACTTTTTGTGATTTACGCACAACAGAACTAGATCCCTCAGAATTTTGCAATTTTTCTTCATTTAACTAACGTTCTGGTTTTTTATTCTTCCTGCAAAAGTTAACAACTTCATTTTTTTTATTCATTTGTGTGAGATGGGGGTCACTGGCTGGCCAGCATTTATTGCCCATCCCGAGTTGCCCCAGAGAAGGTGGTGGTGAGCTGTCTTCTTGAATTGCTGCAGTCAATGTACTGTAATGCTTTTCGGGTGGGAATTCCATCATTTTGACCCAGCGACTGCGAAGGAACAGCAATACATTTCCAAGTCAGGATGGTTGAGTGGCTTGGAGGCAAACTTACAGGTGGTGGTGTCTCCATGTACCTGCTGCTCTTGTCCTTCTAGATAGAAGCAGTTGTGGGTTTGGAAGGTGCTGTCTAAGGATCTTGGGCAACTTTTCCCACATTGTATTCCATCTGCCAGACTTTTGCCCATTCGCTCTACCTATCTGTATCTGTTTGCAAATTTCTTATGTTCTCTCACAACATACCTATCCTTGTGTCATCTGCAAACTTAGTTTACATGGCCAAGCCACCTAACCTGCCAACCTTTAGGCCGTAGGAGGAGCCTGGAGCACCCGGTGAGTGACTTGGAGTGAAAAGTATTGTTTCTTGCCAACCTATAGACAAAGCACACCATTCATAGAGAAGGAAAGGAGAGAGAACAGAATGAAGTGTTACAGTCATAGTCAAGTGTAAAGAAAGATCAACTAAGTGCGAGTCCCTTAGCTCCTTTCATTCAAGTCACTGATAATAAAAAACAGAGGGTCAGCACAGACCACTATGGGACCCTACTCATCACATCCTGCCAGCAGAAAAATACCACTTATGCATACTCTCTGCTTTGTGAGCCAATCTTCTATTCATGCCAATATGTCCCCCCCAAAACCATGTGTTTATTATCTAATATTAATTTCCATTCTCACTCTAGAGGACAAACACTCACTTTAATTACTCTTTTCCTTTATAAAAGCCTGTAGAAACTCTTATTATCTTTTTTAACATCTTTAGCCGGCTTCCTCTCATACTCTAATTTCTTTCTCCTGTATAAATTTTTTGTCATTCTCTGCTGTAGTTTCTATTCTGACCAACCATCTGATTTGTCACTCACCATTGCTCATTTTCATGCTTCTTCTTTAACTTTGATACTTTCTTTAACTTCTGCAGTTTGTCAACCATGAAGGGTGGGTGGTCCTTTTAAAATTTTTCTTTATAGCAGGAATATACTCAGTGTGAAATATTCCCTTTAATGTCTGCATTGCTTCTCTATTGATCTATCCCCTAGCCTAGTAGCCTCGTTCACTTCAGCTAGCTCCACTGTCATGCTCACATAGTGGCCTTTATTTAAGTTTAAGATATTAGTCTTAGGCCCACTCTTCCTCCTTTCAAATTGGAAGCAACATTTAATCATATTGTGGTTACTGCTATCTTGGGATGCCTTTACCTTAGATTAACTCATTCTGTCACATTACATAACACCAATCCAATGTAACCTGCTCTCTGGATTGGTTCCAGAATGTGCTGCCCTAAGAAACTCTCTCAAAAGCATTCGATAAACTCCTCAACCAGGCTGCTATTACAAATCCGATTTTTCCAGTTCTCACATTGATTAAAATCGTCCATAGTTACTGGAGAAATTGTGAAAATTCAGGATTCCAAGACAGCTGGAAATCATACAAAATGGGGTAAGTTTCCCCAAGGGGAAACGCCAGCAGCAAAAACATGGGCTGGAATTCTTCATTTTTGCATTTCTTGCTACCGTTGCCAGCGAGAGCAGAGAATTTGGTGCTCAGCTAAAATCCCACGCACAGCAGTGGGATCAAAGAATTTCAGCTGCGATGTCTGACGCAAACCTGGTGGTCACACAGCATAAGGAAAATTGACGTCAATTAAGCCGTGCACCGGACCATATTGCCACAGATGGATATTTTAATGAATCCTAGCAGAAATTGGCAGATATATTTAATGTGCAGTTGTACTAACTCTTTTTGCCAAGGCATCCAGTTCAACATTACAAGCCTGTCATTCCAAGAGCTTGAAGAATGGCTAATGTATCTCTATATCACAACCTATGGTGGCAAAGGTCACGGAGTATCATGACACGAACAAATCAGGATTGCATTATGGAGGTCAGCAAAGGGGTTGGAGAGTTGTGCAGGACAGCCAAAACGGCTTTTATGCCAACATGATTTCCCTTGCTGCATGAAGGGGAATGAAGCACCTTTCACAACCACTAGATCTCTCAAAGTGCTTCACAGACAATGAAGTCCTTTTTAAAACATATTCGCAGTTGTAACGTAGGAAATGTGGCAACTATTTATGTATAGCAAGCTCCCAAAGACAATAACCTAATCAGATCATCTGTTTTTGTCATGGTTATTGAGAGATAAATGTTGGCCAGGTCACCAGGAACAACTCCCCTGTTCTTCTTTGAAATAGTGCCAAGGAACCATTCACGGACACCGTGGGCCCTTGGTTCATTCATTAGATGCAGTAAGAAGTCTCACAACACTAAAATCCAACAGGGAACTCCCACCTGACAAAGGAACAGCCAGTTCTGAAAGTTAGTGGTGTTTGCTACATATAAATCTGTTGGACTTTAACCTAATGTTGTGAGACTTCTTACTGTGTTTACCCCAGTCCAGTGTTGGCACCTCCACATCATGACTATCATTCAGTACATGGATAGTGCAATGCTCCCTCGGACTGGCAGCTGTCAGTTTTGTGCTCGGAGTGGAATGGGACTTGAAGCCAAAATCTTGTGACTCTGGGATGTGGATCGTAATGAGTGAGCCACAGCTGACATCATAAAAATGCAGCGAACTTAATTAAGGACTCTATGCATCCCGGTTAGACTCTCTTCCATCGGGAAAAAGATACAAAAGTCGAAAATACATTCCAACCAACCCACCAATCGAGATGATCTGAGATAATGTTAAAGCCAAAGAAGAAGTGGTGCATAAGTTAGCCAGAAAAAGCAGCAAACCTGAGGACTGGAAGAACATTAAATCCAGCAGAGGGTTTAATTCGGAAAGGGAAAAATAGAATACAGGAGTAGGCTTACAGAAAACATTAAAAAACTGACTGCAAAAACTTTTATAAAGATGTGAAGAGAAAAAGATTGGTGAAGACAAATGTAAGTCCCTTACTGTTAGAATCAGGTGAATTCATAATGGACAATAGAGAGATGGCAGACCAGCTGAACAAATACTTTGGATCTGTCTTCACTAAAGGCAACACAAATAATCTTTTAGAAATACCAGGGGACAGAGGGTCTAGTACGAAGGAGGAACAAAAAGAAATCCTTATTAACCAGAAAGTTGTTTTGGGGAAATTACTATAATTGAAATCTGATAAGTTCTTAGGACATGATGCTCTGCATCCCAGAGTACTCAAGGAAGTGGTCCTAGGAATAATGGACACATTGCTGAAAAATGACCACCATTCTATAGACTCTGGAAGAGTTCCAGTAGGCTGGAGAGTAGCTAATGTAACCCCATTTTTTAAAAAAGGGAGAGAACACCAGGAATTATAGACCAGTTAGCTTGACATCTGTGATGGGGAAAATGCTGGAGTCAATTATTAAGGATGCAATAACAGAGCATTTAGAAAGCGATGATAGGATTGATCCAAATCAGCATGGATTCACTAATGGGAAATAATGCTTGAGAAATCTTCTGGAATTTTTTTGAAGACGTAACCAATAAAGTGGGCAAGAGTGAATCAGTAGATGTTGTGTATCTGGACTTTCAAAAGGCTTTTGTAAAAGGTCCCAAACAAGAGATTAGTGAGCAAAATTAAAGCTCATCAGGGTAATGTGTTGATGTGGATAGAGAACTGGGTGGCAGACAGGAAGCAAAGAGTGGAAATAAACTGGTTTCTGCAGAGTGGCAGATAGTGGAATACTGCAGGATTCGGTGCCGGGACCCCAGCTGTTTACAACATATATAAATGATTTGGATGAAAGAATTGAATGCAATACCTCAAAACTTTGCAGACGACACTAAGCTGGGTATCAGTGTGTGCTGTGAAGAGGACACTAAGAGGCTGCAGGGTGACTTGGACAGACTGACTGAGTGGGCAAATACAAAATAATGTCTTTGGTGGCAAAAACAGGAAGGAAAGTCTGAATGGTGGCAGTTTAGGAAAAGGGGAGATAAAATATGACCTGGGTGTCATGGTGGAACAGATGCTGAAGATTGCATGCAGATACAGTAGAAGGAGAGAATAACTAATGACATGCTGTCCTTTGTATCAAGGAGATTTGAGTATAAGAGTACAGGTGTCTTGCTGCAGTTATACTGGGCTTTGGTGAGGCCACATCTTGAGTATTATGTGCAGTTTTGGTCTCCTAGAAGGACATTCTTGCAATTGAGGGAGTCCAGCGAAGGTTCACCAGACTGATTCCTGGAATAGCGCACCGACACATGGAGAGAGACTGGACAGACTGGGCTTTTACTCACTGGAATTTCGAAGAATGATGGGGGACCTCATAGAAACGTTGAAAATCCTGATGGGACTGGATAGGCTAGACGCAGGAAGAATGTTCCCAATGTTGGGGAAGTGTAGAACTAGGGCTTACAGTCTAAGAATAAAGGATAAGCCATTTAGGACTGAGGCGAGGAAGAACTTCTTCACTCAGAGTTGTGAGCCTGTGGAATTCTCTACCACAGAAAGCTGTTGGGGCCAGTTCATTAAATATGTTCAAGAGGGAGCTGGACATAGCGCTTGTGGCTAAAGGGATCAAAGTGTATGGAGAGAAAGTGGGAGTGGAATACTGAGAGTGCATGATCAGCCATGATCATATTGAATGGTGATGCAGCTTGATGGGCCGAATGACCTATTCCTGCACCTATTTTATATGCTGCTATGTTTACCTCATATTAATCTGATCTTTAAACCCTGGCTATGACTGTAATACTATATGTTGCACCCTCTTCTTTCCTCCTCCTCTATGTAATCTACATACAGTATGCTTTGTCTATATAGTGTGCAAGAAATAGTACTTTTCACCGTATACTAATACAAGTGACAATAATAAATCAAATGAAACCATGCAGTACTTGGCCTGTTTATAGAAAATGGCAAAGATTTGTTCTGAATAAGGAAAACTGCAAGCAGATTGGAAAGTAGTTTTGCAGGACAGTGATGAATTCTTACCTTTTCACTAACATCGTGTAGCGCAGCTTGTAGCTGCTGACTCAATGCTGCAGATTCCCTTGTCCTATCCTCCAGCTGATGTCTGCTTTGCAAAAGACCTTCTTCTTGTTTTGCCATCATCTCGGTCAGCTCTTGGTTTTGCAAATCAGCCTCCCTTAATTTCCTTGAATTGATAATAAATGAAGTGCTGAAGTAAATTCAAACAAGAGGCCACTTTTCATAGGAAAGCATTAGAAACACTACTCCGTGCAAAATCGTACTTATAGAGTTATACAGCACAGAAAAGGCCCATCAGCCCATCCAGTCTGTAATCGCAATAACTACACTAAAGTCACGTTAATCCCACTCTTCTGCACTTGTCCCATATCCTTGAATGTTGTGATATTTCAAGTGCTCACCTGAATATGTTTTAAGATTGTAAGATTTCCGGCCTCCCCAGCCTACCCATTCTCAGCACCCACGAGTGAAATTTTTTTTTTTCTCAAATTCCCTCTGAATCTCCTGCCTGGAACTCCAAAAGCAAGAGGAACAGCTCACCTGTCCATACTGCTCATAATCTGATACACCTCAAACATGTCCCCCTTCAGCCGTCTCTGGTCGAAACAAAACAATCCAAGTCAATCCAGTCTCTCGTTGTAGCATAAATATTCCAGCCCAGGCAACATCCTGGTGAATCTCCTCTGTATCCCCTCTCGTGTTTCCCATAGTGAGGTGACATCATTATAAATTTATGATCCAGTCTCTCAGGGAATCACGGGATATGGGAAACAGGCTGGAAAATTGAATTGAAATCTGATGGGGGGGGGTAATATAGAATTCTATATCAGGCTCCTCATTTTATAGCTTTACCAGAATAAGTAGACTAGGCTAAGATAATTATAAAGTGCCTTCTATATATATATTATATATATATATTTATAGTGAGAATTTGCAATGTGCCTGGAACAAAATGTACAAAGATATTATGAACTGTACAGCCACAAATTAACTAAATATTATAAACCTAAACTGTATTTTCAATACTTATGTATTGTGCACCTTGGCCAACTGTGTTCTGAATGATGGGAAACTCAGTAGTAGACAGGCCAAATTATTTTAATACAATGAAGTGCAGAAAGGCAGCTTCTGTTATCTGTTTTTGAATATGAGAAAGACAAGTTTAAATCATAGGCCTGTTATTTAAGAGAGTAAATTCCTTGATGGGGAGCAATCTCTCAAGCTGATAAAGGAGGCCCACATTCCAGCGAAAGTGAGACTCTTTTCATCAATTAAAAAGCCCAGATGTTAATAATGGTTTTGGTTAGTGGTAATGACATGAGTTACGTTTCCTACATAAAGGGGAAGGAACTTACATGGGCAATAAGCTAGTAATCTCCTATTCCTGTTACAGGTAGAATGTTATTGGCTAAGATCAACTATTGAATGTTGATTATTGTGATTGGGCCCTCCAATCTGATTGATAAGACTGGGTGGGATATTGTAATGTTCAGAATAATATAATAATGTTACCAGGCAATATTAGGTCAGAGAGGACAATCAACCCTCATTGACTGTGTCTCTCTCCTGATGCATACATTAGCAAATAAATTCTTTTTCATTTTTTAACTATATGCTGTCTTTCGCAGTTTATAAATTGGTTGAGCGAGGTACAGAGCACTTGAGGGGAAGACTTCAGAAAATTCCTCTTACAAAGTCCAAGGTCATACTGAAAGGCAGAGCAGTCTCATTGGTCCATTCGTTCTATTCCTGCTCCTATCCCTTGTGATCTTGAGACAACATTTATTTAAAGTTAGTTTTCTGACCTGGCTGCCTGTGTATTTAGTGGATCAGGTTTGAATTCAATCTAGACTGATGGTATAAAATCCTTCTGCTGACAGAGAGGTCTAACACAAAACATCTCCCCGCACCACTGCTATCTACAAGAGGTTCCTGGGTTCAGCTCAGTGTTGAGTTAACTGGTCTCATTTAGGACAGTTGTAAAGATGTTATATTTGGTCACATTGATCCAAATGTTAATGTGATTCTCAATAACCATTGGTCCATGAATAGAATTGACAACAATTTATCGCAAATCCTCACTCAGGTAGGTTTAATCTAGGAAAACAAATGGTGTCTTACTGAAGGCAAGCTAATGGCACATTATTGGAATTTTACCTTATTAGTTACTGTTACCTTGATTTTTGTTTAAGTTGTAGCAGGGATTAAACAGGGATCTCTTTCCTCACAGTTCAACGTGCTCTGTTGATGAGTAACTGAGTGACAGAGGACAAGAAGGAGCTTTGATTGCCAAGTTCATGTAGAGTTGATCAATATCACCCAGCGGTATTGCACTCACAACATTTGGACATTTTGATTTTGGGTGAGAACGGGAGCTGCAGTTTCCACTCTAATTGCTATCAGCATTGTATTGCATCTCCAGAAACATCCATTTTTCCATCCCCCGTCATTATGGGCTTGGGTGCATAGATCCAGCAGAATGCGGGGGCTGGATCTTTGTGCTGGGAATGGTCCCTGGTGTTTTCCCACTGCAGGAAATACTACTACTGTTTTCAGGGGTGGACTGGGAAGTGGATTGGCCAATGTACATTGAGACACTCCAAAAGGGGCGGCCCAGTGGTTAGCATTGCTACCTCAGTGTCAGGGATCTGGGTTCGATTCCCAGCTTGAGTCACTGTCTGCACAGAGTATGCGCCTTCTTCCTGTGTCTGCATGGGTTTCCTCCAGGTGCCCTGGTTTCCTCCCACACACTGAAAAATATGCTGCTTAGGTGCACTGGCCATGCTAAATTCTCCCTCAGTGTACCCAAATAGGCGTCTGAGATTTGATTTGATTATTGTCACGTGTTAGTATTCAGTGAAAAGTATTGTTTCTTGTGCGCTATACAGACAGAACATACTGTTAATAGAGAAAGAAATGAGAGAATGCAGAATGTAGTGTTACAGTCATAGCTCGGGTGTGGAGAAAGATCAACTTAGTACAAGGTAGGTCCATTCAAAAATCTGATGGCAGCAGGGAAGAAGCTGTTCTTGAATCAGTTGATACATGACCTCAGACTTTTGAATCTTTTTCCCGACAGAAGTTGGAAGAGAGAATGTCCGGGGTGCATGAGGTCCTTAATTATGCTGGTTGCTTTGCCAAGGCAGCAGGAAGTGTAGATAGAGTCAATGGATGGGAGGCAGTCTGTGCGATGGATTAGACTACATTCATAACCTTTTGTAGTTCCTTACAGTCTTGGGCAGAACAGGAACATAGCAAGCTGCGATTCATTCAGAAAGAATGCTTTCAATGCTGCATCCATAGGAGTTGGTGAGAGTCGTCGTGGACCTGTCAAATTTCGTTAGTCTTCTGAGAAAATAGTGGTGTTGGTGGGCTTTCTTAATTATAGTGTTGGCAAGAGGGTAGCAGGACAGATTGGATGGAACAAAAGGATGGTTAGAGGCAAGATTGGACCTCTTAGGGACAGAGGAGGGGATCTATGCTTAGAGCCTGAGGGAATGGGGGAGATCCTGAATGAATACTTTGCATCGGTATTCACGCAGCAGACTGGACAGATGTCTGTGCCTGATGTTGACAAAGTTGAGGATCGGTTGAGGGAAATAAGGATTACGAGGAAAGAGGTGTTGGGGCTGTTAGGCAGCTTAAAGACATATAAAGCTCCGGGGCCTGATGGCATTTACCCCAGGCTGCTAAGGGAGTTGAGGGAAGACTTGGCTGGGCCTCTGACGCAAATCTTTGTCTCTTCCTTGGACACAGGTGAGGTCCCAGAGGACTGGAGGATAGCAAACGTAGTACCGTTGTTTAAAAAAGGTCAGAGGGATCACCCAGGGAACTATAGGCCGGTGAGCTTGACTTCAGTTATAGGTAAGCTAATGGAGAGGATCCTTAGGGACAGGATGTATGAGCATCTGGAGCGCTGCGATCTGATCAGGGATACGCAGCATGGCTTCGTCAAGGGGAAGTCTTGTCTTACAAATCTAGTGGAATTTTTTGAAGAAGTGACAAAAACAGTTGATGAAGGACAGGCTGTTGATGTCGTCTACATGGATTTCAGTAAGGCGTTTGACAAGGTTCCTCGTGGTAGACTGATAGAGAAGGTGAAGGCGCATGGGATACAGGGTCGGGTATGTAGATGGGTCGAGAACTGGCTCGGGAGGAGGAGACAGAGGGTAGTAGTGGAAGGCTCTTTTTCCGGCTCCACTAGCCTGTCACTAGTGGAGTGCCACAAGGCTCAGTACTAGGTCCTCTTCTATTTGTGGTCTACATAAACGACTTGGAAGTAGGGGTAGGTGGTGAGATCAGCAAATTTGCTGATGACACCAAGATGCTTGGATTGGCGGGTACAGAAGAGCAGTGTCAGGCAATACAACAGGACATAGACAGGTTGGTAGACTGGGCAGATAGATGGCAAATGGAATTTAATCCGGATAAATGCGAGGTGATGCATTTTGGCCGGAAAAATGTAGAAGAGAGTTATAGGATAAAAGGTAAAACTATACGGAGCATAGAGACGCAGAGAGACTTGGGGGTGCAGGTTCACAAGTCTCTGAAGGTGTCCTCACAGGTGGAGAAGGTGATAAAGAAGGCGTATAGTATGTTAGCTTTCATAGAAAAGGGTATAGAATACAAGAGTAGGAGTTTGATGTTGCAGTTGTATAGAACGTTGGTTAGGCCTCACTTGGAATACTGCGTCCAGTTCTGGTCGCCGTACTATCGGAAGGATGTGGAGTCCTTGGAGAGAGTGCAGAGGAGGTTTACCAGGATGCTGCCTGGTATGGAAGGACTGTCTTATGAGGAACGATTAAATAGACTGGGGTTGTTTTCCCTTGAAAGACGTCGGCTTAGAGGGGATCTCAGAGGTGTATAAGATTATAAGGGGTATAGATAGAGTAAATGGAGGTAAACTTTTTCCGCCTTTAGAAATGGATAGGACGAGGGGTCATGGCCATAGGGTGAGGGGGGCTATGTATAGGACGAATATTAGAGGGCAGTTTTTCACACAAAGGGTAGTGGGGGTGTGGAATGCACTGCCGAGTAAGGTGGTGGGAGCAGGCACGCTGGGGCTGTTTAAGGGTCTCTTGGACAGCCACATGAGCGGTATGCAGATAGAGGGATATATTAGGACTGTTTAACTACGGCTTTTTCCACAGGTAATTCGGTCCATACTTGACCAACATTGAGCATGCATTCGGCAGGTGGTGCGGGTACAGCTCTTGGATGTTGATTCATGGGTTGCCTGGTACCTCATGTCGTAAATGAGTGCTTTATGTGGACCATCTGAAGGGCACCATGACAGCTCAGAGACTATCGATGTGGCTGTGCAGACACTTGGAATTGGGCCAGTGTCTGCGGGAGTTTGCGCGTTCTCCCCGTGGTTGCGTGGGTTTTCTCCGGGCACTCCGGTTTCCTCCCACAACCCAAAAATTCGCTCTTAGGCTGATTGGGTAACAAATTGTCCCTATGGTGAAAATTTTCCATATTAGGAATAATATATATATTATTATATAGGAATATTAAAATAGGATAATGTATTTGCTACTACATAGTATGACGGCGGCGCGGGCTCGTTGGGCCGAAGGGCCTGTTTCCCGTGCTGTGTTGCTTAAAAAAAAAAAATTCCTTGTGTCCTGGACGTCTAAAAATATGAAGCTCTCGACCCTTTCTATTTCGTTCCCATTGATGTGGACAGGGACATGTTCTCCTTTACACTTCCTGACGTCGATGACAATCTCCTTCGTTTTGTTGACATTGAGGGAGAGATTATTGTTGCCGCACCAGTTCACTGGATTCTTTATCTCATTCCTGTACTCTGTCTTGTCATTGTTTGAGATCTGATACACTATGGTGGTGTTGTCAGCAAACTTGAATTGGAGAGGAATTTGGCCACATAGTCGTAGGTGTACAAAGGGTATGTTAGAGGGCTGAGAACACAGCCTTAACGGGCACCAGTGTGGAGGAAATAATGTTGTCGCCGATCCTTACTATGAGTTAGGAAGTTTAGGATTCAGTCATTTGAAGTGTGTGTGTGTGTGTGTGTGTGTATGTGTGTGTGTGTGTGTGTAAACTGAGATGAGGAGAGGCTTCTGCCCGTCTAGATGGTGGGAAGGAGACAATCCCCTCATTTAAACTGGGTTTTATTCAATTCCGCAATTCAAACAGAGTCTCTGCGCCCTTTTAAACCAGATTCCACGGTGCACTGGATTTATACTGCAGTGATGTTAATTGAAAGAGGCTGTACACCCTCCCCCCCTCCCCAACCAGGAATCAAACAAGCTTACAGCACAGGAGACCTATTGGTCTGTTGTGTCTGCATGTTACTTCTCTGAAACAGTAATTGTACTTAGTTTTTATGTCTTTGCTTTTTCTTCATAATCCTGTCCAGCTTCCTTTTGGAATTGTTTCTGGAATCAGCATTCGCTCACTACCATTTCAGATGGAGTGCTCCAAACACCTACAACTGAGGGTAGAAAAACACTCCTCATCTCTCCTCTAGGTCTCTTTTGATGTTGAATCCGTGACTTTGAATTACTGAAACAGCCATCAGAGAGAATAGATTTCTAATAAATCGCAATTCATCACACAAACCAGCCTCCCATTTATTGACTCTGTCCACACTTCCTGCTGCCTCGGCAAAGCAGCCAGCATAATTAGAGACCCCACACAGCCTGGACATTCTCTCTTCCATATTCTTCCGTCGGGAAAACGATACAAAAGTCTGAGGTCACGTACAAACCAACTCAAGAACAGTTTCTTTCCTGTTGTCATCAGACTTTTGGACCGACCTACCTCACATTGAAGTGGTCTTTCTCTACACACTAGCTATGATTGTAACACTGCATTCTACACTGTCTTCTTTCCTTCTCTATGAATGGTATGCTTTGTCTATATAGCATCTAAGAAACAATACTTCTCACTGTATACTAATACATGTGACAATCATAAATCAAATCAAATTTCTGCATCTGTGTTATCATAACCCCATATCCTCTTGAAACACTATGAAGTTATGTTGGCACCGTCTCTGCTCTGAGGAGAATAGTCCCAACTTCCAATCTCTCCTCAGAATTGAAGTCCCCTATTCATCGCAACGTCCTGTTCTCTTTCTAAAGTCTTTCATGAAGTGCAGTGCACTGCTCACAATAAATACACCAGCAAAGGCCCAGCCAGTAACAAATAAAATTCCAGTAGGGTCACTTTGATTTTACATTCTATTTTTCAATTTTAAGTTTGTTTAATAGTGTCACAAGTAAGGCATACATTAACGCTGCAATAAATTTACTGTGAAAATCTCTAGTCGCCACACTCCAGCACCTGTTTGGGTACACAGAGAATTTAGCATGGTCAATTCATCTAACCAGCACGTCTTTCAGAGTGTTAGAGGAAACTGGAGCATCTGGTGGAAACCCATGCACATACAGGGAGAACATGCAGAGTTGGTACAGACAGGGACCCAAGCTGGGAATTGAACACATGTCCCTGGAGCTGAGAGATAACAGTGCTAACTTCTGTGCCACCCTCTTTCAGAAAGTCTGTGCAGATTTGATGGGCCACTTGGCCTCTTTCTGCACTGTAGGGAGTCTATGATACTATTTATTTTCAATGTTACACTGGTACCACAAAAATTGGCAGGTGACAAACTAAGACAACAAACTAACAAACTCATACGAATGATTGTAATTAATTACCGAGAAAGAGCTTCTAACGCCATCTGCAAGTTCTGTTTCTCTTCACTCAAGGATTCCACCTTTTCCAAAGAGGATTTCAATTGAAAGCTCCGGTCACCAGCCTGGAATATTAATTATTGACTAATTATAGCATTTCTACAAAATCTATGTTGTCAATGTGACCAGGAAATAAACAGGATCTGTGGGATAACGAATAACATGGATAGGCATGGCCAACACACCTAACCAGCATCTCTTTCGGACTGTGGGAGGAAACCAGCGCGTACAGAGGAAACCCATGCAGGCATGGGGAGAATGTGCAAACTCCACACAAACAGTGACCCAAGTTGGGAATCAAACTCAGGTCCCTGGCGTTAAGACAAAAGTGTTAACCACCGTGCCACCTTCTTTCGGAGCATCTGAGCAGATTCAATGGGCTGAATGGCCTTTTTCTGCACTGCCTACGATGGTATTTATTATATTTTTTGATCTATTAAAAAATACTGGATTACACATTGAATAACATCACATCACTGCTGTGGTAAAACTGTAAATCCCACTGAATTAAAAAACCAATAATTGTTAACATTTCTTTTTAAAAAAAACATGAAATGTTACTATATAATTTGTTTTCTTAAACCTGAAGCCTTATCCATTAATTTACTGACTTTGCAACACTAAGCCCACAAGAGTGAAGAAAATAAATGCTGGTTCCTGCAGAAATCAATAAAGCATTCTCAATTAAGCATATCCTCCTGCTCTTTCCCCTCAGCCCTGTACACGTTTTCTTTTTAGTAGAGAACCAAATCCATTTTCACAGAATTGTTATGGTGAAGAAGAACATAAAAACATAAAAAATAGGAGCGGGAGTCGGCCATCCAGCCCCTCGAGCCTGCCCCGCCATTCAATAAGATCATGGCTGATCTGTAGTGGTTCAGTTCCACTTTCCCGCTTTCTCCCCATAACTCTCAATTCCCTTGTCAATCAAAAATCTATCCACCCTTGACTTAAATATATTCAGTGAGGAAGCCTCCACCACTTCAACAGGCAGAGAATTCCAAAGATTCACCACTCTTTGAGTGAAGAAATTCCTCCTCAACTCTGATCTGAACTGCCCCCCTCCCCCTTATATTGAGGCTGTGCCCTCTAGTCCTGCTATCTTTGCTAAGCGGGAACAGTCTCTCAACCTCTACCTTATCCATCCCCTTCATTATCTTATACGTCTCTATAAGATCCCCTCTCAGCCTTCTAAATCCCAAAAAGTACAAACCTAGCCTACTTAGTCTCTCCTCATAATTCAACACCCTCATCTCTGGGGGACCATTCAATCCATTTGGTGTATACCAGCTCATCAAATGAAAATTATGATTCAGTGTCATTCTCTGCACATTCTTTTTATTCAAATAATCATCTAATACTTTCTTGAATGCCTTGATTGAACCTGCCTCCATCACACTTCCAGCAGTGCACTGCAGGCTCCAACCACTCGCTGTGTGAGAAAGTTTTTCCTCACATCTATTTGCTTCTTTTACAGATCACTTTGAAACTGTGCCCATTTGTTTTCAATTTTTGAAAGGCACAGTGAATCTGCTTCACCTTAAGACAGGTCATAAGAACTCACTGAGTAAAGTTTATACAAGTTACTTTATTGGCCGTTTTGCTGACACACTACCATTTAGTGAAATGTTATTTTGGATCATTCAGATCACTGTTCTCAAGAAGGTTCCTGCATCTTCTAACCTACCAGGTTACAAGGGAAGGCTCACCAATATAGTGCTATTATTATTATGAATGCAATTTAACTTAATCACAGCAAATGAATGTGCCTTCTCTGCCTGTGTACACATTTTTTATCTGGTTATATTCTTGATATATTTATATATATTTACAAACGCACCAGAGAAAGCTGTGACTGGATGCGTCACAGCTTGGTATGGTTTCTGCTCTAACCAAGATCACAAGAAGCTACAAAGAGTTGTGAACGTAGCCCAATCCATCACGCAAACCAGCCTCCCATCCATTAACTCTATCTACACTTCCCACTGCCTCATAGAAGAAACCAGCATAACCAAGGACCATATCCATCCCATACAGACTGAGCAGGATTCCCCAACCGCAGTTGCCTGAAAACCAGAGATTCCCACCCGGCTTCAGTGAACCTTTAGGTGGTCTGTCCCAGTCCACCAGAATTCCAGTGGCGGATGGAATCCGGAGAATTCCAGCCACTTTCTTCCATCGGGGAAAAGATACAAAAGCCTTAGGTCACATACCAACCAACTCCAGAACCACTTCTTCCCTGCTGCCATCGGACTTTTGAATGGACCTACCTCGCATTAAGTTGATCTTTCTTTACACCCTAGCTACGACTGTAACACTACATGCTGCACCGCCTTGTCTATAAACGATATGCTTTGTTTGTATGGCACGCAAGAAACAATACTTTTCACTGTCTACTAATAAATGTGACAACAAATCAAATCAAATCCTTCCAAAACTGCTTTGTTTGTAATAACTGGACATGACCTTAGGTGTGATACATTTGGTTTTAATAGGCTTCTATTAACACTGCAATGAAGTTGTGAAAATCCTAGTTGCCACACTCTGGCGCCTGTGCAGGTACACTGAGGGAGAATTTAGCATGGCCAATACACCTAACCAGCACGTCTTTTGGACTGTGGGAGGAAACCAGAGCACCCGGAGGAAACCCACACAGGCATGAAGAAAAAGTGCAGACTCCGCACAGTGACCCAAGGCTGGAATTGAAACCGCAGAGGGAGAACTTAGCAATCCACCTAACCAATTGTGCAGCAACACAAGAATACTGAGTGATAACTACACCTTTCAAAGAATGCACTTCTTTTATGTTGCAGTTTCTGGAGGAATAATTCTGCTTGTTTACCAGCATATGAGCAATTTCAAGAAAAGTGGCGACCTTGGGAACACAATTCATATACCGACCTACTTATTCGTAAATAACAAAGTTACATCTCTCCCCCATTTTTCAATTTTAAATAGAAGCAGCAGAAACATCCTCCCCTTCCGTACTCAAATCCATCCTCTTGCTCCAATTAGCTACAAACTACTTCACACTGGTAACAGCAGTAACTGCGCTATATAATTACCCTCTTCCATCATGTGACTTTTTTCTTTAAGCAACTGCACGTCACATTCCACAGACTTTACCTGAAAGACAGCCATGGCCACTTTGCTTTGCAAAGAGTGAACATTTGCTGCCACACAGTGGCATTATATCTAACACAACCTTTATCAGGTACAACCACTGCCAAATGTAATAGGACTTTCCTACAAAAATTGGCAATCACGTACATTCAAAATACATAGAAACTAGGAGCAGGAGGCGGCCATTCAGCTCTTTAAACCCACTCCTTCATTCATTTTGATCATGGTCGATGATCAAATTCAATATCCTGATTCCCCCACCCCAACTTCCCCCCATATTCCTTGTTCCCTTTAACCCCAACAGCAATCTCTAATTTCTTATAGAAGATATAGAGAAGGCCAAGAGGCCCTTTGAACCTCCTTCTCCATTCAACTCAATTCACAAAGGGGGCGTAGTTTTGAGGGTAAGAGGTAGGAAATTCAGAGGGGATTTGAGTAAAATGGTGGGAATTTGGAATACACTGCCTGGGAAGATAGTGGAGGCCAGAAACCTTACAATCTTTAAAAAGGATTTGGATGCACACTTGAAATATCATAAGTTTAAAAGTTTTGAAGTTCATTTATTCGTGACATAAATAGATTTACATTAACACGCAATGAAGTTATTGTGAAAATCCCCAGTCTCCACACTCCGGCTTGTTCGGCCACACAGAGAGAATTTAGCATGGCCAATGCACATAACCAGCACATCTTTCAGACTGTGGGAGGAAACCGGAGTACCTGGAGGAAACCCATGCAGACACAGGGAAAACATGCAAACTTCGTACAAACAATGAATCAAGCTGGGAATCGAACCCAGATCCCTGGTGCTGTGAGGCAGCAGTGCTAACTACTGTGCCACACTGCCACATTCAGGGATAACATTTTAGGGATAAGAGGAAGCGCAGGAAAAAATAATTAGCTCGACTTTAGTGATAGTTATTATTAGACGTAGACTCAATGGGCCAAAGGGTGTTGTACGACTCTGTGACTCTCTAAATTTTCTCTCCTTTTCTTCCCTCCTTTCCTGAAGTTGGTTAGGGATACGAAGCCTTCCCTGTGGCCTTACCAGCCTTAAAAGATTCAGGATAACCCCCTTACAGATCTTAACAAGACAAAAGCAGCCTTTAATTCAATGGATTATCCAAATTAGTCCTTGAAAACACACCGCTTTGCAAATGCCATCTCCCTGGGATTTAGAAAATGGAAATCAACACATCATTTCAGATTCAGATGCTGGACAATGTCCCGACACACTGTCTGGCATTTTACCAGCAGGTCCGCCCCGATCCCTGGAGTGGGTGAGGCTCAAACAATGGCATTGCCCATCGGCCTCTGGTGGGATCGTTCGATCCCTGAGCAGATATGCCAATAAAAATTTTGGCCAATCTTTCAGCTGAATAAGTTAGCATTACCTGAGTTTCATATTGTAGAACAACTTCCTCCTGTTGCTTAGCTTGGACTTTTAGCTGCTCAAGTTCTGTTGTTGTCATTGATGCCTTTTCTTCCAATTCCGATAGTGAAGCCTGTGAATAACAATACATTGCTTCTTCTATCATATCGCTTAAAGCCAACACAATAGGACATGCATTCAGTTATACTTGCTGAATATTGAGATGGAGATGCGCAAGGCTCAATAACAAGATATCACACGGCACATACTGGTCACCTTGCTTATGGATCAGCTCAGCTCCACTCTATTATTATGGATGTTATGGATCAGCTCAGCTCCACTCTATTATTATCTATTTGAGGAATGCGATGGCCTAGTGGTACTTTCGTTAGACTATTAATCCGGAAACTCAGCGAATGTTCTGGGGACCCAAGTTCAAATCCTGCCACGGCAGATGATGAAATTTGAATTCAATAAAAAAAAAAAATCTGGAATTAAGGATCTACTGATGACCATGAAGCTATTGTCAATTTTTGGAAAAAAAACTCCATCTGGTTCACTAATGTCCTTTAGGGAGGGAAATCTGTTGTCCTTACCTGGCCTGGCCTGCATGTGACTTCAGAGCCACAGCAACATGGTTGACTCTCTGAAATAGCCGAGCAAGACTCTTGTGGACAATTAGGGATGGGCAATAAATGCTGACCCAGCCAGTGATTCCCAAGTCCCACAAACGAATAAAAGAGATCTCTACTGGAATTGATTAGGCAAGAAGTGAGCAAGGACAGTATTGGGTGCACTTTGACTTTAGCAATATGCCAACCCTTGCCAAAACAAAAGTTCACACAAAATAACCACCTAGCTATTGCTCAGGACTTCTGCAATGTCCATATCCCAAATCAATCCCAGCAAGGAATAGGGCTTTCAGCTGGAAAGCGAAGGATTGTAATTATTTCGATGAACAAAAGTTAAATTGTTATCACACAGATAGCAAATGGATTAACTTATTTAATGTTAATTTTATTAACATTTTAAATGAAAGTAGTTGATCACCATTGTTGGCCCATTTCTATGGATTGAGTTCTCGTTCCCTGTCCCTACTCCTCCAGAGCTCAGGAGATTCAAGGTCAGAAGTGGAACTCAAAGCTCTCTCCCAAATTTCTGTTTCTACCTCAAAAGGGGAGGGAATTTTCAACGCCTCCCCCCCCCCACCTTGCTTTTGTCTCATTTGAAATTACAATTTCTTTCTTTCTGCTCAAGAGTGATGTGATTCAGTTTGCGGGACCACTGGCTTGGCTTTTATACTGCTCTCCATTTGTTTTCCTAGCCACAAATGGTGGCATAGTGGTTAGCGCTGCTGCCTCCCAGCGCCAGGGGCCCAGGTTCGAATCCCAGCTTGGGTCATTGTACAGATTCTGCACAGACAATGACCCAAGCTGGGATTCGAACCCAAGTCCCCAGAGCATTTGGATTACTAGTCCAGTGACAATACTATTGTGTCACTACCTTCTTTTAAACAGCATTCATCAGCCTACAGTTAAGCATATTCTAGAACTTAAAAGCTTAAACTCTGATGGTGAGCCTACACCTGTGGAGAGTTTAAAGTTTATTTCTTTATTTATTAGCATCACAAATTACATTAATACTGCAATGAAGTTACTGTGAAAATCTCCTTGTCTCCACACTCCAGTGCCTGTTCGGGTACACTGAGGGAGAATTTAGCGTGGCCAATGCACTCTAACCAGCATGTCTTTCAGACTGTGGGAGGAAATCGGAGCACCCAGAGGACACCCATGCAGACACGGGGAGAATGTCTGTGCAGAATCTGTACATTCTCCCCGTGTCTGCATGGGTGTCCTCTGGGTGCTCCGATTTCCTCCCACAGTCTGAAAGACATGCTGGTTAGGGTGCATTGGCCACGCTAAATTCTCCCTCAGTGTACCCGAACAGGCACTGGAGTGTGGAGACAAGGAGATTTTCACAGTAACTTCATTGCAGTATTAATGTAATTTGTGATGCTAATAAATAAAGAAATAAACTTTAAACTCTCCACAGGTGTAGGCTCACCATCAGAGTTTAAGCTTTTAAGTTCTAGAATATGCTTAACTGTAGGCTGATGAATGCTGTTTAAAAGAAGGTAGTGACACAATAGTATTGTCACTGGACTAGTAATCCAAATGCTCTGGGGACTTGGGTTCGAATCCCAGCTCGGCAGAAATTTGAATTCAATAAAAATATTTGGAATTAAAAATTTAATGATGACCATAGCACATTGGCAATTTCATAAAAATACTTCTTGGAGAAGGAAATCTACCATCCTTACCTGGTCTGGCCTACATGTGACTCCAGAGCCACAGCAATGTGATTTTGACCTTTAACATGGCCTAGGAAGCCATTCCGTTTGAAGGCTATTAGGGATGGGCAATGAATGCTGGTTCAGCCAGCAACGTCCACATCGTATGAATGGGTTTAAAGAAAAAGTAGTAAAAATCACGAAAAGGCAGATCTCTTGGAAACACCTCACATAAATCTCATAATTCCATAAATTCTGGAGTTTTAGAGGGAGTTTGGAGGTATAGAGGATTGGGAAAGGAGATCGCATTGAAGATATGGGGCAGAAGTAAGTTAGTTTTTTTTAGTCACAAGTAGACTTACATTAACTCTGCAATGAAGTTACTGTGAAAACCTTGGTCTCCATACTCTGGTGCCTGTTTGGATCCACAGAGAGAACTTAGCATGACCAATGCACGTAACCTGCACATCTTTGAACCGTGGGAGGAAACCGGCGCATCTGGATGAAACCCATGCAGACACAGGAAGAATGCGCAGGCTCTACACAGGAAGCGACCCAAACCAGGAATCGAACCCGGGTCACTGGTGCTGTGAGGCAGCAGTGCTAACCGCCGTGCCACCCCAGTTTTCAAAGGAACAGCAGGCATCAGGATAGATCTCAAACTCTCAGAAATGGCAGCACGGTGGCACAGTGATTAGCGCTGTTGCTTCATTGCACCAGGGACCCAGGTTCAATTCCAGCCTTGAATCACAGTGTGTGGAGTTTGCATGTTCTTCTTGTGTCCGTGTGGGTTTCCTCCAAGTGCTTCGGTTTCCTCCCATACTCTGAAAGACGTGCTGGTTAGGTACGTTGACCCGAACAGGAGCTGGAGTGTGGCAACTAGAGAAATTTCACAGCGGCTTCATTGCAGTGTTAATGCAAGCGTTACTTGTGACTAATAACTAAACTTTAAAAATCTTGAAACATCAAGAAGATAGGAACAATTGCATTTATATAGTATCTTTAAGAAAGTGAAATTTCCCAAGGCAATAAAATAACAATGGACTTTCAAAGGGTTGAGAACTCTAACCTCTAAATGTGCATTTTCCAGTCGGAGATTAGAGTTTTCCATGTTGCTGTTGTGTAACTTGTCGAGTAATTCATGGCGCGTTATTCTGCTCCTTTCTGTACAGCTCTGGAGCTGCTCCTCGAGACTAGCCAACTTCCTGTTAGTCCCAACAGTTACATGAGTTAGCCCAATGAAGCTCTTTCAACATTAACATTTCCAGCAGAAGTTTCTTACACACACAGCACTTGTTTACAATTGGTAAACATGCAGTAAACCTGTAATACAGTTCATTGGAATGAGGAGGCACATACGAATCAGAGAAGAACAATCCCATTCAGACCCTAGCCTCGTAACCCCACATATTGACCCTGCTAATCTCACTGCCACTAAGGATCAATTTAGCATGGCCAATCCATCTAACCTGCACATCCTTGGAATGTGGAGGAAACCCACGAAGACACGGGGAGGACGTACAGACTCCACACAGGTAGTGACCCAAGGCTGGAATCGAACCCCAGTCCCTGGCACTATGAGGCAACAGTGTAACACTCCATAAATGAACTTAAAACATTTGAAAAAAGGAGCGTAGTTTGTTGGAGAACTGGGAAACTTACAAATGATAACATATCCCATGCATCTCTTGCCCTTGTCCTTCTAGGCCAGCAGTCTCCAAGCTCCGACCTGGATGCAGCCCGCTGTGGGCCGGATTTGGCCCATGGGCCGTAGTTTGGAGACCCCTGTTCTAAACAGCAGACATTCTGAAGTTTGGAAGATCTTGTAAGTGGTCCACACTGTTATCTTTGTGTATCAGTGGTGGAGAGGGTGAATGTTTAAGGGGCTGGATGGGGTGACAATCAAGCAGGCTGTTCTGTCCTGCTTTGCGTTCAGGAAAGAAAGTTTCGTTGACCCTGTTTGTTTTTACTTCCCAGACCCAATTAGTGGCCTGGATGAAAACTGGCACCCAAAGTTTTAAATGGGTTCAGCCTGACCACTCTATTACAGCAGACAAAATCCTGAGCTCTTCAGCTGAATTTTCTACCATATTAATACCAGTGGCTGAATATTCTAGACCACTGGGGCTAGTTTCCTCAATGCTGAGTATAAGAGCTCCTCCTACATGTGCTGCACACCAGCTGTTTGGTTTGCAACACTTCGAAATCTACTGGAGCATTAAACTAACATTTCATTCAATAGACGGTGATTAAAGACTCAGGTTTATTCCAAAAACAAGATGGATGAAAGGTGCACAAAAGGTTTTGATAGAGTAAATAGGGAGAAACCATAAGGAGTGCAGTATCCAGGGTTTAATTCTGGCCTTGGGTCACTGTCTGTACGGAGTTTGCACATTCCACTACATAGGTCTGCGTGGGTTTTCTCTGGGTGCTCCAGTTTCCTCCCACAGTCCAAAGAAGTGTGAGTTAGGTTGATTGGCCATGATAAATTGCTCTTAGTGTTGAGGGGGAGAGGTAAATATATGTAAGGTTACAGGGACAGAGCCTGGGTGGGATTGTTGTCTGTGCAGACTTGATGGGCCAAATGGTCTCTTTCTGCACTGTACGGATTCTATGATTTAAAATTAGGGAATGATCAGAAAGGCATGAGCTACATAAAGGAGGACACAATTGGCAGACCATTCAGCCATTGGAGATGAGAAACGATCTTGTAACCCAATAAGTTATGATCTGAGACGCATTGTCTATAAAAGGTAGGTGGATGTACTTTTAGCAGTAACTTCCAAAAGGGATATATACATAAAAATGAAAATAAAATATTTGCAGGGTGGTAGCAAAAGAATGGAGGAGTGGGCACAATTTGAATAGCTCTTAGACAGTGTTGGCACACACAATGAGTGAATGGTTTTTCAAAAAAAAAACATATATTGATTCATAGGATATGAGCATCACTCAAGATCAACATTTGTTGTCCACTCCTAACTGCCCGCAAGGTGTTAGTGGTGAATTGTCTTCTTGAACCACTGCAGGGTGTTGGGGGGTGGGGGGGGAGAAAGAGTCCAACACCTCCCAAATCAAGGTGGTGTTTGACCTGGAGGGGCACTTGCAGGCAGTGGGCATTCCAATGGGTCTATTGCTATACAATTCTAATTGTAATTGTATACAATTACAATGAAAGCAATGGCAATCTATTAATTATAATCATTGCAGATTTTCACAGTGCGTGTAATAACTTTAATCAGGCCATTGAGGTTGACCTTTTGGAGTAGGAACTCTGATTAAAGGTCCAATTGATGGGCCAATCAAGGAGTCTTTGCCTTGTACCTAACTGGGAGAGTTAGTTCCTCTGACACCTCCCCAGAGTAGATTGCTGACTGTGAGCGCACTTTGTACTGCTTTAGAGTTTGTAAATAAAGGAATTTTGGTGAAGGGACTTCTGTCTCTGCAGACTTATTATACCTATCTTACACAATAAAGCAAAATTGATACTAGAAATCTTAAGCATAATTAATTCTTTAGGAAAAGTGAAATGAGTAGAAATGAGTAGTCATTACGTTTACTAAATTCTAACAACGCAGCTCTACTCACTTGGAAAGAGAAATCATTTCAGTTTCCAACTGGGCCTTCTCCTCGACAGCAAGTTCATGTTGCTTCTTCCAGTTGTTAATGGTCAGACGGGTTTCCAATAGCTTCTGATCCTAGGAATATTTCACAGGAGACAAAAGAGACCACAATGATTTTTGGTAGCACATTGAAGCCACAGTGATGAGAAGGTCCATAAGGTTTGCCCTCCTAGACTGTGCCGAGGTGCCTGGCTTACAGGGGAGCAGTTGTAGTCCTGTGATACCTGCTCAAAGCCCTTAGGCTAGGGATGGTGTGATGTCAAGATTGTAACTCAAAGGCACTGCAGTTAGTTTTAGCAACTCCTTACCAGCTGAGATTCAACTCAGAATGGACTGGTGACCAAACCAAAGTGACTTCTGGATTATTTGATTCAGACAATCATTGAGATGCTGGTGAGTGACACCAACAGATGCACCATAGAGAGCAGCCTTTCTGTTTTTTTCTTGGTCAGCTTGATATTGCTCCTGCTCTGACCAAGATCACAAGAAACTCCAAAGACTGAACAAAGCCCAGTCCATCACACAAACCAATCTCCCATCTACAGACTTGGCCTACCCCTCCCACTGTCTCAGCAAAGTAGCCAACATAATCAAAGACGCCACGCACCCCAGACACTGTCTCTTCCATCTTCTTCCATTAGGAAAAAGATACAAAAGTCTGAGATCACATGCCAATAGATGCAAAAAAACACTTCTTCCCTGCTGCCACTAGACATCTGAATGAACTTACTTGCATTAAGTTGAGCTTTCTTTACACCCTAGCTATGACTGTAACACTACATTCTGCACTCTCTCCTTCCCTTCTCTATAAACGGTATGCTTTGTCTTTATTTTAGGTCAATAATGAGGGGCATAGATCAGTTAGATAGTCAACATCTTTTCCCAAAGGTAGGGGAATCAAAGAGAGGACATAGGTTTGAGGTGAGAGGGGAGAGATACAAAAGTGTCCAGAGGGACAACTGTCTCACACAGTGGGTGCTGAGTGTCAGGAACAAGCTGTCAGAGGTAGTATTGGAGGCAGGTACAATTTTGTTTTTTAAAAAGCATTTAGATATTTACATGATTAAGATGGGTATAGAAGGATATGGACCAAATGCTGGCAATTGGGACTAGCTTAAAAAAAAAAGGATTGCTTGACAAGTTGGGCCAAAGGGCCTGTTTCCATGCCGTAATCCTCTATGACTCTAAATTAAATCAATTTTTTCTTTGCATCATTTAAACAAAACCCAAGAGATGCCTTTCCAGAAATCCAAGTCACCATATCTTTGGTCTGGGAGTTAAGCTTTTCCAGTGCAACTTCAAATCTCTCTGCTCTCCTCTTCTGAGCTCGCGTTGCCTTCTTCAGAACTTCCTTGTCCACCTCACCTTTCTCTCTCAGAGCCGAAAGCTGTGATCGAAGGTGCGCAATTTGCAACTTTTGGTCCATTACGGTCCTCTCGTGTTTCTGAAACATTGAAAAATAGATTGACATTTCACCCAGTATCCACAAGATGTCCTCAGGCGCACACACACACACACACACACACACAGACGTAATTCTATCTACTGCGGCCTAATTTGCTTTGTGCATGCTTTAAAATAGTGTACAAAGAGGTAAAGGTTATGGGGGAAAGCAGAATTAGGTATTGAGTCAGCCATGATTGTAATGAATGGAGGAGCAGGCTCAAACAGCTAAATGGCCTCCTCCTGCTCCTATCTTCTATACAAATTGTAGCTGCTTAATGTATTCCTTATTTTAATCACTCTGGCACTAGTGCCCATGCCTTCAACTGTCAAGGCCCTAAGATCGGGATTCGCTTCTGTAAACCTCTCCACCTTTTAAGAAAGCCCCTTTACAACCAACTACTGTGACCACACTTGCAGTCATCTGTCGTAATATTGTGACCACAAATAAGTAAAAAGCCCAAATAATGCAAGGGTCGGATTTTACATTATGATGCTCCTGTCAAGCACTTTGAGAGATTTAATTGTTTTAATGACCGTGTATAAATATGAATTGTTTTATTTGATTTATTATAGTCATATGTATTAACATAGTGAAAAGTATTGTTTCTTGCATGCTACACAGACAAAGCATACCATTCATAGAGAGAGTGCAGAATGTAGTGTTACAGTCATAGTTAGGGTGTAGAGAAAGATCAACTTAATAGGTCCATTCAACAGTCTGATGGCAGCAGGAAAGAAACTGTTCTTGAGTCAGTTGGCACGTGACCTCAGACTTTTGTATCTTTTACCCGATAGAAGAAGGTGGAAGAGAGAATGTCCACTGTGTACGGGGTCATTAATTATGCCGGCTGCTTTGCCGAGGCAGCAGGAAGTGCAGACAGAGTCAATGGATGGGAGGCTGGTTTGCATGATGGATTGGGCTACATTCACAACACTTATGGCATCACAGGACAGTAACACCCTTGCTTTCAACTAGCTTAGTTCTAATTGCAAGAGTCAAAATTGTGGAATTCTTCCCCTAAAGTCACTATGGATCAACCCACAGCATGTGGTCTGCAGCGATTTCAAGAAGACAGCTCACCACCACCTTCTCAAGGGCAACTAGGAACGGGCAATAAATGCTGGCCACCAAAAAAGTCTGCCATCTTATTCTAGATTTGTCCAGGAGTTATTCTCAACCCTACCCATTCTGCCAATCCCACGGGTAAACCAGTCCCCCTTTAGAGGAAATTCCCTCCATCTCAGGCGCAACTCCAGTGAACAATCCTGTACTTTTTCACCATCTGCTCTCCCAGATGTTAATAAAAGTGGATTATATCAGAAAGATGAAAATGCAAATGAAATGAAACAGTAATTTGTGTCCATTTGCATTTTATTCATTTTGTAATATACTCATTCAAGCATTTTTTAGTTTCATAGAAGCCCCTCAGGTAATTAAGGCAAAGGAGAAAAATATTATAGTTTGTCTGTGTTTTATATTTGGTTGTGAATTCTCTAGCTTGTCCAATTAGCAAGATCAAAGATTGCTTCAGTAATCTAAATTGGTGCTGCTATTCTCAGAGGAAGGTGATTTATCATGGGGCAATGTTGTCTAAACTATATACACCACAAACACTATCAAAAACACTTTGCAGCTGAATAATAATTTTCAAGCACAGCCCATGACTTGTTATCATCTAATCACAGATCCCTACAGAGAAGAAGGAGGCCATTCAGCCCATTAAGTCTGCACCGACAACAATCCCACCCAGATCCTATCCCTGCAACCTCATGTATTTACCCTGCTAATGCTTTGAACCTACACATCCCAGCAGTTTAGCACGGCCAATCAACCTAACCCACACGTCTTTGGGCCATGGGATGAAACCGAAGCACCCGGAAAAACCCAGGTAGACATGGGGAAAATATGCAGACTCCGCGCAGACAAGCCGGGAATCGAACCCAGGTCTCTGGGGCTGTGAGGCAGCAGTGCTAACCATTGTGCCACCAGGCACCCACTATCCTGGTCTGAATCATACTTTCAAAGTTTCTGGCATGGCACCAGGCTTGGACGTTTCTAACTTGTGACTGAATCTGGCTGAAGGTCACAAATTCAGTTGGTAGGTCTCTGAAGTGCCTCTTATAGTGAGCGTTACAGGCAGCAGACAAAGACTGATTACAGGTCTGTTCTAACGGAAATTATTGACTTCCCTGCCAGAAACTGCGGGGAAATGCACATTAAATATTTCCTGATTGACAGCCGCCATGTAATTCTTGCACTGGTAAAGAGTAAAGGAATAAGGAAAAGAAATCCTACTCCTTCTCTTGGAGAAATTCTCTCCCTGGCTGGAATTTTCCCACAATCTGCCATATGTTACAAGGCGTGGAGATCCTCCATTGGCTGATGGCAAGAACATACATCGTCATCAATGGGGTTTCCTCTTCAATATTTCCCTCGCAGCTGGGAATCCTGTGGTGGGGGGTGCGTCATCTATGGGACTGGAGGATCCCACTGGTGCAATCAGCCAAAAAATTCTGGCCCATCTTCAGAATCATACAGCACAGAAGAGACCCTTCGAGTCTTCACTAATATCCAAGAAACATGCAATTCATGTGACATTTCACTCCTTAAACCTGAAGTCACTTGTGCATTAAAGATATCAAAACACAAGTGCCTTAAATCAAATGCCTTGTCCATCTTGTGATGAAAAATATAATTATTTATAAATCGCATACATACACAACATCTTACATCTCAAACAGCAATTAACTCTATTTTGCACAGTTCAGTTCCCTGTGTATACTGCCCACTTGGTGCTGCCACTAGCCCACATCAGAATTGCAAGTATTAAGCCAGGGTAGTGAACGAGACTGTTCATTGGTCACATGGGAAAAGTTTCCCTATCTTCCCAAGTACAGATTATCTGGGTTGTTCATTGAATACATCAACACCCAGACATTTCCATCATTAAAAAGTTATAACTGGTCATTTTCCCAAAATACCTGGCTCAAGTTTTCTAGAACTGACTCCTACAATAGAGAAGGGGGCCATTCAGCCCATCAAGTCTGCACCGACCACAATCCCATCCAGGCCCTATCCTCATAACCTCATGCATTTACCCTATCTAATCCCCCGACACTAGTGTCAACTTTAGCATGGCCAGTTCACCCAATTCTGCACATTTGTGGACTGTGGGAGGAAACCTGAAGAAATCCCATGCAGACATGGGGAGAACATGCAGACTCCACACAGACAGTGAACCAAACAGGGAATTGAACACAGGTCTCTGGTTCTATGAGGCAGCAGTGCTAATCCACTGTGTCACTGTACTACCCTTGTCCTTCTATTGCGCTCACAAGTGGTTTAAGAAAAAATAGGAAGCTCCTATTCTTTTAGGTTCTTGAGATTATTTACAAATTTGCCAAGTTTTGAAGAACATTTACAAATTAGGAGCAGGAATACGCCATCCAGCCCCTCGAGCCGGTTCTGCCATTTAATAATGGGCAGCATGATGGCACAGTACTTAACAACGATGCCTTACAGTGCCAGGGACCTGGGTTCAATTCCAGCCTCGGACGACTAGCTGTGCTGAGACTGCATGTTCTCCCCATGTCTGAGTGAGTTTCCTCTGGGTGCTTCAGTTTCCTCCACACTTCAAAGATGTTGGGGTTAGGTTGATTGGCCATGATAAATTGCCCCTTAACGTCAGAGGATTAGGAGGGTAAATATGTGGAGTTACAGGGATAGAACAGGACCTGGTTGGTGTTGGTGCAGGATCAATGGGCCAAACAGCTACACTGTAGATTCTCAGACTAAAATAAATCGTGGCTGGTCTGAAGACGTAACTTACCAGTATCTGAACTGACATTCTACTGCCCCTGGCCTCTTTGTCTCTAAGCTGCCCCTGTAGACGAGCTTGCGTTGCTTCTACAGACTTTGAAAGTTGCTTCACAAAGCATGAATTATCCTGGAAAGAAAACGCGGTTTGGTTACAAAGCATTCATTAACCATGGTGAATAATTATCCATCCCTGATCAAGTAAAAATAATCCTGATATCCCTGTACCTTTTCTGTTTGATACTGCTCTGAAAATTCTTTGGCGTTTGTCTCGATGTCCTGAAGTTTTCTTTTTAAATGCTGTAAAAATGAGGGTTTTTTTGAAAAATCAAACCAAGTTGTGCAAAATCAACCAACAACATGAAATCATTCTTTGTGTTTAATGCAATACAGATCAATTAGCTTATACTGAAGAATGATAAATGTAAAATACTTGCAATGTTTTCAGTCTCACTCCTTGCCAGCTTGTGTGTCAACACTTCCAGCTGTCTGTTACTACAATCCATGCAAGGCTAGAAAGATAAGCTATGATTAGCATAAGTCCTCATATTCCAAAACAAGTAGAGATAATAACTTCAACTGCCTAAAAATTCCATTATGTATGCAATTTATCCACACATTTCCATAGAATCTCTACCGAGCAGGAGGCTGTCATTCACCCCATCGAGTCTGCACAAACCCACCCAACCCTATCCCTGTAGCCCCATGGATTGACTTTGCTAGTCCCCCAACACTATATGGCCAATCAACCTGACCCGCACATCTTTGGCATAATAATAATTACAATAACTTTGGAAAGCTGAGCTCAAAGAAATCTTTGCCCGAGGAATTATTTTGTGAAGGTGGGTAGCCCAGTCCATCACGCAAACCAGTCTCGCATCTATCTACTTCATCCACACCTCCTGCTGCCTTGGGAAAGCTGCCAACATAATCAAGGACTCCACGCACCCTGGACATACTTTCTTCCACATTTTTCTGTTAAGAAAATTATGCAACAGTCTGAAAACAAATAACACAGACTCAAGAACAGTTTCTTCCCCTCTGTCCAGCTTCCCTGCTGGTTAGTGCCAGGATCCCAGATTTGATTCCCGGCTTGAGTCACTGTCTGTGGAGTATACACGTTCTCCTCGGGTCTTCGTGGGTTTCCTCCCACAATCCAAAACATGTACTAGGTAGATGCATTGGCCATGCCAAGTTCTCCCAGTATACCTGAACAGGCGCCGGACTGTAGAGACTTGGGGATTTCCACTACAACTTCATTGTAGTGTTAATGTAAGCCTACTTGTGACAATAATAAATAAATTTAAAACTAAAACTAAACAAACAGTCTTCAGGCTTTTGAATGGCCTGTTATATATTAATCTTTCTCTCCACCTATCTGTAATGGGTGGCATGGTGGCACAGTGATTAGTACTGCTGCCTCACAGCACCAGGGACCTGCGTTCGATTCCTAGCTTGGGTCACTGTCTATCTAGAGTCTGCACATTCTCCCCATGTCTGTATGGGTTTCCTCTGAGTGCTCTGGTTTTCTCCCACAGTCCAAATATATGCAGGTTAGGTGAATTGGCCATACAAAATTGACCCTCGGTTTACCTGAACAGCATAGTGTGGTGACTAAGAGATTTTCACAGTAACTTCATTGCAGTGTAAATGTAAACATACTTGTGACTAATAAACTTTAGCTGCAACACTATACTCTACAGTATACACTCAGCACTATATTCCTTTCCCCCCCATGAATGGTATGTTTGGTCTACATAGCACACACAAAACAATACTTTTCACTGTATCCCAATGCATGTGACAATAATAAATCAAATCAAATTTCCTTCTCTCCCAAGAAAACAACCCAACCTTAGTTGACCTCATGGGGATTAATACATTTTCATCATATTTAAGCTACGAACCAAAGAGTGCCATTGTTAAAAGCTGATGGCAGCTGCTTAGTGCGGCATTCTATAGACAACAGAATAAGTGCAAAAAGAAAATTATTTTTGTTTTGATACTTAGAATTTGGAATGATTTTTAATAAAATAATGGCAGTTTATTTCAGCTGAGGACAGTTTGGAGATGGATGAAATAGGAAGGATAAAATTTACTCACGTGGAATCTTTATTCTTACATCAAAGTCCCCAAATGATTCAACAAAAGTATTGAATAGAAAAAAAGCAACTGGATTTGCCAAAAAAAAACAGAAACTGCAAACTCCTCCAAGCCATTCACTATCCTGCCTTGGAAATGTATCAGCCATTCCTTCAATGGCACTGAGTCCAAATCCTGGAATTCACTCCCTAACAGCAATGTGAGTATACCTACACCTAATAGATCACAGTTCAAGAAAACAGCTCACCTCCACCTTCTCAAGGGCATTTTAGAGATGGACAATGAATATTGGGCTTGATAGCAAAACCCAAATCCCCATGAATGAATTTTTTAAAAAAGCTACATTTCTCACAATAGGTGCTGGAACATAACTATGGCCAGAATTTTACCGTCCCGCCTGCCATGGGAATAGGAGCGGGTAAGGGGCGGACCTCGGAAAGATCAATTGACTTCGGGCAGGATTTTACTGTTTCAGGATGAGCGAGGGCATAATGTCCTGCTTTCTGACACTAAAGGTGCTGCTTAGAAAAGTCAAGGTGTGCTCTGTAGTTAGCAGGCCTGAAATCTCCTCATTTACTTATACTGCCTTGTTCCTTGACTACCCCGTATACAATTAGTTCAGTTAATCAGCCAGGGATTCAGTGAATTCTGAATTACCAATCCATTTCACAGCAGGATCAAGGAAGACGTGCATTTATAATGCTCCCTTCATAACCACACAATGTTCCAAAGCCTTTTGGAGCTAATGAGATATTTTTGAAGTGCAGTCACTTTGTAATTCAGGAAATGCTTCAAGGCAGATCCAGTACAAGTTGAATCTAGCTTCAGGTTTATCATTTTCAAATGCTCCCATTTCTATTTAATTACTATACCAGAAAAAATAGCAAGTTTCATTGTTTTCTCTACTCTCTGCATATTCTCCACTCTTGATAACCTCCCTATGCCGTTTTTCTGGATCTGTATGTTAAGTGCTGATGTTACGTTGCCCTTCCATCCATGTTTTCCTTGCCGTCTCTCAATCAACAACTTATCCGGAATTTAACTGAGATGACCCCGAGGACTTAGTGATTGACCTCCCTGTAGGACTCATTCAACACAACCCATCTGAGCCTCCAATGTACTTTAGAGGAGAAAATCTGCCATCCTTACCTGGTCTGGCTGACATGTGATTGACCCTCAACTGCCCTCAGTTCACGGGCAACTAAGGATGGACAATAGATGCTGGCCAGCCAGCGACACAATGTCCCATGAATGAACGAATAAATAAGGGGTCCCTGAGGATTAGTAATTAACTAACAAGGTAGTGCTTGTAAATTGAGCACTTTATAAAGCAAGCCCTTGAGTGGGTCCATTATTTCTTTTGTTCCAGTTGAGACTTGTTTGCGTTCACCACAGGCTCGTGGGTTTTGCTTTACTTTTTTTTTAATGAGCAACACAGCACGGGAAACAGGCCCTTCGGCCCAACGAGCCCGCGCCGCCATCATAACTTTATAGTAGGAATTCCATTATCCTATTATAGATTTAGGTTATTCCTAATATGGAAGACTCTCACTATAGGGACAATTTGTTTCCCAATCAGCCTAAGAGCGAATTTTTGGGTTGTGGGAGGAAACCGGAGTGCCCGGAGAAAACCCACGCAACCACGGGGATAACGCGCAAACTCCCGCAGACACCGGCCCAATTCCAAGTGTCTGCACAGCCACATCGATAGTCTCTGAGCTGTCATGGTGCCCTTCAGGTGGTCCACATAAAGCACTCATATACGACATGAGGTACCAGGCAACCCATGAATCAACCTCCAAGAGCTGTACCCGCACCACCTGCCGAATGCGTGCTCAAATTATGGACCGAATTACCTGTGGAAAAAAGCCGTAGTTAAACAGTCCTAATATATCCCTCTATCTGCATACCGCTCATGTGGCTGTCCAAGAGACCTTAAACAGCCCCAGCGTGCCTGCTCCCACCACCTTACTCGGCAGTGCATTCCACACCCCCACTACCCTTTGTGTGAAAAACTGCCCTCTAATATTCGTCTTATACATAGCCCCCCTCACCCTAAGGCCATGACCCCTCGTCCTATCCATTTTTGAAGGTGGAAAAAGTTTACCTCCATTTACTCTATCTATACCCCTTATAATCTTATACACCTCTATTAGATCCCCTCTAAGCCGACGTCTTTCAAGGGAAAACAACCCCAGTCTATTTAATCGTTAATTTTGTGCAAAGTTCCTTCACAGCCGAATCCTGGAGTTGTTATAATAACAATCCCTGAGACATTCCTCATGACAGTATTAAAGGTGGTGAGCACAGCATCGTTTTATTGCATTCTCAA
This sequence comes from Sphyrna mokarran, assembly GCA_024679065.1. NCBI lineage: Eukaryota > Metazoa > Chordata > Chondrichthyes > Carcharhiniformes > Carcharhinidae > Sphyrna > Sphyrna mokarran. Next base: position 12,121,597 of record JAGIQG010000009.1, read on the forward strand.
ATCAGTCTTGCTGCTAGCTGCCGCTTCAAAGACCCAATCATCATTCTGGTTTTTTTTTTGCAGCAGTGGCATTTCTCTTACCCCTGGATTCTGTGATTCCTTTAAGAGATATTGTAACCCTTTGTTAGCAAGCTCAAACTTCTGCAACTTCTCCAAAAGCAAGTCCTTTTCTCCAGCGAATCTGTCAAGTTCTGAGGCTGAAAGTTGATTCGCCTACAATGGTGCAAAGATACATTGGACTAAATGGAGGTCTGTAATGATATGGAACTCACAGCACATAAACAGGTCACTGGCCTATGTCAATATTTACACACCACACGAGGTTCCTCCCATCCCCCTTCATCTAACATTGTTCTGTGACTGCCTTTTCCCTTGTTTGGTGATCTAACCTCCTAAGATCATAAGAAATAGGAGCAGGGATAAGCCATTTGACTTATCCAGTAAGATCACTGTTGATTTTATGTGGTATGCTGGCAGAGTGTTTCGCACTGCTGCCTCACAGCACCAGGGACCCAGGTTCAATTCCCAGCTTGGATCCCTGTCTGCGTGAACTTTGTGCATTCTCCCCGTGTCTGCATAGGTTTCCTCCCATTGTGCAGGTTAGGTGCACTGGCCATAGAAAAATTGCCCCTCAATGTCAGGGGATTAGCTAGGGTAAATGCATGGTGTTATGGAGATAGAGCTTGGGTGGTTAGTACAGAGTCAAAGGGCTGAAAAGCCTCCTTCTGCACGGTAGGATTCTGAGTGCTCTATGAATCCACAGGTGATCAAACAAAAAAATACCCAGTGAATTGCCTCTCCACCCGCTGGAACCAATTAAATGCGCTGAAGAAGCACTGCCAACTGTGACACATGTTGCCCGAGAACATTCACTCTCCTTCTCCGTCCACCATCTCTACCACCCCTCACCTCCCTCATCTCTACACTGCCTCACAAAGGCCCTCTCCCCTAATGTCACCCCCCTATCATTCTCTCCTTCTCTGCCCTCCCCTCTATGCAGTCGCCCTTATTTCCTCTTCATTCACCCCACCTCGGCTCTTCTCTCCCAGTCGTCTTCCAAAGCCCTGTGTGACCTATAGAGTCACCTCGGTCTGGACTCTGCATTTACATCAATACAGATCCATTGTTAGGTTGCTACACAATAAGATCGCTGAAGGATTTCACTGTTTAACTGCTGTGTTTTGTATGTACCTGTATTAATTCAGCAACAGAATTCTTCAGCACTGCAACTTGTTCTGCTGCAGATATTGAAGCTGTTTCAGTCTCTTTAAATGCAGTCAACAGCATGTTCACTTCAGTAAGGTCTTCCTTTTCCAGCCTAAGTAACAGCAAAAACTGCATTAGAAAGCCGTTATAGCTACATGATTATTTGCTATTTGTGTTGCAGTTCACCTCAGGATTGAAATTACTTCAATGGGAGGTGATGACCTAGTGGCATTTTTGCTAGACCATTAATCCAGAAACTCAGCTAATGGTCTGGGGACCCAGGTTCGAACCCCATCACAGCACATGCTGGAATTTAAATTCAATTTTTTAAAGATCTATAATTAAGAATCTATTGATGATCTTGAAACCATTGTCGATTTGTCAGAAAAATCCATCTGGTTCACTAATGTCCTTCAGGGAAGGAAATCTGCCATCCTTACCTGGTCTGGCCTACATATGATTCCACAGCCACAGCAATGGGGTTGACTCGCAACTGGCCTCAGGCAACTAGGAATGGGCTATAAATGTTGGCCATCCAGAAGACACCAACATCCTACGAATGAATTTTTAAAAATCCCCATTTAACACGGGTGGCACAATGGTTAGCTGCTGCCTCACATCTAGAGACATGGGTTCGATTCCCGGCTTGGGTCACTGTCTGTGTGGAGTTTGCATATTTTCCCGTGTTGGCACGAATTTCCTCTGGGTGCTCCGGTTTCCTCCAACACTCCAAAAGATTTATGGGTTAGGTTGATCGGCCATGATAAATTGCCTCTTAGTATCAGGAGTTTAGTAAGGTGAATAGTTAGGGTTACAGGGATTGGGGCTTGGTGGGATTGTGATCAGTGCAGACTCTATGGGCCAAATGGCCTTCTTCTGCGCTGAAAGGATTTTATGATTTTGAACACATTTCAATCTATGCATCAGCCATATCCAAACTGCAAAGCAGAAGCCATGGCAATTTTGTCAGGAGTCAGGTCATTCCTCTTACTTGCTGGTTTGTATTGTTTGAATTTGTACAAAGATCACAGAGAGAAAAGTGATACAGTAGCTATGCTGGGAGACCTAAATTATCCAAATACCGACTGGGATAGAAGTAGCATAAAGGGCAAAGAGGAGAGGGAGCAACAGATTCTTGAGCATGTTCCAGAAACTTTTCTGCAGTAATAATTGGAAAATGAGATCTCGTTCTTGGGAATGAGATAAGTCAAGTGGATCAAGACAGTGATTGCTGTATCATCAAGTTTAGAACTATTATAGTAAAGATCACTGTGCAATCCACAGCAAGAATAACTAACTGGAGCAAAAGCCAACTTCAACAGGGTAAGAACAGATCTGGGTCAAATAAATTGGATGCAAAAGGTTGGCAGGAAAAATAGCAACTGGGCAATTGGCTACCTTCAAAAGATGAGATAGATCAGGCACAGCCATAGAAACTTGTAAAGTTCTAACAGGATTAGATTCAGAAAGAATGTTCCTGATGGTGGGCGAGTCCAGACTAGGGGTCATAGGTTTACCCCTTATCCTCAAACTTTCAGGACTGAGCTGAGGAGAAATTTCTTCACCCAGAGGGTGGTGAATGCGTGGAATTCACTACCACAGAGCGTAGTTGAGGCCAAAAACATTGTTTTATTTCAAGAAGAAATTAAGATATTGCTCTTGCAGAAAGAGGGATCCAGGAATATGGGGGAGAAGGAGAGGAAAAATCAGGGTATTGAATTCGATGATCAGCTACGTTCAAAATGAATAGCACAGCAGACTTGAAGGCCGAATGGTCTACTCCTGCTCCCAGTTTTATTGTCAAGGCATATTCCCTTGAAGGGAAAAGCCTTCTAGTCTCTATCTGTGGAAAGACAATTAGTATTTGTTTCTTAACATAGATTGCAACCAATGAGATTAATTGCTTCTGTTAACTCTATAATTGCAATCATCCAATTTAAAATTAATACAACTTAAAACAAAACACCAACAGTTTGACACTAAGATGTTCGCACATTATTTAAAGGGTAACACCAGTTAAAATAGCAGACAACATAATTCCACATTAACAGTGACAGGAGAGGGCCAGACATTGTTCATTTGTTACCCTCGCAACTCCAGCTCTTTCTGTGGTTGATCGAAACTCTCCTGGAAAGTCCTAATTTTATCAGTTGTTCGATTAAACTTGTGTGTTTCGGCTTCACGTTGTTCAGTTGATCGATTTGATGTGCTTGGTTCATCCTCAGACTGTTTGTTCGCTGGGTGCCCTGAAAACTGAACAGCTCCTATTAACAATTTGTACGACAGCTACAAAAGGAACAAAAATGCAATCACCAATGGAGTGGACAAAGTCATCCTGAATAGGTTCTACACGGGAGACCTTACTGGCTGGTCCTGCAGGTCGATTGGTGTGGCAAGCTGGTAAGATCACAAGAGAGGGCCTCTCACGATCTTACTGACTGCAATCTACTGGCTTAATCAGCCCCACACCCAAGATTTTAATATTCAGTTGCTGATTTGAATATTATTAGTGAGCTGAGGAGGTGATCACCCAGACTCTCTTGCCTTAATGACCTCGCTAACAGAGGTCCTAACTGGCGAGGATCACTTATGGCCCTCAGCAATAGGGATCAGGCATGGTGGCCTTGCCAATGGGACTGGAGGGTCATCGAGGTCCCCTGGGTGGTCGAGGCAGGGGCAGGCAATGCCAGCATAGCACCGCTAGCCTAGGAAGCATGGCAGTGCCAGCCTGGGACCCAGGCACTGCCCACTGCCTAAAGGGGAGGCAGTGTATGGGGGCTGCACACTCTGCAATCAGGGATCACCGAGGCTGCAATTGACCGGGGACAGGGAGGCCAGGAGTGACACTCTCCCAGTGCACTGTGTAGTGATAGATTGGGATCCATGGTCAGTAGCGCTGTCTAGCAAATAGCAGCCAACTTCCCGAGCTGGATCGACTCCGTCCACTCTCCCTCATGGTGACAGCCACACTTTAAATGTCATAAGATTTCATTTCCGAAAAAATGTGTTGGAAATTCTCACTCGTTCAGCACTTTGAAGTTTTTTGGTAACATCGCCCCATGTCTTTACGGTGCAAATACTCAAGGTGCCTTTTTACCAAGCACAGTTTCAGATTCAGCCTCTTGTAGCAGCCCAGGTGGAAAAGGCAACTTATTAACGGAAAGGACTGACATTAACATTAGACAAGATCCCATCAGCTAACACCAACATCTTTAATAAAAACTTATTTCATTTTTCAAACTCTCTAAATCTTCCAGTGAGCTGTCAATCTGAAGTCCACACTGATATACTTGTTCATTCATGCTGGCTGCATTATCAAAGCTAGCATCACTGCAGTGGATTATTAAGGAATTATTTTCTGTCCTGCCTAAGGAGATTGTGAATCTTTGTGGTGATCCACTCTAACATAAAGGAACAAGAATTATATTTATTTTCAACATATTTATGCTTCAGACGAGTGAGGGTTGATGTTGAGTTAGACACCCTTTCGGAAGTAATTTAGGCAATTTGCTGGAATATCCAATTGAAAATGTAATACACTTTTCCTTATATATGGCGGTACTGTGGTTAGCACTTATACTGAATAAAATTATGTTGGATCAGATTTACAAAGGATATTTAATGCAGCAAGTACATTACGGCACAGGAACAGCGGTCTAAATTTTACAGTCCCGCTAGAGGATATTGAGGTGGACTGGAGAGGAATTTCATGGACAATGCACCCTCTGGGATCTCCCCATCCTGACCTGAACACAGCGCCAGGGACTTGGGTTCAATTCCAGTTTCTGATCACTATAAGACCAAAGGACATAGGAGCAGAATTAGGCCACTTGGCCCATCAGATCTGCTCCACCATTCAATCAAAGCTGATATTTTTCTCATCCCTATTCTCCTGCCTTTTCCCCATAACCCCTGAGCCCCTTATTAACCTAGAATCTATCTCTGACTCAGTGACCTGGCCTCCACAGCCTTCTCTGGCAAAGAGTTCCACAGACTTCTCTCTCTCTGGCTGAAGGAATTCCTCCTCATCTGCTTTAAAGGATCGTCCCTTTACCCTGAGCACTGTTATAGAACTCCACTGCGTGGAGTTTGCATGCTCTCCCCATGTGTTTTCTCCGGTTGCTCCAGTTTCCTCCCACGGTCAAAGATGTGTGGGTTAGGATGATTGGCCATGCTAAATTGACCCTCATGTCAGCAGATTAGCTAGGGTAAATGTGTGGGGTTATGGGGATAAGGCTTGGGTGGGATTGAAGTTGATGCAGGCTTGATGAATCGAATGGCTTCCTTTTGCACTGAAGGAATTCTATATTTCAACAACGACAATTTGCATTTATATAGTGCTTTTAATGTAATAAAGTAGCCCAAGTTGCCCACAGGAATGTTATGAAATAAAATATGACACTGATCCACACAAGATGTTAGAGTAATTGACATTCAGACCACACTCTGGGCAAAGATGTTTCACCTGGATTCCCTGGTGGATTTATCTTATATTTATGATTTCTAGTTCTTGCCTCATCCACAAGTGGAAGCATCTGCTCTGTCAAACCCTTTCATAATCTATTGGGCTGTTCCTCACCTTCGCTTTTCTTGAGGTGAGAGGCCCAGTCTTTTCAAACATTCCTGAGATAACTTCTCAGTGGAGCCATCAGTCATTTTGGTAGTAGACAGAAAAGAAAAATTAGTTCTGCCTTATGCTTATTCTAAACTCCCCAAGGCGTCATTTTAATACTGAGGCTACAATAAATGTATTCAGAATTTGTGATAAGGAACATTTATACTGAATACAATTATATGCTGGGTCAGATTTGCAAAGGAAGGGCTCAGATATTTCATGTAGCAAGTACATCAGGACACAGAAACTTTGGCCTACATCTCCCCAGAGGATATTGAATTTCATGGATAGTATGCCCTCCAGGATCACCCCACCCTGACCCGGAAGCAATTTTACGATGGGGCAGGCAGAGCCTTGTTGGGGAAATCCCATCATTATCCCAAGTCAGGCCTTTAAATAACCACTTATCCCAACCAGCCTCAATTTTTAGGATTGATGACAGAGGGGTCATCCTGGTCAGACCCCACTTGGAGTACTGTGCTCAGTTCTGGTCACCTCATTACAGAAAGGATGTGAAAAAGTGCAGAGGAGATTTACAAGGATGTTGCCTAGATTGGACGGCATGCCTTATGATGATAGGTTGAGAGAGCTCAGTCTTTTCTCCTGGGAGAGAAGAAGGATGAGAGGTGACCTGATAGAGATATTGACAGGTATTGATCAGGTAGATTCTCAGAGGCTTTTTCCCCAGAGCTGAAATGGCTGCCACAAGAGGACACAGGTTTAAGGTGCTGAGGAGTAGGTACAGAGGAGATATCAGGGATAAGTTTTTCACCCAGAAGGTATGGGTGCATAGAATGGGGTGCCGGTGGAAGCAGATTCAATAGGGTCTTCTAAGAGACTTCCAGATGAGTACATGGGACTTAGTAGGATTGAGAGTTACAGATAAGCCTAGTAGGTAGAGATGTTCGGTGCAACTTGTGGGCAGAAGGGCCTATTTGTGATGTAGTGTTCCTATGTTCTATATTCTATGGGGGACACAGTGGGATGGAAAAATATAGAAGCCTACATCAGAGGCCCCCTTCTCATGATAGGCACCTTTCTGTGAAGGCAGGGAGACTTCTGGCTTTTCCCCCATCCCTCAGTCCCAACCTATCCCCTGGAATTCCATTTGCTCCTTCACAAACTCTCCCTCCTCCCCCTCACCATTCCACCGTGTCCCCTACTCTCCCCAGATCCCCCTACCACTTGCCTGGTCTCCACATTCCGACGCTTAGCCCCAGGCACATCGCTGCAATGCTCTTCTGGTCACTGCAGCGCTGCTCCTGGAGGACCTGGAAGGCTGCCGGCTAGTCAGAACCTCTCCAAGAGGTTCCCACCCTTACCCCCAGACATCCAACAATTATTAAAGTGCAAAGCAACAGCAGGCCTATTGGGAGTTGGCGAAACTTCAGATAGCATCTGCATTCTAAAAAGTTCAGACCAAAGACTTGGATATAAATATCATATTTCCTCTGCCCAGCAGGTAGCTTAAGAATCACAAGATGCTCAATTGTAAACATCTTGCTTTTTTCACAACTCCTTCCTTACATTCTTTTAGTTCCTCACTGTTGAAACCTACTGCTTACCTTGATGCAAGTTCTCTGAATGGTACAGTGCAGAAGGAGGCCATTCAGTCCATCCAGTCTGTACCGACCACAATCCCACTCAAGCTCTATCCCCGCAATCCCCTGACATGCCCCAATCCCCTAATGTGCCTGACAAAATGTTGTACACATTAAGCATCTAAAAATACACTAGAGAAACTGGTTGTGACTGTTCATATTTAAAAAAAACACAAGGAAGACACTTGGATATGGTATCTGGTTCCCTGACACTGGGAATGAACTCCACAAGATCACTGCCTGTAGGCAACTGCAGATAGACTTTTGGAAACTAAGTTATTGCACCCAAAGTTTTATCATTAACCCCAGATTATCGATCTCAAAAAGAGTGTATGCTTTGAAAATAAGTTGCCACCTTGATTTGCAGCTATGAAAATTAGTAGTTAGTTTAGGTGAAAATGATACCTACTTCCTGTTTACAGATTTGGCCATGCACAGAAGTACGAGGCTTTGCGTAACCCATTGTTATCTCCTTCACAGGTCGACTTGTTTTCATTGAATCAGTTGAACGTTTTCTTTTGTGCACATGGGATAACTGGAAAGAAAAACAGACTCCTGAGAATAGTGATCTGAAAATTATGGTAGGCATAACGCATGGTAGGCAGCATGGTGGCACAGTGGTTCGCACTGTTGCCTCACAGCACCAGGCACCTGGGTTCAATTCCCTGGCTTGGGCCACTGTCTGTGCGGAATTTGCATGTTTTCGTGTCTGCGTGGATTTCCTCCGGATACTCCAGTTTTCTCCCACAGTCCGAGGATGTGTAGGTTAGGTTGATTGGTCATGATAAAATTGCTCTTTAGTATCAGGAAGATTACGAGGGTAAATATATGGGGTTGCAGGATAGGACCCGAGTGGAATGGTTGTTGGTGCAAGCTCAATGAGTTCAAATGGCCTCCTTCTGCACCGTGGATTCTATGAATAGATTTGCCAAACATGTATTGTTTTGTTGTTAAATATGAAGCTTAGAAGTGTTCGCTGACTGCTTAACTAGGATTCAATTTTCCCCTCTCTATTTCTGTCATCCCCTCCAGTCCCACAACCCACAGGAATTATCTGCCTTTTTCTAATCCTGACCTCTTCACCACTGCTAGCCATGCTTTCATGAATCTTAGGTTTGGAAGTCCCTTTCCAAGCCACTCTGTCCCACTTTTCTCCTTTTAGAAGCTTCACAAAATTTTGCTTTCTTGTGGACGGCACAGTAGTTAGCACTGCTGCTTCACAGTGCCAGGGACCCAGGTTCAATTTCGGCCTCAAGTCACTGTCTATGTAGAGTCTCACAGTGTCTGCCTGAGTTTCCTATGGGTGCTCTGGTTTCCTCCCACAGTCCAAAAGATGTGCTGGTTTGGAATGCATTGGACATCTGAGTTGTCCCTCAGTGTACCCAAACAGGTGCTGGAGTGTGACAACTAGGGGAATTTTCACAGTAACTTCATTGCAGTGTTAACTTAGGCCTACTAATAAATAAACTTTCTGATGAAGTTTTTGGTCAACTGTGCTTGTTGTTAAATTTTGCTTGACAAAGGTCCATGTGAAGAACCTTGACGTATTTTATAACATTAAAAAGTGTGATGTCAATACAAGTTTGCCTTTAAATTAAAAACCAGTTTCAGAAATGGTATTTTCACCAACATGTAGTTTTATGTAAGATGGGAGCACGAGTGACCTACCCCAGGTATCTTCCAAAGATGCTACTTTCAAATTAACTGTCAGTTAATGCACAAGATTGGACAGTGTGGAGGAATGGGGCATTAGACTGATGGGAAAGAAAATTTATTCAGTGACTTCTTATAAACTAAAATCAAAATTGTTTAATAATTTGAGTGTATATTCCATAATCCAGACACCTGGGAATGAAAAAAAGTGCTACTCTTTTCTCCAGATGATATACTGATGACATGAACGTTTCACCAGCCTCTATTCTGTCCCATCAAAGCACTTACTCAAGATCTATCCTAGATTGTCACCTGCTCCAGCTCAAACTGAGAAGACTGTGGTCATTTGATATGATTTGGTTTATGATCAGTAAAGGAATTAAAGATTATGGTGAGCAGGTGGGTAAGTGGAGCTGAGTTCAGGAAAAGATCAGCCATGATTTTAATCGAATGGTGGAGCAGGCTCGAGGGCCAGATGGCCAACTCCTGATAGTTATGTTCTTGTGTGCATTATTGTCACATGTATTAGTACACAGTGAAAAGTATTGTTTCTTGCACACTATATAGACAAAGCATACCATTCAGAGAAGGAAAGGAGAGGGTGCAAAATGTAGTGTTACAGCCACAGCTAGGGTGTAGAAAAAGATCAACTTAGTGCAAGATAGCTCCATTCAAAAGTCTGATGGCAGCAGGGAAGAAGCTGTTCTTGAGTCGGTTGGAACGTGACCTTAGACTTTTGTATCTTTTTCTCCATGGAAGAAGGTGGAAAACATAATGTGCAGGGTGCGTGGAGTCCTTAATTATGCCGGCTGCTTTTCCAAGGCAGCGGGAAGTGTAGACAGAGTCAATGGGTGGGAGGCTGGTTTGCATGATGCACTGGCCTAACATTCACGACCCTTTGTAATTTAGAACAGGACCCACACCAAGCTGTGATAAAGTAGTCTCACACCACCAGGTTAAAGTCCAACAGGTTTATTTTGTAATATGAGCATTTGGAGCACTGTAGTGCTCTGAAATCTCGTGCTGCCAAATAAACCTGTTGGACTTCAAACTGGTGTTGAGAGACTACTTACCGTGCCTATCCTGCTCCAACGCCGGCAATTCCACAACATACAACCAGAAAGAATGTTTTCTATGGTGCATCTGTAAATGTTGCTGAGAGTCGTGGCTAACATGCCAAATTTCCTTAATTTTCTGGGAAAGTAGAGGCAATGGTGGGCTTTCTTAACTATAGTCTTTAACTACGATCACAAACACTGCTACTGTACCACTGATTCCAAACTGTTCCCTGGAATTTTTATTTCTGGCAGAACTAATTATTTCACAATCTCAGTATCCTGTTTGAAATCAAGTTGAATTCTGGATTCCATACCCTCTCCAACACAAGAGGTTTGGAATACAACATTGAAATGTGAGACACAATTGTTATACAATGTGCAGATTTGGTATTCCGTCTCTGCATTATTGCCTGGTACTGTGCCCACTCCCATTTCTTCACCACTAAACCTTTAATCTCTGCCTGCATCACTTCTGTGTTGCTAATTCTATGTGACATTTATCCCTTTCATCAACAACCCAAATGTTGACATCTCACTTGTTCTTACATATTGACATGGTGTTTGCTTTAGTCATTCATCCTGAATGAAAACATCTGTCCTAAATCTCTTTTCATTTAATCCCACTGATTTGTTATCCACCAGCACTGTGTGCAGTTTCTATCTAATCTGTCCATCCTTTCATATTGGAAATACCTCAAACAGTATTCTCTTAATCTCTTCAGTTCCAATTGAAAAGGCCCCAACTTCTCAAATCTTTTCTTTCGTATTTCTTCATATCCTCTTTATTGCTTCAACATTCCTCCAATAGCAAGAAGCCCAACTCTGTACTTAGCATAAAAATTGTGTTTCACATTTCGATGTTATATTCCACATCGCTTGTCATAAAACAGAATATTGTATCATTATGTTTCATTAAGTTGGGAGTTGGAATGCTTTATAGTTTATTTATTGGTGTCACAAGTAGGCTTACATTGAAGTTACTGTGAAAATCCCCCTGTCACCACACTCCGGCACTGTTCAGGTACACTAAGGGAGAATTTAGCACAGCCAACGTATCTAATGTCTATCTTTTGGACTGCAGGAAGAAACTGGAGCATCCGGAGGAAACCCACAAAGACAGGGGGAGAACATGCAAACTCCACACAGACAGTGATCCAAGCTAGGAATCAAACCTTGGTCCCTGGCATTGTGAGGCAGCAGTGCTAACTACTCTAACAACGTGTTTTAAACATGAACCTCTAATATCTTTGTCCTTCCTCATCACTCAATCTTTCCCCACTTTATCAGCACTTTTAAAAAAGTCAAGACATATCATTTCACTTTACTGGATGCTATCCATTATCTTTTTACTCATTCCACCAATTTATAAATATTCAAATTAATACTTCTTTAAAATTAGAATCATTTAGATGGCATGGTGGCACAGTGGTTAGCACTGCTGCTTCAGAGCCTTGGGGACCCAGGTTCGATTCCCAGCTGGGTCACTGTGTGGAGTGTGCACATTCTCCCCATGTCTGTGAGGGTTTCCTCCAGGTGCTTCTGTTTCCTTCTACAGTCCAAAGATGTGCAGGTTAGATGGATTGGCCATGTTAAATTGTCCTTTAGTGAGGGGGGACTAGCTAGGGTAAGTGCACATGGTTTCGGGGATAGGACCTTGATAGGCTGAATTGCCTCCTTCTGCACTGTAGGATTCTATGGTACACAAGGAGGCTATTCAGCCCATTTTATCTGCATTGGGTCTTTGGTGGATATCCAATTAGCCTCCTGCCCCTCTTCTTTACAGTCCTGCAAGCTTTTTCTCCTTAGTTTCCAATTTTCCTCTGCATTTCACTCCTGACGCTGTTTTTACTATCCTTTTTGGCAGTCGTTGACAAATCACAACCTGTTGGGTTAAATAAATGTCATTTGCCAATAACTTTATGGTTTTGATTATTTTATGAAGCGGTTATTGCTATTAATACCCACCTCCACAACAGAAGATAATAACTTGGGCTTTTGAATATGTACACGAAAGGCGGTAGATTCAGGAGCACGAACATGGATTGGAGATGAAGATGGTCTCAACTTCATTCTGAGAGAAAAAAGTTAAATGGTAAAAAAAAGTTTCTCTTTCTAAAAACAAAAATCTTCTTTTTAAATCGCAAAGACATAGAGCAGGTTAGCACAGGAGGAGAGCATTCATCCCACTGATCTGCCCCAGTATTTCCTCACAAAAGATGGGATTCTCCCAACGGTGTCGAATCCGTCTGAAAGCTGGAGTAAAACTCGCTGCTTTTTTCAGCAGGATTTTTGAAATGGATCTCCCACCACACTGTGCGCTGCAGAATGCACGAGCACTATCATTAGATATCTGTTGGTATGGCCTAATTCCTGCTGGAGAGGATGGCAGCACAGTGCTGAGTGAGCCACTACGCACGTGGTGATCAGCACACGCTCAGTAGCCCCACGCTGCCAGCCCTCCTCCGATTGCTGGACAGCTCAATTGCTGACCAGCACAGCAAAGCCCCTCCTCTGCCCATCCCGCAACTGCTGCCTGTGCAACACCCCTTCCCGCTTTCTGGCTCCCTGGACGTGTTCAGTCTCAAATCCCCCCTCCCTCAAGCATCCCTTCACCCCCCCCCACCCCATTCCAATCCTGAACCACCCCACCCCAACACCACCAATTGGCTCATCCCCTACCCACCCTCCCACTCCAACCCCAGTCCAATGACCAGCCCTGATTGCTGGCCTCACTTCCTCTCCCAAAGCTACAAGCGCAGAGTGGCAGCGGGAACCCCCACCTTCACCCTGGATGAAACCCTGTCCCTTGGCACAGCCTGATGCCCAGTGGGCAGTGCCAGTTTGCTCCTTGGACACTGCCAGGAAGCCAGGCTGGTAATACCCAGGGGGGACTCTCACGTTACACCCCCCACCACCTGGGGGGCCTCCGTGGCCCCCTTCACTCCAGTGAGGCCAGGTTGCCAGATACCTGATAGTGGGGAGCAGTTGTAAATCGTGTTGGAATGGGGGGGGGGGCTGAGGGTTTGGAAAGAGGCTAGCGGGCCCAGAAACTTTAAAATCCTAATTTAAATAAATTATACAAGCTGCTTTCTGGTGCAGATCTGATGGAGCTGGAAATCCCATGGTCGGTGATGCGCGGAGGCCATAGCACCCAACTAAACACTTTCACTGGAGTGTCCCAGTTTGTTGCGCTACTAAAGCGACGCAATGGGCTGGGAAAATTGCTCCTAAAATTTTCTAATTACCCCTGCAGTTTTCTGATTCCCTTTTGAAAGCCACGGCTGAATCAATAGGAAGTTGGTCAGCTCAGTTGCTCAATGATTAATGCGGTTCAGAATAATGTCAACAGTGTGGGTTCAATTACCATGCCGGCTGAGTTTGACTTGGGACCTCCGTCTCCCCCGACAGTGAAAGGCAATGATAAAATCACCATTGACAAAAGTTACCAAGAAAATGGCCTAGAGCCAAGAACCAGCCTACAAATAGAGCATAGACGGACAAATATCTGAACGAAATGAATCTATGCATTGTCCGAAGATGTGCGAGTTGGGCTGATTGACCATGCTAAATTGACCCTAGTGTCAGAGGATTAGCAGCATAAATACTTGGGGTTGCGGGAATAGGGCCTGACTAGGATTGTGGTTGGTGCAGATTCGATGGGCCAAATGGCTTCCTTCTGCACTATAGGGTTCTATGATTCTATTGTATAAAAGCATTATTCCTCATATTGCCTCTGGGTCTTTCGCCAATATTAAAAATGGTTATGTTCAAACACTTTTTGGAGAGCAATAAAAATTTGTCAGGACTCAGTATTGAAGAATTAGATACCGAGATTCTTCAGATAGAGAAAAATGGAGACAACCATGCCCACAAACACGATAGTAATCTCCATTGCCTAACAGTTTCATGATCACTTTCCAGTTTATATAAACTACAAACATCCTCAAAAACACACCTGAGGATTCTAGAAATGGCTAATTAGAGAACAAAGAACAACACAGCACCGGAAACAGGCCCTTCGGCCCAACGAGCCCGCGCCGCCATCCTAACGTCTTAATGACATATAGGGACCAATTTGTTACCCAATCAGCCTAAGAGCACATTTTTGGGATGTGGGAGGAAACCGGAGCACCCGGAGAAAACCCACGCAACCACGGGGAGAACGCGCAAACTCCCGCAGACACAGGCCCAAATCCATGTGTCTGCACAGCAACAGCGATAGTCCCTGAGCTGTCATGGTGCCCATCAGATGGTCCAGTTTAAGCATACACTAACGACGTGAAGCACTAGGCCACTCCTGAAGCAACATCCAAGAGCAGCTCTCGCACGACCTGCCGCATGCATGCCCTTGTTGGTCAACAAGGTGGACCGAACATCCTGTGGAAACAAATAGGATATTTAAACAGTCCTACTATATCCCTCTATCTGCAGACCACTCATGTGGCTGTCCAAGAGACCCTTAAACAACCCTAGCGTGCCTGCTCCCACCACCTTACTCGGTAGTGCATTCCACACCCCCACGACCCTTTCTGTGAAAAACTGCCCTCTAATATTCGTCTTATACATAGCCCACCCCCCTCACCCTAAGGCCGTGACCCCTCGTTCTATCCTTTCCTAATGGTGGAAAAAGCTTACCATCATTTACTCTATCTATACCCCTCAATCTTATATACCTCTAATAGATCCCCTCTCAGCCGACATCTTTCAAGGGAAAACAACCCCAGTGCGTTCAATCTTTCCTCGTAAGACAGCCTTTCCATACCAGGCAGCATCCTGGTAAATCTCCTCTGCACTCTCTCTCCAGGGCATCCACATCCTTCTGGTAGTAAGGCGACCAGACTGGACGCAGTACTCCAAGTGAGGCCTAACTAACGTTCTATACACTTTCAACATTAGACTCCTACTCTTGTATTCTATACTCCTTCCTATGAAGGCTAACATACCATACGCTTTCTTTATCACATTCTCCACCTGTACTGACACCTTTAGAGACTTGTGAACCTGCACCCCCAGGTCTCTCTGCATCTCTGTACTCCGGATAGTTTTATCTTTTATCCTATAACTCCCCACTACATTTTTCCGGCCAAAATGCATCACCTCGCATTTATCTGGATTAAATTCCATTTGCCATCTATCTGCCCAATCTACCAGCCTATGTCCTGTTCTATTGCCTGGCACTGCTCCTCAGTTCCTGCCAATCCAAGCATCTTAGTGTCATCAGCAAATTTGCTGATCACACCACCTACCCCCTCTTCCAAGTCATTTATATAAACCACAAATAGAAGGGATCCTAGTACTGAGCCCTGTGGCACACCACTAGTGACACATCTCCAGTTGGAAAAAGAGCCTTCCACTACTACCCGCTGTCTCCTCCTCCCAAGCCAGTTCTCACCCATCTACATACCTGGCCCTGTATCCCATATGCCTTCACCTTTTCTATCAGCCTACGATGAGGAACCTTGTCAAACGCCTTACTGAAATCCATGTGGACGACATCAACGGCTTGTCCTTCAACCGTTTTTGTGACCTCTTCAAAAAATTCCACCATATTTGTAAGGCACGACCTCTCCTTAACGAAGCCATGCTGCGTATCCCTGATCAGATCGCAGCGCTCCAGATGTTCATACATCTGGATCCCTGAGGATCCTCTCCATTAGCTTACCTATAACTGAAGTCAAGCTCACCAGCCTATAGTTCCCTGGGTTATCCCTCTGACCCTTTTTAAACAACGGTACTACATTTGCTATCCTCCAATCCTCTGGGACCACACCTGTGTCCAAAGAAGAGACAAAGATTTGCGTCAGAGGATCAGCAATGTCATTTCTCACCTCCCTTAGCAGTCTGGGGTAAATGCCATCAGGCCCCAGAGCTTTATAAGGCTTTATGCTGCCTAAAAGCCCCAACACCTCTTCCCTCGTAATGGTTATTTCCTTTAACGGATCCTCAAAGCCAGCACCAGACATCAGGCCCCTCTCCCGCGTGAACACCGACGCAAAGTATTCATTAAGATCTCCCCCATTCCCTCAGGCTCTAAGCATAGTTCCCCTCCTCTGTCCCTGAGAGGTCCAATCTTCCCTCTAACCATCCTTTTGCTCCTTACATAGGAGTAAAATGCCTTAGGATTTTCCTTAATCCTACCTGCCAAAGCCATTTCGTGGCCCCTTTTTGCCTTTCTGACACCCCTTTTAAGATCCCGTCTACACTCTCTATATTTTTCCAGCGCTGCCTCTGTCCCCAGTTGCCTGGATCTAACGTACGCCTCCCGCTTCTTCCTGACCAAGTCCTCGATATCCCTAGTAACCCACGGTTCTCTAATCCTACCTTTCCCATCCTTCCTCCTTACCGGCACATGTCTTTCCTGCAAAGATTTTAGTTTTCCCTTGAAAGACTCCCACATGTACTGCGTTGGCCTACCCTCGAACAGCTTATCCCAGTCGGTATTCTTAAGATCCTGCCTAATCCGGCTGTATCTAGCCCTCCCCCAGTTTAACACCCTCCCTTTAGGGCAGGCTTCATCTTTTTCCATTAATATCCTAAAGCAGACAGAGTTGTGGTCACTAGTTGACACATGCTCTCCTACTACTAATTGTTAAAGATTTGTCTCTATTATAAAAACAAAGATACATTCCGTCTTCATTGAAGAGCAAATTGTACATTTCCTCCCAAGATGTACATCTCAAGTGCTGGAAGGATGATTCAAAAACAACTGCCCTGAACATTTGTATTAGTTCGCCTTTTAGAATGTGTTTTCAGGCTCTTAATACTACAATTCCGTAGAGTCATAGAACAATACAGCACAAAAACAGGTCTTTCAGTCCAACTAGTGTATGCCGACTATGGTGCCCTCTGCCAGAGGGCAGAGGGCAGTAAATAGTAACAGGCAAATCATGGTGTGTACAAACTAGAAATTCTCCAAGGAATAACCACATCGCTATGGGTCTGTAGTTTTACATGTAAGCCAGGCTGGGTAAGGATGGTAGATTTCCTTTCCTTCAGAGACCTTTGTGAACCAAGTGAGTTTATGGATGATAGCTTCATAATAACTATTACTGATGGAATATAAAATTAGCAGATTTATTAATTTAACTTCCACCAGGTGAGATTTGAATCCACATCCCCAAAGCATTAGCCAGGAATATTAACCCAGTGACAGGAACATTACATCACCATCTGGTCACCACACTTTAGGAAGGATATGATTGCACTAGAGAGGGTGCAGAAGAGATCCACCAGGGTGTTTCAGCTATGAGGAGAGGTTCATTAGGCTGGAGTTGACTTCCTTGCAGCAGAGAAGGCTGAAGGGGGATCTGATTGAAGTGGACAAAATTATGAAGGACATAGATAGTGTAGAAAGCAAGACACTTTTACCATTAGTAGAGGGATCACTAACCAGGGGGCATTGATTTAATGTGAGGGAGGGGAGATTTAGAGAGGATTTGAGGGAAAATGTTTTCACCCAGAGGATGGAGGGAATCTGGAACTCACTTCCTAAGAGGGTGAGTTCTCACAACATTGAAGTAGTGTTTAGGTGAGCATGGCTATAGGCCAAATCTGGAAAATGGGATTAGAATAGATAGGTGCTTGATGGCTGGCACAGGCATGATAGGCCAAAGGGCCGCTTTCTGTGTTGCAAAACTCCATGACTACCTCCCCCAAATATATATCAAGAAAAGCTGTTGTCCTGAAACACAGATCCCTGAATATGCCCCATTGTATACCTCCGAGTAGATATCTCAGGGTATATACTACATCATACCCAGGGGTGTACAAAGGCAAGTAAGATCACTGGCACCAACAGACTCTCCCCCAGTGATGACACCAAAGCCAGAGGAGTTGTAGACAGTGAGGATGGATGTTACAGTTTGCAGAGGAACATAGATAAGCTGCAGAGCTGGGCCGAGAGGTAGCAAATGGAGTTTAATGTGGAAAAGTGTGAGGTGATTCACTTTGGTAAGAGTAATATGTGTGCAGAATATAGGGCTAATGGTAGGACTCTTAGTAGTGTAGATGAACGGAGAGATCTTGGTGTACATGTGCTTAGATCCCTGAAAGTTGGTACTCAAGATGATAAGGTTGTTAAGTAGGCATTTAGTGTGTTAGCATTTATTGGTAGAGGGATCGAATTTCGGATGAGACGTCATGTGCAACTGTACAAAACACTGGTGCAGCCGCACTTGGAGTATCGTGTACAGTTTTGTTCGCCACATTATAAGAAAGACGTGGAGGCATTGGAAAGGGTGCAGAGGAGGTTTACCAGGATGTTGCCTGGTATGGTGGGTAGGTATTATGAGGAAAGGCTAAGGGACTTGAGGTTATTTTCATTTGAGAGAAGGCGGCTAAGAGGTGACCTAATTGAGACATATAAGACGATCAGATGGTTAGATAGGGTGGACAGTGAGAGCCTTTTTCCTTGGATAGAGATGGCTAACACTAGGGGACATAGCTTTAAATTAAGGGGTGATAGTTATAGGACAGATGTTAGAGGTGGGTTCTTTACTCAGAGGGTAGTAAGGGTGTGGAATGCCCTACCTGCAGCAGTTGTGGACTCGCCAAGTTAAGGGCATTCAAATGGTCAGTGGATAGGTATATGGATAGCATTGGAATAGTTTAGGATAGAGGGTCATAAAATTGGTTTCATTGGTCGGCGCAACATCGAGGGCCGAAGGGCCTGTTCTGTGCTGTAATGTTCTATGAGATCAGTGCATTCTATGTCCATTTTGAGCAAGAGGTCACTCTTTTTCCCAAGGTGCAAGAGTCAATTACTAGGGGATACAGGTTTAAGGTGCGAGGGGCAAAGTTTAAAGATGTACGAGACAAATTTTTTTTTTAAAAACACAGAGGGTGGTGGGTACCTGGAACGTATTGCCAGGGGAAGTAGCGGAAGCAGATATGATAATGATCGTTAAGGGGCATCTTGACAAATACATGAATAGAATGGGAATGGAGGGTATGGTCCCTGGAAGGATAGGGGACCACATCTCTCTATTTCGTTCAGTCGAGCAGCAAGTCAGTGCAGGCTTGGAGGGTCGAAGGGGCTGTTTCTGTGCTGTAATTTTTTTTTGCTCTTTGAGTGCACACCTTCCACCTTGAAAGCTTCAGACAAACCTGTGTCCAAGGCCACCATCACACACATTACACCAGCTTTCTCATAAGTCAACCCATGGAAAGCATGGTCTGAATAGGGTCCCCAGACAGGACTTCAGAATCTGAAAGGATCAGCTGATGGAGGTATTTGCAGACATCTTAAACCTCGCTTTTTAGAGCAATTTGAGGTCCCTATCTGCTTCAGAAAGACAACAATCTTCCCAATACCAAAGAAAAGCTAAGCAGTGTGCCTTAATGACTATCATCCGGTGGCTCTAACATTCATTATTCTGAAGTGTTTCGAAAGGTTAGTCAGGACACGAATCAATTCCAGCCTCCTGGGTTGCCTGGATCCACTACAATTTACCTATTGCTGCTACAGGTCCACACTAGATACGAACTCCCTGGCCTTGCACTCAACCCTGTAATGCCTAGATTACCTATGTCACACTCCTACTTATTGACTACAGCTCAGTTTTCAACACCATTATTCCTACAAAACCTATCTCCAAACTCCATGGCCTGGGGCTGAATTTCCTAACCCAGAGACCACAATCAGTAAGGATAGGCAACAACATCTCCTCCACAATCATCCTCAACACCAGTGCTCCACAAGGCTGTGTTCTCAGCCCCTACTATACTCCTTATACACCAATGACTGTGCGGCAAATTCACCTCCAACTCGATTTTCAAGTTTACTGATTACATCAGCTTAGGACTGATGAGACAGAGTACAGGAAAGAGATAGACAATGTGGTGAACTAGTGTGATGACAATAATCTCTCCCTCAATGTCAACAAAATGAAGGAGACAGTCATCAACTTCAGGAAGGAAGCATACAGAACATGCCCTTGTCAACATCAATGGGACGAAGTGCAAATGATTGAGCGCTTCAAGTTTCAAGGTGTCCAGGTCAACTTGTCCTGGTCTCTCCACACCAATGCCTCTACTTTCTCATGAGGCTTAGGAAATTTGGCATGTCTTGCACCAACTTTAAAGATGCACCATAGAAAGTATTCTTTCTGGTTACATCACAATTTGATATGGCACCCGCTCTGCCCAAGGACGAAACAAACTATAAAGGGTCATGAACAAAGCCCAATCCATCACTCAAACCAGTCTCAAATCCACTGACATTATCTACACTTCCTGCTACCTTGGAAAAGCAGCCAGCATAATTAAGGACCATACATACCTTTTTTCATCCAGAAAAAAAAAAGATGTGTCCTCAGACTGTTCATCCGACTCAAGAACAGCTTCTTCCCTGCTGACATTTGAATTAATAACCTATGTTGTATTAAGTTGGTCCTTCTCTACACTCTAGCTATGACAGTAACACTACATTCTGCACTTTTCCTTTCCTTCTCTTTGAATGGTATGCTTTGTTTGTATAACACATAAAGAACTATACTTTTCACTATATACTGATACATAAGACAATAAATCAAATATACCCCATTGTCTTTCCCCAAGTATAAACCCCATTCAACAACCCTGGGTTTATACCCCATTGAATAGCCCTGGGTTTGTACCCCAGAGTGTATACCGCATTGCCTTGAGTTTATACCCCAGAATATATAAAGCATTGCCCTGAGTTTATACCCCAGAATATATACCGCATAGCCCTGAGTTTATATCCAGAGTGTATACCGCATTGCCCTGAGTTTATACCCCAGAATATATACCGCATAGCCCTGAGTTTATATCCAGAGTGTATATCCCATATCGCTGGGTTTATACCCCAGAGTATACACTGCATAGCCCTGGGTTTATATCCAGAGTGTATACCGCATTGCCCTGAGTTTATAACCCAGAGTACATACCGCATAGCCCTGGGTTTATACTCTCCAGTGGGTTGCTCTGTTACTGAGCTGATTTGCTGTGTGCTATTTTCACTTTGCTGACAGCTTTGTTGTGTGGCGTTTGAACGAACACCCTTTAGATTTGGCCCAGAGCAGTGAAGTGAGGAAAGACTGACCTGTGCGTGGAGACTGGCTCTCAGTGCCACTCCCAGAGGCTTCACAGCCTCTTCCGTGCGGCTCACCGAGGCCGGCCGCGGCGGGACACCCAACTCCCCGGGATCAAAGCCAGCTCCAAGCCCTGTTCCAGTCTGGGTTTTCCGGGCTCCCCGAAGCCGCGTCTCCAGCCACTATTGCCGGGCTACGGCTCCTGTCGCTGATTGGCTGCCTTTAAATTTTGGGAACGGCATTTCCTCCAATGGGAGCGGCGGAGAGGCTGTAGAACCCGGAGCGGATCTAGATCCGGAGCGAGACTGAGAGCGGATCCGGAGCGAGACTGAGAGCGGATCCGGAGCGAGACTGAGAGCGGATCCGGAGCGGGATTGAGAGCGGTGAGAAAGTTACATTGTGCAATTTGCTGGGATATTTAGTGTCTGGTTTTGCTGGGATATTTTATTGCAGTTTGCTGGGATATTTAGTGTCTGGTTTGCGGGGATATTTAGTGTCTGGTTTGCGGGGATATTTAGTGTCTGGTTTTGCTGGGATATTTTATTGCAGTTTGCTGGGATATTTAGTGTCTGGTTTTGCTGGGATATTTAGTGTCTGGTTTTGCTGGGATATTTAGTGTCTGGTTTTGCTGGGATATTTAGTGTCTGGTTTTGCTGGGATATTTAGTGTCTGGTTTTGCTAGGATATTTTATTGCAGTTTGCTGGGATATTTAGTGTCTGGTTTTGCTGGGATATTTAGTGTCTGGTTTTGCTGGGATGTTTTATTGCAGTTTGCTGGGATATTTAGTGTCTGGTTTGCTGGGATATTTAGTGTCTGTTTGCTGGGATGTTTTTCAGGGAGATGAGCCTGTCTTGAATCATGGACAGTCTGGATGAGGAGCTGCTGTGTGTCATTTGCCGAGATATCTTTGTGGACCCTGTCACTCTGCCATGTGGGCACAACTTCTGCAGCGACTGTGTGGCGCAGCTCAAACACCGGGTCGGCAATTCAGAGCCAGCCACCGATGATGAGGACGATGACCGTGCCACCTCCTCCTCCCGGGCCGTGCCCTACTACACCTGTCCCCTCTGCCACTCCGGCTGCCCCATGAGTCTGGAGCTGAAGAGGAACGTGGCTCTGCACAACATTGTTGAGAGGTATTGGCAGAGGGGGCAGGCCGACTGCAGCTCCCTGAGCTGTGACCTGTGCAAAGGGGTTCAGAGAGCACCAGCCAACAAGAGCTGCGTAAACTGTGGCCAGTCTTTCTGTGCCCTCCACCTCATGCCACACCAGGAGAACCTGGCATTCCGAGACCACGTCCTGGTGAAGCCGACCACCAACATCAGCCGCCTGTGTAAGCAACATGGCAAAGAGCTGGAGCTATATTGTCAGACTGACCAGTGCCCTCTGTGTGCCTATTGTATGCTACCCACTGAGACCTCTCACCATCAGCACCGGGTCCTCAAACTGATTGACGCCACCTCCACAATCAAAGTAATCATTTTACCATTTTTTTTTCCATTCGTTTTGGCTCTGAAGGAGACCATTTGTAACCCCGGGGAGGCTATGACCAAGTGCTGGATTATAAGATTAGGCCGACGGAGATGCTGTGGGCAAAATGGCCTTCTTCTGTGCCATAACCATTTTCAAGGAGATATGTCAAATCAAATCAAATCAAAGGGGGCCTGGGATTGACAGCACCTGGATTGCCCTTTAGGAGGGCACAGAAGTTAGCACTCCTGCTACACAGTGCCAGGGACCCGGTCTCGGTCCCCAGCTTAATTCACTATCTGTTTGGTGTTTGCACATTCTCCCAGTGTCCGCATGGGCTTTCTCTGGTTTGCTCCCACAGTCCAAAGATGTGCAGATTAGCCTGATTGACCATGCTAAATTGCCCTTGGTGTCGGGGGACTAGCTAGGACAAAATGTATGAGTTCTGGGAATCGGGCCTGGATGGCATTGTGGTCGGTGCAGACTTGATGGGTCAAATGGTCTCCTTCTGCAATGTAGGATTCAATGATCTTTTTAGAGGCAGTACGGGCACAGTGGGCCGAATAGCTTTCTCTGCTGTAACAATTCTGCCGTTCGTGTTTTGTGCTGGCTGTTTATCCAGTTATTCCCCTTCTCTCCTCCTCAATTATTCATGCAGTTCCCTTTTGAAAATTCCCATCCAGCTTGCTACTCTTTGTTCGGCAGTTGGTAAAAGAAAAGCAAATACTGTAGGTGTTGGAAATCTGAAATAAAAACAACATGCTGCAAAACCTCAGCAGGTCTGGCAGCATCTGTGGAGAGAGAAACAAGAATTAATGTTTCAAAATCCAGTATGAGTCTATAGATGAGCTGTTTAGGACAGGTCAGTGGCAAATTGAATTTGACTTTGGTGCATTTTGGGAGGACTAATAAAGGCAAGGGAACACACAGCGAATGGTAGGATCCCAGGAAGTTATGAAGACTAGAGGGATCTCTGTAGACAGCAGGACAGGCGGATAGGGTGGTTAAGAAGACATATGGGATACATATGGGAGGTGATGGCCAAATGGTATTATCGCAAGGATATTAGTCCAGAGATTTAGCTAATGTTCTAGGGACCTGGGTTCAAATCACCACCACGGCAAATAATGGAAATTGAATTCTGTAAAAAAGCATCTGGAATGAAGAATCTACTGATGACCATGAAACCACTGTTGACTGTTGGGAAAACCCATTTCGTTCACTCGTCCTTTAGGGAAGGAAGTCTGCTGTCCTTACCTGATCTGGCCTCCAGAGTCATAGCAATGTGGTTGACCTCAACTGCCCTCGGGCAACTAGGGAAAGGTAATAAATGCTGGCTCACCAGTGACATCCAGGTCCCACAAATAAATTCTTTAAAAACTTGCCTTTATTAGCTGAGGTATAGAATATAAGAGCAGAGAGGTTATGATAGAATTGTATCATTAAGTATCTGCATACATTGTGCAGTTCTGGTCACCACACTATAGGAAGGTTGTGATTGTACGAGAGTGCAGAGAAGGTTCACCAAGATGTTGGCTAACCTGGCAGCAATGAAGCAAGGCTGGAGTTATTTTCCTTAGAGTGGCAAAGGCTGAGGGAGGACCTGATTAAGGAGGTCAAAGATTTAAATAAAGGGGCAGGAGATTTAATGGGAATTTGAGGGGAAACTTTTTCATCCAGAAGGTGATGGGAATCTCTGCTGGAAAGCATGGTAAAGGCAGGAACTCTCACAACATTTATGAAGCATTTTGATGACCACCATAACATAGAAGTGCTGGAAAATGGGATTAGGGTAGGTGCTTGATAGCTGACGCACACTTAATGGGCAATACTACCTGTTCCTCTACATATTTTTGCATCATCTGCAAACTTAGCATGAATGCCTTCAATTTCTTCTTCCAAATTATTATTGTATGTTGTGAAAAGCACTGACTCCCGAGGCACATCACTACTCACTGGCTGCCATCCTGAAAAGGACCCCTTTATCCCCACTCTCTGTTTTTGCCAGTCAGCCAATCCTCTATCCGTGTCAGGATCTTACCCTTAACACCATGGGCTCTTAACTTTGTTAACAGTGTCCTATGCAGCACCTTGTCGGAGGTCTTTTGGAGATCTAAAATCATACCTCCTTTATCTAACTTTCTTGTTACGTCCTCAAAGAACTCTAACAAATTTGTCAGACATGACCTCCTCTTGACAAAGCCATGTTGACTCAATGCTATTTTATCATCCACTTCCAAATACTCCGCAATCTCATCTTTGATAATAGACTCTAAAATCTTGCCAATGACTGAATTCGGGCTAACTAGCCTATAATTTTCCATCTATTGCCTCCCTTCCTTCTTAAACAGTGGTGTTACATTAGTTAATTTCCAGTCCTCTGGGATCCTCCCTCCCTCTGATGATTGCTGAAAGTTCACCACCATTGCCTCCACAATTTCCTCAGCTATCTCTTTTAGACCCCTGGAGTGCATTCCATCTGGTCCAGGTGATTTATCCATCTTCAGACTTCCAGTTTCACCTTAGTGATGGCCATTACACCCTCTTGTGCCCCTTATTCTCCTGGAACTCTAGCATCCCACTAGTGTCTTCCACCGTGAAGACTGATGCAAAGTAACTATTCAGTTCCTCTGCCATTGCTTCATTTCTTATTATTAGCTCTCATTTTCCATTGTCCAATGTGTATTTTTGCCTCTCTCATCTTTTATGTATTGAAAAAAAGCTCTTCCTATCTTCTTTTATATTACGAGCTAGCTTACACTCATATTTCACCTTCTCCCCCTTTATTGCTCTTTTATTGTCCTCTGCTCGCTTTTAAAGGCTTCCCAATCCTCTGGCTTCCTACTAACCCTCGCCACTTTGTATGCTTTTTCTTTTGCTTTTATGCTGTCTTTGACATGCTGTAAGCCATGGATGCCTTGTCCTCCCTCACTTATCATGTCGCCTCCTCCTTGGGATGAATTTCTCTTGTGTCTTCCGAATAACCCGCAAAAACTCCTGCCATTGCTGTTCCACAGTCTTCTTTGCTCGGCCCACTTTTCAACTCTGGCCAGCTCCACCCTCATGTCTTTGTAGTTACCTTTATTTAATTGTAATACCATTACACCTTGTTCCGTCTACTTAGGTAGAACACCCTCAGTCCTGCATTGACCACTTCCCTTCTCATACTCGTCACCTTTTTTGCTCTGCCTGAGGTTAGGTCCTGCCACCTTCTATACTTTTCTATTATGTGGTCTAGAAACTTTATTAACTCATGATTCAAACTAACCTGTTGGATTTTAATTTGGTGTTGTGAGACTTCTTACTGTGCCCGCTGCAGTCCAACGCTGGTACCTCCACATCATGGGTAAGGAGCAGGGGTTTGAACTATTGGATACCCAGCATGGGTGATGGACCAAATGACCTCCTGTGTTTCATGACTGTAGGACCTAGGATTCTTTCATACAGCCGACTCAATGTGCTTTACCAAACTGACAACCTGAGGGTAAATCTAGGTAGGGTCTCCATGCTAAGGAGGCAATTCTGTAGCCCCTGAGTTTGATACCAGTTGAATGATTGCTGCAGTGTGAGAGCGAATTAAAAATGCACCAGAAATGTCCTTAAATCTCATGGGAGCCCTTGTTAAAAACATGCTTAATATGTTTAAAATAAGCAGATACCTCTGCTTAAAATATTTTAGAATGAAAATACAATAATTTTGGTTAAGCCATTTTTCTTTCACATTTTAGCCAACTACAGTACGGTAGCACAGTGGTTAGCACTGCTGTTTCACAACACCAGAGACTTAGGTTTAATTCCCGGCTCGGGTCACTGTCTGTGCGGAGTCTGTATGTTCACCCTGTGTCTGCATGGGTTTCCTCTGGGTGCTCTGGCTGCCTCCCACATTCTAAAAGACGTGCTGGTTAGGTGCATTGACCTCAACAGGTACCAGACTGTGGTGATGGGAATTTCATAATAATTTCATTGCAGTGTTAGTTGTAAGCCTTACATGTGACCAATAAATGAATAAACCTTAAAAAGTTAAAAACTTAATTATTAGTCACAAATATTCTTACATCAACATTGCAATGAAGTTGTTGTAATTATCCCTTCGTCGCCACAATCCAGCACCTGTTTGGGTCAATGCACCTAACCAGCACATCTTTCAGACTGTGGGAGGAAACCAGAGCATCCAGAGGAAATCCATGCAGACACAGGGAGAACGTGTGAACTCCACACAGACAATGACCTAAGCAGGGAATTGAACTCAGGTCCGTGGTGCTATAACGCAGCAGTGTTAACCACTGTGCCGCCCCAGTTGATATTGTGCATCTTTCTGGACAATATTTTGCCTTTAAACACTAAGATAGTGTAAAATGAAAATTTTATTTGTTTGCTTTTCAATGCCAAATGGTGCTTTGATAAGTGGGTGTTTTGTAAATTGTGAATTGTCTTTTTTCATTTGGAGAGCTTGCAATATAAATGTTTACTGTTTTCCAGGACGAGTGCAAACGTGAACTCACCAAAGTTGAGAAAAATCTGGCTGCTGTGGATAATGGTCTTTGCAATTTGGAGGAAACGGCATCTGCTCAGAAGGTATTGCTGGGACTGGAGGGATGAAGCTTAATCATCTTCCAACCTGGAAAACTGATCAGAAATTGTTACTTTTTAGCTTTTAAACTTGGTGAATATCAGCTATCTTTCTCTTTTCGCAAAGAGAATTACTATTATTGTAGCTATTGAACTAAAAGCAGAAAATGCTGGATAAACTCAGCAGGTCTGGCAGCATCTGTGGAGATTTGATTAATATTTTTGTCACGTATTAGGATACAGTGAAAAGTACTGTTTCTTGCGCGCTATACAATCAAAGCATCCCGTCCATTGGTATAAGGCTATTGAGTTAGATGATCAACCATGATCATGATGAATGGCAGAGCAAACCCGAAGGGCCAAATGGCCTCCTCCTGTTCTTATTTTCTATGTTGCACTGAGTACATAGGAGAGGAGGAAAGGAAAGGGTGCAGAATATAATGTTACAGTCACAGCTAGGGTGTAGAGGAAGATCAGCTTAATATAAGGTAGGCCAATTCAAAAATCTGATGACACCAGGAAAGAACCTGCTCTTGTGTCGGTTGGTACGTGATCTCAAACTTTTATATCTTTTTCCCGACCGAAGAAGGTGGAAGAGAGAATGTACAGGCTGTGTGGTGTCCTTAATCATGCTGGCTGCTTTGCCAAGGCAGCAGGGAGTGTAGACAGAGTCAATGGATGGGAGACTGGTTTGCGACTTGTTTTGAGTCTGTATGTCTTTTAATCAGAGATAAAGAGAGGAGAAATGTGATGGATTTTATACTGTATAAGAGGGGGTGGAACAGCTGGAGCAATGTAAATGGTCAGTGACGGGTGGGAGTTAGGAGAGATTGCAACAAAGATGTGTAGAACATGAGGCAGACGAAGCATTAATGACAATCCATTATTCGCAGTATCAGTAACACTTCATATTACCATTAATACTGTCAATAGGACTTGATGTTAACTCTGTTTTTCTCTCCACAGATGCTGCCAGACTTGCTGAGTTTTTCCAGCATTTTCAGTCTATGTTTCAGATTTCCAGCATCTGATTTTCCTCATTTCCCCCTATCCCTTTTGCCCCTTTGGGCACAGCAGGCACACAGCTCCTGTGGCTGATGTATTAGTCCACCTTAAGAAGTATGTAAGGAGCTTGGTGGAAATTTCCCCATCTAACTTTATACTACTAAGAAAGGTGTGTGGTCTGTGTTTGTGCTGCTCCCTAAAGCCCCAGTGCAACTAAGCTCACAAAGCACAGACCAAAGAATTCAGTTACACTGTGTGATAATCTATTGTGTAAAGCCACCAAAACGTCGACAGACGTCATACAGTAGAATGACTGTAGGTCATTCAGTGTCATTAGCAGATAGCTTCTTCTCCATATTGATTAACACAAAACATCCTGTCCTCTAAAAAGATACAAAAGTCAGCCATGAATGATAGGGCTGAAAGGGCTGAATGGCCTACTTCTGCTTCTAATTTCTATGTTCCTAACTCATACTAATAGATTCAAGGCCAGCTTCTTCCCTGCTGGCATCAGACTTTTGAATGTTAAAGTTTATTTATTAGTCGCAGCTAAGGTTTATATAAACAGTACAATGAAGTTACTGTGAAATTCCTCTAGTCACCACAAAGTGGCACCTGTTCAGGTTAATGCATCTAACCAGCATGTCTTTCAGAATGTGGAAGGAAACTCATGCAGACCAAGGGGGGAAAATGTACAAACTTCACACAGATTGTGACCCAAGCCAGGAATAGAACCCAGGTCTCTGGCACTGTGAGGCAACAGCGCTAACCACTGTGCTATCATGTGGCCCACAGTCCTATCATATGTAAAGCTGATCTCTCACTTCACCCTACCTAGAACTGCAACGCTATATTCTGCATCCTCTCCTTTTCCTTCTCCCTATGTACTTGATGTATAATAAAAAATCTCACAACACCAGATTAAAGTCTAATGGGTTTATTTGGAATCACAAGCTTTCAGAACGCTGCTGCTGGTGAGTGGGACCTGATGAAGGGACAGTGCTCCAAAAGTACATGATACCAAGTAAATCTATTGCACTTTAACCTGGTGTTGTGAGACTTCTTATAGTGCCCATTTCCAGTCCAACACCAGCATCTCCACATCATGGCTACTCTAAATACAGTATGCTTTGTCTGTACAGAGTGCAATATACAATACTTTTCATCATATCCCAATACATAATAAATCAAATCAGTGACATGCCCAAGTTTAATTTTCAATGTAGTGATGGAACCCAGAAGTTAATTTACTAAAATGTATGCTATATATGCCAGTGATTGAAATATTTAAGTGGCAAAAGACAATTTGTTGGATTATCTTGCGTTTAGATTGTTCTAGTTCAACAGGACTCCTTGAAAATTTCATTTTTTGTAAATTTAAAGTTTATTTATTAGTGTCACAAATAGGCTTACATTAACATTGCAATGAAGTTACTATGAAAATTCCCTAGTTGCCTATTTGGGTACACTGAGGGAGAATTTGGCATGGCCAATGCACCTAATCATTCAAACTGTGGGAGGAAACCATGCAAACATGGGGAGAAGACTATGGAAAAAAGTGACTCGAGCTGGGAATGGAACCTCGGTCCCTGATGCAGCAATGTGCCACCCCACAGTCTTGATTTCATCAAATCACACTATAGGAGGCCATTAGGCCTATTGAGTTTGCACTTATCACAATTCCACGTTGGCCTTATTCCCATAACCTTCATGTACCCTGCTAATCCCCTTAACACTAGATTCAAGTTAGCAGAGCCAATCCATCTAATCCTTACATTTTTGGACAGTGGAAGGAAACAGGAGCACCTGGAGGAAAACCACACAGGCACAGGGAGAACGTGTAGACTCCACATAGATTGTGACCCATGCTGGGAATTGAACCCAGATCCCTGGTGCTGTGAGGCAGCGGTGCTAACCATTGTGCCACTAATTAATCTCCTGACTTCATGGCAAATACAAATCTCAACCCTGTGTTAGAAACCTCTGCCAATTTAATCAAACCATAAAAATGAATGTGTTCTGTCCACTATTAATTGAAATTGGATATGGTGTTAGACGTGTAACAACAAATGATCTTGCAGTCGTGAAGCACCTTGTGACAGGCTTAGGATTTATTAAAGTAATTTGGTTATTTTTGAAAATGGGGAAGTCTTTTTCACAGCGAGGTGAATTCTGTGTCAGAATTGAGCATAATACATATATAAAATACATAATGTGTATTGTTAAAGAGGAAAATATTCTGTGAAAGGTTCTATGGTTCTTTTTTAACAGGATAAGTTGAAAAAGCAGCAGCAAACTCACTTGGATTTCTTCAGGAAAGTCCAGCTTTTTCTTTACATTGAAGAGCAAGCGTGGAAAAAAAGATTTTCTGTCACAACTGCCCAGGTGAATCTGATGGTTGACCATAAGGTCACAAAGTTGAAGCAGTCTCAGGCAATACTGCAACAAGATAAAAATACTTTGCAGATTGCATTCTGTATGGAGAACCCCATGCTGATGCTGCAGGTGAGTTTTTAAAAAGGTATGGTGTTCATCAAAAATGTATAATCTTGGTTGTAGATCTGTAAAAACAGTATGTTTGGGGCAATGGTTAGCACTGCTGCCTCACAGCGCCAAGGACCCGGGTTCTATTGGCTTGGGTGACTGTCTGTGTGCAGTTTGCACCTTGTGCCCGTGTTTTTGTGAGGAGATGAATTGGCCATGCTAAATTGCCCCTAAGTTTCCCAAGATGTGTGAGTTAGATGGATTAGCACAGTAGGAAGCCTCACAACACGAGGTTAAAGTCCAACAGTTTTATTTGGTAGCACAAGCTTTTGGAGGGTTGCTCCTTCTTCAGGTGAGTGAAGAATTTTTATCCACTAGATGGATTAGCCATGGTAAATGTGTGCAGCTACAAAGTTAGGGGGGAAAGAGGGCCTTTTTCTGCAAAGAAAAAGGGTGGCATGGTGGTTATCAATGTTGCCTCGTAGCTCCAGGGACCCAGGTTCAATTCTGGCCTTGGGTGATTGTCTGTGTGGCATCTGCACCTTCTTCCCGTGTCTGCGTGGTTTCCTCTAGGTGCTCTGGTTTCCTCCTTCAGTCCAAAGATGTGCAGGTTAGGTGGATTAGGCATGTTAAATTGCCCTAATGTCCCAAGATATATAGGTTAGGGGATTAGGTAATTGTGTGGGGCTATGATATTGACCAGTAAAATACATAATGTGGAGTTGATAGTGTTAGATTGGGGTAGGCACAGTAAGAAGTCTCACCACACCAGGTTAAAGTCCAACAGGTTTATTTGGTAGCACAAGCTTTTGGAGCCTCCCCTTTCATCAAGTGAGTGCAGGATTTGATTCACAAACAGAGCATATATAGATGCAAAATCAATTACAAGATAATGGTTGGAATGCAAGTCTTTACAAGTAATCAAGTCTTTATGGGTGCAGACAGTGTGAGTGGAGAGAAGGTTAAGCTCAGATTAAAGAGATGCGAATTGTCTCCAGCCTGGAGAGTTAATGAGATTTTGCAATCCAGGCAAGTTGTGGGGCTACAGGTGGTGTGACATGAACCCAAGGTCACAGTTGAGGCTGTCCTGATGTGTGCAGAACTTGGTTATCAGTTTTTGCTGAGCGATTCTGTGTTGTCATTGTCTTGAAGGCTGCCTTGGAGATCCCTTACCTGAAGACCCCCAGAGGCTGAATACCCGTAACTGCTGAAGTGTTCCCCGACAGGAAGAGAACACTCCTGTCTGGTGATCGTTGAGTAGTGTTCGTTCATCTGTTGTCGTAGCATCTGTGTGGTATTGCCAATGTACCATATCTCGGGACATCCTATCCTGCAGTGTATCAGGTAGACAGTGTTGGCTGAATCACAAAAGTATGTACACTGTACCTAGTGGATGGTGTTCTCACATGAGATGATGGTATCCATGTCAATGATCTAGCATGTCTTGCAGATGATGCTGTGGCAGGGTTGTATAGTGTTTTGGTCACTGTTCGCCTGAAGGCTGAGTAGTTTGCTGTGGACAATGAACTGTTTAAGGTTGTATAGTTGTTGAAGGCAAGAAGTAGGGGTGTGGAGATGGCCTTGGTGGGAGATTCTTCTTCATCAATGATATGTTGAAGACTCAGGAGAAGATGTCGTAGCTTCTCTGCTCCAGGGAAGTATTGGACGATGAAGAGTACATTGTCTGCTGTGCCCCGTGTTTTTCTTCTGAGGAGGTCAGAGTTCCACACACATGAGGACGGCCTCAACCTGGATCTTGGGTTCATATCACACTACCTGTAACCCACACAGCTTGCCTGTGGTTGTAAAATCTCACTAACTGTCCTGGCTTGAGACAATTCTCATCTCTTTAGCATGTGCTTAACCCTCTCTCCACTCACATTTCTGCACTTGTAAAGACTTGATTACCTGTTAAGATCCAGATTTCAACCATTAATTTGTAATTGAGTTCGTGTCTATATATGCCCTGTTTGTGAACCAAATCCTGCAGTCATCTAATGAAGGACTGGTGTTCCAAAAGCTCGTGCGACCAAATAAACCTGTCAGTAAAATACATAGACAATTATTCATTATTGCTGATATTGTATGATTGTTTGTCATCAACAAGAGCCTTGACTCCATTAGTCATTTGAGGCTGGTTACAATGTGTGTGAAGTGACTGATCAGGCCAATTCGGGCATGGAATGTCCTGGCACATATTGGACATACTTGTGTAGACATTGTAGTTGTTGCGTTGGTAGCTCTGGACTTGCACAACTCGCACTTAAGTTGTGCTTCAGCAATACACTTTGCTTCGTGAGCTTGACAGTCTTTATGGATGATCCATGGCACTGTTGATGTCAACCTGGAAAATCCTGTCTATTGCCTCAAAGTTAATAGATGATGATCGGCTGAGGACGGCTTCAAAGTGTTCAGCCCATCTCTGCAGGACCTGGGCCT
This sequence comes from Sphyrna mokarran, assembly GCA_024679065.1. NCBI lineage: Eukaryota > Metazoa > Chordata > Chondrichthyes > Carcharhiniformes > Carcharhinidae > Sphyrna > Sphyrna mokarran. Next base: position 12,154,749 of record JAGIQG010000009.1, read on the forward strand.
TCTCTGTAATGAGAGTTGTACCATCTGTACTCAGAAGGGGGGAACTCTCGAGAGATTGAGGTCCGTAGAGAGTGTTGAGGGCTTCATAGAATGGTTTCAAGTTGTTTCTGTCAGCGTATCCCTGTATTGTATGGTACACCAATATTGAAGTATGTTTGTACTCATCTGTATTGTTAAATAAAAGTGATGATCTGCTGGCTTGTACTGCCTTTATCAACCAGTAGGTGGACAACATGTATCATCGGTGACTTTGCCTTTCATAGAATTAGGTCAGAAAACCTTTTGACTTGTACAAAATAGTGAGTTACCTAATAAAACTTATTTTAGTTAGAAACTTTATTAAGATTTGGCAGCTATCACTTTCGCCCAGATTTACTTTGGTGAGGAGATTTTGCCTGTTTAATTTTATATCGCACCACATCAGTTAAAATTGGAGCATTTGTCATTCCACTCACAGACAATTTTATATTAAATGTTGTGTGAAGCTAATTCAATAATCCTGACAACCATTAAATCTTCTTTAGGTTTAAAACAAAATCACATTAAATCAGTGACTAAAGATTGGGGGGGGAGTGGGGGGAGGCTAGGCAGCCAGTTAAGTAGACGATTGAATGTATTTCATGCTATCGTATTGCAGATAACAGAAATTAGAAGCAGGAATAGACCATTCAGCCCTTTGAGCCTGCTCCACCATTCACTATGATCACTGTTAATTGTCAAAATCAATATCCTGATTTTCCCCCTTCCTCCCCATATCTTGCATCTTTTTAGCCCCAAGAGTTGTATCTAAAGTCTTTGTGAATTCACACAATGTTTTAGCCTCAACTACTTTCTGTGATGAATCTTACTTTTGTGTCTTATAAAAGGAGCTTTTTGATCCTGATCTACGGGCACCTGGTGCAGAGAGGGGCAGTCAGGATGGCGACCTCCTCGTGAACCTGCTCCTGGGCCTGGTGAAACACGCCATTTACAGGTCCAGGCAGTGGGCAATCAAGGGGGCTGTCCATCCTGACTGTCTGCCCCTCTACTGCAGCTACATTCGCGGCTAGGTGTCCCTGGAGAGGGAGCATGTGGTGTCCATGGGCGCAGTTGACGCCCTCCATGCAGGAGTTGGGGTGCATTATCAACTCTAATGCATTATAAGTTGATGTTTTCAAATTTCCTTTGTACTTTGATTTTAGAACATAGAACATTACAGCACAGAACAGGCCCTTCGGCCTTCAATGTTGCGCCGACCAATATAAAAAGCAATGATCCTCCAAACTAAACCATTCCCTTCTCTTCCATATACTTATCAACTAACCTCTTAAACGCCACCAAACTTGGCGCATCTACAACTGCTGCAGGCAGGGCATTCCACTCCCGAACCACCCTTTGGGTAAAGAACCTACCTCTGATATCCGTCCTATAACTATCACCCCTTAATTTAAAGCTGTGTCCCCTCGTGCTAGCTTTCTCCATCCTAGGAAAAAGGCTATCACTGTCCACCCTATCTAAACCTCTAATCATCTTATATGTTTCGATTAGGTCCCTCTTAGCCGCCTCCTTTCTAACGAAAACAACCTCAAATCCCTCAGCCTCTCTTCATAAGACCTGCCCTCCATACCAGGCAACATCCTGGTAAACCTCCTCTGTACCCTCTCCAAAGCCTCCACATCTTTCTTATAATGCGGGGATCAGAACTGCACACAATACTCCAAGTGCGGCCGCACTAGAGTTTTGTACAGTTGCAACATGACGTGCGGCTCCGAAATTCAATCCCCCTACCAATAAAAGCTAAGACTCCATATGCCTTCTTAACAACCTTCTCGACTTGACTGCCTACTTTCAGGGATCTATGCACATACACACCAAGATCCCTCTGTTCATCAAGACTACTAAGAATCCTACCATTAGCCCTATACTCTACACATTTATTATTTCTGCCATAGTGCATTACCTCACACTTTTCCACATTAAACTCCATTTGCCACCTCTCGGCCCAGCTCTGCAACTTGTCCAAGTCTCTCTGCAAACTATAACTCCCCTCTTCACTATCTACCACTCCACCGACTTTAGTGTCATCTGCAAATTTACTAATCCATCCTTCAATACCCTCATCCAGATCATTTATAAAAATTACAAACAGCAGGGGCCCCAAAACAGACCCCTGAGGTACACCACTTGTCACCGAACTCCACGATGAATATCTCCCATCAACCACCACCCTCTGTCTTCTATCTGCTAGCCAATTCCTAACCCAATTAGCTAAATCACCCTCTATCCCATACATCTGCATTTTCTGCAGAAGTCTTCCATGGGCCACCTTATCAAACGCCTTACTAAAGTCCATATATACCACATCAACCGCCTTACCCCCATCCACCTCTTTGGTCACTTTTTCAAAAAACTCAATGAGGTTAGTAAGGCACGACCTACCCTTCACAAAACCATGCTGACTATCCCCAATCAATTCATTTCTCTCTAAATAACTATAAATCCTATCCCTAATTATTCTCTCCAATACTTTGCCCACAACAGAAGTAAGACTCACTGGCCTATAATTCCCTGGAAGGTCTCTCTTCCCCTTCTTGAACAACGGGACCACGTTCGCTATCCTCCAGTCCTCCGGAACCACACCCGTAACCAACGACGACCTGAAGATCAGAGCCAGAGGCTCTGCAATCTCCTCTCTTGCCTCCCAGAGAATCCTAGGGTAAATCCCGTCCGGCCCAGGGGACTTATCCAACTTCAAACCCTCGAGAATATCTAGCACATCCTCCCTATCTACTTCGATACCTTCCAGTTTGCTACCCTGTACCTCAGTGTTCTCCATAACTACATTACATCACCCTGCGTGAATACCGAAGAGAAATATTTATTCAGTACCTCTCCAATCTCTTCAGGCTCCACGCACAACTTCCCACTGCTGTCTATGACTGGCCCTAATCTTGCCCTAACCAATCTTCTATTCTTAACATATCTAAAGAAAGCTTTAGGATTCTCCTTGATCCTATCAGCCAAAGTCTTCTCGTGTCCCCTCTTAGCTCTCCTCAACTCACTCTTTAGCTCCCTCCTGGCTAATCTATAGCTATCCATTGCACTAACTGAGCCTTCAAGCCTCATCCTGACATAAGCCTCCTTTTTCCTTTTAACCAGCAAATCAACTTTTTTCGTACACCAAGGTTCTCTTACTCGACCATTTCCTCCTTGCCTGACAGGGACATACTTATCAAGGACTCGCAGCAGCTGCTCCTTGAATAAGCTCCACATTCCAGATGTTCCCAGTCCCTGTAGTTTCCTAGTCCAATCTATGCACCCTAATTCTCTCCTGATGGCCTCATAATTACCCTTCCCCCAGCTATAACTACTGCCCCCAGCTTCATGCCTATCCCTATCCATCACTAAGGTGAATGTAACCGAATTGTGGTCACTATCACCAAAATGTTCACTAACTTCCAAGCCTAACACCTGGTCTGGCTCATTGCCCAGCACCAATCCAATGTAGCCTCACCTCTAGTTGGCCTATCTACATACTGAGTCAAAAAACCTTCCTGCACAAGGTTTTGTTTGGGCAATTCCCCCTCCTTTAGGATTACTGCTCCTTTTACTTTATCCTGCTTTAGCTTGAGTTTGTTTATTTAGTTTGCCCTGAAAGAGGCCTAATGAAGGAGCAGTGTTCCGAAAGCTCATACTACCAAATAAACCTGTCAGTAAAATACGTAGACAATTATTCATTCTTACTGATATTATGTGGTACACCAATATTGAAGTATGCTTGTACTCATCTGTATTGTTAAATAAAAGTGATGTTCTGCTGGCTTGTACTGCCTTTATCAACCAGTAGGTGGACAACATGTATCATCGGTGACTTTGCCTTTTATAGAATTAGGTCAGAAAACCTTTTGATTTGTACAAAATAGTGAGTTACCTAAATCTTACTTCTGTGTCTTGTAAAAGGAGCTTTATGCTAACTATCACATTTTTTTTTTAATGTGTTCATACAGGTTCTGAGCAGTGTTAGAAGGTAAGCTTCTTTAATTAGTTAATGAGCTTTAACCCAGGTTAAAAGAATTGCTATTGGGTAATGCTTTTTTTTGTAACCTTGATTTTATCCAGTCTGTAAAACTGCAGGTTCAAACTTATTCGATTTGGCAGCTATCACTTTTGCCCAGATTTTGCCTGTTTAATTTTATATCGCACCACATCAGTTAAAATTGGAGCATTTGTCATTCCACTCACAGACAGTTTTATATTAAATGTTGTGTGAAGCTAATTCAATAATCCTGACAACCATTAAATCTTCTTTAGGTTTAAAACAAAATCACATTAAATCAATGACTAAAGATAGTGGGGGGAGGCTAGGCAGCCAGTTAAGTAGACGATTGAATGTATTTCATGCTATCGTATTGCAGATAACATAGAAATTAGAAGCAGGAATAGACCATTCAGCCCTTTGAGCCTGCTCCACCATTCACTATGATCACTGTTAATTGTCAAAATCAATATCCTGATTTTCCCCCTTCCTCCCCATATCTTGCATCTTTTTAGCCCCAAGAGTTGTATCTAAAGTCTTCGTGAATTCACACAATGTTTTAGCCTCAACTACTTTCTGTGATAATGAATTCCACACATTCACCACCTTCTGGGTGAAGAAATTTCTCCTCATCACTCTCCTAAAATATTTATCCCTTGTCCTTAAACTATGACCACCCCTAGTTCTGGATTCCCCCACCATCGGGAACATTCTTCCTGAATCTACCCGGCCCAATTAATCCTGTTAAAAGTTTCTGTGAGACCCCCTCTCACTCATCTAACCTCCTGTGAGTACAATCTTCTGTAGGGTTAAACTGGACCCATTTTTATGCTTGCAGATTAGAGAACTCTTACTTTGGAACTTAATCAATGATATTTTCGAGGCTTCCCCTGTACTGAGCCACAGACATTCCATTAAACATTGCTCTTTAAATTTCATTGGGCTTCTTCCTGGATATGATATCTGATAAACCTGATTTTAATTGCACTATTTTGTTTCACTTTTTTCAGCATTTATTGCTCATTTCTAATTGCCCTTAGAGCAGGTCATAAGAGTCACATGTAGACCATTAAATAAGGAAGTGGATTTTTTTTTTATTCATTCATAGGACATGGGCGTCACTAGCTGGGCCAGCATTTATTGCCCATCCCTAGTTGTCCTTGAACTGAGTGGCTTGCTAGACCATTTCAGAGGACAGGTGAGAATAACCCACATTGCTGTGACTCTGGAGTCACATGTAGGCCAGACCAGGTAAGGACGATAGATTTCCTTTCCTGAAGCACATCAGGATTTTTACGATAAATTGCAATGGTTTCATGGATTGTTATTAGACTTTTCCTTTCGGATTTTTATTCTAATTTCGCTATCTGCCATAGTGGGATTCGAAGCCAGATTTCAGATTACAGTCCAGTGACAATACTAACACACCACTGTCTCCTTCTCAGAACCATCTAATGTCAAATAGTTTTCATTCAAAGAAATAAGAAACCATTTTCATCCTTTTTGAGAGATTTACATTTATTTGAACATTTTAGAACCTCAAAATATTTCCAAAAGTACTTTATATTCAAAGCACTGAAAGGGCTAATAAATACATAAGCTGCTATGAGAGAAATCACAGGTCTGTATTAAAGTGACGCAGGTAAGCATCGAGGTCTAGTTGAAAGGGAGAAAACCATAGAATAGAGGTTTGTTTATCTTACAAAGCCCTTAGTCTAAAATAAGTCATTAAATCAGATATCAAGACCTGGGAGTGGTGATTGAAACCCAGACACAAGTTGAGATGTCAAAGATAGCTTGTAACAATAATGGATTAGGTCAGTTAACACAATTATATCTTTATGGTGATTGTATATTATAATTAAGCAAACATGCGATGATAATGATCGATTTTTAACGTTTGTATCTTATGCATGATGTAACTGAACAAATATTTCTCTTCGGTATTCACGCAGGGAGATATAAATGTAGTTGTGGAGAACACTGAGGTACAGGGTTGCAAACTGGAAAGTATTGAAGTAGATAAGGAGGATGTGCTAGATATTCTTGAGGGTTTGAAGTTAGATAAGTCCCCTGGGCCGGACGGGATTTACCCTAGGATTCTCTGGGAGGCGAGAGAGGAGATTGCAGAGCCTCTGGCTCTGATCTTCAGGTCGTCGTTGGTTACGGGTGTGGTTCCGGAGGACTGGAGGATAGCGAACGTGGTCCCATTGTTCAAGAAGGGGAAGAGAGACCTTCCAGGGAATTATAGGCCAGTGAGTCTTACTTCTGTTGTGGGCAAAGTATTGGAGAGAATTATTAGGGATAGGATTTATAGTTATTTAGAGAGAAATGAATTGATTGGGATAGTCAGCATGGTTTTGTGAAGGGTAGGTCGTGCCTTACTAACCTCATTGAGTTTTTTTGAAAAAGTGACTAAAGAGGTGGATGGGGGTAAGGCGGTTGATGTGGTATATATGGACTTTAGTAAGGCATTTGATAAGGTGGCCCATGGAAGACTTCTGCAGAAAATGCAGATGTATGGGATAGAGGGTGATTTAGCTAATTGGATTAGGAATTGGCTAGCAGATAGAAGACAGAGGGTGGTGGTTGATGTGAGATATTCATCGTGGAGTTCGGTGACAAGTGGTGTACCTCAGGGGTCTGTTTTGGGGCCCCTGCTGTTAGTAATTTTTATAAATAATCTGGATGAGGGTATTGAGGGATGGATTAGTAAATTTGCAGATGACACTAAAGTCGGTGGAGTGGTAGATAGTGCAGAGGGGTGTTATAGTTTGCAGAGGGACTTAGACAAGTTGCAGAGCTGGGCCGAGAGGTGGCAAATGGAGTTTAATGTGGAAAATTGTGAGGTAATTCACTTTGGCAGGAATAACAAATGTGTAGAGTATAGGGCTAATGGTAGGACTCTTAATAGTGTTGAAGAACAGAGGGATCTTGGTGTATATGTGCATCGATCCCTGAAAGTTGGCAATCAAGTCGATAAGGTTGTTAAGAAGGCATACGGAGTCTTAGCTTTTATTGGTGGGGGGATTGAATTTCGGAGCCGCAACGTCATGTTGCAACTGTACAAAACTCTAGTGCGGCCGCACTTGGAGTATTGTGTACAGTTCTGGTCCCCGCATTATAAGAAAGATGTGGACGCATTGGAGAGGGTACAGAGGAGGTTTACCAGGATGTTGCCTGGTATGGAGGGCAGGTCTTATGAAGAGAGGCTGAGGGATTTGAGGTTGTTTTCGTTAGAAAGGAGGCGGCTAAGAGGGGACCTTATCGAAACATATAAGATGATTAGATGTTTAGATAGGGTGGACAGTGATAGCCTTTTTCCTAGGATGGAGAAAGCTAGCACGAGGGGACATAGCTTTAAATTAAGGAGTTGTGGTTTTAGGACAGATGTCAGAGGTAGGTTCTTTACCCAGAGGGTGGTAAGGGTATGGAATGCCTTGCCTGCGTCAGTTGTAGGTGCGCCAAGTTTGGTGGCGTTTAAGAGGTTAGTAGATAAGTTTATGGATGAAAGGGGAATGGTTTAGGATAGAGGGTCACTGCTTGTTCCTAATTGGTCGGCACAACATCGAAGGCCGAAGGGCCTGTTCTGCGCTGTAATGTTCTATGTTCTATGTAATTTTAATCAATAGTTGTTTGTGGATGGAAATAACACCTATTCCTTGACTAGTATATATTAGTCAAATCTGAAACCATATTTGCTTGTTTAGTCCTGAATTCTATACTCTGGCTGGCCACTAACTGACTTCCAGTGTCCTTGCTATTAGAGTCATAGAGTTTTACACCATGAAAACAGGCCCTTCGATCCGACTTGTCCATGCCGCCTTTTTTTTTTGCCCCTAAGCTAATCCCAATTGCCCACATTTTGCCCATATCCATCTATGCCCATCTTATTCATGTAACTATCCAAATGCTTTTTAAAAGACAAGATTATACCCGCCTCTACTACTACCTCTGACAGCTTGTTCCAGATACTCACCATCCTCTGTGTGAAAAAATTGCCCCTCTGGACGCTTTTGTATCTTTCCCCTCTCACCTTAAACCTATGCCCTCTCGTTTTAGACTCCCCTACCTTTGGGAAAAAATATTGACTATCTACCTTAACTATGCCCCTCATTATTTTGTAGCCGTTTATAAGGTCACCCCTCAGCCTCCTACGCTCCAGAGAAAAATGTCCCAGTCATCCAGTCTCTCCTTATAACTCAAACCATTAAGATAGCTTGAATACTAAAGAACTGTTATGGAAAATTCTGTGACTTGGTCTGACTAAGTTGACTAAAGTTAGTTTGATTTAGTCTGACTAAAGTTGTAATAAAAGGCTGAATGCAAAAAAATGTCACAGCAAGTATATTTAACATTTAGTCATCTTCATAAATGTAGGAAACAAAAGTTAATTTAATTAGCTGTCCTCACCTGTTCCACTAGAATTGGTGTATATCAACCAAAAATGTAACATATAAAGAATTAACTTAGATATAAGCACAATATTGCCATTTTACTTAATGAATGGCAATATTAGTTGCCTGTGAACATATTGAGTTGCCATTCTGGTCACCAGACTACCAGAAGAATGTGGAGTCTTTGGAGAGGATACAGAAAATATTTACCAGGATGTTGTCTGGTATGGAGAGCATTTGCTATGAGGAGAGTTGGAGAAACTTGGTTTGTTCTCATTGGAACAACGGAAGCTGAGGGGCAACCTGATAGAAGTCTATGGGGCAGCAAAGTGGCACAGTGGTTAGCACTACTCCTCACAGTGCCAGGGATCCGTGTTCAACTACTGGCTTCTGCCACTGTCTGTGTGGAATCTGTACGTTCTCCTTGTATCTGTGTGGGTTTCCTCTGGGCACTCTGGTTTCCTCCCACAGTCTGAAAGATGAGCTGGTTAGGTGCATTGGTCATGCTAAATTCTCCCTCAGTGTATCTAAGCAGGCTCCAGAGTGTGGCAACTGTGAGATTTTCAAAGTAACTTCATGGCAGTGTTAATGTAAGCTTACTTGTGACTCTAGTCAATAAATTTTAAGAAATTATGAGGGGCATGGACAAAATCAGAAGGTTTTTTCTTGGGTGGAAGAGTCAATTATTAGGAGGCATAGGTTTAAGGTGCGAGGGGCAAGGTTTAAGAGATGTATGAGGCAAGTTTTTCACAGAGAGGGTGGATGCCTGGAACTTGCTGCCGAGGGAGATAGGGGAAGCAGATACAATGGTGTCTTTTAAGGAGCATCTTGACAAATACACGAATTGGATGGAAATGGATGGATACAGTCTCTGGAAGAGTAGGGGTTTTAGTTCAGACGGGCAGCATGATCGGTGCAGGCTTGGAGGGCCAAAGAGCCTGTTTCTGCACTGTAATTTTCTTTGTTCTGAGAGTATGTGTTTCCCAGGAAGGGACTTAACTTTTGCTGTGATTTTGCTTTTTTTAAAAAAAGAACATTTGTTCAAATTTGAAAACTCATCTTTTCAATTCACAATCTTTCAGAGCCCACTGGAAAAAAATACAGCATGTGTTTTTAATTGTTTTTCTTTATATATTCATTCACAGTACTGAAATCAAGGAAAAAGACCTTGGTTTGACAGAGCTCCAAGAAGTGACAAATCACTTAAGAAATCTTGAGCCGCATTTCACCAAGAGTCAGACTATCCCCCATATTTTAACAGGCTTGGGTGAATTATTTTCAAGTAAGTCTATGATAAGTGCACCTCGCCATTTAAAATATCCAACAGTGTCATCAAGTGAGGAGGCAATGGCTTTGTGATATGGGCAGTGTCAAGAGGGTGGGGCTGGGGGGGCCTACTGGGGAGAGGGAGCGTGATCAAAGGGACCTGCTGCCACTCTGCAAGTGGGAGAGGAAGGGAGGAGGCAGTCGGGGCTAGCCAAGGTGTAATGGGGGTGTCGGGGCTGGCCGAGAGCTGGGTCAGAGATCAAGGCAAGTCGGGGAGTCCCAGGGAGGTCCAGTAGGCTAACAATCGGGGGTGTAGGGGTGGTGGTAAGGCCAGTGATCAGTGGGTTGTGGGGCAGGCCAGTGATCAGGAGGCCAGCAATGGGAGTGCCAGTGCTCATGTGCCAATATCCACTCTGATTGATTGGCACATGCGCTATGGCCTACTCGGAACTCTGCTGCCGGCACTCCGATGGGAATAGACTCTGCCCGCTGCTTACCAGAGTGAATCCCGCTGAGGCACTCTGCATTGCACAGTGTCGGAGATTTGTTCAAGTAAGTATCCCCAAAGAATACTCCCGTTTTCCTGCCTGTTGGGCACTTAGTTCTGCTTTTGGAGAATCCCAGCCAACATTTGTAAAGAGCAAATGGATTGAGAATGTTACGTGTCTGCGAGCGACTTGCATGTGCTGTTTTCCATTCCCATCTGTCTGTGATTGTATATATACCAAAATTCTCTGACCATTCCCTCTGGAGGGATCCTACAGTCCCCCAGACAACAATCCACCCTCCATCACCACACACAACCCGCTCCACCGCCACATAGCACCCCTCCTTCTCCTCCCCCTCCCCACCCACCCACCTACACACACACGTACATCCCAGATGGAGGGCATGGACCACATGAAACCCCGTGGATCTCAGTCCGTGCTCCTCAGTGGGACCAGAAGATTCCATCACTGGGCAGCAAGCCCCTCCACCTCCCCCCAGAGATAAACCAAGGGAAGGTGTGTCTGGAAAATCCTACTCAGAGTTCACAGCATAGATAGCGACACATTAAATATAATCAAAACAAATCTACTTCCACTCTGTTTAAAATTTCAGTATAATCTTTGGTTGAAATTATCTCTTTTTGTTTTAGTCACACAGTGATTTTAAAACTGTTGCTCATTGTGTTAATCTGCACACACGTGTTCTAACCAGACCATCCTTGATACTTTCCAATTGTGAATCTCTTCATTAATTGCTCCTCATCCCCGTGTTATTTAAGAGCTTGCTTCAGCATGCGTAAAATGAAGGAATGATTTGTCAGTAATGCCCATCAAGTAACGCCTACTCAGTAACAATTCAGATGCCCAGTTTGGGTTTCAGCAGCACCATAGAATTGCTAGAGGACAGAAAGAGGCCATTCGGCCCATCGGGTCTGCACCAACTTTCCAGGGCCCATCCTGTAACCGCATATATATTTTATCCTCTCCTCCTATACACTAAGGGGCTGATAATTGCCAATCCACCTAATGCACAAAGCTTTGGAGTGTAGAAGGGACCCGAAGGAAATACATGCAGGCAGGATATGCATTAGAATGGTTACTTTGACAGAACATGCAACATCCTGATTGGACATTTCTGTAATATTTTGATGTGATTTAATATTGTCACACGTATTAACGTATGATGAAAAGTATTGTTTCTTGCATGCTATACAGAGAAAGCATTCCGTTCATAAAGAAGGAAATGAGACAGTATAAAATGTCGTGTTACACTTAATATCTTCCCATTCTGATGAAGATATGTGGTTTAATTTTTTTTTATTCATTCATGGGACATGGGTGTCACTGGCAAGGCCAGCATTTATTACCATCCCTACATGCTCTTGAACTGAATGGTTTGCTAGACCATTTCAGAAGGCAGTTGAAAGTCAGTCACATTCCTGTAGCTCTGGAGTCACACGTAGGCCAGACCAGCTAAGGGTGGCAGATTTCCTCCTCTCAAGGAGCAGATGGGTTTTTCCGACAATTGACAACGGTTTCATGGTCCTCTTCTTAATTCCAGCTATTTTTTTATTGAATTCAAATTCTACCATCTATGGTGAGATTCGAACCTGGATCCCCACAGCATAGGTTAAGTTTCTGAATTAATAGTCTAGCGATAATATCACTGGGCCTCTAACCATCAGTTGAATCGCCTGTGCAGGTTCTGACTGAACTGCCTCGCTTCCACCTTTTCTAGTTTTTGTCTGAATTTAAAGAATTTTTTGTTTTCCCTTTCTAGATCAAGTTATCGAATTGGACACAAGCAGTGCTCACCCGCAGCTAAAAATAAGTAGGAAAGGTACAACAGTCGAAATTGTGGAGGAAAAGCAAAATGAGCAGTACACTGCAGAACGCTTCAGCACCTCTTTCAATGTACTTGCCAAAACTGGCTACACCACTGGCCTTCACTATTGGGAAGTTAGTGTGAAAAATATCCCTTCATGGGCTGTGGGTATGGCCTACCAGAGTATCCCACGCACACTTCCAGGAAGCAGGTTGGGAGCCGAGGAAAATTCCTGGGCATTTTCTTGCTCGTCAGATGGTGTTTACTGTGCTCAACACAACATGGAAGTAATGTCTTTCCGTTCTGAGAATTATCTGGAAAAAGTTGGCGTCTATCTGGATTGCGATAGTGGCATTCTCGCGTTTTGCGATGCAGATTCCGTGCAGTGTTTGTACACATTCTATTGTACGCTAAAAGCACCGGTGTTTCCTGCTTTTTGTCCAAAGTTTAATGAGGAGGAAGAATTTTCAATGGTTCCCATGACAATCCACAGTGGCACAATCAACTGAAATACAGTGTTGTAACGTATGTTGATATAGTTCACGATGAGAGGGCATTAGTTCAAACATTTGGACTTTCCGATTTTGATTCTGATCACTGGATAGGACTTTTGCCATCACAGAGCTTCCTGCCTCTGATGATATGTGTGTCCCCAAACACTTATTTGTGTTAGCAATGAACTCTCCACTTTCCGGCTGAGAATGATAACCACACAGGAAGCTTTGGTAGAATGCTACAATGCAGAAAGAGGCCATTCAGCATTTCCATCACTGAGTACCCACCATCCTAAGGATCAGAGTCAAAATATGTTCTTTTCAAGGCTACCTTTTGATATTTGGGAGCAACTATTTTGATTGTTGGGACTTTCTTAAAGGGAAAGCAGACCTAAATAACTAAACCAGAAACCAAACTGTTCTTGCAGCAGGAACTTGCAAACTCACTCTCTGCTTCTGTTAAAGGGTTAAAGAAACAGGAACCTGAGAGTTGGGCAAACAACCACAAGTCCAATGACAATTAAACAGTTTTCCTTCCTTCCCCATCTCTCGTGGCTGATATCAAACACAAGGCCTGCAAGGACAATGTCTTCCGGCAGGAAGACTAACTTTTTTGGACCGATGACAACATCACTTCAATAGGGATTGTCATGTACACTGGAGAGCAGCAATGTGAAGCAGCTTCCTTAACCTGCTGTTGCATTTTATTTAGACACAGGCAATTTTCCACTGACAGATGCTGCCACTGGTTCAAAGGACATTCTGCCTTAAATCATAGAATCCTACAGTGCAAAAGGAGGCCATTTGGCCCATTGAGTCTGCACCAACCACATAAGAACTTAAGAAATAGGAGCAGGAGTAGGCCATCTAGCCCCTCGACTCTGCCCCTCCATTCAATAAGATCATGGCTGATCTGAAGTGGATCAATTCCACTTACCCGCCTGCTCCCCATAACCCTTAATTCCCTTATCAATCAGAAATCTATCTACCAGTGACTTAAACATATTCAACGAGGTAGCCTCCACCACGTCAATGGGCAGAGAATTCCAGAGATTCACCACCCTCTGAGAAAAGAAGTTCCTCATCAATTCTGTTCTAAACTGCCCTCCCCCCTCCCCACCCCCATCCCTTATTTTGAGGCTGTGCCCTTTAGTTCTGGTTTCCTTTCTAAGTGGGAAAAAAATCTCTTTACCTCTATCCTATCTAGCCCTTTCATTATCTTATATGTCTCTATAAGATCACCACAATTCCACCCAGGCCCTATCCCCAAACCCCATGCATTTACCCTCGCTAGTCACCCTGACTCTATGCAATTTGGCATAGCCAATCTGCTTAACTCTCACATCTTTGGACTGTGGGAGGAAAGCAGATCACGCAGATGAAACCCACGCAGACATGAGGAGAATATACACTGACCTGAGGCTGGGAATTGAACCAGGGTCCCTGGCACCATGAGGCAGCAGTGCTAACCACAGTGCAGCCCCTTTTATACAATTGAATGGCATTGTGTAAAAATTCAGTTCCTGTACAATGCTGGTTGCACAGTGGTTGGCACTGCTGCCTCACAGCACCAGGGACCCAGATTCAACTCTGGCCTTGGGTAAATGCCTGTGTGGAGTTTGTACATTTTTCCTATGTCCACATAGGTTTCCTCCAGTTTCCTCCCACACTCCAAAGATGTACAGGTTAGATGGATTGGTCATACTAAATTTCCCTTGGAATCCAAAAGATGCGTAGGTTAGGTGGATTAGCTGTGGTAAATGTGTGGGGGCTAGGACAGAAGAGAAGGTTCGGGTACAGTACTCTGTCAGAGGTTAGTGCAAACCCTTTGGGCCAAATGGCCACTTCTGCACTGCAGGGATTTGATGATACTTAGAATGTACCTCCCAGCAATTGGCTAATTGAATCAAACAGTATGTTCCTGTGGTTGTTTGTAACAGGCAGAGTACAGACTATCCACTCAACTTATCAAACAAAACATCTCATAGAATCATAGAACCCTACAATGTAGAAGAGATCCTTTGGCACATCAAGTCAGCACCAATAGCAACACCTGAACTTCCCCTAATCACATATGATTCCACTATTGGGCAGTATTTGCTGGGTGTGTTAATAGTTACTCTAACAACTAATTTAAGATCATTGACATTAAGATCAATGACAGATCATTGATTGATCTTAAACTTCAGCCAATCAGAGTTGACTCACCAATGAAGCAACACTTTCTATTGCAGAATAAATTACATAGAGCATTACAGTACAGTACAGGCCCTTCGACCCTCAATGTTGTGCTGACCTAACCCAAGATGGAGCTATCTCATGATCCAATCCCAAGATCAAGCTATCCCACTTCCTATAATCTGGTGTGTTCCATGTGCCTATCCAGTAACTGCTGAAATTTAGTATTCTTATGCCTGTCCTGATGAGTTTTGATCATACTGTGTCTTTAGGAATTACAGTTGCATCATATTTCTGATGAGGGGTATGTTTAGATTCAGCTGTTTACACGGTGCCAAGTTGTCTGCATCAGGCTGCTTAAATGCTGAGAATGCAGGCTAATAATTGATCTTAGCTAGTGGGATGTTTGTTTTAATCTGAGTTAATGCATTTTTGTTTATTTTTGGTTTTTCTCCTGGGATTTCAAAGTAGAGTTCTGATTAAGTTGATTGACAGGAGACAGTCATGTACGATGGGAGGAGCTAACTTTGCAGGGAAAAGCTAGCAATTTCTGTTTGGTTCTGAAAGAAACAAGAGGTGTCTCTGTCTCTCTGTCTCTGTCTCTCTCTCTTTGTCTCTCTCTCTCTCTATCTCTCCAGAGGTGTTCAAAGACTCTGGGACTAATAGCAAGTCAAAACACATAAGCTAAGCCAAACGCAAGTTAAGCTAATTAATTTGTTAAACTGTATTGTGTCAATAGAGTCACACCTGGAGTGAAACACCTTATCCTTATACTAATGCCAAAATACAAACACTTGAGGTCTAGTCAGGCTTATTACAATACCCTGGGGTTTCAGCTCTGGGATCCTAACAGAGAGCAAGATGAAAAGCTTCAGCAACTTGTCCCTCTTTTCAGAACTACCAAGCAGCTGTAAAAATATGTATCTAAAAATTAGATTTTATTTTTAAAATATATTTACAAGCAAGTACACTTTTCACAACTGTATACCTTTATGACCAGGGATGTTTTACTGAAGTCAAGTACGCTTGGTATCCACATTACATATCATGGTTGGTCTTTTAAACTAGGTATTTTATAGAAGTCTACAGACTACTTGTAGCATGGGTGAGTTCTGACATTAGCCCTATCACTGTTTATTTTTTAAGTTTGTAGAAGGAATTTCCTCTCAAGGCTATGTATTTGCTCAGGTTTAACATACTTAAACATATTCACCCCCACTTAATAGTCCTGTCCTGCCATCTTCAACCCAGTGACATCACCTTGCTCGAGGTGCCAGCACATATCAATTTGTGGGTGGGGGTTTCCTAAATGCAGTGAGCTGATGTTGAAGACATGACTTCATTTAACCAAGAATTGAATGGGAGAACAATATGAGGAAGCCTGCATTCAGGATAAAGAATGCAGGCAACTGGATATCAGTCTGTGATGTTCCTGTGAAGGCAGTTATATATTGCTAAAATCATATTGTCCACCTTTCTGGTGGACATTACCCAGTAAACATTAATACAACTCAGTCAATGATAATCAGTCATTAACTCCAACCAATAATAACACACATCATGACCTCATGGGATTTCATCTGTTATTAAAATGACAAATGTTACCTCCCTTTTGTTGCCCAGCAGTGAAATGGGAGAATGATTCCCACTGAATTGAACCCACATAATTCTCATATGACCCTGAGAAATTCCTCATGTCTGCTCACCACCTGCGTAACCTCTCAGAGTTATATGACCCCATTCATGAGGTTAGCATTGATAACCATCTTGTTCCTTGATAGCATTACTGCTTTCAATGAATCTATTGTTCCTTCCCTGTGCCTGTATTTTGTCATTGACTGAAGATTCACAAAGTACAACCAAAAGCAAAGTACATCCATCTTATAAATTCAAAATGCATGTTTGAAATGAGAATTATTTGTTAATTAGGCAAAGTTATGGCAACAGCCCTGGCTAGCTTACATTCCCATAGTCCAAGATCATTCATTCTAAAGTTAGTGTCATGTTAGTGTTACTAAATCTATGGTTATGTGTTTATTTACCTAATTTGCCCTCCTACATCAGTCCTCCCTTTTGGCCATTGGCCAAGGACCAACTAAGGCCTCTAAATGGATGTATATAAATAACTAATCTCAGTCCTTACTAAGTATTTTGACCTTCAGAATCTCTCTTCCTTACCCTACCTGCTGTCACTGATGCTGTTCCTCCTGTGGACTTAGAAAGTTGTACATGTCCATATTTGATCAAGTATACAACTACTGTTAACACTAGGATCACAATTAAATTAATATAATCCTTTCAGTGTTCCGGGAGAGTCTGTCCAATCTGAGAGTCAACCACGCAAGGTAAATGGTTCAAGGTCATTAAGTTTTTCCATCTCCTTGATGTGTACAAACAGATTAGTTATGTTTACTGAACTGTCTGGTATGTAAGTGCAACATGCTGATCCAATTACTGCCCATTTTCCTCTTCTTGCTGCCAAGATGCAATCCAATGCCATTATAGTCCCTCTGTGTGCATGGCAACCATCTCACCATTGATCATTGCAAGGGCACCCTCTGTACAGGCAACTTGTTCCCAATGGAGTACACAAGTGTCTCCCACATTGTTCTAACTACTCCATATCGGGTTGATACTTTGCTGAAAACCGTTCTCCTTCTATCATAGCTCGCCAGCATCTTGGCAAACAAGGGAGTTTATATATGTGTGAAATTTCTTCCGGGTAACAAGCTCCCTTCCATCCAACAAGGAGCCAAGTGCAGGCTCTATCTCCAACAATCCAATGTACCGTTTTTAAGTTGGGTATTACGGTTCACTGAAGCAATACGATGTATTACATGACTGTTCATTATTGGGTGGGTTCAAGCATAGCATACTCCTTGGTCTTACTGTATAATTGCTTTTGCTTACCCCTGAGTTTTCCCAGAACCTCCCAACTTCTCTGTGTAACAGATTTTTCTCAGTGTATTTGCTGCTTTAAATCTAGACTAGGAACTGCTCCTATTAAATTATAAATAAGTGTGTCCCTCTACATGCAGTTAGCCTTCATCACAGGTCTCACTGTTGTGAAACTACTCTCTTACCTTCTAACTTAAAAATCCTAATATGTAATGTCCTCGTGTGTGTGCCAAATATAAGCATTAATCTGTGTTTCCTGATGAAAAGCCTGAATGTTCTTAAATGCTGGTCCCACTTGAGCCAATACCTCTATAATTTATGACTAGAAAAAATGGAAACACAAACATTCCTTATAAAAATTGCCATGATTCTCCCTTATACAAGTTTTGACCGCTGGGCAAAGTTAAATAAGAAAAATCCAATTGTATCTCGCACTATAATCACAACACACTTGATGTGGTCTTCTTGTCATCAATGTTGGGTGTAGTCCCGTTGTCCCTCTGCTGGGATGTGGATTTGAGCTTAGATTGTCTTTTTACAAGGACCCTCATCTCTATAAAACATCAGTCTGATGCCTCGCAGCATTAAGTTAGTTCCTTATCAATTCAATCATTCCTAAGTCTTTCCCTCTAATAGTACCCTGATTATTTTGCACTCTTACCCAACTTAACCTAATTGCTAATCTACAAATTCAAATTACTCCAGCTAAGTTCCTGAGCTACTACAAGGTAAGTGGCTTGGACACTCTCATGGCCCAGGAGATACATGCTCAAGCCCTTACACATTGATGCATTCTCCCGGTTATTGAATCTATCTATTTCCATGCCATTGGGTTATGACTGCAGCTTGCGTTCGTCACCCTCCTGACAAAAACATAAAATGGCTTGGTAAAATCCAGTAGACCCAGGGCTGGGGCTCTTGCCATGGACGGTTTTCATGTCTCCCCATACTACTTCCTCACTACTAGCCTTTCCTCTCCTAATCAGATCCTGTAAAGATATGGCAAGTACAGCATAATCCTCCACAAAATTCCTGCAATAGTTAAAAGGCTCCAATGTTGGTCTTCTTCCTGCCTGATGAGAAGTCTTTGCACATAAAATATAACTTTCTTGCGCTCCTCTGGAATTCCTCTTTTCCTGACTGACTTCTACAACACAAAAACATATTTGAACGCAGTTTAGATGATAGCTATGGATGACAGAACAAGCTTTCTTTAAAAAAAGAGATAAAATAAACACTGAAGGACGGTTGAAAGCTCACATCTTTGAAACAGAAATCAAACGTTTTGATTCCAGGCAGTAACTTATTTTGCACATTCATCTTTTGAAATAACACCATTGTTTGTTAAGAATTATTCCAAGCTCAGAAAACAGTTGAGTTTTCAACTATCCATTAGTGTCTATTTTATTTTTTAAAAGCTTGTTCCTTCATCCATAGATATCACCTAAACTATGTTTTACTTCTTAGAATCCCTCTGAATGTCTCTTTTTATTCCCAATATTGTTCCCTGTATCCTACAAATTAATCTGAAGCTTTAATCCTGTCCTACTCTGTCCACTATCATCTCTTCAATAAGGTCTCTTTTATTGCCCTGTTCATTTCCCATACGTAATCTGTACCTCGTTTACTTGTTCCTTTTCTTTAAGTGTTCATTTAATCCACTGGATCATTTCTGCCACCTCGTGTGTTGTGAGTGCTGTTGTCAAGGCTTCTCCATTCTCCAAGGTGGCCTTCACGACAGACGACAACGCAGAATCATTGCAAAGAAACTGATGGCCAAGTTCCGGACGTATAAGGGCAGCCTCAATGGGGATCTTGAGGTCCATGTCACACTTTTGTCACCCCCAGAATGTGCCCAGGCTTACAATATCTCACTAACTCTCTTGGCAGGAGACAATACAAACCTGTTTAACTGTGTTTGGCCTTCTCTCCATTCACATTGCCTGTACCTTTAAGACTTGATTATCTGTAAAGACTCGCATTCCAACTTGTAAATTCAGTTTGCATCTGTATAGGCCCTGTTTGTGAACACAACTCCTCACTTACCTGATGAAGAAACAGCGCTCTGAAAGCTCCAAATAAACCTATTGGATTTAATCTGATGTTATAAGACTTTTTACTGTGCTTATTTTTTAACCCCTTTCCTCTCTGAGAATTTCTCACTGGATTTTTTTTCTCTACTAATTCTAGCTCTCTCTTCTCTGTCCTCTCCACAGGCTGCCGAATCGCTGTTTGTTTGATTGTCTGTCTCTGTGTGTCATTCTCTCTTTGTCTGTCTGTCTGTCTGTCTCTCTCTGTCTCTGTGTATGCCTCTCTCTCCCTCTGTCTCTGTCTCTCTGTTTCTCTCTCTCAGTCTCTGTCACTGTCTCTCTGGCTCTGTCTCTTTCTCTCTCTCTCTCTCTCTTTGTCTTTCTCTGTCTCTGTCTCTCTCTGCATCTCTGTCTCTCTCCGTCTCTCTCTCAATTAACCCCTTGAGTCCCGCTCAAAGCTCACCCAGGACTCTCATTATCTCCTGCACCTCGCTTCTTGGGGACTTCTCATTTTTTTTTAAAACTCCTTAGCACAACCTCATTGTTGTGCCAACTTTTTGCTGGAGTCTTGTCACCTGATATGGTGCTGCTCTCTCTCTTTTTCTGGAGACTTGTCGCCCAGTGGTGCTGCTCCCTCTCTTTTGAAGACTCATCACCCAATGATGCGTCTCCCTCTCTTTTTCTGCTCCCAGACCAAGCAGGGGTCTTTTTCACCGCTGGTCCTCTGTATTAAGTGCCCCAAACTCCTCATGTCTTCTCCAACCTCAGTAACACTGTGCCCCACAATCCCTCGCAATGATTCAGGTCCTGATGGCGTGGCAGGGGGTCCTATAACTAATTGGGGCAGTCAATATAAAAACATATTCACCCCCACTTAGGAGTCCTGTCCTGCCCTCTGAAACCAGTGACATCACTCTGCTCACAGTGCCAAATTGTAGATGGAGGTTTCCTCTCAAGGTTATATATTTGCTCAGACTTAAACTAAATACAAAGACTGAAGATGTGGTGAGCTGATGTTGAAGACATGACTTTATTCAACCAAACAATCGAATGGGGGAACAATTTGAGGAGGCCTTTCACTCAAGGTTAAGAATGCAGGCAGCCAAATATCAGTCTGAAGAACAATTCCCCTGTGAAAGCAATTATACATTCCCAAAATCATATTGTTCACCTTTCTGATGGACATTACCCAGTAAACATTAATACAGATGAGTCAATAATCATCCTATCATTAACACCAGCCAATAACAACACACATCATTACCTCATGGGATTTCATTTGTTATTAAATTACAGACATTACCTCTCTTCTGCTGCTCAGTAATATGGGAAGCTGGGCAGCGAAATGTGAGAATGATTCCCACTGAATTGAACCCACCTGATTCTCATCCAACCTTAAGAAACTTTTCATGTCTGCTCGCCACCTGTGTAACCTCTCAAAGTTGTTTGACCTCATTCGTAAGGCAAGCATTGGGAGCCAACTTGTTCCCGACCACTGCTGATGGCATTACTGATTTCAGTGTATTGTTCCTTCCCTTTCCCTATATTTTGTCACCGAAGTCATATTTTGGTCTTATGAAGAGAGGCTGAGGGATTTGAGGTTGTTTTCGTTAGAAAGGAGGCGGCTAAGAGGGGACCTAGTCGAAACATATAAGATGATTAGAGGTTTAGATAGGGTGGACAGTGATAGCCTTTTTCCTAGGATGGAGAAAGATAGCACAAGGGGACACAGCTTTAAATTAAGGGGTGATAGTTATAGGACGGATATCAGAGGTAGGTTCTTTACCCAAAGGGTGGTTCGGGAGTGGAATGCCCTGCCTGCAGCAGTTGTAGATGCGCCAAGTTTGGTGGCGTTTAAGAGGTTAGTTGATAAGTATATGGAAGAGAAGGGAATGGTTTAGTGTGGAGGGGCATTGCTTTTTATATTGGTCGGTGCAACATCGAAGGCCGAAGGGCCTGTTCTGTGCTGTAATGTTCTATGTTCTATGAAGTTTCACAAAATGTAACCAAAAGCAAAACACATCCATCTTGTAAATTCAAAATACGTTTGAAATGAGAATTATTTATTAATTATGCAGAGCTATCTTCTATCAAAAAAAATTTGGTTTTTAATCCATAGATCTATAAACATAGACAGGGATCAGGGGTAGAGGTGGGAACATTGGGTGGTGGCGCGGGCTCATTGGGCCGAAGGGCCTGTTTCCCGTGCTGTTTTGTTCTTTGTTCTTTATTTGATGGCTTACATTCCCATAGTTCAAGATTATTCATTCTAAAGTTAATATCATGTTAGTGTTCCTAAATCTATGGGGATGTCTTTATTTACCTAATTTGCCCCCTACATCAGAAACCCTCACAGGTCCATTGAGAGAAGAACATGTAATCAGGGATAAAAAGTCTGACAAAAGAGCTGAAACATGAACAGTTTCCATATCGATGCTCCCAGTACTTTGCTTTTGCAGAATCAGGGAATCTGGAATGCCTCACTTGCCCCTTACACTTCAACTGTATGGGGATGATTTTGAGCACATGCTTCCGAATGCAGGAATGGCAGTGCATACTCAAAAATCCTGACAGACTCAAAAAAGCACCAGCGAATTTCCAAGTTCTAATCTTCCAGCCCCCTTGCCAGGGGAGTGACATGGCACATGCTGTGGGACCCCAGGAACTTCATTTTAATATATTACCATGCTAATAGCAAGCACGGTGGTTAGCACTGCTGAGGGTTGGCACATTCCCCGCCACGTCTGCGTCAGTTTCCTCAGGTGCTCCCAAGTCCAAAAATGTGCAGTTTAGACAGATTGGCCCATAGTGTCAGGGATTATGTGCGATTACAGAATGGGCTTGAGTGGGGTTGTTATCAGTGCAGGCTCAATGTTCCAATTGCCCTCTTTCTGCACTGTAGGGTCTATGATTCTATGAACTCAGTATCAACATGGGACTGATGTCTTCTCTGTTCTCGTAGGTAGATGGGACACTTCTAATACAATTATTGGAATTCCTCCAGCCCCCAACAGGTTGGACTCACTCTATTACCTCCCAGCAGCCTACAACAATCTGTCCTGGTCCCTCCATGCCGACACTATAGTTAAGAAAGTCCACTAACGTTTCCACTTTCTCAGAAGACTAAAAAAATTTGGCATGTCTGCTGTGACTCTTGCCAACGTTTACAGATGCACCACAGAAAGCATTCTTTCTGATTGTCCCACAGCTTGGTGTGGCTCGTGCTTTGCCCAAGACTGCAAGGAACAACAAAAGGTCGTGAATGTAGCCCAATCCATCACACAAACCAGCCTCTCATCCATTAACTCTGGCTACACTTCCCGCTGCCTTGGCAAAGTAGCCAGCATAATTAGAGACTCCACGCACCTCAGAAATTCTCTCTTCCACTTTCTTCCATCGGGAAAAAGATATTAAAGTCTGAGGTCACGTACCAACCGACCCAAGAATAGCATCTTCCCTGCTGCTGTCAAGGAAATCTGCTGTCTTTACCTGGTTTGGCTACACATGACTCCAGAGCCAAATGGCATAAAAGGACAACCTTGAAACATGTTACTACATAACACGACCAGAATACACATTATCATGCCAAGTTTAAAGAAACAGGAAGTACCACGTGTTGTGTAAAAGTAATGACGTGAACTTTGCACAGAGATTCTTCCCTCTCCTTTAGAAAATGGACATTGTGCCCTGGACTATGCAAATATCTTTTAAAAACATCACTCACGTTTGAGTCAGATCTTTTAAAAAAAAATGGAGTGGATTTTCCTTCCTGTTGCACCAGGCACTGAGTTTATATTGCATCTGTCTCCAACCCAATATGACTGCCCCATGGTGGTTCGAGAGACCTCAATATAACTGGGCCTGCTTCCCTAAATAATAATAGGCAAAATCTTACCAAAAAGAGAGTGCTGGTTCCAGTGTGAAAAACAGAGTGATTCCTGCTGACAGTGCCAGCGTGATCTCAGACAGAACCTTACGTTTAGGTACATTGGCCATGCTAAATTCTCCCTCAGTGTACCTGAATAGATGCTAGAGTGTGGCGACTAAGGGATTTTCACAGTAACGCCATTGCAGTGTTAACGTAAGCCTGTTTGTCACGTTAATAAACTCCATTCATTCACCTTGCAAACTTCACTTCATACCTGTTGGAAAAAGCTAAGGACTGAGACTGCTCCAACATTACGTGCCGGTTCTCCATACCTGTCCATTCACACTTGACCACTGATCAACTGTGAGAATCTGCCTAACCCTGGGGAATGAATACCTGTTAGACTAAAGGTAATTCAACCCCTTCCTTATGCCTTGTAATATCCTCAGACTCCAGCTCAGTGACTCAGAACCAGAGTTGTCTAAACTGCAGCCACTTTCTGTAGATATGTTTGTCTGGGGCAATGATGCGTTCCATATATTGCCATCATGGCACATTGGCAGCCCTGCAGTTTCTGTCCAACTTAATTTGGCATGCCCGTTACGACTCTTACCAACGTTTACAGATGCACCATAGAAAGCATTCTTTCTGGTTGTATCACAGCTTGGTGTGGCTCCTGCTCTGCCTAAGACTGCAAGAAGCTACAAAGGATTGTGAACGTAGCCCAATCCATCACACAAACCAGCCTCCCATCCACTAACTGTGTCTACACTTCCTACTGCCTCAGAAAAGTCACAGTAAGATTAAGGACCCCACGCACCCTGGACATTCTCTCTTCCATCTTTTCCTTTGGGAAAAGATACAAAAGTCAGAGGTCACTCACCAACTGACTTAGGAACAACTTCTTCCCTGTTGCTGTCAGACTTTTAAATGGATCTACCTCGCATTAAGATGATCTTTCTCTACACCCTGGCTATCACACTACATACTGCATTCTCTTCTTTCTTTCTCTATGAACAGTATACTCTGTCTGTATATTGTTTAAGAAACAATACTTTTCACTAATACATGTGACAATAATAAATCAAATTAAAGTCTTTGATTAGTTAATTAATCAATAATTAACACAGATGAAACAATGGAAAGTTGCACTCATCCATCTTGGAGAAAAGTAAGGAAAGTCATCAGCTGCTGGTGGTTGACAAAAAAATAGGAAAAGGAGGATCTCTATAATCCCCGTGTCTAATTCCCATTGAATCAAATTCTCATCTCCTCACTCAATCTATGCCTCACTCCGGTGTGACAGGTCCCAAGAACAACTTCTTGCAAGGGAGCAACAATTTATACTGCGTGAGAAGAGAGGGCTGACTGGTTGGTATGTGGACTCTGAGTTGCCATGGAGAATGCACCAAGGAATAGTTAACTGCAAAGCCTTGGTTTGAATTCATTCAGACCAGTTGACTCTGATTGGTTGAGACATTGCCATGGGGAAGGAGCAGGGAATGGCTCACCCCAAGCTTTTGTTTCATTGAAAATATCATGGGCATTGCTCCTTCTCTCTGCAAAGGACATGATCTTGTGTGTGAATACGTGTAGCTACTAAGACACATTAGTGAGCCTCACTGCCGCACTTTAAACTTTAACATGAGACTTCATTGTGTTTCAAATTGGTCTGGATCCTGAGCTGTGTACATGGTGGATAGTGGGAGAATCATAGTAGAGGAATGGATAGGGGTCTTACTACTAAGTTGCCATTTAGGTTCTAAGAGGCCATGGCAGTTAGTGGATGGGGATGTCCCAAATGGGTATTAAGGGGCCATGGTGGCAGACGGGGAGGTTGAGTTGGCATAGCAGATGTGTGGGGCGTGTAAGGGGAGAAACTAGAGAGCCTAAAGTTTAATGAAATATCTTAGTCAAGCTTCCAGAGAGCTGAGGTGCGTCTGTTTAATCAGTTCATTTTGGCACTCCACTGTCCCTGTGGATGTCTCTAACAGTAAGAATTCTCAGAACATCAGGTTTAATTCCAACCAATTTATTTGATGGTAAACTTGCAAGCTTTCAGGGTTTGCCCCTTCATCAGATGAATGGAGAGTTCTGGCCTCAGACAGAGCATATAACAGCACAGATAGTTTACAGGTTACTGATGAGAATGCAAGTCTTTCCAACTAACCTGCTATTCAAGGCTTAAAGAGACCGACAATGTGGGTGGAAAGAACATTAAGCATAGGTTAAAGAGATGTGTATTATCTCCAGACAGTACAGTAAGGAGACAATGCACATCTTTTTAACCTGGGCTTAATTCTCCTTCCACTGACATTGTCGGCCTCTTTAAGACTTGAATAGCAGGTTCGTTGTAAAGACTCACATTCTAATCAGTAATCTGTAAACTGTCTGTGCTGTTATATGCTCTGTCTGAGGCTAGAACTCTCCATTCACCTGACGAAGGGACAAACCCCGAAAGCTCATGAGTTTACTATCAAATAAACTGGTTGGACTTAATCCCGGTGTTGTCAGACTTCTTACTGTATTTACCACAGTCCAACACTGGCATCTCCACATCATGGCTGTCTCTGACCTGCATCCGGGGAATGGGATGGAGTTGGATGGACTTTGAGACACTTTTCTCCCGAGAATTCCCTACAGGAAGTCAGGGAATTCCTGGCACTGTGTATCCGCCTTGGGGACAAATATCCAAGACTCACTGTCCATTTCATCAACACCAATAAAAGGAAGCCTGATACCACCTATCTTACAAATGAGTAATTTAGAGAGTATTTTCAAGGTAATATCCTTATTTCTGTCATAAAATTCTTGGCTCTTTCCACTCACATTGATGGCCTCTTTAAGACTTGAAATCAGGTTATTTGTAACTTATTTCTGTCATAAAATTCTGACGGGAAACACTTTGATCTGGTTCAGTATAAATTAGTTTAACTTCCCAAATGTCCTCACTTGCGAGCAGAAGAGTTTTCAGTGGGGCCATAGTAATGAAATCGATAGTGGTGTTTCTCCTGACCCTAGGGTGCCTTATCTCTGTCTACGTTGCAAGATGTTCTGGGGTGAAGTTGGTGAATAATGGTTATGATAATGTTGTCATTGCGATTAATCCTGAGCTTACAGAGGATCCACTTCTCATCACAAAAATTAAGGTATGAAAGTTGTCCCAATCTTCGATGCACCTATTGGCTGTTTTTCATTATTTGTTATTCTTTCTTGGGAGATGGCTGGCCAGCATGTATTGCCCATCCCTAGTCACCCTTGAGTGGCTTGCTATGCCATTTCAGGGGGCAGTTGAGAGTCAACCACATTGCTGTGGTTCTGCACTCACATGTAAGCCAGACCAGGTACAGAGGGCAGATTTCCTTTTCTAAAGGACATTAGTGGATGGCACAGTGGCGCAGTGGTTAGCACTGCTGCCTCAAGCAGCAAGCACCCAGGTTCAATTCCCGGCTTGGGGCACTGTCTGTGTGGAGTTCACATGTTCTCCCATGTCTGCGAGGTTTGCCTCCGGGTGCTTCAGTTTCCCCCCACAGTCCAAAGTTAACTGGATTGGCTATGCCAAATTGTCCCTTACTGTTTTAGGGGTCTAGCTAGGATAAATACATGGGGTTGGGGCTTGACTGGGATAGTGGTCAGTACGGTCTCGAATGGCTTCCTTCTGTACTGTAGGATTTTATTAAACGCCTGGTGGCAGCAGGAAAGAAGCTGTTCTTGAGTCTTTTGGTATGTGATACCAGACTTTTGTATCTTTTTCCCAATGGAAGAAGATTGAAGAGAGAATGCTTCCTGTGTCCTGTGTTTCCTGTAAAGAGAGAATGCTCCTGCCAAGTGCCTTAATTGGACATTTTGCAGTGTTAGAGGCTCTGTATAGAGGACGATTGTGAACCAGACAGATTTTGTTAATCAGACAGAAGTATAATAAAATCATAAATGCCTGCCAATCCACCTCCCTTGCCCACCCAATACCCTCATCTGATTTCAAAGTCTGCAGTTTAATTGCTAACATTTTACATGCTTAAGGAATGGTCGCCAGCATTATGGAGAGAGTACAGAGTGATTCACAAGTGTTGCATTACTGTGTTTTGTGCAGGAAATGGTGGTTTCAGCTTCTTCCTTCTTGTACAATGCCACCAAACATCGAGCTTATTATCGAGATGTGAAAATTCTATTGCCCATTACTTGGGCACCCAAACCTGAATATCAGAGACCAACCACCCAGTCATATGAAAAGGTAACAGCCAGAACAATGCTATCACAAGCATTACTGTCTTTTCTATTTTGCAAGTATTCTGTCACCCATGTTTTTTTTTAAGTTCACTTTTGAGACATGGGTATTGTTGGCTGGTCAGCATTTATTGCCCATCCCTAGTTGCCCTTGTCCAGAGGGCAATTGAGAGTTAACAACATTGCTGTGGCTCTGGAGTCACATGTAGACCAGACGAGCTAAAGATGGTAGATTTCTGAACCAGACAGTTGATTCATTGCTCATCAGTAGATTCTTAATTCCAGATATTTTATTTATTGAAATCAAATTTCATCTGCTGTGGTGTGATTTGAATCCAGGGCCTCGCAGTGTTAGCTAAGTGTTTGATTACTAGCCCAGTAATAATACCAGTAGGCTGTCCCTTTACCTACTTCCTCTTTACTGTGATACTTCAGAAAATGTGCAATACAGCATCATTAGTTTCATTTAATCCAAGTAACACATGGCAAGGTTTGGAAAATGCATTCTGCTTTACTTGGCCAACACGTCTTCGTTTAAAAGGAGAATTTAGTGAAAAAGTATTGTGTTACGTTGTATTCAGAGGAAAAAAACCTTGCTTCTTCCAACTTTCCAAATTGCTGGCGTGACAGGGTTGTCCTATCGAGAGAGACTAAATAGTCTGGCTCTGTACTCCTGAGGAGAGTAAGGGATGACCTTATTCAAACATAGCAGATGCCGAGGTGGGGGGTGGGGGGGTGCGGACATTGACAGGGCAGATGGTGAGATGTTTTCACTAGTAGGAAAGTCTTGGCAAGGGGACATGGCTACAAGGTAAAGGGCTGGTCACTTAAAATTGAGGTGCACAGAAATTTCTTCTCACAGAGGCTGGCAAATCTCTGGAATTTTCTATCCAGAGAATAGAATCCAGAGGAGGCTCGATCATTAGAAGTATTAAAGTGGAGGTGGATAAATATTCGACAGATTGAGGAATAGAGGGCTGGGGAGAAATGGACAGAAAAGGAAGCGAGGCCGGCATAGATCAGCCATGATCACATTGAACGGTGGGACAGCCTTGAAGGGCCTGGTGACCTACGTCTGCTTCTATCCCTTGTGTTGTTTTGTCCTGTAGATATTTTTCCTCTGCTGTCATTCCGTTCTCACCTTTGCTGTTTATGTTTTATAGTAGTTTCTGGATAGTTTACTTGCTTCCCCAGTGTTATTTCCCCCATTTTTATTCTAACAGGCTGATGTGATCATTGCTAATCCCCACGTTCAACACGGAGATGACCCATATACCCTGCAGTATGGCAGTTGTGGTGAGAAGGGGCGGTACATTCATTTTACTTCGAACTTCATGCTGAATGATAGACTGACCGCCGTTTACGGTGCAAGAGGTAACAACTTTGCAGGAGATTCCTTTCACATTTTGTTCGTTATTGTTCCTCCCCCTCTAAATGGAAGTACACTCACCCCTCATCCTACTTCCCCTCTCCTTTACTTTGATAAAATACCTGCCCCCAAATCCTGCTTCATGTTAAACGCTGTACTTTGGCCTTGATTGTTTCTTCGCAATAGTATTAGGAGTCCTAATGTATTGTTTAAGTTTGAGTGCAATAGAGGTTGCTTTAAACAAATGTTCTTATTTTTACAGGTAGGGTATTTGTTCATGAGTGGGCCCATCTTCAGTGGGGAGTATTTGATGAATATAATGATCTGGTGCCCTTTTACTGGTCCAACGAGCAATTCAAAGCAACAAGGTATGACATTCTTCAACTGTTATTTAAGTCAAAACATCCTTTTTCCATTTCCTGTCAGTAGCTGGGAGAGAATTCTCATAATACATTCCAGTAAGACACAATTTAAATACTGGACAAAGATTCAGATCAGTTGCAATGAGCAAATAATCACCAGATCTTTGCTAATGGATTCTCAGGTTGAGAATCGTCAGCAGGCTTAGTATTGGTGAGCCTTCTTTGTGAGCAGGGGCAGAGGTGGTGGTGTAGTGATATTGTCACAGGGCTAGTAACCCAGTGACCAAAGTAATGCTCAGGGTTCCTGGGTTTGAATCTCACCACAGCATATCATGAATTTTTTAAACATCTGGAGTTAAAAGTCTATCAATGATCTCACTGTGATCCCTAAAAACCTGGGACATTTTCAGCTTTTGAGGCCCCAGCCATATTTTTTTAAAAAAACAAAGATACATGAAAACAAAATAGGGCACAAAATGAAAGTGAGGCGTAAACTGGAATTCTGTCACCTCACCCGCCCTGATTCTGGGAGGTCGCAGAACAGAATTCTCTTGGCCTTGGGTAGGACTCTATGAGCCTTGACTCAGTGAGGTTGTAAAATCCCACCCGTAATTTGAATTTTAAAAAAATTAACAAGTGTATTTTGAGCCCTTTTTTTGTGCAAATGTGCTAATTATTGAGGAAAAATCTAGCTTTGGGGCATTGATAGAAACCTAGGAACATGGAAAATAAGAGCAGGAGGAGGCCATTCGACCCTTCAAGCCTGCTCTGCCATTAATCACGATGATGGCTGATCGTTCAACCTAGTGGATGAATCCTGCTTTCTCTCCATAACCTTTGATCCTAATGCCGCAATTAATGTTGAGCTCAATCAAACACTCTTATCTCCTGCGACAGGTCTTTACCTACTTCGATACATTGAAACTGCATTCGCTGAACTCACTGATGTGAGCAAACTGACAAAAATACACAATGCAATTGTGATATTGGAAAACACTCCAGAGCGTTCAAGTTCATTGAAACCATGACCAAGTGTCATACAGATCTGAAACATTAGCTCTGTCCTCTTTCCAGAAATGCTGTCAGATTTTCCAGCATTTTTCTATTGTTATTTCTTGAGGCAGTTCATAAAACTCCTACATTGCAGAAGAGGTTTTTCGGCCCATCAAGTTCGAACTGACTCTCTAACAGGGTGCCTTTCCCAGGCCCTCTCCCCCTAACCCACACATTTACCATGGCTAACCCACCTATCATACACATCTTGGAACACTAAGGGGCAATTTTAGCATGGCTGATCCACCTAACTTGCTCATCCTTGGAGTGTGGGAAGAAACTGGAGCACTCAGAGGAAACCCACGGAGATATGGGGCGAATGTGCAGATTCCATATGACAGTTACCTGAGGCTGGAATCAAGCCCAGGTCCCAGCAGTGCTCACCACCATGCCCCCCTTTTCCATTGCCTTACAATCCAAAGAGTAGCATTTTCATTCTTACAATTTTATGTTGAGAAACTCTCCGTTATAAAGAGTTACTGTGAATGAATAGTGTGACAGCTTTTACTATGTGCCAACTTGGCTGCCTTAATGTATGCACGCGGTCCTTCATGAGCCAGTGGGATAGGCTGCACAAACACTGCCTGATATACAATATGGAACTGCAAATTTTACTTTATTATTTCCCTTTGCGCATAAAAACAAGTTGCGAAACTTATCAAATGCCAAAAAATTAACAAGAGTGGAAATTTGAGCCCCCCCTCCCCCTCCCCCTCCCCCCTCCCCCCCCCCCCCCCCACCCCCCCCACCACCACCCTTGAATTTCAGGCCCAGGCAATATGACCCATCTACCTGCAACACCCCCGTCCCCAGACACACTCCCACACTCCTCATTTCCCCCTCTCCATTCCCTCTCCCCTTTCCTCTGTCCCTCCCCCCTCCCTGTCTCCTCCCTTCCTCTTCCATACCCCCTCTCCATTCCCCTTCCCCAGTCCTCCCCCCTCCCCACTCCCTCCTCCCTGCCCTGCCCTTCCCATCGATGTCCCTTCCCCGTCCCCTCCTCCTCCCCTCCCCTCTCCCTTTCTGCATCACCCCCTCTCAGTCCCTTAAACCTCCCCTCCCTCCCTTCTTTCCCCCTCTCATCTCTCCACTCCCCCCCCCCTCCTCTCTCCATTTCCACTGCCCCCCCCCCAAACCCTCCCCTCTCCCTTGCCCTCTCCACTCCCCCTCGTCCAACCAGAGAAACAATCCTTCAAACCAGGTACTTTCGAGATGGTTCAGATAGACAGGAGATAAGGAGGCAGATCCAAAGGGGAAAGAAAGGCCACATTGTCTAAAGATAAACTCCAGGGATTTTTTTTCACTATCATTACAGATGCAAAACAGCAGATTAAAAAAATGAATGATTGATCTTTAGTCTATAATTTATAGGCAATTACACTCTCATCCAAATGGCTTTGAAGTAGCTTGAACATAGGCCAGGTAAACAACTCACCCATATTTAAAAACAAACATGGGGTAAATTATCCAGTCCTGCTTACCCAGGAATCGCATTGGGTGGGACAGAAAATTTAGCTGAACCCATAAATGTCTGTTGATTTTATATAGTAAGTTGTGCGACCATTGGATGGGATTTTCCATTCCATTCCCCCCGCTTTGTCCCGCCACAATGGATTTGCGAACATCAGATGTGACTAGCCATTGGCCGCCCATGGGACTGGAAGATCATGTTGGGAGGAAAGGCTGGAAAATCCTGCCCGTACATATGAGGAGCATCATGAGAAATCAGCCAGCTCCAAACTTCAGAAGAGCGCAGTACTGCAAACCACAGGAGGATTCTGAATCATGAGTACCAGATTAATGTGGGTGGCACGGTGGAAAGTGGTTACCTCACAGTGCCAGAGATCTGGGTTTGATTCCTCACATGGGTCACTGTCTGTATGGAATCTGCAGGTTCTCCACGTGGGTGCCTGTACGAGGTTTCCCCCGGGTATTCCGGTTTCCTCCCATGGTCTGAAAGACATGCTGATTAGGTGCATTGCCTTGCTAAATTCTCCCTCAGCATACCCAAACAGATGCCAAGTGTGGCGACTAGGGGATTCTCACAATAACTTCATTGCAGTGTTAATGTAAGCCTACTTGGGAAATTAAACTGAAATAAAGCCTATCTTAAATCGTTTTTGATAAATGGTTGAATGACTGCCGTAGAAATTAAAATAACTAATGCCACACTGTGTTTTGTTTGCATTGACAGGTGTTCAAAAGAGTTCACAGGAATGATTAGCTCTTGCACTGGGAGTTCCTGTTCGCCTTGTGGCATTGACAGCGACACAGGCTTTCCGAATAGTGATTGTATGTTTTACCCAGACAACAACCAACACACATCTGCTTCAATAATGTACATGCAAGGGCTAACAGAGGTAAATAGAATTATTAAGCGATATTTTCCTCACACATTCTTCACAGCTACTCCCGCAACAAAATACAATATCCAGTATTTCCAAAGTAATTAGAACACCATCAGGAGGCACGGTAGCACAGTGGTTAGCACTGCTGCTTCACAGCTCCAGGGACCTGGGTTCGATTCCTGGCTTGATTCAGTGTCTGTGTGGAGTTTGCACATTCTCCTTGTGTCTGTGTGGGTTTCCTCCAGGTGCTCCGGTTTCCTCCCATAGTCGAAAAATGTGCGGGTTAGGTTGATTGGCCATGCTAAAATTGCCCCTTAGTGTACTAGGATGCTTCGTTTAGAAGGATTAGCAGGTAAAATATGTAAGGATATGGGGGTAGGGCCTGGGTGGGATTGTGGTTGGTGCAGACTCGATGGGCCAAAGGGCCTCTTTCTGCACTGTAGGATTCAATGATCTATGAGATATCAACCTTCCTTTGCTTGCTGCAACATGTTGGGCAAATATTCCTGTTTCAGACAATTTGATACACGATATAGACTTTTTTCTCTTATGTGAAATAAAAGAATGACCAGGGTGAGTTTAGGACCAGTCAAGGATAGTAGTGGGAATTTATGCATGGAGTCGGAAGAGATAGGTGAGGCATTGAATGAATAATTTTCTTCAGTATTCACTAAGGAGACGGGCCATGTTTTTGAGGATAAGTGTGTGATACAGGCTGATAGGATGGAGGAGATAGATGTTCTAAGTGAAGATGTATTGGCAATTTTGAAAAACCTGAGGGTCGATAAGTCCCCTGGATCAGATGGGATACATCCTAGGATACTTTGGGAGGCAAGGGATGAGATTGCTTTGATCTTTGGGCCCTCACTGTCCACGGGGATTGTACATAGAACAAAGAACATAGAACATTACAGCACAGAACAGGCCCTTCAGCCTTCGATGTTGCACCGACCAATATAAAAAGCAATGCCCCTCCAAACTAAACCATTCCCTTCTCTTCCATATACTTATCAACTAACCTCTTAAACGCCACCAAACTTGGCGCATCTACAACTGCTGCAGGCAGGGCATTCCACTCCCGAACCACCCTTTGGGTAAAGAACCTACCTCTGATATCCGTCCTATAACTATCACCCCTTAATTTAAAGCTGTGTCCCCTCGTGCTAGCTTTTTCCATCCTAGGAAAAAGGCTATCACTGTCCACCCTATCTAAACCTCTAATCATCTTATATGTTTCGATTAGGTCCCCTCTTAGCCGCCTCCTTTCTAACGAAAACAACCTCAAATCCCTCAGCCTCTCCTCATAAGACCTGCCCTCCATACCAGGCAACATCCTGGTAAACCTCCTCTGTACCCTCTCCAATGCCTCCACATCTTTCTTATAATGTGGGGACCAGAACTGCACACAATACTCCAAGTGCGGCCGCACTAGAGTTTTGTACAGTTGCAACATGACGTTGCGGCTCCGAAATTCAATCCCTCTACCAATAAAAGCCAAGACTCCATATGCCTTCCTAACAACCTTCTCGACCTGACTGCCTACTTTCAGGGATCTATGCACATACACACCAAGATCCCTCTGTTCATCTAGACTATTAAGAATCCTACCATTTGCCCTATACTCTACACATTTATTATTTCTGCCATAGTGCATTACCTCACACTTTTCCACATTAAACTCCATTTGCCACCTCTCGGCCCAGCTCTGCAACTTGTCCAAGTCTCTCTGCAAACTATAACACCCCTCTTCACTATCTACCACTCCACCGACTTTAGTGTCATCTGCAAATTTACTAATCCATCCTTCAATACCCTCATCCAGATCATTTATAAAAATTACAAACAGCAGGGGCCCCAAAACAGACCCCTGAGGTACACCACTTGTCACCGAACTCCACGATGAATATCTCCCATCAACCACCACCCTCTGTCTTCTATCTGCTAGCCAATTCCTAACCCAATTAGCTAAATCACCCTCTATCCCATACATCTGCATTTTCTGCAGAAGTCTTCCATGGGCCACCTTATCAAACGCCTTACTAAAGTCCATATATACCACATCAACCGCCTTACCCCCATCCACCTCTTTGGTCACTTTTTCAAAAAACTCAATGAGGTTAGTAAGGCACGACCTACCCTTCACAAAACCATGCTGACTATCCCCAATCAATTCATTTCTCTCTAAATAACTATAAATCCTATCCCTAATATTCTCTCCAATACTTTGCCCACAACAGAAGTAAGACTCACTGGCCTATAATTCCCTGGAAGGTCTCTCTTCCCCTTCTTGAACAACGGGACCACATTCGCTATCCTCCAGTCCTCCGGAACCACACCCGTAACCAACGACGACCTGAAGATCAGAGCCAGAGGCTCTGCAATCTCCTCTCTTGCCTCCCAGAGAATCCTAGGGTAAATCCCGTCCGGCCCAGGGGACTTATCCAACTTCAAACCCTCGAGAATATCTAGCACATCCTCCCTATCTACTTCGATACTTTCCA
The DNA here is from genome assembly GCA_024679065.1 of Sphyrna mokarran. NCBI lineage: Eukaryota > Metazoa > Chordata > Chondrichthyes > Carcharhiniformes > Carcharhinidae > Sphyrna > Sphyrna mokarran. The sequence goes on from JAGIQG010000009.1 coordinate 12,190,065, forward strand.
GTTTGCTACCCTGTACCTCAGTGTTCTCCATAACTACATTTACATCACCCTGCGTGAATACCGAAGAGAAATATTTATTCAGTGCCTCTCCAATCTCTTCAGGCTCCACGCACAACTTCCCACTGCTGTCTATGACTGGCCCTAATCTTGCCCTAACCAATCTTCTATTCTTAACATATCTAAAGAAAGCTTTAGGATTCTCCTTAATCCTATCAGCCAAAGTCTTCTCGTGTCCTCTCTTAGCTCTCCTCAATTCACTCTTTAGCTCCCTCCTGGCTAATCTATAGCTATCCATTGCACTAACCGAGCCTTCAAGCCTCATCCTGACATAAGCCTCCTTTTTCCTTTTAACCAGCAAATCAACTTTTTTCGTACACCAAGGTTCTCTTACTCGACCATTTCCTCCTTGCCTGACAGGGACATACTTATCAAGGACTCGCAGCAGCTGCTCCTTGAATAAGCTCCACATTCCAGATGTTCCCAGTCCCTGTAGTTTCCTAGTCCAATCTATGCACCCTAATTCTCTCCTGATGGCCTCATAATTACCCTTCCCCCAGCTATAACTACTGCCCCCAGCTTCATGCCTATCCCTATCCATCACTAAGGTGAACGTAACCGAATTGTGGTCACTATCACCAAAATGTTCACTAACTTCCAAGCCTAACACCTGGTCTGGCTCATTGCCCAGCACCAAATCCAATGTAGCCTCACCTCTAGTTGGCCTATCTACATACTGAGTCAAAAAACCTTCCTGCACACTTTGTACGAAAACTGACCCCTCTAACAAGCTAGAGCTATAGCTATTCCAATCAATATTAGTAAAGTTAAAGTCCCCCATAACAATTACCCTATTACTTTCACTCCTGACCAGAATTGACTTTGCAATCCTTTCCTCTACCTCTCTAGAACTTTTAGGAGGTCTATAAAAGACTCCCAACAGGGTGACCTCTCCTTTCCTGTTTCTAATCTCAGCCCATACTACCTCAACAGACAAGTCCTCATCAAACTTCTTCTCTGTCACTGTGATACAGTCTTTGACTAATAATGCCACTCCTCCCCCCCTTCTACCTCCTTCTCTACTCCGACTAAAGCATTTGAACCCTGGAACCTGCAACATCCATTCTTGTCCCTGCTCTACCCAAGTCTCTGAAATGGCCACAACATCGAAGTTCCAGGTACTGGTCCAAGCTGCAAGTTCCTCCCCCTTATTGCGAATACTCCTTGCATTAAAGTATACGCATTTCAAACCATGCCCTACCCCACCCGTATGCTGCTGTGTTTTACGGCTTTCCTCTATGACCCCCTTACTCTCATCCCTCTTAGCACCCCAACTATTCAGGATCCCACCCCCCCCCGAATCAGTTTAAAGCCCCCTGCATAGCCTTAGCAAATTTTCCCCCCAAGATATTAGTTCCCCTCTGGTTCAGGTGTAGACCATCTCTCTTGTAGAGGTCCCACCTATCCCAGAATGAGTCCCAATTGTTCAGGAACCTGAACCCCTCCCTCCTGCACCATCCCCGCAGCCACGAGTTCAAACATTCCCTCTCTCTATTCTTCTCCAAACTATCCCTTGGCACAGGCAAGAGTCCAGAGATAACCACTCTGCCAGTTTTGGCCCTAAGCTTCCACCCCAACTCCATAAATTTCTGTTTAATATCCCCTTCCCTCGTCCTTCCTATATCATGTGTCCCTACATGAACTATGACTTGGGGTTGACTCCCCTCTCCCTTAAGAATCTTAAAAACCCGATCTGTGACATCCTGGACTCCAGCCCCTGGGAGGCAACACACCAGCCCTGAGTCACTTTTATTACTACTTACTCTCCTATCTGTCCCTCTAACTATGGAGTCTCCAATTACTAGGCCCAATCTCTTATTCTCCCTACCCACCTGAGCATTCTCAGCAGGCTCACCCCCATAGCGAATGTTATTCCTCTCTTCAAGAAAAGAAATAGAAATTACCCTAGTAATTATCGGCCAGCTAGTCTTACTTCGGTGGTCAGTAAGTTAATGGACAAGATCCTAAGGGATAGGATTTATGACCATTTGGAAAGTTTCAGTTTAATGCGGGATAGTCAGCAGGGTTTTGTAACGAATAAGTTTTGCCTCACAAATTTGATTGAATTCTTTGAGGAGGTAACTAAGTGTGTGGACGAAGGCAGAGCAGTAGATGTCATATACGTGGATTTTAGTAAGCACTTGATAAGGTTCCCCATGGTAGACTCATGAAGAAAGTAAGGAGATATGGGATAAAAGGAAATTTGGCTGATTGGATAAGTAACTGGCTGTCTCATAGAACACAGTAAGAAGTCTGACAACACCAGGTTTAAGTCCAACCGATTTATTTGATAGTAACTCACAAGCTTTTGGCTGAGATGCAAATGAGATCAAGCCTTGGAGGAAGAGCAATGCCTGCTCCAATCAGGCTGGATCATGTAGATCAAGCCCAAAACAGGAGGTGAGACCTTTTTCTTGTCAGCTTGGATCGGGAATGTATCAACTGGATGAGACTCTGAATTGAATTTGATTTGATTGAATTGATATATAAATAAAAAAAAGAGTTGAGGATTTTTTTTTAAGCGGGAGGTAGTGGTGGCTGGAACTCACTTCTCAAGGTCGTGAACGTAGCCCAATCCATCACACAAACCAGCCACCCATCCATTGGCTCTATCTACACTTTCTGCTGCCTTGGAAAAGTCTAAGGTCACGTACCAATCGACTCAAGAACAGCTTCTTTCCTGCTGCTATCAGACTTTTGAATGGACCTACCTCATATTAGGTTGATCTTTCTTTACACCCTAGCTGTGACTGTACCACTACATTCTGCACTCTTTCCTTTTATCTCTGTAACAGTATGCTTTGTCGGTATAGCATGCAAGAAAAAATACTTTTCACTGTGTACTAATACATGTGACAATAATGAATCAAATCAAATCAAACTAAAAGTCATAACATTAGAAAAAAACACTTGCAGATACACTTCAGCTGTTGTAATTTACAGAACTGTAGACCAAGAGTTAAAAGGGGAGGGGGGTTACTGGATAACTCTTTTTGACTGCCACAAATACAACGTGCTGAATGGCCTCATTCTTTATTTTAAGCATGTCTCTGTTTCTAAAGTTTGACTTTGTTGAGCTTGAGTTTATATATTCTTTATTGTATGATGTGTGCATTGTGATGATTATGTCTCAAATCACTCCCAGCGAGCTGTAGTTAATGGCCCCTGTTCTCAGGCTTTAGCAAACACTCCATCAACTGTCACCTCATCGGGAAGCAAAACTTGCAGAGAGTTCGAGAAAGTTATGGAGATAGAAAAGGACAAAGCTCGGAGCTGGGCTTCAACATCTGACACTAGGGAGAGGAGAAGCTATTAGCTGAGATTGACTACTCATTAGTTTTCTGAGAGGATGAAAGGGGATCTGATCAAGGTATGTAACACTTGAAAAGGGATTGTTAAAGTAAATGTAGACCAAATGTTCCCTCTTGTGGGGCAATCTCAAACAGGAGCTCACAGGTATAGGTTGAGAGGCAGTAGATTTAAAACTGGGATGATGGGGAACTATTTCTCGCAGAGGGGGTGAATTTGTGGAACATGCTGTCCCATAGCAGGGTGGAGTCTGAATCATTGAATGGTTTCAAGAAGGAGATAGATATGTTTCTGGTTTTAAAACAAAGGGATAAGGAGACATGGGGAACAGCGGGAAGGTGGATTTGAGACAGGGAGAGATCAGCCATGATCTGACTGAATGGCGGAGCAGGCTCAAAGGGCTGGAATAGCCTACTGCTGCTCCTAATTCCAATATTCCGATAACAGTGTTGACCCAGAAAGCATGTGCTTTGCACACTTGACGTCATTTGGAATTATTTTAGATTCTGACACTTGTATTCCTTTTGCAGGTGGTTGAATTCTGTGACAATCAAACTCACAATAGTGAAGCTCCAAACATGCAGAACAAAATGTGCAATTACAGGAGCACTTGGGACGTGATCAGCGAGTCAGATGATTTCAAAAACAATCCTCCAACCAACATCTCTCCCCCAGAGCCAAAGTTTACTTTGCTGCAAGTCAAAGACCGAGTGCTGTGTTTAGTTCTTGACACTTCTGGAAGCATGCAATTGGTAGGACAAAGATTAGCTCAGAACGTTACGTTGATCAGGCTGGTGCGCTCCCCATCTGGAAATGTGTAAAGTTACGTGCAAAGATGTCGGGCACACATCCCAAAGCTATCATGCACTAGCACAATAATTTGGTTGCTGGAAACACGTGAGAGTCAAAGCTAATCTGTTAACACTCTAGATGCTATTTAGCCCATTGAAGGGCCAATTGAATGCAATTTGACATGACCCATTCAACTTTTACAGATGGTGGGCAGGCGACTGGCCTTTATGTTTAGCTTCAACTTCAATCCCAACTGGGGTGAACTAAAATGTAAAAAGTCTCTGGGAATTGCTAACTAAATGCAATGTTTTTGTCATAGATTATTCGTGGTGTAGAGGAGGCCCTTCAGCCCATTGAATCTGGCATCGGCATGCATCCATAAGACCATAAAACATAAGACATAGGAGCAGAATTAGGCCACTCAGCCTATTGAGTGTGCTCCCCATTTATTCATTGTGATATTTTCCTTATCCCCTTCCTCCTGCCTTTTCTCCTCACCCCTAATTCCTTTATGAATCAAGAACCTATTTATCTCTATCTTAAAAACAGTCAATAACCTGGCTTCCACAGCTTTTTGCAACAAAGAGTTCCACAGATTTACCAGTCTCTGGCTGAAGAAATTCCTTCTCATCTCTTTTTTTAAAAGATTGCCCCTTCAGCCTGAGATTGTGCCCTCTGGTTCTAGTTTTTCCTACAAGTGGAAACATCCTCTCCACGTCCACTCTATTCAGGCCTCGCAATATCCTGTAAGTTTCAATAAGGACACCTGCATCATTTGATGAACAATGATGTGGAAATGAGAGCGTTGGACCGGGGTGGGCACAGTAAGAAGTCTCACAACACCAGGTTAAAGTCCAACAGGTTTATGTAGTATCATGAGCTTTCAGAACGCTGCTCCTTCATCATCTACCTACTCACCTGATGAAGGAGCAGTGCTCCAAAAGCTTATGATGCCAACTAAACCTGCTGGACTTTAACCTGGTGTTGTGAGACTTCTTGATGAATAATGATCAATCAAGGACTGTGCATAATGGCCTTCACATAGCATCAGTGTGAACCATCATCACAGCCTAAATCCTTCACTTGGAGGATGTGCGCACTCGGAGGGACTGATAGCAGTGTGTTTGAACGTGCTGCTTTTTCTTTGTTGTAAATATACTTTTGTTTCAGCTCCACAGGGACTGGGAAGCACCTGCCCACACATTCCCTTTTCTCTGTGCTGGCTGTCTCTGACAGCACTGAGTATTTTCCAGGCTGGCTGCCCATTAACTGGTCAGCCAGCCAGTACTCTGGGGCCGACTGCATGGAGAACATGTTTCGCATTGGCTGTCAGTATGCACATCCTCCAGGTGAAAGATTCAGGTTGTGATGATGATTCACACTGATGCTATGTGAAGGCCAACATGCACAATCCTTGATTGGCCATTGTTTATCAAACAATGCAGAGGATTCGATGGGCTGAAGAGCCTCCTTTGCACTTTTTTTTTTAATTTGTAGGACATGGCCAGTATTTGTTGTCTGTCCTTAATTGCCCGAGGTCAGCTGAGAGTCGTGGAGTGATAGAGGTTTACAGCATGGAAACAGATCTTTTAGCCCAACTTGTCCATGCCGCCTTTTTTTTAACCACTAAGCTAGTCCCAATTGGCCACTTTTGCCCATATCTCTCTGTACCCATCCTATCCATGTAACTGTTAAACACTTTTTAAAAGACAAAATTGTATCCAAATCAACCACATTGCTGTGGCTCTGGAGTCACATGTAGGCCAGACCAGGGAAAGATGGCAGATTTCCTTCCCTAAAGGACATTAATAAACCAGATAGGTTTTTCTGACAATCATGGGCATCTGTAGATTCTTAATTCCAGATTTTTTTTTTATTGACTTCAAATTCCACCATCTCCCATGGCAGGATTATGCCGCCAAGCTGTGATATAATATAGGAACACACACCCTGAGGAATGGACTTGTCATTGGCAAATGGAATATGTCTCTCTTGAAGTCAATGACTATCCACTTCACAGTTCACTATACTTCTGAGCTTTATAACAATTGAATATTATATGGTGGCACAGTGGTTAGCACTGTTGCTTCACAGCGTCATGGATCTGGGTATGATTCCTGGCTTCAGTCACTGTCTGTGTGGAATCTGCACATTCTCTTTGTGTCTGCAAGGGTTTCCTCTGGGAGCTCTGGATTCCTCCCACGGTCCGAAAAACATACTGATTAGATGCATTGACCGTGCTAAATTCTCCCTCAGTGTACCTGAACAGGTGCCAGAATGTGGTGACAAGGGGATTTTCATGGTAACTTCATTGCAATGTTAATGTAAGCCTGCTTGTGACACTAATAAATAAACTTTTTAAAAAATTTAAAATAATACACCAAAGTTTATCATAGATTGAGGAAAGCTGTAATCTCAGTACCAAACCCAGGGAACATCAAGATGTACCTGCCTCCAGGCAATTAAAAAAAGAACCATTTACCACCAGTCTCTGTTTTCTGTCAACATTGTATCCATGTTACTATATATGTATTCAACTTTGTTAGCAAGCCAATTATGTGATACTTCACTGGAAATCTTTTGAAAGTCCCTGGGTGAAATTGTCCCATCCCGGCCGCTACCCGGACCATGTGAAGCTCTGTCGACCTGGAATGAGGTTTTCCTGGTTTGAGGGTGAACATGGCAGAAACCCCGCCCCATGTGTACCATATCAAAGATATTCCCCACATCAACCCTCTCTCTTACCTCATCAAGTTATCAATCGATTCCAATCAATGCAATTTGCCTTTAACAAATCCTATTGGACACAAATACAAGAGCAAAATTTTGCAGATCCCAGTAAACTGAAATAAAGAAAATGTCGCCATTACTCAGCAGGTCAGACAGTATCAATTGGGAGTTGAAGGTCATGGACCTCTAATGTCAACTGTGTTTCTCTCCACAGAATCGCTATCCGCGTATCTTCAGCACTTATTGTTTTTTGTTGAATGAAGGTGTTCCTTAATTCATCTACACCTATCCAACTGAGAGTTAATTTTATTCTGGTTTATCGGGCTGGATTTTATAGTCTCGCTCATCCAGAAACCATAACATCCTGCCCGAGATCAACGGATTTTTCCATGGTCCACCCTTCTCCTACTCCAAATCCAGTGGGAGGATGGGGGGGGAGGTAAAATTCCAGCCGATATCATTTCTAAAAGCTTTCCCAACAACAAGGCCATAGTTGTTTCATTTGACATCTCATTCAGAAAGCCTATCAATGTGGCACTCCTGCAAAACCACGCTGTCATTTCAGCCTAGACAATGTGCTAAAGTTAAGTTAATTTATGAGTCACAAGTAGGCTTACATTGACACTGAAACAAAGTTATTATGAAAACTCTCCAGTCGTCACAGTCTGGTGCCTGTTTGGGAGAGTTTAGTGTGGCCAATACACCTAATCAGCATGCCTTTTAAACTGTGGGAGGAAACCAGAGCCCCTGGAGACAACCCATGCAGACATGGGGAGAATGTGCAGACTTCACATAGACAGTGACCCAAGCCAGGAATTGAACCCAGGTCCCTGGTGCTGTGAGGCAGCAGTGCTAACCCATTGTGCCACCGTGCCCCTGAATTCTGGTTGGACTTTATTCCACAAAGCAAGTGATGGAGATTGTGTAAAATTGCCTTGAAAGAAGCATCCTGTCAGTCTCTTAAAAACTGAGCATAAAAATACGAAGATGGCTGGCAATGTAGGAGGTTGAGTTTCGAGTCTGACTTGAGTTCCTTTCATAAACAGGAAACCCGAATTCAAAGGCTCAGACAGGCAGCTGGAGTATTCTTGCGACAGATCATTGAAGACCAATCACAGGTTGGCATTGTTACTTTTAGCAGTTCTGCAGTTATTGTATCACAGTTGAAAATAATTGATGGTGAAAATGCACGGAAGGAGCTTGAAAAACGTCTACCTACATCAGCTAGTGGAGGAACTAATATCTGTGCAGGGGTCCGAGTTGGCTTTCAGGTAGGTACTAAAATCCTGTAAATCTTTAAATAATCCCATTACTCGCCAAACAATTATTCCACTTGTTCCCATGTTGACAATAACTAACTATTTTGCAGGTGCTTCGTGGCGATGACAGTGCCACACATGGTGATGAAATTGTTTTGCTGACTGATGGGGAGGACTATGGAATAAGTGCATGTTTCACGGAGGTTGAACAGAGTGGCACAGTTATCCACACTATAGCATTAGGATCAAGTGCAGCTGCAGAATTGGAACAGCTGTCAAATATAACAGGCAAGTGATATTTACTGCTGATCAGTAACTCAATTTGAGTAGCAAGTTAGAGTGATATGGTGGCACAGTGGTTATCAGCACTACATTACAGTGCCGTCGTCCTGGGTTCGATTCCTGGCTTGGGTCACTGTCTGTGCGGAGTTTGCACTCTCTCCCTGTGTCTGCGTGGGTGTTCTCCCATAGTCCAAAAGATATGCTGGCTAATCTAAGTCTACTTGTGACAGTAATAAATAAACTTTAAATGAAAGGTTGGAATTAAATGAACCAGTGGTTTAAAGTACTTTTGGAGAAACCTCACATTCACTTATTAAGATGGAAGTGCATTTTTTATGGGCTCCCAAGATGATTAACTAAGTGTCTTGACTTCCAGATTGGAATGAAATAAAGAATTCCCAATGGAACCACGCCTTCCCTTAGCGCAGGGTATCCCAAGGCAATGGACAGACAATTAGCTGCTTTTGTTTTTGATGTGTTGTTGCTGTTGCAATGCAGAAAACAGATTTGGGCTTACTTCGGTGACATCAAGAGATGCTAGATTGCACCTCCAAGCCCCATCGGGTAAGATTGGTAGAGAATGGGGTGGGGACGGTAAAGGAATTCATTCACTACTCTAACTCCAAGCTTGCGACTTTCTGCTGCAAAGTATACACCTGTGGACATTTGGTCATTGGATTCTGATGTTCCACATAATTGGCTCATTGTAAACCGACTTAAATATACAGAATGACAATTTACATAAATTACAGAGGAAAACCGGATATCAGCCAGAGACAACACAGCTTTAGTTACTCAAATAGTTCACTGTTCTGTAACCAGTGCAAATAATTTTCTCTGAGCATCATTGTAACATTGCTAATATGAAAGAAAGCTAATGTCATTGGTGTTTAGTTCTTTCATGGAATCCCTACTGTGCAGAAGAAAGCCATTCAGCCCATCGAATCTGCACCGACTCTCTGATAGAGCATTTTACCCTGCCCCCCCTACTCTAATTATAACCCCACTAATTTCCCTAACCTAAACAACTTTGGACACTAAGGGGCAATTTAGCATGGCCAATCCATCTAATCTGCCCATCTTTGGACTGTGGGAGGAAACAGGAGCACCCAGAAGAAACTCACACAGACATGGGGATAACATCCAAACTCCACACAAACAGTTACCCAAGACCGGAACAAACCTAGATCTTTGATGCTGTGAGGCAGCATTGTTAACCACTATGCTACCATGCCACCCTTATATATAAGGAAGAGGAAAGGAGCAAGGCATGCTTTGCATGCAGCCAGTAAATCAAAGAATTCTTACTGTGCAGGGGAGGCTATTTGGCCCATCGAGCCTGCACTGACAACAATCCCAGGTCCTATTCCCTAAGCCCATGCATTTATCCTTCAATTTAACGCGCCAAATAAACCTACTCCGCACATCTTTGGACTGTGGGAGGGAACCAAAGCACTCAGAGGAAACCCATGCAGACATGGGGACAATGTGCAAGCTCCATGCAGTCACTCAAGGCTAAAATTGAACCCAGGTCCTTGGCACTGTGAGGCAGCAGTGCTAATGACCAACTAATCATGATTTAGAAAGATGGTAATAGCAGCCCATCAGGAGATCAAAATGTGTTAATGTCAGCAGACAGGTGTGCAGTATGTCAAAAGATTACCTGAGACATATAACAGATGGCCCAACTGGGGTTAGGGGGAAAGAGTGTTAGTGGCAAGAGTGTGGAGTATGCATTTTTTCCCTTTGTCTATGTGGGTTTCCTCTGGGTTCTCCGGTTTCCCCCCATAGTCCAAAGATGTGCGGATTAGGTTGATTGACCATACTAAATTGACCCTTAGTATCAGGGGGATTAGCAGGGCAAAAATATGGGATTACGAGAATAGGGCCCATGTGGGATTGTGATTGGGCCAAATGATCTCCTTCTGTTGTATAGGGATTCTGTGGTTCGATTATCATAAATTAGGAGAAGTTAGTAAGCATGTTGATGGGTGAGGTGAATAGAGTGGGAGCAGTGTACTGCGTGGTGCACTAACACTGACAAAGACCAGTTGGCTTTCTTTACCTTAACTGAATAAATTGTTTTGGGTACAACTAAATACAGTGCAGAGATAACTGTCACTTCAGCACTGAACACATAATATGGTACGTGTGAGCTATGCTTTGTTTAAAAGTACTTACCATGACTTTTTTCAAGATTTAATTTTGACCCCTTACCTAATTGCCAAGATCAAATTCAAAGGCTACCTTACCCATTCACCACACCTGGTTTTACCCCACTTAATGTCACCCCAACAAATTGCCAACAGATATTTCTACTTCCAGTCCTTTTTATTCTCTGCTTTATTATTAGATTTTATAATTCTTTGAGCACTTGGCACATTATAACATTTTGGTGTCCTTATCTGAGGAAAGGTGCCCTTGCTATAGAGGGAGTACAGTGAAAGCTTACCAGGCTGATTCATGGAGTAGCAGGTTTAGTCATCTGAGTAGAGACTAAGTTGGTTCGGATTATATTTGCTGGAGTTTAGAAGAGTGGGGATCTTATAGAAACTAATAAGATTCTAACAGGGTAGATTCAAAAAGAATGTTCCCAATGATGGAGGAGTACAGAAGTAGGAGCCATAGTTTGAGGATAAGGGGTAAACCTTTGAGGATTGAGGTGAAGAGAAATTTCTTGACCTAGAATGTAGTGAATGTGTGGAATTCATTATCACAAAATGTAGTTGAGGCCAAAACATTGTCTGATTTCAAGAAAAAATTAGATATAGCTCTTAGGGATAAAGGGATATAGGGGGAAGCCAAGATAAGGATATTGAATTTGATGATCAGCTATGATCAAAATGAATGGTGGAGCAGGTTCAGAAGGCAGAATGGCCTACTCCTGATTCTAGTTTCTATGTTTCAATGTTTCTAAAGGTATGGGCCAAATGCTGGTAAATGGGATTAGGTGGGAGCTCAGGTAATTCTCGTCTGTCAGCACAGACTCAATGGACCAAACTGTATGATCCTAAATTTGTGCAAAGCCTTTATTCCAGTCAGTTGAGAGCACTACTTTGATTGTATGATTTTTTATCTTAATTCTTTAGGAGGTTTGAAGTATTCAGCTACTGATAAATTGGATGAAAATGGATTAATTGACGCATTCACTGGATTAGTGTCAGGAAACGGTAACATGAGTCAGCAGTCAATCCAGGTTTGGATCACCTTTCTGAGAACAACTTTCCAACTTTTGGTTTTCTGCTGACAAGTGCTTTGGTATTTTAAAAAAAAATTCTTCTGTTTTCCCGCAGCTGGAAAGTACTGGAAAGAAAATAAACAGTAACGATTGGTTCAATGGTACAGTTTTCATCGATCAAACAGTTGGGAGCAACACATTCTTTGTAATCACGTGGCAGATTGATTTACCCTTTGTTTTGGTCCGTGACCCCACTGGAAAGACTTATCTCAAAGCAAACTTTGAGGTTGACAGTGTACTACTTACAGCTCGACTTGCAATTCCTGGCAAGGCACAGGTATGGTTCTCGTTGGATTATCTCTGTGTTTGATTTTCTCTGTATTTTACTTTTGGTCCTCTGACTTTAAATTAAAATGATGTGTCTTCTATCAGACAGGAGCCTGGACCTATGCAATACAAAACCAAGCAATTGGTGCTCAAGTCATAACCATCACAGTAACATCAAGAGCAGCAGATGAGAAAATTCCCCCAGTCACAGTCAATGCGCACCTTGGTCAAGATACAACAAGCTGGCCGAAGCCACTGGTCATTTTTGCAGAAGTCAGTCAAGGCTTTCGACCTGTTGTTAGGGCAAATGTGAAGGCCACAGTGGAGCGAGCTGATGGATTGTCTGTAGATCTCACACTATTTGATAACGGTTCAGGTAAATACCTCCATTGTTATGGAAGTCACTTAACAAAGCGGATATTTTTCATTGTGAGTGAAGCAAAGCATTGTCATTAGATAAGTTAATTTTCTAGACATTCAACACCATAGTTGACAATTTATTTGACTTTTTATCTTCAGGGAGCGACGCTGTTAAGGATGATGGTGTTTATTCTCGGTACTTCACTAATTTTGGTGGTAACGGGAGATACAGCGTTAAGGTATCTGTCCAAGGAAAAGATGGAATAGCAAGATTAACAACCAGGAAGGAAAGCCGCGCTATGTACATCCCAGGATATGTACAAAATGGTAATGTATTGATGGGATAATGTACATACTTGTCATTGTAGTGTAATGTTACCTGTTTCTGCCCTTATCTCAGCTTCTTTGCTATCAAAACTTTCATCATGACTTTGCCACCATCACACTTGACAAATCCAATATGTCATGGACATTTTTCATCATCCTTGAACATCAACTCAGCAGAAACCTACATTCCAATCCACACTAGGTCGCACTCACCCATTACCCCTCTCATTGGCTGATATTAGCTTCTGGTTCTTTCAATGCCTCAAATTTTAAAAAAATTTCATGGTTTCACTCCTCCTCATCTCTGCAACATCTGAGCTTTGTGAGTACTAACCCACAATTTTTCTGTCTCTGCTTTTTTATCCATCCCATTCCCTTGGCCCCGTCACTGATGGCTGTGCCTTCAACCGCCTGGACCCCAAGTTCTGGAGTTCCCTCTCTACACGTGCCACAGTGGTTAGCACTGCTGCCTCACAGCACCAGGGATCTGGGTTCAATTCTGGCCTTGGGTGACTGTTTGTGTGGAGTTTGCATGTTCTTCCCATGTCAAAATGGGTTTCCTCCCACAGTCCAAAGATATGCACGTTAGATGGATTGGCCATGATAAGTTGTCACTTAGGGCCTGATTTTACCATTTTCATTCTAAGTGCTGAATCTGGGCGGAATGCAGATCTGACTTAGGAATTTGCTTTCAGGTGCCCCCATAGGCACTCAGCCTGAAAAAAAAAATCAGGGGTTCCATTCGCACTATGGGAGGGGCTTATCAGGCCTGGAACGGTTGGAGCTCTGAACTGCGTGTGCGCAGTTAGAAAATATTTGAAAAAGTGCGCCCGAATCAAATTATCCCCGGGCCGCAGAAAGTGGAGAAAGCGGCCCAGGGCCGAAAAGCGGGAGCGATGGACTCCACAGACATTACTGTCCCCCTTATCCACCTCCCCACTACCCATGACCCCCTGCCACCTGCACCCCCAGAGATTGCCCACAGAATGGCAGCGGACTCCCCTGCCTCCCCGCACCCTCCCTGCACCCCCACCAGTGAACAATCTGGCCTCCCCCTCCCACCATCTTACCCATTTCCCCCCACCTCCCCCACAGAATGATCTAGCCTCACTTATTCCCTCCCAACCCCCAGAGAATAGTCTGGCCTCACTCACCTCCCACTCCCACATCCCTCAAGATAATGATTTGGCCTCACCCATTGCCCCCCAAAAAATAGTCTTGCCTTGCTCACCCCAGACAAAGATCTGGCCTCACTTATCTCACCCCCCCCGCCACCCCCAAGAATGCTCTGGCTTCATTGAGAGTGGGTGTAGACTCGATGATCTAATTGGCTTTGAACGCTCAAAGGGCCAAATGGCCTCCTTCTGCTCCTATTTTCTCTGTTTCTAATGGTCCTCCTCTGCACCATAGGGACTCTATGAGCTCCTCAAATGGTCCTCACACTTCATTCTTCATCTTTACATTAATTTCTTGATCATATCCCTGTAAAATTATCATATAGATGCCTGATTTTGCAGTAGTGATGGTCATAATTGTGGCGCTAGACTAATGCCTCAAAAGTAATGGGTTTTCACCTCAACCGGATCAATAGTTTAATGATCTATTTAATTTCTAATTAGCACAGGAAAAATGGCCGTGTACATTGCTGAACTATTATTTAAAACAAGGTCTTTAATGCCACCATGCAAATGACTAATGTCCTCAGAGATGGTCTGGCAATCACTCAGGTTGCAAAACAACGGCATCCCCAAATGGGCAATAAGTGTGGTATTGACCATATTCTACCAACACATAAAAACAATTTTAATCTTTATGTCAAGCACTATTGGTTTTATTGTGCCACTGTGCCAAGGTGCAACGGCACAGTGATTAGCACCGCTGCCTCACAGCTCCAAGGACCCCGGTTTGATTCCCAGATTGGGTCACTGTATGTGCGGAGTCTGCATGTTCTCTCCACGTCTGCACGGGTTTCCTCGGGTGCTCCGGTTTTCTGCCAAAGTCTGAAAGATGTGCTGGTTAAGTGCTAAATTCTCCCTCAGTGTACCCGAACAGGTGCTGGAGTGTGGCGACTTGGAGATTTTCACAATAACTTGATTGCAGTGTGAATGTAAGCCTACTTGTTACACTAATAAAATCAACCAAACAAGGTACCTTCAGTTGTGGAAGATTTTTTGACTCATCTCATCATTATCAAGGATAATAACCCTATCACATTACCATACACCAAAATAAGCAAACAGATTTGTTGGCTCAGATTTTCAGTGGTATTGTTGCTGAAATTGTCAAAATTTGCTGTCTTTTGTCCATAAAAATCACTCTTCCCTGGTAGCACCGCGGAGGTAGTTGCATCAGTTGCAATGCAGTTGTTCAAAAAGGGAACACACCACCTCAACGATAATTAGGGACAAGTGATAAATGCTTGTGAGCAAATAAAACAAAAGTCTTTCCAGTGTCATTTCTGAAATGTCTCCTTCTTTGCTTTTTTTGCAGGCCAGATTCAGTCAAACCCACCAAAGCCTCCAGTTGATGGCAATGATTCTCAAACACAGTTGGGAAGCTTCAACAGAGTGAAATCGGGTGGGACGTGTTATGTAAGCAACGTTCCTCAGGGGCCTCTCCCTGACAAACATCCTCCGAGTAGAGTTATGGATCTGAAGGCGACAATAGTTGAAGATAAAATCCAGCTGAGGTGGACAGCACCAGGCGATGACTTTGATCAAGGAAATGGTAAGTTAAATTTTGAATTATACATTAAACGATACCATCACTGAGTTCGCTGCCTACTTTGGGACTAGGTGCCGCCATAAAATATTTTATCATTCAGTCAATGCCTTGTTCAGCAAATTTCATAGAATCCTTCAGTCAGAAGGAGGCCATTCAGCCCATCGAGTCTGCACCAACCACAATCCCATCCAAGCCCTACTCCTGTAACCCTACATATTGACCCTGTATTAATCTCCCTAACACTAGGGTCAATTTACTATAGCCAATCAACCTGACCCTCACATCTTTGGATAGTGGGAGGAAACCGGAGCACCTGGCGAAAACCCACACAGACAGGGAGAACATGCAAACTCCATACAGACAGTGACCCGAGCCAGGAATCGAACCCAGGTCCCTGGCGCTGTGATGCAGCAGTGCTAACCACTGTGCCACAGTGCCACCCTTTCATGTATGCAATTGCTCTGTTATGGAGATATTGCTGTGATCATGAGACATTCAATTCATTTAACATTCACAAAAAGACTATGGCTGGGATTCTCCTAATTTGCTGTGCTTCCTGAGTCACGCAGCGGGCCGGGGGTCACCAGCAAGGAGGCCTTTAGCAGGACTCGTGACAGGCATCCGGCCGTCTGTGAATCTCTGCGACCCTTTTTTTTAGTGTAATCAGATCCGTGTCTAACCATAGCGCACCCACAGACCACGATTAGTGCCCACTAGTTCTCTTAGGTTCAGTTCCACCAAACCTTGAGAATACCAAAGGTAGACTTAAAATTGTAACAGAAGTTGGGGGGAGGGGGATGGATGTGAATATTAGAATTGAAGGTTCTAATAAGGGCTGGAATTCTCCAGTTCCACACACCTGCTACTGCTGCCAGTGAGAACGGAGAATCTGGCACTCAGTCAAATCTGGGTTCACTGCAGCGGGACTGGAGAATCCCAGCCGCGGGCAAGGTCTGAGAACTCCGGCCAAATCATGTTTGTTGGGCTGAATGGTTTTCTATCATTCCTGACTTTGCTTAGTTTTGCCGTTTAGTTTCTTACTGCAATTTATGTCACTTTGACTACTTTAGCAATGCTGACTGTCCATCAGTGAAGAGCTTCAAGAGCCTAAATGAAACATTAGCTTGCATTGATAATTCTTATTTCTCTTCTTTTAGCTTCCTATTATGAAATAAGGTTGAGCAAAAACTTTACGCAGCTAAAAGATGATTTTTCAAATGCTCAACGTGTGAACACCACTGATCTGCAGCCGAACATCGCCAGTTCTGAGGAAACATTCAACGTATCTGAGAATATTGAGTTGAAAAACGGGACAGTAATCTACTTTGCAATTCGTGCATTTGATGATGCAAATCACATTTCCGAGTTATCCAATATAGCACAGGCTGCTTTATTATTGCCCCAAGTGGTTCCATCGAGTCTGCCTACACCTCTCCCAGCGACTACACATCCCCTAGTTACTACACCTCCTCCACCTAGTACACCTCATACAACCACAACAGTTAACATCACAGAAATTGTCCTGATAGTTGGTGTCAGTGTCATTGTTGTATGCCTGATAATTGCCATAACTGTATGTATTGTAACTAGGAAACGTCAAAGGAAAGTATCACCCAGTTAGGAAACACTCCAGCTAGAATCTGATACAGTAAGAAGTCTCACAACATCAGGTTAAAGTCCAACAGGCTTATTTGGTAGCACGAGCTTTCGGAGTTCTTCCCCTTCATCAGGTGCAGTGCTCCAAAAACACGTGATACCAAATAAACATGTTGGACTCTAACCTGGTGTTGTAAGACTTCTTACTGTACCCAACTCAGTCCAACGCCAACATCTCCACATCAGAACCTGACATAAACAGGCAATCCTTGATTTTAATTCAGTAACATCAACAAAAACTAACCAAGTTCAACTTGTGCCCGTGTAATTTAACTCACATTCAAAATATGTCTAAGGAAAGATTGAATACTCTGTGAGCATTCAGCCCTCTGATTGTGGACTGGGACTGCATCATACTGGATATAAATAGTTTTAAACACAACTTGTGTAGAATAAATAAATAGTTAAAATACATTCTGTCTAAAAGGCCTGGTGGGGCAGCACTGCTTAGTTATCCTGTGTAATCTGAATCATTTGGAGAGTCGAACATATTCTTAATTCTTTGCACTTGTGTCTAATTTTTCTAAAATACGCGGGATTATGGGGATAGGCCCTGATTGGGATTGCAGTCGATGCGAACTCAATGGGCTGAATGGTCTCCTTCTGCAGTGTAGGGATTCTATGATTCTATGAATCCAAGGTCAGCAATGAGATCAATGATCAGATGAGGGGGATGCATTGACCACCATACACAATGATTCTCTATATGAAAACAGGGATGGAATTTTCCAGATGTTTGCGCTGGTGAGCTTTTCTGGCCCTGCTGCAGTGGATAGAGATTTAGCTGAGCACCAAATTCTCCATCCTCGCCAGCAGCTGTGGCAGGATGTGAATGGCCAGAATTTCCCAGCCTGAATATTTTCCACACAAGGACCTTTTAGTCCCAACATCTGGGAGCTGTTATAACTGCTGGGATTCTCTGGCCCCGCTTCGGCTGGAACTATTACGGGAGATTTCATGACGCAGCCGAAAAGCTCATTGACAATGGGCGGGTTCTCCAGCGGCGAGATGGGTGAGTCATGCAAAATGCCGTAGACATCGGTGGGACTGGAAGATCCTGCTGGCGACTGATGCCGAACCGCCTCCACCAGGAGAAAACATCTTGCTCGGAGGATGGTAAATCTCACCCAAAGGGATTTTACAGCCTCGCTTGAGCGAGACTAGAATTGCCTCGCCCTCCCCCCCGTGTCAATGGACATTTCCATTGTCCATCCCTCGCCTGCTCTGTGATGGGCAAGGTGGTAGAATTCTGCCAAATATCTTTGGTAAACTTGTGCAATTGTTCATGTCCTTTCAGTACTGTAATAAACTAAGTAATAATACTTTAGACTTAGCTTTAATAAAAATAACAATTGATTTTCAAAGTTATCGCAGAATTATTTTCTTCCACATACGCCATTAATGTCATTTTTTTTACAATAGAGGTGGAGCTGCTATTTCTTGCATGCTACACAGACAAAGCATATCACTTCACCCTTTTAACACCTTTAAACTAAAAGCATATCTATTTCTGTAAAACAGAAAATACAAACAAATCTGATATCTGCACTCCAGACAGCAAGTCTTTGCCTGCCATTTAACAGGATTCAATTATTATCAAATTCACCAAACAAACCTGTTAAATACTGCTGAATAAAGATCCATTTTTAGTGAACTAAGGAAGCCTAGTGTTAACTGGGCATAACGTTTCATAGAACATAAAAAATAGGAGCAGGAGTAGGCCATCTGGCACTTCGAGTCTGCTTCACTATTCATTATGATCATGGCTGATCACCAAACTCAATAGCCTGTTCCCATCTTCCCCCATATCCCTTGAACCCTTTCATTTCAAGTGCTATATCAGAGAGTGGTGAGTGTCTGGAATGAGCTGCAGAGGAAGTAGTAGAGGTGGGTACAATTTTGTTTTCTAAAAAGCATTTAGACAATAAGAAGCATAGAACATTACAGCACAGAAACAAGGCTTTTGGCCCTTCTTGGCTGTACCGAACCATTCTTTTGCTTAGTACCACCGACCTGCACCTGGACCATATCCACCCCTCTCATCCATGTACTGTCCAAGCTTTCCTTAACTGTTAAAAGTGAGCCCACATTTACCACTTCATCTGACAGCGCATTGCACTCTCCCACCACTCTCTGTGTGAAGAAGCCACCACCTAATATTCCCTTTCACCTTTTCCCCCTCCATCCATAACCCATGCCCTCTAGTTTTTTTTCTCCCCTATCCTCAGTGGAAAAAGCCTGCTTGCATTCACGCTATCTATACCCATCATAATTTTATACACCTCTATCAAATCTCTCTTCTACACTCCAGGGAATAAAATCCTAATCTAGAACTTAAAAAACATAGAACATTACAGCGCAGTACAGGCCCTTTGGCTCTCGATGTTGCGTTGACCAGTGGAACCAATCTAATGACTCTCTAACCTAAACTATTCCAATGTTATCCATATGCCTATCCACTGACCATTTGAACACCCTTAAACTTGGCAAGTCCACAACTGCTGCAGGCAGGGCATTCCACGCCCTTACTACCCTCTGAGTAAAGAACCTACCTCTGACATTGTCCTATAATTACCACCCCTCAATTTAAAGCTATGTCCCCTCGTGTTGGCCACCTCCATCCAAGGAAAAAGGCTCTGACTGTCCACCCTATCTAACCCTCCGATCATCTTGTAACCCTCAATTAGGTGATCTCTTAACCTTCTTCTCTCTAATGAAAATAACCTCAAGTCCCTCAGCTTTTCCTCATAAGACCTTCCCACCATACCAGGCAATATCCTGGTAAACCTCCTCTGCACCCTTTCCAGTGCCTCCACATCTTTCTTATAATGTGGCGACCTAATTTAAAATAGGGATCATGAGCCTTTGGAGTCCCTGGGAAGTGTGTAAATAGATGATGATATTGATGTACTTGTTTTTATCCTAGAGATGCTTTGGTCCACCTTGTTGTCTCATGAGAGGCATATATGCGATGGGTCGTGAGAGGGCTGCTCTTGGATTTTTTTTCAAGAGTATCCTGGTGCTTCACGTCGTTAGTGTACGCTTGACCTGGACCATTTGATGGGCAACACGACAGCTCAGTGACTATCGCTATGCTGTGCAGATACATGGATTTGGGCCTGTGTCTGTGGGAGTTTGCGCATTCTCCCCGTGCTTACGTGCGTTTTCTCCAGGTGCTCTGGTTTCCTCCCACATCCCAAAGATGTGCTCTTAGGCTAATTGGCAAAACAAATTCTCCCTAAATTGTCTCAAATTTGGTTTTTAATCCATAGATCTATAAACACCAGAGTTTTGTTCAGTTGCAATATCACCTCACGGCTCCGGAATTCAATCCCTCTACCAATAAAAGCTTCCACGGCTCGCGGGCTGTTGGGCGGTCTGTAGTAAACACCCAACAGAGTAACCACTCCCTTCCTATTCCTCAACTCCACCCACAGAGACTCAATTCCTAAATCATCCATACCTCCCTCCCTCTGCACTGCTATGATGTTGTCCTTAACTAACAAAGCCACTCCCCCGCCTCTCCTCACACCAACTCTGTCACGCCTAAAACACTTATACCCTGGAATATTCAATTGCCAGTCTTGCCCCTCCTTCAACTACGTCTCGGTCACCGCCACCACTTCTAAACTCCTCGTGAACATTATTGCCTTCAGTTCATCTGTTTTACCAGTCACACTCCTCGCATTAAAACACATGCACTGAAGACCCTCAGCTCTCGGATATTCCTTTCTACCTTCTGGTGTTACCCTATCATCCCTCTCTCTACCTCTAAGGTAGTCCCAATTGCCCACATTTGGCCCAAAGCCTATTATATCCATCTTACCCACGCACATGGCTTTGTGTGTTTTAGGTCATGTTTAACCAATCTATTAGAGTTCTTCGAGGAGGTTACCAGGAAAGTGGATGAAAGGAAGGCAGTGGATGTTGAGTACATGGACTTCAGTAAGGCATTTGACAAAGTCCCACATGGGAGATTAGTTAGGAAAGTTCAGTCGCTAGGTATACATGGAGAGGTAGTAATTTGGATAAGATATTGGCTCAATGGACGAAGATCACAACTCTGTCTGCTTTAGGATATTAATGGAAAAGGACAAGACCGGCCCAGAAGGGAAGGTATTTAACTGGGGGAGGGCTAGATACAGCCAGATTAGGCAAGATCTTAAAGATACCGACTGGGATAAGCTTTTCGAGGGCAGGTCGACGAGGTACATGTGGGAGTCTTTCAAGGGAAAACTAAACTCTCTGCAGGAAAGATACGTGCCGGCAAGGAGGAAGGATGGGAAAGGTAGGATTAGAGAACAGTGGCTGCGGGAGTTTGCGCGTTCTCCCTGTGGTTGCGTGGGTTTTCTCCGGGCACTCCGGTTTCCTCCCACAGCCCAAAAATTCGCTCTTAGGCTGATTGGGAAGCAAATTGTCCCTATAGTGAGAGTCTTCCATATTGGGAATAACCTAATTTTATATTATGATAATGGAATTGCTACTATATAGTTATGACGGCGGCGCGGGCTCGTTGGGCCGAAGGGCCTGTTTCCCGTGCTGTGTTGCTCTAAAAAAAAAAATTGGACAGCATGACAAGTTACGCTGAAGGGTCTGTTTCCATGCAGTGAACCTCTATGACTCTATTGCCAGCATTTTACCGGTACGCCCACCTGGAATGGGGGTAGGCAAGACTCGCAGAACAGCATTCTCCGTTGGCCTCAGGCGGGATCTTACGAGCCTCGGGAAGGCTGGGCGGGGGACAGGGAGCTGGGTCAATAGAATTCCAGCATACGATTCTAATTCCTTCTTGAATACATTCAGTGTTTCAGCCTCAATTGCTTTCTGTGGTAGCGATTTCCATAGGCTGACCAGTCTCTGGGAAAAGAGGTTTCTCCTCCTCTCTGTCCTAAACAATCTATACTGCATCTTCAGACTATGACCCCTTATTCTGGACACCTCCACCATCAGGAACATTCTTCCTACATCTAGTCCTGTTAAAATTTAATAGTTTTCTATGAGGCTCCCCTCTCGTTCTCCTGAAGTTCAGCAAATATAATCCTGACTAACTCAACCTTTCCTCATGTTTCAGGCCCCTCCTTCGCAGGAATCAGCCTGGTAAACCTTCGCTGAGCTCCCTCTAGAGCAAGAACATTTTTCCTCAGATAAGGCCACTATAAGTTTAGCCTCAACAGGCCCTGTATAATTGCACAAGACATCCTTGCTCTTGCACTCGAATCCTCTTGCTGTGAACGCCAATATATAATTTGCCTTCTTCACTGCTTGTTGCCTGAGAATTATAGATCAGCTAACAGTTCTGTCTTCACCGGTAAGTGGAGAGGGTTGGGGAATATGCGGTAATCCAGGGTCAGGGAATGTAAATTGCACACTGACAAGGAAGTAGCAGTAATTCTGACTCAAGGAAGCAAACGACAAATAAAAAATTCCATCAGTCTCTGACCTCGCACAAACAATAGCACCAGTGGGTGAATTCAGGTTATCAGATTGTGCAGCTGATGATAATTTGCAAGGTATGACTAAGTGATAGAACATAGAACATTACAGCGCAGAACAGGCCCTTCGGCCCTCGATGTTGCGCTGACCAATTAAGAAAAAGCAACGACCCTCTAACCTAAACCATTCCCTTTTCATCCATAAACTTATCCACTGACCTCTTAAACGCCCCCAAACTTGGCGCATCTACAACTGCAGCAGGCAGGGCATTCCATACCCTAACCACCCTCTGGGTAAAGAACCTACCTCTGACATCCGTTCTATAACTACCATCCCTTAATTTAAAGCTATGTCCCCTCATGCTAGCTTTCTCCATCCTAGGAAAAAGGCTATCACTGTCCACCCTATCTAAACCTCTAATCATCGTATATGTTTCGATAAGGTCCCCTCTTAGCCGCCTCCTTTCTAACGAAAACAACCTCAAATCCCTCAGCCTCTCTTCATAAGACCTGCCCTCCATACCAGGCAACATCTTGGTAAACCTCCTCTGTACCCTCTCCAATACCTCCACATCTTTCTTATAATGTGTGGACCAGAACTGTACACAATACTCTAAGTGCGGCCGCACTAGAGTTTTGTACAGTTGCAACATGACGTTGATAGGTAACCATTGAACAGCTGCCAATTTGAACAGCATCACACATTAACTTTTAAATGAAGGCATGGTGCATTCACCAAATAGAGCCAGGCATTCTCACTTTCCTGTGTTGTTTTAGGACACACATTACTGATGTCAACAGCCTATTTCTAGGAACTGGGAGAGGCACCCCTCTGATAACTCATTGACTCTAAAAATGAAATGTACATGTGAGTCTATAAAAGGGCAAACGACACACCATCTTTTGTCATGCATGTTTGAAAAGTAAATACCTGTGTACACTAGATATAGATTTATGTAATGCCTCCCATATCCTGAGGAAGTTTTGAAATACTTTCCATCCAATGAAGCACATTCACTGTTGTAATGAGAAATCTGCCAGCTGATTTGTGCACAGCAAGTTCCCACACACAGCAATGTGGCAATGGCCATATAGTCTCTGTACAGTCTAATAATTATTGGCTCGGATACTGGGGACAACATCTCCACTCTTCCTTGAAAGAGTTTCATGGGATCTTTTATGCCTAATGGCGGGGGGCGGGGGGGGGGTGCAAATGAGCCTTGATTTTAATGCCTCATTCAAAAGATATCACCTATGTCCATGCCTCTCACCAGCAGTGTGTCTCAGGGATCAGTACTGGGTCCACTATTAGTTGTCATTTGTAGTAACGATTTGGGTGAGAATATAGGAGATATGGTTCGTAAATTTGTAGATGAGAGTAAGATTAGTGCATAGTGGACAGTGAAAAAAGTTACCTCCAATTGCAATGAGATCTTGATCAATTGGACAGGTGGGCTGATGAATGGCAAATGGAATTTAATTTAGACAAATACAAGGTGATGCATTTTGGTAGATTGAATCAAGGCAGATCTTACGCCTTTAGTGGTAGGGCGTTGAGGAGAGTTACAGAACAAAGAGATCTAGGGATACATGTGCAAAGCTCCTTGAAAGTGGAGTCACAGGTGGACAGTGTGCTGAAGAAGGCATTCAGCATGCTTGGTTTCATTGGTCAGAACATTGAATATGGGGTTGAGATGTCTTACTGAAGTTGTGCAAGATATTGGTAAGGCCACACTTGGAATACTGTGCGCAATTCTGTTCACCCTATTATAGGAAGGGTATTATTAAACTAGAAAGAGTGCAGAAAAGATTTACTACGATACTACCGGATTGAGTTATAAAGAGAGGCTGGAAAGACTGGAACTTTTTTCTCTGGAGCGTAGAAGACTGAGGGGTGATCTATAAAATAATGAGGGGTACAGATGAGCTAGATAGTCAATATCTTTTCCCAAAGGTAGGGGAGTCTAAAACTGGAGAGTATAGGTTTAAGGTGAGAGGGGAGAGATACAAAAGTGTCCAGAGTGACAATTTTTTTCACATAAAGGGTGGTGAGCATCAGGAACAAGCTGCCAGAGGTAGTAGTAGCGGCGGGTACAATTTTGTCTTTTAAAAAACATTTAGATAGTTACATGAGTGATGGGTATAGAGGGATATGAGCCAAATGTCAGCAATTGAGATTAGCTTAAGGATTTTAAAAAAGAAAGAGCAGCATGGACAGGTTGGGCCGAAGGGCCTGTTTCCATGTTGTAAATCTCTATGACTCTATGACTCATTAGGATCATAATTCTTTATGTTGGCTTCAGGTTGACAGCATGGTCAGCTGATTGCACTCTTTTGAGGTTCAGATGTTGTTTTCCACTCTTTAGAGGACAAGTGGCAAGAGCAAACCAGGACAAAAACACCTTTCTAAATCATTCATTTTATTGACATGAGGATATGAGAGTTTAGTATACTAAAAAGTTCTTCTACTTTTTTAACTTGGGCAGGCTTTAACTGTGCTGAACATAAAGAAAACAGTGCTTCTTTTATTTGATAGCTTCAAGGAAGCTTATGGAAAGTTGACTAGAAAAAAGTTGATGTTTGTAGTTATTCGCCTTTTTGAAATTGAAACGGTCAACGACTTAAAGAAAGTGTGTATAGATCCTTATCCAGAAATCTCAGAAGCTAGGGTGATCTGGGAGATGGAGAGTCAGTTCTTTACTGACAATTCCTAGCCATATAACCTTCTCACAGTCACCATGAAATGACTGCCAATCATATTAAACTCCAGTTGGTCAGATGTTGAGTGTATATCTGAAGCTAATTGTTACACACTTCAATAAGCAATTATTTACACAGTTAACAATTACAAAATCAAGATGATGCCTCCTAATCCCAACAATTTCAATATATCTGCTGCCTTTGTCCTTCTAGATGAAAATGATTGCAGGTTTGGAAAGTAATGCAGAAGGAATTTCAATGGGAGGTTGCAGTGCATCTTGTGGATAATATACATTGCTGCTTACTTTGCATTGGTGGTGGAGGACTTGAACGTTTAAGATGTGGGGTCAATCAAACAGGCTGCTTTGTCCTGGATGATGGTGATCTTCTTAAGTGTTGGAGCTGCACCCATCCAAGCAAGTGGAGAGTATTCTGTCACATTCTTGCCATGTGCCATGTAGTTGATGGACAGACTTTGGAGAGTCAGGAGGTGAATTACTCACTGCAAGATTCCTAAATTCTGACCTGCTCTTGTAGCCACAGTATTTATATGGCTAGTCCAATTCAGTTTCTGGCTAATGGGATAGAGGAAGTTTGACACACTATGTTTAAGAAATCACAGATTTTCAGTTTATTTTGTAATTCACAGCAATGCAGACGAAGAAATAGGTGGCAAAAAATGAGGAAATGCAGAAAGACTGCTGATGTAGCAAATCCCCTCGAATATTTACACTGAAGTTTGGCTATTGCTTCATGCAAGGCTTTGGAAAAGTCGTGCCAAAGGTTGATAATGAAAATTAAAAAAAAACACAACAAGATCTTCAGCACGTTTTCACAGTGAGTGAATGTTTATCATAGTTTACAATGGTGATAATTCACATTGAACATTTTTATTGCACTCTTCATGTTATAAAGGGCAGAAACAAAGGAGGAAGAAAATATTTTGTAACACTGTAATCATCATAACTCAATGATGAATAGTCCCTGTGGCATTGAGAAGAAAATATACTGAAAGACTAGATATTGTGCAGTATAGTACCCATCCCTCAAGTACTAAGCAGCCCTACTAAGCCACCAGAATGGCAGATAGCAACAATGTGCATCTGCCACCGGCAATGTGACAACTACGATGTGGAGATGCTGTCGTTGGACTAGGGTAAGCCCAGTAAGAAGTCTCACAACACTAGGTTAAAGTCCAATAGTTTATTTGGCAGCACTAGCTTTCAGAGCCTCAGGTTCAAGTGAAGGAGCAGCACTTTGAAAGCTTGGACCTGTTTCCCATTGCAAATCACTCCAATACCTCTCTCGGTACACACTGAGGTCGCTCAGTATAAAGTGATGTTGACTGAACCCTACCATTCAGTGTTATTCAAAGGAATCATGCATTGTATCCAGGATTAAAGGCAAAGTAAATAGGAATAAGGAACTTTGGTTCTCAAGGGAGACTAATACTGATTAAGAGGAAGAGAGAGTTGTATGAAATGTACAGGCAGCAAGGAGCAGATCAGAAGCTCGAGGAGTATAAAAAGTGCAAGAAGCTACTTAAGAGGGAAATCAGGAGGGCTAAAAAAAACATGAGGTTGCTTCGGCAGACAGAAAATCCAAAGAACTTCAATAGGTATGTTAGGAGCAAAAGGATAGTGAGGGATAACATTAGTCCTCTTGAAGATCAGAAGAGTGTATGGAACTAAAAGAGATGGGGGAGATACTGAATGGTTTTATTGCATCTGTATTTACTGGGGAAACAGGCATGGAGTCTACAGAAATAAGGCAAACAGGTAGGGAGGTCATGGAACCTTTACAGATTAAAAAGGTGGAGGTGCTGGCTGTCTTGAGGCAAATCAGAGTGGATAAATCCCCAGGATAAGACAGGGTATTCTCATGGACCTTGAGGGAGGCTAGTAGTGAACTTGCAGGGGCCCTGGCAGACATATTTAAAATGTCAGTATTCACAGAGGAGATGCCAGATGATTGGAGGACGGCTCATGTTGTTCCATTATTTAAAAAAGATTCCAAAAAAAATCCAGGAAATTACAGGCCAGTAAGTTTGACGTCGGTGGTGGGCAAGTTATTGGAAGGTATGATAAGGGATAGAATCTACAAAAATTTGGATAAACAGGGATTTATTGGTATTGGGCATGGTAGCACAGTGGTTAGCACTGCTGCTTCACAGCTCCAGGGACCTGGGTTTGATTCCCGGCTTGGGTCACTGTCTGTGTGGAGTTTGCACATTCTCCTCGTGTCTGCATGGGTTTCCTTCAGGTGTGCCAGTTTCCTCCCACAATCCAAAGATGTGCGGGTTAGGTTGATTGGCCATGGTAAAATTGCCACTTAGTGTCCTGAAATGCTTAGGTTAGAGAGATTAGCGGGTAAAATATGTGGGGATGTGGGGGTAGAGCCTGGGTGGGATTGTGGTCAGTGCAGATTTGATGGGCCAAAGAGCCTCTTTCTGCACTGTAGGGTTCTATGATTATTAGGGAGAGTCAACATGGCTTTGTGTGAGGTAGGTCATGTTTGATCAATCTATTAGAGTTTTTCAAGGAGGTTACTAGGAAAGTGGATGAAGGGAAGGCGGTGGATGTTGTCTGCCTGGATTTTAGCAAGGCTTTTGATAAGATCCCTCATGGGACATTAGTTAAGAAGGTTCAGTCGCTAGGTATACATGGGGAGGTAGTAAGTTGGATTAAACACTGGCTCAATGGAAGAAGCCAGAGAGTGGTTGTGGAGGATTGCTTCTCAGAGTGGAGGCCTGTGACTAGAGATGTGTCGCAGGGATCGGTGTTGGGTCCATTGTTGTTTGTCAATGATCTGGATGATAATGTGGTAAATTGGATCAGCAAATTTGCTGATGATACAAAGATTGGAGGTGTAGTGGACAGTGAGGAAGGTTTTCAAAGCTTGCAGAGGGATTTGGATCAACTAGAAAAATGGGCTGAAAAATGGCAAATGGAATTTAACGCTAACAAATGTGAAGTATTGCACTTTGGAAGGACAAACCAAAGTAGAACGTACAGGGTAAATGGTAGGTCTCTGAAGAATGCAGTTGAACAGAGTGATCTCGGAATACATGTACAGAATTCCCTAAAAGTAACATCACAGGTGATAGTGTCGTAAAGAGTGCTTTTGGTACATTGGCCTTTACAAATTGGATATTGGATATAAAAGTTGGAGTGTAGTATAAGGTTAAATAAGGCATTGTTAAGGCTGACTGTAGGGTATTGTGTACAGTTTGGTCACCTAGTTACGGGTAGGATGTAAATAAAGTTGAAAGAGTGTAGAGAAGGTTCATGAGGGTGTTGCTGGGACTTGAGAAGCTGAGTTACAGAGAGAGATTGAATAGGTAAGGATTTTATTCCCTGGAGCGTAGAAGAATGAGGTGTATAAGATTTTGATGGGTATAGATGGAGTGAATGCAAGCAGACTTTTTCCACTAAGGTTAGGGGAGAAAAAAAACCAGAGGGCATGGGTTAAGGGTGAAAGGAGAAAAGTTTAAAGGGAATATTGGGGGGGATTCTTCCCCCCAATATTCCAATGAGCTGCTGGGATAAAGTGATAAATGTGGAGTCACTTTTAATATTTAAGAAAAACTTGAATGGGTTCATGGATGAGACTCATGTGGATACAGTCCAAAGTGCAGGTCAGTGGGACGGCACAGACAAGAAGAGCCAAAAGGCCTGTTTCTGAGCTGTAATTTTCTATGGTTCTATGGTGTTATTAGTTACTAGTTTAGGATTTCTGGCCACTGGGCTAAAACTTAAGACTCTGTACCTGATTGCACAGAGCATTCAAAACAAATCAGAGGACAAGATAGTGCAAATAAGTCTGGTCTGATAGCTGATTAAAGAGACATGACTACAGGAATGACATAGATTG
This sequence comes from Sphyrna mokarran, assembly GCA_024679065.1. Lineage (NCBI taxonomy): Eukaryota > Metazoa > Chordata > Chondrichthyes > Carcharhiniformes > Carcharhinidae > Sphyrna > Sphyrna mokarran. The sequence goes on from JAGIQG010000009.1 coordinate 12,219,071, forward strand.
GAAGCTGGAAATTGAAGGGTATATAACATTAATGATGGTATTAGCACTTTAGACCTGAGTTCAGGAAACCAGCATATAGAAACAATCTGGGTAGAGATGAGAAATGAGAACAAAACGTTCAAGTTAATTTATTAACCACAAGTAGGCTTATATTAACACTACAATGGAGTTACTGTGAAAATCCCCTAGTCACCACACTCCAGCACCTGCTGGGGTACACTGAGGGAGAATTTATCATGGACAATGCATCTAACCAGCACATCTTTCAAATTGTTGGAGAAAACTGGAGCACCTGGAGGAAACCCACACAGACACAGGAAGAAGGTGCAGGCTCTTGGAGTTGAAGCCGAATTCCTGGCTCTGTGAAGCAGCAGTGCTCACCACTGTGCCATCGTTCCATCCAGGCAAAAAGTTTCTTGTGGGAATGATGTGTAGATCCTCCCTAATTATAACTACGCAGTAGGACAAAGGGTAAAAGAAGAGATAAAGAGAGCTTGCCAGAGAAATATAGCAATATTATGTGGGATTTTAATCTACATATAGATTGGAAAAATCAGATGGGCAAAGGTAGCATAAATAAAGAGTTCATAGAATGTTTTGGGATTGTTTTTTAGAACAGCATATCCTGGAGCCAACTCAATGGCAGGCTATATTAGACCCGGTATTGAGCAGTGAGATAGGATTAATTGATAACCACATATTGATTGCTCCCCTAGGTAGTTGCAATCATAATATGATTGAATTTTGCATTCAGTTTGAGGGAGAAAAGAATGTATCCAAGACTGGTGTTTTAAATCAAATAAGGGTAATTATAAGGGCATGAAAGCAAAGCTAGCTAGAGTGAACTGGTGAATATGCTTAAGAGACAGATCAACAGGACTTCAGGGGCAGAACTTTACAGGGATATTTCAGAACACACAAAACAGACATATTCCAATGAGAAAGAAACTTTCCCAAGGGGAGGGCCCATTAGCTGTCATTGACTAAGAAAGTTAAAGGAATTATTAAACTGAAAGAAAGAACAAATATGTGTGCAAAGGTGAATGGCAGGTCAAAAAATTGAAAAAAGTATAAAGAACATAAAAGAATAACACAAAAATTGATAAGGAAGGAAAAACTAAAGTATAAGAGAAAGATAGATAGTGATATAAAGAGGGATAATAAAAAATTCTATAGAAACTTAAGTAAGAGTCAACAAAGTCAGCATGATTCCTGTAGAAAATGTGTCTGAGGAATTGATAATGGAAAGTAAGGCTATGTGCGGATAAATTAAATAGTTGTTTTGCATCAGTCTTCACTGTGGAGGCATGTGCAATATCCCAGAAATATCTGTAAATCAGAAAATAGAAAGGAGGGAGGAACTCAGGGAAGTGACAGTCACCAGGCAAGTGGTACTGAGCAAACTGTTGGGTTGACATATCCCCTGGTACAGATGGCAGTTCACCCAAAGATCTTGAAAGAAGTGACTAATGAGGTAGTTGATCTACTGTTTTAATTTTCCAAAATTCCGTAAATTTGGGCAAGATAGCAAAAATAAAGGAGATATTCAAAGGTGGCAGAAGACAGAAACAGAAAACGACAGGCTTGATATCTGTCATAGAGATTAGAAGCCATTTCTGATAAACTTCACAAGGTCCATGGGAATCACTGATTGATCTTCACTGAGGATGAGTTCTCCTGGTAACAGGCAGTGGCCTGCCCAGCTAAAAGTCATTACCTGAACTTTTGTAAGGAAGGTCCAGGACTGAGCCTACGGCACTATAATTCCTGGCAGGGACTAGCCTGTGTACACCATGGTAATGGTTTTACTTTGCAATCTGTAATGTTCTGCACTATATTCTTTCTGGTCCTTACATTGAGTCATTACATAGGCAACAAGGAGCAAGAAAAGTTTCAAACCGCCATGCCTTTCAACAAACACAGAAAGATAGTGATGGGGAGATGTTGAAAATGCTGCTGTTTAGGAAACTAGCAAGTTATGACACGGGTGTGGAGAATTGGCCCTAGTGTGCCAAAATGGCAAGATATTTCTTCCTCAAAAATTTTGGACCCTGGGAGGAAACTGAAGCACTAGGGAGACATGCAGCAGACATAGGAAGAACATGCAAACTCCACACAATTAGTGACCCGGGTGCCTGGCGTTGCGCGGCAGCAAAGCTAACCACAGTGCCACCATGCTGTCCAACTTCAAAAGCAATGATCCAACATCTCATCATGCATTGGGGCAGTCTGACCTAGCTGACTGGCTTTGCAGCAGCACGAGCACTGGCAGAGTGGATGCTGAGGGAGCAGGTGCATTCTCATTCTGAAAGAGGTTAGTTGGAAGAAGTGACTTTCTGCCATCTTCAATGCTACTCTCCTTAACATTCCTACAGCCCCACTGGGAAGTAAAGGAGTGAATTAATGTCCTCAAGGACTTTTCAACAATGCTCCACCCCTCCAAATGAAAGTGGCAGCAAACGAAGCTTCTAAGCCATTGGTGTGAACTGCCCTTGAAAGTGTCAGAGTTTGCATAAAATTTCCAATATGGTCCACTGGTGGACCTGGCCACTCTTTCAAAGTTGAACCGAATGGGTCTGCACCCTCCTAGACAAGTTGGAGCTGGACTCCTCCTCCTTGTTTTGCATATGGTGACAATGTCCTTCAGCTATCTGACCAGTCTGGCACCAGGCATTTCCTGGTATACACCCAGGTAATAATGCATTCACGTGTAACAGGAGGAAGAAGAATTGATCAGAAAGAGCAGGGATCATTATTCTCCAGATTATGCCTTTGTTAGGTACTTTCCCTGTTTGATCTCATGTTGCACTTCATTCTTTATAACTTTCCCGATAATGTGATAATCAATTGTCCACTGTTTCGCAATGTTAGTAAGTTAATTGCATGGGCAATTTATTATTATTCTTTGGATCCTGAAAGGAACACATGAGAAAGTATCATTCCCAGCATTATGAAAATTAATAAATGACAGATTCTATGGGCTATTGACATTCTTGAATTGTTATCTCAGTGCAGTGATAAGACTCCAAATAAACCTTTGACTTAGGGTTCAGTTATCTTCTGCTTGGTTATATTGTAAACAGTTCTTGACAGAAAAAAAGGCTATAGAGACATATATTGCTATTGACCCTGGAATCCAACATAATGTCTGTATTGAGTCTACAAGTTTTCCTTGTGTTTGTGTCGGTTTCCTCCCAGTGCTCTGATTTTATCCCACAGTCCAAAAGATGTTCTGGTTAGGTGCTTTGGCCATGCTAAATTTTCCCTCAGTGTGCCTGAACAGGTGCTAGCATGTGTCGACTACAGGATTTTCACAGTAACCTCATTGTGGTGTTAACATAAGCATACTTGTGACACTAATAAATAAACTTTAAAAAACTTTAAACATGTTTTTAAATGTGATGCAGTATTTCACTAGTTTAAAGCTCTTGTATTAGGAATTAGGAGTGTTTTTTTCTGTTACTAAAATGTTTATGATTGAGCCTAAAATCTTGAGCGATTTCTCATTTATGATTTCCCATAAAAAAACAAAGAAAATTACAGCATAGAAGCAGGCCCTTTGGCCCTCCAAGCCTGCTCCAACCATGCTGCCCTTAACTAAACTTAATTAAAACCCTCTCTCTTCCAGGGACCATATCCCTCTATTCCCATCCTATTCATGTATTTGTCAAGACATCCCTTAAAAAATCACTACCGTATCTGCTTCTACTACCTCCCCTGCAACGAGTTCCAAGCACCCACTATCCTCTGTATAAAAAATCTGCCTTGTACATTTTCTTTAAACCTTGCCCCTCGCACCTTAAACTTATGTCCCCTAGTAATTGACTCTTCCACCCTGGGAAAAAGCTTCTGACTATCCATTCTGTCCATGCCTCTCATAATCTTGTAGACTTCTATCAGGTTGCCCCTCAACCTCCATCATTCCAGTAAGAATAAACCAAGGTTCTCCAATCTCTCCTCATAGTTAAGGCCCTCCATGCCAGGCAGCATTCTGGTAAATCTTTTCTATACCCTCTCCAAAGTCTCCACATCTTTCTGGTAGTGTGATGACCAGAATTGAACACTATATTCCAAATGTGACCTAACTAAGCTTCTGTAAAACTGCAACATAACTTGCCAATTGTTAAACTCAATGCCCCAGCCGATGAAGGCAATCATGCTGTATATCTTCTTAACTGCCTTCTCCACCTACGTTGCCACTTCAGTGACTAATATCTGTATACTCAGATCCCTCTACCTATTAGTACTCTGAAGGGTTCTGCCATTTACTGTATATTTCCTATTTGTATTAGACCCTTCAAAATGCATTACCTCACATCTGTCCAGATTAAATTCCATTTACCATGTCTCTGCCCAAGTCTCCAAATGATCTATATCCTCCCATATCCTTTGATTGTCCTCATCACTATCTGCAAATCCACAAACCTTTGTGTCAAAGGCAAATTTACTAATCAAACCAGTTACATTTTCCTCCAAGTAATTGATATATATTACAAGCAGCAAAGGTCCCACCACTGATCCCTGAGGAAGCCATTTATCACAACCTCCATTCAGAGACACACCCTTCCACTGCTAATCTCTGTCTTCTTTGACCAAGAGCTCAGTAAGAATTTAGCAACACCAATTTTTAATCCAACCGATTTATTTGATAGTAAAATTGTGAGCTTTCAACACTCTTGTGTCTTCCTCAGGCAAATGCAGTGATTACATCATTCTTTGACCAAGCCAGTTTTGTATTCACCTTGCCAGCTCAAAAACTGCCACAGTAAATGGGATTATACACCTCTTACAGGTGGGATGGCAATGGTTTATTTGTTCTTTCAGAGAGCTAGCACAGATATGACAGGCTGACTGGCCTTCTTTTGTGCTGTAACTGTTCTGTGATTCTATAATCAGAGGCCCCGGAGAGATCAAGTGAGGAAAGATGTGACATGACAAGGCAACATAACAAGGTAACAATGGAGGATTTGACAATCTGAATGTGACAGGATAGAATGCCTTTAATTTTGTCTTCTTATTAGTTTTGCAAACTGTAGCCTTACCTGCTGAAACTCTCTTAAGTGGAGAATAAGGTGTTTTCGATTTGGTATTGTGCAATGAGAATGGGCTAATTAATGATCACGCTGTAAAACAGTCTCTAGGGAAGAGTGACCATAATATGTGAAAATTTTGTATGAAGTTTGAAAGTGAATGTAGTTCAAACTAAAACTAGGATTTTTAATCTGAATAAAGTACCCAATGATGGTATGAGGGACAATTATCTGTGCTAGATTGAGAAACTACATTAAAAGGCATGATGGTGGACAAGCAATGAATAGCATTTAAATGACTAACACATGGTTTGCAACAAATTTACATTCCTTTGAGCCTACATTCTTTGAAGTTTAGAGAAATGAGAGGTCATCTTATTGAAGCACACAAATTTCTTTCAGAGCTCAACTGGGTAGACTTGGGAAGTCATGATATGGAGATGTTGGTGTTGGAGTGGGGTAAACACAGTTCCAACAGTCCCAACACGCCACAGCGAAAAACTGCACCAACCCCCTCAGAAGAGAAACATGGGACATAGTGAACAGAGTACTCTTCGTTGTCTAGTACTTCCCCCGGAGTGGAGAAGCTACATCTTCTCTGGAGTCTTCAACATGTCATTAATAAAGATGAACATCTTGCCAGGGCCATCCCCACTTCTTGCCTTCAAACAACCACACAACTTCAAACAGATGATTGTCCACAGCAAACTACCCAGCCTTCAGGAGAACAGTGACCACAACACTACACAACCCTGCCACAGCAACCTTTCAAGATATGCTGGATCATCAACATGGATGCCATCATTTCACGTGAGAACATCATCTATCAGGTACCTGGCGCATACTCTTGCAATTCGACTAACGTTGTCTACCTATATGCTGCAGGAAAGGTTGTCCTGAGGCATTGGCAAGACCATGCAGATGCTACGACAATAGATGTACGAACACCACTCAACAATCACCAGGCAAGACTGTTCTCTTCCTGTTGGTGAACACTTCAGCGGTCACAGGCATTCGGTCTCTGATCTTCGGGTAAACGTTCACGACATATGACAGTGCAGAGTTGCTGGCAGAAACTGATAGCCAAGTTCCGCACACATAAAGGTGGCCTCAATCGGGATCTTGGGTTCATGTCACACTATCTGTAACCCCCATGACTTGCCTGAACTTGCAACATCTCACATACTGTCCTGTCTGGAGACAATACACATCTCTTTAACCTATGCTTAATGCTACCTCCATTCATATTGTCTGCACTTTTAAGACTTGAATAGCAGATTAGCTGTAAAGACTCGCATTCTAATCAGTATTCTGTAAAATGTATGTGCCTTCATATGTCCTGTTTAGGATCTGAACTCTCCATTCACCTGATGAAGGAACAGCATTTCAAAAGCTAGTGGTGTTTACTAGCAAATAAACCTGTTGGACTTTAACCAGGTGTTGTGAGACTTTTTACTAGGCTTGAAAAGGCCATGTTATATAAATGCACTTTAGTAAAGCCTTCAATAAGGTTCCTCATGGCAGGTTGATACAGAAGATGAAGTTATATGGGATCCGAAGTGAGCTGATGAGATGGATATAAAACTGCTTGGGTGTAGAACGCAGAACCTTCCAGTGGGAGGGTACTTTTCTAACTAGAGGTCAGTGACAAGCTGTGTTCCACAGGGATCAGTGCTGAAGCCTCTGTTGTTCACAATATATATAAATGATTTAGAGGAAAATGTAGGTGGTCTGATTAGTACATTTGCAGATGATACAAAAATTGAGAGAGTAGTGGATAGTGAGGAGGATTGTCAAGAGGATACAGCAGGATATAAATCAGTTGGAGACATAAGCTAAAAGATGAGAGATGGAATTTAACCCAGACAAATATGAAGTGATGCAATTTGGAACATCTACTGCAGAAGGAAAGTTTCCAGTAAATAGTAAAGACCTCAGAAACATTAACGTACAGAGGGATCTAGGCGAGCAGATCCAAAGTTCCCTGAAAATGGCACAGCAATGTCCATCCTCCACCCCACCCGCCCCCCCGCTGTCCCACTGCCGAGAAAGCGCCCGTGGAGAGCGCTGAAAATTCCTGCCAAATATCTTTCAGTAAATACCATCATACAATCAGAATTACTCCACCTTATCGCTTCATAGGTTCCATCCCTATATGTAAAAGGGCACCAGATCATTGTATTCAACAAACCCATTCATGAACAAATGCTCTGTATGTAAAAAAAAAGCAAATATACCTTTGTTTCAAATAATGAAACCAACACTTCCATTTTCTGTGAAATAGAAATAAAATTGATGCTTCAGGTCATTTCAATAGGGTGGCACGGTGGCACAATGTTTAGCACTGCTACCTCACAGTACCAGGGACCCGAGTTAGATTCCTGACTTGGGTCACTCTCCGTGTGGAGTTTGCACATTCTCACGTCTCTATCTGGGATTCTGCTGGGTGCTCTGATTTGCTCCCACAGTCTGAAGATGTGCAGAATGATCCTCTTCTGGTCTCGCCACTGTGCATGGGATCTCCCATTGAATCCACACGCCCACTGCTGGGAAACCCATGGCGGGGAGTTGCATTGGCAGGACCAGAAGATCCCGTCAGTGGCCAGTGTCCATAAAATCCGGCCCGCATTTTGGAATTTCTGAACATTTTGACATCTGAGAAATGCCACTACTTTCATGCAATTTATTGCAGTAGCCACATTGGTTGGAATTTTACTGCTTGCAGAACGGCATTCTCCGTTGGCCTCAGGTGGGGTCTTATAGGCCTCAGGCAGACTCAGTCGGTAAAATTCTGGCAACTGACTTAGTTAAGCTAGAAAATTGCTTATGTGGCTTGGTGAAGACATCATGGTTGGTAAGGACATACTTCTGCTCACAAATGGCACCAAAGATGGTGAAAACTTCATAGCTGGAACAAGAACAACTTACAAAATAACCAACTCAGAGGCTGGCATCTTTTCACCAGATTCCCTTTATTTACAAACTCTATTCCACTGAGGTACAAAGTCAGAAGCAAGAGTGCCCAGTGGACCTGACACAGCCATAGTCATCTACAGGTGAGGGTCTCTGATTGGGAAGATAATTATGATTTCAATCAGGAAGCTCATACTCAAAAAGGCCAACCTCATGGGCCTTGTTGAAGTCATTACAACTTACACTCATAAAGTGCCTTTAACAATATAAAGTATCCGAAGATGTTTCACAGGAGTGTTAATGAGGGGTAAGGCTATGCATTATGGAGTTGTTTGTGAGTAACTCCATTGGCCTGATTGAACAATGTGACTGGCTTCTGGTTACACCATTGGCTGAATGCTGTAGAACTTTCTGGAAGAATGTGACATGTTTAGGATGAAGAGATGTGTTTGAGCCTTTGTCCTCAGCAAGAATGTGGAGTCTAACCATCACAAGTATACCCTGAATGAACATCTTCAGAGAAGACAAGGAACCATAAGGCCTTTGACAAGATACCACATGATAAGTTGTTATATAAGTTAAATCTCACAGGATCCAGGTTGAGATATCTAAATGGATACAAAATTGGCTCCTTAACAGAAGACAGAGGGTGGTTTGGAGGGTTTCAAACTGGACGCCTGTCACCAGCAGTTTGTCTCAGGGATCAGTGCTGGGTCTATTGTTATTTGTCATTTATAGTAATAATTTGAATGAGAATATAGGAGATACGGTTAATAAGTTTGCAGATGACACCAAGATTGGTGGCATAGTGGACAGTGAAGAAAGTTGTCTCTGACTGCAATGGGGTCTTAAGCAATTGGGCCAGTAAGCTGATGAATGGCAGAAGGAGTTTAATTTAGACAAATGCGCGGTGATGCATTTTGGTAGATTGAACCATGGCAAGACTTACTCAGTTAATGGTAGGGTGTTGGGGCGAGATCTAGGGGTACATGATCATAGTTCCTTGAAAATGGGGACACAGGTGGACAGAGAGATGAAGAAGGCATTCAACATGTTGGTTTCGTCAGTTAGAACATTGAATACGGGAGTTGGAATGTCTTGTTGAAGCCATACAAGATATTGGTAAGGCCACATTAGGAATACTGTGTGCAATTCTGGTCACCCTGTTATAGAAAGGATATTATTAAACAGAAAGAGTGCAGAAAAGATTTAGCCAGACTTGATTAATAAAGTTATAAGTAGAAGCTGGATCGACTGAGACTTTTTCTCTGGAGCATAGCAGGTTGAGGGGTGATCTTACAGAGCTCTATAAAATAATGAGGGGCACAGATCAGCCAAATAGTCAATATCTTTTCCCAAAGATGGGGAAGTCTAAAACTAGAGGATATAGGTTTAGGGTGAGAGGAGAGAGATACAAAAGTGTCCAAAGGAGCAATTTTTTTCACACAGAGAGTAGTAAGTGTCTGGAACAAGCTGCCAGAGGTAGTAGTGGAGGCAGGTACAATTTTGTCTTTTAAAAAGCATTTGGAAAGTTACAAGAGTACAATGGGTTTACAGGGATATGGGCCAAATGCGGGCAATTGGGTTTAGCTTAGGGTTTTAAAAAAGAAAGGGCGGCATGGACAAGTTGCGATGAAGGGCCTGTTTCCATGCTGTAAATCTTTATGACTCTATGACAAATCTACATTGGAAACAGACTTAGTCATTTCGTTCTGAAATGGATAGTATCCATTTTCAATTAGAGTTAAAATTTAACAGTTAGAGTTTCAGTTAAGTATTAATATTTAAGTATAAGAGTTAAAGGGCCTTATTTTACCATTTTAATTCCAAGTGCTGGACGGACTTGAAACTGGGAACATTTCAGATCCAACTTTTAGATCCATTCTCAGGCGTCCCGATACACAAACTGCCTGCAAAAAATATCAGCCATTGCCAATTGTGTCACCAGTCTGTGGGCAGGACTTAATGCGCCAGAAACCCTTCTGCTCCAATCAATGCCTCCAACTTTGTATGCGCAGCAAAAATAATTATAGAATGCTACTCCTTTGCCATATCTCTCCTGGGTCGGATAATGCTTTCTCCTGACCCTCACAGACGTTGCCCCATTCCCCCCATTACTAACCTTTTATTCCTCCATCCACCCCCACCTAAACTAATAGCGCCCCCTCCCTCCTTCCTCCCAACTGATCTCAGGTAGAGTGGCAGCGGATCCTCCTTCCCTACACTGATCACAGGCAAAGTGGCAGCAGATCCTCTTCCCCCCACTAATCACAAACAGAGTGGCAGCTTCCACCTCACTGATCTCAGACAGAATGGCAGCGGATCCCCCTTCTCCCCTCACTGATCACAGAATGTCATGGGATCCCCCTTCCCCACCGCTGATCTCAAACATTGGACACTAAGCACCTAGCTCCTCACTAATTGAAGCGCCTGAATTGGACTTATGTACAGCATGTCTATTTCATGCCAATTTTGGATGGTGAACATTCGAATGCATTTAATTGGCTATTGTGCCCTTTTCAGGTGCAATCCTGATCGTGGCCATTTTTGGACCTTGGTAAAGGGGGAACCGGCCCGGAGGCAGGAGCAGCTTGTACTACTTGCCTCATGCCTGACTTTACCAAGTTTTCGCTTGAAAATGGGCGCAACACAATGATAAAATCAGGCCCAATGTGTTGCAGCTATTGTAAGTTTGAGTTTTGTACTTGGAAGTGTTAAATAAATGCAAGTTTGCTGTGGAGAATTTGAGTGGTCTCCTTTCCTTTGATTTGTAATAATAAACGAAGTATCTGGGAAGTAGTTTAAGTTTAAAGTCAAATAATTCACTCAAACACTCATTGCACAAGATATTTTTTATTAATACAGGCAACAGGAATAAAATCTGAAGTGATCAATAATACAGATTATTTTGCTGTAAGGAGATACAAGTTTTTGCAAAGCAAGAGAAATTATGTATTTGTGCTGATAATCTTGGGCCGACGCCTTGGAGCACATCTGAAATACTATCGGAATATAGCTATAAAACTGTGCAGTCTTCCTACCTCTCTCGGTTCCCCAGGCAGCTAAGCGAGGAATGGGCAACTTTCTCTAAAGGAGTTGTGGGTGGAGTGGGGGGATGTGTTCTAACTTTGGTAGAAGAGCCAAAGAAACCCTGGAAAATGAGGTAAACACTGACAATCTGCAGCCCCACCCCTTCCCCCCACTCGCTGCTCAATCCATATCGAGTTTATGCATGTACAAAGTGTAAAGATTGGGTTCATTAAGTGCATGCTGTCCGTTCTAGCTGCAAGGACGTTAAGCATCTGCATTTATTCTCTTTCGCTTCCTTTTGCACACAGTGAAAAATATGATCCCAGCAGTCAAACAAATAACAGATGTAGTAACAATTGCAATCGAGGTCTTTCCTGATATTATGTAACCTTTTGGGTGCTCAATCAATTTCACAAAGGTTGAAATCTTGGCGATATTTGAAATCTCCGAGGCTTGATTGATTTTGTCGTACGCGCGGATAGCAAAGTAGACGTTTGGCCCGTTTTGCAATCTTGCCTTCTGAAGAATAATGGAGACAGTTTCCCTTGAACCAAAAGGCTGTGGCCTCAAGTTGGTCAAGTTAACCAAGATAGCACTTGAGAAACTGTCCCGTAGCAGTAGGCGGCTGCTACTTCTTCTCATCTCATAGCGGGATGCTAAGGAAAGAGGAAATTGTAAAAGGATTGGAAAGAAATGAATGTATTTACACAAGTACTTAAGAGGCATTGGAATCCGTAACTGCATTAGTAAAACACAATAAGAAGTCTCAGAACTCCAAGTTAAAGTCCAACATGTTTATTTGGTAGCAAATGCCACTAGTTTTCAGAGCGCTGCTCCTTCAGTCCCCACTCACCTGACGAAGGAGCAGTGCTCCGAAAGCAAGTGGCATTTGCTGCCAAATAAACCTGTTGGACTTTAACCTGGTGTTGTGAGACTTCTTACTGTGTTTACCCGAGTTCAATGCCAGCATCTCCGCATTATAAGTAAAATACAGCATCAAAGCAAGGAGCTTATCCTGAACAGTCAAATCTCAGCTGGAAATTTGCACTGGATTCTAAGCCCCGCAACTCAGCAAGGAGGGTCAAGACTTTGGAAACAGTGTGACGGCAAATTACAGGTGAAACTTCAAATCAAAGCAGAAAATTCTGAAAATACTCAGCAGAGCTGGCAGCATCGGTGGAAAGAGAAAAAGTTAACATTTCAGGACCATAACCTTGCTTCAGAATTGAGAAACTTGAGACATGCGGAGATAATGAAGGTGATTCAAGGGTTTGATGGGATATAAATGAAGAAGACATTTCCACTTGTAGATGAGAGAAGAATTAGGGGGGCACAAATAACTGTCACTAATCAAACCAATAGGGAATTCAGGACAAATATGAAGTGGAAGGTAGGTAAATACAAGAGGGGGTTGGGTGAAGAAGACTGGGAGGAAACTGGTGTGGAGGCAGGGCCATTAACCAATGGCTGAAAGGCCTGATCCTGTATCCTAAATATTATTCAACACTGGGAGATATTTAGGATCCCTAATTGTCCATGGGCCAGGTGGCTTGCTCGGTGATTTAAGAGTCCATCATACAGTTATGGATCTGAAGTCATGTAGGCCAGACAATTAGCACTAAGCATGCTGTTGCACAGCTGCATGACAATAGAGGGGCTCAAAATAGTGAGAGCTTAGCTTGAGTTCCAAATTCAAGCCTGCATCTCCTAATAGGGAAGTCTATTTTGGCTGAAATAGGTGTTGAAATTCTTGCTGAAATGAATTGGGCTTGGGAAAGAAAAAGGAATAGAACAACATTGCAGCAGAAATCTCCAAGGTTCTAGAATATAGAACTGCAGGCCTAGGTGTAGGAAAACAACAGGAAGAAAGGGAGGTAGGTCCTCCATCAATAGGAAATCCTCCAGACAACTGAATAGGAAATGGGAGCTATATAGTAATATAGTCCTGAAAAAATGGATGCAATGCCGTCCGGTGTTCAATGACCTCATACGAGTTGTCAAGGTCAGTGAATGCATCTTCAGATGTCACATTCCAGCAACTTTTCCACTAGCCTCGGACACTGCATTGTTCACCCCATCTCATTCACTTAGCTACCAGTCTCTGTCAATCAAGACTCATACCTGCCAACACAAGAGCAAAATACTACAGGCGCTGGAAATCTGAACTAAAAGCACAAACTTGTGAAAATACAGTAGATCTATCAACTTTTGTGGACAGAGAGTTAACATATCAAGGTGTCAACACATCTCTCCCTTTTCCCCCAAACACCTTTCCTGCTACCTGCGCTTGAATTCATGCGATTCAAGGTCATTAACTGAAATGTGAATTCTCCCTCTTTCTCTCTTCACAGATGCTGCCACACTTGCAGTATTATGAGAGTATTGCAAGCATCTTCTGCACATATTTCAGAGTTCCAACATAAAAGATTAAAGTTTATTTATTAGTGTCACAAGTAGGCAATGCAATAAAGTTACTGTGAAAATCCCCTGGTCAGCACACTGCAGCGTCTGCTCAGGTACACTGAGGGAAAATTTAGTATGGCCAGTGCACTTAACCAGTACATCTTTTGGATTGTGGGAGTAAACCAGAGCACCTGGAGCAAGCCCATGTATTCATGGGAAGAACGTGCAGACTCCGCACAGAAAGTGATCCAAGTTGGTAATCGAACCTAAGTCAGCTTTGTGTGCCAAATTCGCCATATTACCAAAGCTTGATTCCATCTTCATGAAATCATAGAATCCCTACAGTGCAGAAGGAAGCTATTCGGCCATCGGGCCCGCACTGACAATAATCCCAGTCAGTCCCTATCCCTGTAATCCCTCATAGTTACCCTGGTAATCGCCCTGAAACTAGGGTCAATTCAGCATGGCCAATAAATTTAATCTGCATATCTTTGGAGTGTGGGAGGAAACCAAAGCACCAGAGGAAACCCAGGCAGATATGGGGAGAATGTGTAAACTCTAATCATGGCCGGAATCAAATCCGGATCCCTGATGCTGTGTTAACTACTGTGCCAACATGCCATCCTTCAATATTCCTTGCTCTCTCTTCCTGTGAGTAGGTGGTTTTCTTCCATGTATGATAGCACCACTGATCAACAGAAGATATCAACTGTTTGATCAAATCATTCCTAGGAAAACAAACTCCTCATCAGCCACATAAATTCAGCAACAATTACCTGCTCCTTGATCATAATCTTCTCCTGGTGCTGTCCACTCCAGATCAACTTTATCTTGAACTAATGTTGCTTGAAGGTCTTTGATTTTACATGGTGGAAAGTCAACAAGGGGTTTGCCCTGGGAACCTAAAGTTCCGCCTGGCTGGACTCGGCTGAAATTTAATTTATCAGGATTATCTGTGTTGACTGGAGGTCTTGGTTGATTTGGATGAATACCATCTACATGAAAAGAAAGACATGGATATTTTAGATCCAGATCATTTAGACAGTAAATAAACTGCATTGAACATGGTGCAGTCAGTTGCTCAGGAGTTAGAACTGAACAAATAACAAAGAAAATTACAGCACAACAACAAGCCCTTCGCCCTCCAATCCTGCACCGACCATGCTGCCCGACTGAACTAAAACAACCTACCTTTCCGGGGATCGCATCCCTCTATTTCCAACCTATTCATATATTTCTCAAGACGCCCCTTAAATTTCACTATCATATCTGCTTGCACTATCCCTTCTGGCAGCGACTTCAAGGCACTTATCACTCTCTGTGTAAGAAAGTTGCCTTGTATATTTGCTTCAAACCTTTCCCTTCATACTTTAAACTTATGTTCCCTTGTAATTGACTCTTTCATCCCGGGAAAAATTGGTTTTAATCTTTTTAAATTCTCCTTGTTAACTACTCTAGTAAGTGTGGTTTTCCCTGTGTTGCGAAGTTGAGCACGGTAATTGTAGATTCGGAGATAGGAAGTTAGTACATGGTGTTTGTAAAACTGTAAAATGCTAAGAAGGTGTTGGAAAAGCATTGCTTGTTCCCGAGATTTAAAATGCAAATACACAGAAAGCCCAAACTGAAACATTTGTATCAAAAAGCCAAGCAACCAAGACAACAGGCTTTTGAATTTAGTCAATCAATTTGAATCAAGCACTCAGATACCAAAAACCTGTGAAATTTAAATCTGATGGTTTAACAATTTTGGACCAATCATATTGTGGGAAATATTGATATATCATCACGGGTATAAAAGAAGGGGGCTGTGGGAGAAAGAAGTAGAGCAACTGCCACCTGCTGGAGCTAACAGCTCTCAGCTCTCAACTCTTCAGACAGAGATGAATCACTGGATCTCATGGTTTCATCTATGTCTTAAAGAAAGAATCATCTAAATAGCAAAGATACCAAAGAAGAAAGATGTTCTAGACAGGAGAATCAACAGAAAAAGCTCAGAATATTCCATAAGACACTAAACCTGGTTGTAATTTTAGAGAGTGACTAAATTCCATTTTGTTAATGAGTGGGAAATGTAATGATTTGAACAGCATTCGATTAGAATCTTGTTTTATTTGGGAATTGTTAATAGAAGGGATTTATTTTGTTTGTTAGTAGTTTAACTAATTTGTTCATTGTTATTTAGATAAATAAATTGTAATGTGTTGATATTAGTGTGTCAGGGATTTATTTTTATTTAATCACCAGAAGTTGCTGAAGAGTAGGCAACACACAATTTTTACCTCCTTCTTGGGGTGTTAAAGTATCAGTTCTCAGAGGAGAGAATCAACCTCTGCTTAATTACACCTGACAATCCTATACTATGAAGGAGGATTCTGGGAACAGGCATGCTCCACATTTTGGAGGTCCAGGTGCAGAATGCAGAGCTCTGACGCACTGTATCATCAGAGTAATCCTCCTCCCAATTCCATCATTATCCTCCCACAGCAGGACCTGGGAAAAGCTGCAAGGAGTGATATGAATTCTTGCACGTTTTGATGAAAGAATCTGAGCATTATGCAAGTTATCTGGGCATTCACAGACAGGAACTCAGACAGATAGTACTCAATTCATTCAGTGAACCTGCAATTCAAAGATCATTCTGATATAAAATCATACAACCTCTCTCTATACAGGCTTTCACACCATTGTCAAATATTTATTACCATTTTTTATAAATCCTGGTATATACAAGGAAGGTCTTCCTGTCAGCTTTACAATTGCATCCTTTCCTTGCACACGTACTTTAAGGCTGTACCTTCCAGCTCCACTAAAGTTGTAAAAATATTTGGTGTAAATACCATCATTCTTGACAACATCAGCACCTAAAGGCAAGAAAGGTAAACAGCTGTACACAGTTTTTAAATTTTAAAAGTTTGTTTATTAGCGTGACAAATTGGCTTGCATGAACACTGTAATGAAGTTACTGTGAAAATGCCCTAGGTATCACACTCCAGTACCAGTTTGGGTACATGAAGGGAGAATTTAGCATATCTTTGGACTGTGGGACAAAACTGGAGCACCAGGAGGAAACACACGCAGACGCGGGGTGGGGGGAGGGGGGCTGGTGGAGGGAACATGCAAACTCCACACAAACAGTGACCCAAGTTGGGAATTGAAGCCTGGTCTTTGGTGCAGTGAGGCTGCAGTGCTACCCACTGTGCCACTGTGCTGCCTCAAGAGAGGAGCGTGGAATAATAATACCGTACAGAAGTTCTTGTCAAAATCACAAAATGGAAACTCGTACACTCATATATCAGTACTCAGTGTTGACAAGTGAAAGTAAAAAGATCATGGCTGCAATTGCCACACCTGTAATGCATTGATCCTGATGTAAACAGAAAGGCAGCGTTCTAGCTGGCTTGTGGTGATGGGCGATGGGAGTCGGTGAAGGTTGTGAGGTTAAAGGGGAGATCAAATTGCACAAGGAAACACAGTAGTCAATGCAGTGAGTCAAAATGTACGATCTGGTGCAGAAGATGAAGTTGCACAGAATCAGAGGTGAGCTAGCAAAACGGATACAGAACTGGCTTGGTCATAGAAGACAGAAGGTAGCAATGGAAAGGTGTGTTTCTAAATGGAGAGCTGTGACAAGTGGCGTTCCTCTGGAATCAGTGCTAGGACTTTTGCTGTTTGTAACATATATAAATGATTTGGAGAAAATGTAACTGGTTTGATTAGTAAGTTTGAGGATGGTACAAAGGTTGGTGGAATTGTGGATAGCGATGAGAACTGTCAGAGGATACAGCAGGATATAAATCAGTTGGAGACTTAGGAGAGACAGCAGATGGAGTTTAATCCGGGCAAATGTGAGATAATGCATTTTGGAAAGTCTAATACAGATGGGAAATATATAGTAAATGGTAGAACACTTTAGAGTATTGAAAGGCAGAGGGATCTGGGTGTACAGGTACCCAGGTCACCGAAGATGGCATTGTAGGTGGAGAATGTAATCAAGAAGGCATACGGCTTGCTTGCCTTCATTGGCTGGGGTACTGAATTTAAAAATTGGCAAGTCATGTTTACAGAACTTTAGTTAGGTCGCACTTGGAATATAGTGTTCAATTCTGTCACCACACTACCAGAAAGATGTGCAGGCTTTGGAAAGGAAACAGAAAAGATTTTCCAGGATATTGCCAAGTATGGAGGGCATTAGCTATGAAGAGAGGTTGGAGAAACTTGGTTTGTTCTCATGGAACGACTGAGGTTGAGGGGCGACCTGATAGTCTACAAGATTATGAGGAGCATGGACTAAGTGGATAGTCATAAGCTTTTTCCCAGGGTGGAAGAGTCAATTACAAGGGGGCATAGGTTTAAGGTACAAGGGGCAAGGTTTAAAGGAGATGTACGAGGCAAGTTTTTTACAAAAAGGATGGTGGGTGCCTGGAACTTGCTGCCGGGAAGGTAGCGGAAGCGGATACGATAGTGACTTTTAAGGGCGTCTGGTCAAATACATGAATAGGATGGAAATGCAGGGATATGGTCCCTTGAAGGATAAGGGGTTTTAGGTCAGTTAGGCAGCATGTTTGGTGCAGGCTTGGAGGAATGAAAGGCCTGTTCCTGCGCTATAATTTTCTTTTTCTTTGATCTATGCTATTGTACAAATACATCTTTGTGTTTTGCATCCCCAAGATACGCAGTGAGTGCAATGTGCGTCTGGATGATGTAACTTCAGATGTGTTTTGGGAGGCAATGTGTAAATGGACATTGGAGGTGTTCAGCAGGGACAAGGCACATTGGATGAAGGGCAACACCCAGATCGATGGTGTATCACTGGAATTACTGCTGGGTGTGCTCAAGAGCATGATGGGAATCTGTTACCCCAGTAATTGGAGGAAGGTGGATTAAATATGAGGGGTTATTGGGATAGGGTCTAGATAAGATGTTTTGTCAAAGAACAAAGAGAACAGAGAACAAAGTAAAGTACAGCACAGGAACAGGCTCTTCCAGCCTCCAAGCCTGTGCTGAGTAGGGCAGTCTGCGATGTCCTAGCTAAACTAAAACAAAACCTTCTGCCTTTACTCGTCTGTATCCCTGTATTCCCTTTCTATTCATGCACCCATCCAGATATCTCTTAAATGTTGCTAATGTACTGCTTCCACCACCTCCTCTGGCAGTGCGTTCCAAGCACTCAGCACTCTCTGTGTGAAAAAGTTTCTCTGTATATCTTCCTTAAACTTTTCCCCTTGAACCTATACCTCCTTGTAATTGACATTTCCATCCTGGAGAAAAGCTTCTGACTATCCACACTGTCTCCGCCTCATAATTTTGTAGACCTCTATTGTGTCTCCTCTCAGCCTCTATTTTTCCAATGAAAATAATCCTAGTTTATTCAATCTCTTCTCATAGTTAATGCCCTCAAGACCAGGCAACTTCCTGGTGAACCCTCTTTGCACTCTCTCCAAAGCTTCCAAGTCCTTCTGATACTGTGGTGACCAGAACTGCATGCAATGCTTTAAATGTTGCCTAACCAAGGTTTTATGTAGCAGCAACATGATTTCCAAACTCTTGTACTCAGTGCCCCAACTGATGAAGGCAAGCATGCTATATGCCTTCTTAATCACTTTGGCCATTGTGGTCAGAGAGTTGATACAAACTTGAGATGCCGAATGGCCTCCTTCTGTACTGTAGGAATACTAAAAGCAATCAGCTGACCTCAAGTCCTGCCTTATTACCCCAATGCATTAGTGGAATGAGAGGAAGACTCCCCACTCAAGCTTGCTTATTAGCTTGGCAGTTGAGTGATACCAACAGCTCAGGTTCAATTGCTGTACCAATTGAGGTTATCCAGTATCTTCACAATCTCGTGCGTTGCCTGAGGTGTGGTGATCTTCAGGTTAACTCATTGCCAGTTAGCTTTTCCCCTCAAAGGAGAGAGCAACCTATGGTCATCTGGGACTATGGCGCCTTTATGTTGTTAGCTTGACAGTGAAAATTGTAAAGACCTGTTAAAACTGAGCCATGTCAAAGCATGCCTTTCTATACTTTCTTTGATTTGATTATTGTTGTCATATTGAATCATAGAATCCATACAATGCAGAAGGAGGCCATTCAATCCATTGAATTAAAATACTTTTTATGTAAAGAAAGCTAAACTTGGATCTATCCATATTTCAGATGTTTACAACATATGTGTACATTCTATTTCACAGAGTCACATTATGTTTCTTACCTAAGCCATCATCAGAAAGTTGCTGCTCAACTGGAGGGCCAGTGGGCCGTTCAATTATTGCCGTCACGTTCACAAACAGGATGGGTAAAAATCCTTGACTGACTTCCGCATAAATTATCATTGGGCTGGTTGAATCCTTCCTGTTGATGTGTGCATTGACCCTTATTGGGGGAACTTCCTGATCTGCTGCTTGGGATGTTACTGTGATAGCTATAACCTGTTCGGTTCCAAGATTGTGGATATTGTATTTCCAAGATCCAGTCTGGGAAAGAAATGTTCATTTTTAATTGTAGAACAGATAAGAGCTCCATTCTTGCCTTGTTCAGGAATGCCTCCTCGAGCCTCTGAAAACTAGGATGTACACAGGCTAAAAGTATCACTGGGTTTGTGATTGGATGTGACTGAAACAAACTGCAGAGAGGAAATAGCACCAAGTGGCTATATAGGTGATGAGGCTGGTAAACTAGAAGAGAAAATGATGGAAAATCTCGGCACATCTGGCAACATCTCTAAGGAGAGAAAAGAGCTGACATTTTGAGTCCAGAATGACCCTTTGACAAAGCTAAAAGGCATAGAAAGTAGGAGATATTTATACTGCAGGGTGAGGGAGTAAAAGATGTCATAGTCACAGAAATCAGGGGAAAAGACTGCTAATGGCTGTCCACTGTGATAATAAAGGGCGTGGATGGCCAAATGGTGGAGAAGACAAAATGAGAGAGTAAATTGTGGTAGATGAAGATGTTGAGGGAGGGTGGAAATGGATGGGACAGAGGTAAAATTTACAAAACTGAGAGCAAAGGGAGGGGAAAGATAACTGGTAAACTGTTAACTTGATCAACCTGAAAGTACTAAGTAAAATTGGATCAATCAATCAGTGTAAGAAAGGAAGCCAATTTGAGAATGTCTGACATATTTAGAATGAGGTCAATGGCCCTCTTTTGTGTCCTATGGCCATTCTACCTGGGCAGAAAGCTCCTATGCCTATGGGGCGCATGCCGCTCTCGCGTGCTGTGTCAGTTGGCGGGCGATGCAGCTGCGCATGTGCAACGTGCTTGCCGCCAGAGGGAGAGGACGGTCTGCAGTGGTTGCCAGCCGGATCTGTAAATGTCGCTCATGGGACACCCCGTTTTCCATCCATTCTTCATCTCGGACGCGAATGCCCCGTCACATTTTTCAAAGCGCACCCTCCGAAACCCCACCACGCCTATCTCCCGACACTGCCGTCCTACCGCTGCAGCGCTTCGACGTCCATCGCCGACCTTGCTTGCCTCCTGCAGTACCTTTTCTGGCCACCGTAGCGGTGAGTCTGGAGGACTGTCAGTCAAGTCAGATAAGCCAGTCGATCCTCAATTGAGCGGGGCTGTTAACACTGATGCTTCGCAACTCCGGAGACTTAGGTTCAATTCTGGCCTTGGGGCGACTTACTTGTGCAGGTTAGGTGGATTGGCCGTGCTAATTGCACCTTAGTGTCAGGAAATTAGCAGAGTAACCGTGGGGTCAGAAGATTAGGGATTGGATGAGATTTTTGCCCTTGCAAGCTTGATGGGCCTCCTTTTGCACTGTAGGGATTCTGTGAAATGGCAGTGGGCTGTTATGTGCTGACTTTCAGAACACGCACTATCCTAAAAAATCTATCCTATGATTCCATTCTATATAGTTTTCTATCCATTTGTGGAAGATGAGTGTGGCTGGCTGGCCAGCATTTATTGCCCATCTCTACTTGCCCTTGGAGGGTCAACCACATTGCTGTGGCTCTGGAATCATATGTAGGCTAGACCAGGTAAGGATGGCAGATTTCCCTTCATAAAAGATATTAACAAACTGGATAAGTTTTTCTGACAATCAATAATGGTTTCATAGTCATCTGTGGACTCCTAATTCCAGGTATTTATTTTTATTCATCAGTTGGACAAGGGCATGACTGGCTGGCCAGCATTTATTGCCTATCCCAAGTTTCCTTTGGAGTACAGCTGAGAGTCAACCACATTGCTGTGGTTCTGGAGTCACATGTAGGTAAGGATGGCAGATTTTCTTTCCTAAAGGATGTTAGTGAACTAGATGGGTTTTTCCGATAATCAACAACAGTCATCCCACTGCCATCAGTAGATGCTTAATTCCAGATTTATCAAATGCAAATTCTGCCATTTGTCATGGTGGGATTCAAACAATTAGTTAAGTTTCTGCGTTGATGATCTAGCAATAATATCACTAGGCCATTGGCTCCCCAATATTGTGCATTCAGTTAACCAATGACTAACAACATGCAAAAGACTTTTCTATAGAATGGGGCCTTTTCTTGAGGATGGATGGATGGCAGTAGGATAACACTTAGGCAATACTACTAGAGGAAAAAAATATTACATTGATAAGAAATAAACTGCAAAATATAAAGAATTGAAGGATGTAATTTGAGCCATACCTGGGCAGTGCCTTTAATCTTAAGACGGACTGTATATACAGTTTGATCAATTCTAAAGTCAGCATTGTTGTAAGTCTTTCCACTGGGGTCTTGTACAAACATGTCTGGCGTCTGCTTTTCCCATATAACAACAAAGTATGTGTTATTTCCAACAGTCTTATCGATAAAAACGGTCCCATTCAACCAACTGTCCCTATCAATTCTTGTCCCAAAGCTTTCAAGCTGGAATCAAACAAATAGAATTATTGTATTTTTACATAAAGGACTTCACTTGATTGGCACAAGAATAATTAGAAAGTCATTATTTGTGGGTAATCCAACCTGAATGGCACGTTTGCTTGTGTCACCATTTCCTGATACTAATCCAATGAAGGAATCAATTAATCCATTTGTATCCAGGTTATCAGTGGCTGCAAACTGTAAACCTCCTAAAAATGGAAAAAAAAATATATCAAACACCAATAAAACCCATGACCTATGTTAAAACGAAGGAGATAATCATCGACTTCAGAAAGCGTGATGGAGGACACGCTCCTATCTACGTCCATGGGAATGAGGTGGTCAAGAGCTTCAAGATAGTAGGTGCCCAGACCACCAACACCATGTCCTAGTCCTCCAGGCTGATGTTATAGTTAAGAACTCTACTTTCTCAGGAGGCTAAAGAAATTTGACATGTCTGCTACAACACTCACTGATTTTTACAGAAGCACCATGGAAAGCATCCTTTCCGGGTGCATCACGGTCCTGTATGGCTCAAGCTCCGACCAAGACTGCAAGAAGTTACAAAGAGTCGTGAACATAGCCAAGGCCATCACACAAACCAGCCTGTCATCCATTGACTCCGTCCACACTTCCCACTTGCCTCAGAAAAGTAGCCAGCATAATCAAGGACCCCAAGCATTCTCTTCCCCCTTCTTCCCTGGGAAAAAAATACAAAAGCCTGAGATCGTGTACCAACCGACTCGAGAACAGCTTCTTTCCTGCCGCTGTCAGACTTGAATTGATCTACCTTGCATTAAGTTGATCTTTCTCTACACACTATCTTTGACTGTAACACTACATTGTGCACTCTTTTTTTCTTCTCTATCAGTGATATGCTGTGTAAAGCACATAAGACAAGTATTTTTCACTGTATACCAATACATGCGACAATAAGAAATCAAATCAGGTTAAAACTTAGTTAAGAAAAAGGCGTCAAGGATTTTTGCAATGTGACAGAATCTGCCCAATGAAAGACAGTTGGGAATAAACTATTAAGCATTTTCGACCTGATTTTAATGCTGACCATCCAGCAGTAGAAACATGCCTAGGATTTGGGTACTTTCATTATTTTACCATTGTTCGCAATCTTAGGCTATCTGGGTACTCAAATCCAGAAACGTTCACATATTTAGGAACCTATGAACTATTCAATCCTTGAAATCGATTCCACCATGCAATGAGATTAAATTCCAATCTGATCCCTGAAAAAAATCTAATACAAAAGGTTGTTAATTGAACTATCGTTTTATGCTTTTCATGAGCTAACTTAATACACAATAAGATTGATGGGGAACAAACCCAAAAATAAGAGCCTAGTAAGTATGATGGGTGGGATTAAAGAGCATGAGAGGTGGCTGGGTTTAGAGTTAATGAATCACCACATTTGAAAAAAACAGATCAACATGCAATATCACAGGAAATAGTGATTAATTGGTGAGTATTTTCTCTCTGTATTTGTCTAAACTAAGGCAAAAGAGCTGAAAAATGAGAAAACTTCAATCATTGTATGTATAATAACAAATCAAAAATTAATTTAGCATTACGGGATTATCTGAACAGAAACTAGAGGAATGTTACTAAATTGTCATGCTTATGTGGCGAGCTGATGCAAACATGAAGGGCCAAATGGCCTCCTTCTGGACCTTACAGTTCTGTGATCCTGATATCATAGAGCAAGTCTAGAGACTTTTTATTCATTTGTGGGATGTGGGCGTCACTGGCTGGGCTAGCATTTATTACCCATCCCTAATTATCCTTGAACTGAGTGGCTTGCACAGCTATTTCAGAGGGCATTTAAAAGTCAACCACATTGCTTTGGATCTGGAGGCACATGTAGGCTAGATACGTAAGGATGGCAGATGACAGGAAGGAAATTTTGGATTGGTGAACCAGATCGGTTTTCAAAACAGTTCATATTAATAGTTTAAATAAAGTATTAATTGTTGTGTTTACAAGTCTACATAAACTCACCAATCACACATACAGGACTGGTAAACTATATGAGTTCGTTTATTTGCAGATACATTATAATGCTAGGCTAACGTTTATTGCCTATCCCTAGTTGCCTTTGAGAAGGTGGTGATGAGCCACCTTCCTGAACGACTGCAGTCCATGTATACCCACAATTCTGTTAGGGAGAGACTTCCAGGATTTTGATCCTGTAACAGTGTGAAGTAGGGAAAGGGTTAATGAATTTAATACATTTCGTATCTAGCGTATGTCACAAACATAATCCTTCCTTATGGCTGATCTGTTCAAGCTTATACTGCTCTTGGCATGGAGAAGCTGCTGGAGAGGCTGTGAATCATGCCAATACTGATGCCTGCATCGTGATTGAAGCTGCCAGCCAGGATGCGGGTCCTGGTTGAAGCCAGGGGCTGTATCCTGGCTGGAAGAGGAAACATTGAGAGTCTTCACTAATGCCAGTGTTTGCCTTGTGACTGGTGATGAGAATCATGATGTACAAATACCCACTTATATTTGTGTTCAGTGAGAAGCCTGGTAAATCATTGTAGGTACAGGTTTCATCCAAAAATTTTTGAAATAAAACTTACTGTATTTTAACTCAGTAGCAGTCTCAGAGATATCTTTTACCTACAACACATGAAAGAATGATGATATATTTCCAACTCAGGATGTTACGTGGCTTGGAGGGAAGCATCCAGGTGGTGATGTTTCCATCTATCTACTGTCCTTGTCCTAGATGGTCGTGTACATGCGTTTGGAAGATGCTGCTTGAGGAGTCTTGGTGAATTCCAAGTAGATGGTGCACATTGCTGCCACTGCACCGGTGGTGGAAGGAGTGGATGTTTGTGGAAGTGACTCAAATTAAGCAGGCTGCTTCATCCTGCATGGTGTCAGTCTTTAGAGTTGTTGGAGCTGCACTCATCCAGACCAATGGAGAGTGTACTATTACTTGCCTTGTAGATGATGGACAGGCTTTGGGGAGTCAGGAGATAGTTACTTTGCAAGATTCTCAACCTCTTATCTGCTGTGGTCAAAGTATTTATGGCAGGTGCAGTTCAGTTTCTGGTCAGTGGTAATCCCTAGAGTGCTGATAGTGGGGGAATTCATCAATGGTAATGATGTTGACTATCATGGGGTGATGATTATTTTCTGTCATGTTAGAGATGGTCATTGCTTTCTGTGGCATGACTGTTACTTGCCATTTGTCAACCCATATTTGGGTATTGTCCAGGACTTGCTGCATTTGGGCATGGACTGCTTCATATCTGAGGAAAGGACTACCCTGAGGAACTCCTACAATGATGACCTGGAACTGAGATGATTAACTTCTAACCATTACAATCATCTTCCTTTGTGCCAGGCATGACTCCACCCAGTGGAGGATTTCCTCCCTGAATCCCATTGACTCCAATTATGCTAAGATTCCTTGATGCCATTCTTGATCAAATGCTGTCTTGAAGTCAAGAGTATTTACTCTCATCTCTTGTATTCAGCTCATTTGTTCATGTTTGAACAAAAGCTTTAATGAGGTTAGGAGCTGATTACTCTGACAGAACCCAAACTGAGCAGGTTATTGCTGAATAAATGTGACCTGATAGCGCTATTAATGATCCTTTCCATACTTTACTGATAATCGAGAATAGATTGATGGAGTGGTAATTGAATCGAGAATGGAGTGGTAATTTAAAGTAAAGTTTATTTACAAGTAAGGCTTACAACAACGCTGCAGTGAAGTTACTGTGAAATTTCTTGAGTTGCCATGCTCCAACGCCTGTTCGGGTCAATGCACTAAATCAGCATGTCTTTCAAACTGTGGGAGGAAACTGGAGCACCTGGAGGAAACCCATGCAGACAAGGGGAGAACGTGCAAACTCCAGACAGCTGAGAATTGAATCTGGGTCCTTGGTGCTCTGAGACAACAGTTTTAACCACTGTGCCACTATGCTGTCCTGTATGTCCTGTTCCTTGAGTATAGGACATAGCTGGGCAATTTTTTACATTGAGGAAAATTCTTCAATATTATTGCCAAAATATTGCCAGACTCCATAATCTTTGCAGTATCCTTTGCACCCATCATTATGAGGTGCTTCGAAAGGTTAGTCATGGCCTGAATCAATTCCAGCCTTCCAGACTACCCCGGATCCACTGCAGTTTGCCCACTGTCACAACAGGTCCCACAGCAGAACCAATTTCCTTTGCCCTACACTCAACCCTGGAACACCTGATAACAAGGACACCTATATCAGATGCTACTTATTGACTACAGCTCAGCCCTCAAGACTATTTTTCTCCACAAATCTCAACTCTAAACTCCGTGGCCTAGTCATGGCATCTCCCTCTGTGACTGAATCATGATTTCTCTCTGTTTTTCCTCCGTTGGTCCCATTATCGCCTGCTACAATCCCAGTCTAGACAGATCCCAATCTTGGTGCTGCTACCAAGATTGATGGACATTGAAATCCCCAATCTAGGATGCATTCTGCACCCTTGCCACCCTCAGTGCTTCCTCCAAGCGTTCAACATGGAGGAGCACTGATTCATCAGCTGAGGGGGGACAGTATGTGGTAATCAGCAGGAGGCCCATGTTTCATATTCTTTTGTGGGAAGTGGGTGTTCACCAGGTTGTTGCTTGATCTGAAGGGTATTGGCTATGAGGAGAGATTGAATAAATCAGGATTGTTTTCACTGAAAAGATTGAGGTCTACAAAATTATGAGAGACATAGAGTGGATAATCAGAGGCCTTTTCCCTGTGTGGACGTATCAGTTACAAGGAGACTCAGGTTTAAGGTGGAGGGAAAAGTTTAAGAGAAATGTGCAGGGGAAGTTTTTTACTCAGAAGAGTAGTAGGTGTTTGGAACGCGCTACCAGAGGAGGACATGGTGGATGCAGGCACATTAGCAACATTTAAGAGGCATCTGGATCAATCTGGATTGATCTGGGAGCATAAATAGGGAGGAAATAGAGGGATATGGACTGAGTAAGGCCAGGTTTTTTTTTTGTGTAATTAGGGCATCTTGATCAGCACAGACTTGGAAGACTCAAAGGCCTGACAATCTACAATGGTTTCATGGTCACCATGGATTCTTAATTCTATATTTTTTATTGAATTCACATTCCACCATCTGCCATGGTGGGATTCAAACCCGGATCCCCAGAACAGTAGCTGAGGTTTTGGATGAATCGTCTGGTGATAATACCACTAGGCTATGAGAACAACTCCCTCCTGTAAACACTGTGATCCCACTCCTGCTGCTGATAGTGCTTTCTGGGCTATTCATTAAAGGTTTAGTTCCATGATAATGACTACGTCAGATTAGTACAAGTACAAGTTCCAGATGTTGGTTTGTAGAGTCTGAAGGGCTGGGTTTGCCTTTGTCATTTCTACTGCCACTATTGATTCATCCTGTTTTATTCTTTTTGTCTTTGGATACATTTGAATGGCTTGCTAGGCTATTTAAGAATCAACCACATTGCTGTCACATGTAGGTCAGGTTTGCTTCCCTCAAGGATATGAATGAATCAAAGATATTAATGAATCGACAATGGTATCATTTTTGATTCCAAATTTTTATATAATTCAAAATTTACCATCTGTTGTCTTGGGATTTGGGTCACTGCATCACCACCACCCTGTCAGATAGTATAAATGCTTAGAGATGCACATAGGATATTTGAATCCTTTGTATTGGTGTTGATTAAAGAAGAGATGATGTAATGTCAGAAGGAACACTGATGTTTGATGTAATGAATGAAGCAAAAATTGATGGAAAGGATATACAAGGGAAGTGACGAAGTTGTCTGGTCTGAATGACTGCATCCCAGATTGCTGAAGAAAATGGGAGTGGGGGTAATGGAAAGCTTGCCATAATATTCCAATCTTCCCTTTCACTGCCAGGAGAACAAATCTCAGGCAAATCTCCATTCATAGGAGCAAGAATGGAAAATCCCACCGGCAAGGTCAGAAAATTCTGGCCAGAATATAAGACAGGCCTAGGAACTACAAGCCACTTACTTCAACGTCATGTGGGGTAAAGTTTTCAGTAAAAACGTTCAGGGGAAAAAAAAAAGTGTTTAGAGAGGTTTCAGTTAATTAAGGAGAGCCAGCGACAGATTTGTAAAAGTCATATCACATTTGACCAATCTAATTGAATTTTTTTTGCTGAAATGATAGACGATTCATGAAGAAAATGTAATCGATATTGTTGAAGTGGATTTTTAGAAAACATAAGTACCACTTAAAAGGCTGGTGAACAAAACCATAACTCATGGAAAAGATAGGTCAGTATAAATTTGGATAAAAAATAGACTTCAGGACAAAAACATTGTCATGGTAAGTTATTGTTTTTCAGATTGGACGATGATACACAATGGTGTTCCCCAAGAATCAGTGCTAGAAACACTGCTGTTTTGATGAATATCAATCACGAGGGTACAAAATACAGAGTGAAATTTGCTAATGATAACTTGGATGAATGGCAAATGTTGAGGATAACACAAATATTGACAAGGCAACCACAGGGTGCCACGTCCTAGCGACAACAGGAATAAGAGGATAGATCAGATGAATGTGTGGCTGTAGAAATGGTGTACCAGGGAGGGGTTTTGATTCTTGAAGCATTGGGAACGGTTCTGGGGAAGATGGAAACCATACAAGCCTGACAGATTCCACTCGAGCAGAGGTGGAGTGTTTGCTAATTCTATCGGGGAAGTTTTAAACTAACGCGGCAGGGGAACTGAAACCAAAAGATAGGATTAGATGTGTCAGATTCAGATCAGGAAACAGGAGGTAGAACATCTATTTATAGCAGAAAGGAAGTTGTTTCCACTGGCAGGTGAAACTTGAACCAGGGGGCATAGCCTCAAAATAAGGAGGAGCGGATTTAGGACTGAGTTGAAGAGGAACTTCTTCACACAAAGGGTTATGAATCAGTGGAATTCCCTGCCGAATGAAGGAGCTGAGGCTATCTCATTGAATATTTTAAAGACAGATAGATAAATGTTTGAACAGTAAAGGAACTAAGGACTATAGTGAGTGGGTGGGTAAGTAGAGTTAAGTCCACTAAAAAATCAGCCATGATCTTATTGAATGGCAGAGCAGCCTTGAGGGTCCAGATGGCCTACTCCTGCTCCTAGTTCTTATGTTCTTATTAGTTCGTGATGTAGTCAGCGACTTGATAAGACAAAAGAAACAAGTGTTAAAAAGGATCCAACAAGGGAAATTGATGCAGTTGAACTATTTATACTTCAGTACATGGAGTATTACAAACAAGACAGATGAACTATAGGCATAGATATGGGAGCAGGATGTTTTTGCTGTTTTGGGAAACCCATGGTTGCTTGAAAAATACTGAGGAAGATTCAATAGAAAAGTAAAGCTTATGATAGTCACAAAAATTTTCAGACAGCTTAGGGGAAAATAGAATGTACAGAGATCAAATAAAAAAAGAAATAAAAGAGTATGAGAAAATGTTAAATAGCAAGCAAGATTAAGGAAAACCCAAATATATTTTACCATGCTACAAAGAGCAAAAGAATGGTTAAGGAAAAGATGGTACCTATTAGAGATGAAGAAGGGAACTTGTGTGAAGGGGATGTGGGAAGAGTTAATTTTTTGTCTCCACGTTCACAGAGATGATGTAGATATTGTAATCCAAGAGGAGCAGCATAAAATAATCATAATGAGAAAGGAAGTATTAAGGGAGTTGAAATCTCTGAAAGTGGATATGTTGTCAGGACAAGATAGATTCTTCCGTCGGATGTTGAAGGAGGTCACGGGGGAAAGATGCTTTGAGGATTTTATCCAATCTTCATTAGACATAGGTAAGAGAATTGAAGAAATGCAAACATTCTATTGTCTAAAAAGAGTATAAAGCAAATGCCAAACAATTATAGGCCAAACAAACATCGATGATGAGAAAATTGTAAGAATCAATCCTGAAAGATTGGATAAACTGTCACTTATGCATAGACTTGTTGGGGATAGTCAGGATGACATTTTAAGGAATGGTCATGCCTTACAAATTTGATTGAATTCATTGAGGAAGGGACAAGGAGAATTGATGAGGGTAGTGCAGTGGTTGTGTACATGAATTTTAGTAAAGCATTTGGCAAAATTCCATATGGCAGACTGGTGAAAAAAGTAATATAGGGTAATGTGGCTAATTGGATCTAAAGTTGGCTTAGTTGCAGGAAACAAAGGGTAATGGTTGATGGCTGTCTTGTGAATGGAAAGCTATTTCAAGTGATGTTCTGCAGGACTTGGTGTTGGGATTTCTGCTCTTTGGTTTATAAATTAACGATTTGGACTTGAATGTGTGGGGCATGATTTGGAAATTTGCAGACAACACAAAAATTGGACGTGGGGGGTAGCTATCAGCTCCAAAATGATATGGGGGGCGTTCATGGAGCTGGCAAAAAAGTGGCAGAAAGGGTTCAACTTTCCTAAGTATGAGATAATGCATTTAGGGAGGTCAAACAGTGAAAGGAAATAAAGAATATAGTGAGAGGGGTAGATGAAATAAGAGATCTTGACGTGCATGTTCACAGGTCTTTAAAAATAGCAGTTTAGGTAGATCAGGTTATAAAGGAAGTTTATGGAATGTTCTCTTTCGTTGGCATAGGTATAGAATACAAAATAGGAATACAATAATGGAACTGTATAAGACATTAGTGAGGCCACAGCTGGAACGTTGTGGTCACCACATTACAGAAAGGACGTAATTGCTCTGGAGCGTGCAGAGAAGATTTATTAGAATGTGGCCTGGGTTGGAGAATTTAGTTATGAGAAGAGATTGGAGAGGTTGCAGTTGTTTTCCTTGGGCAGAAAAGGATAAGGGGTGACATGATTGATGTATATGTAATGATGAGGGGTAGAGATAGAATGGACAGTAGGAACCTGTTTTCCTTAGCAGAGAATTCAGAAACAGGGTCGTAGATTCAAGCTCTGGGGCAGAATGATTAGAAGGGAACACGAGGTAAAATGTTTTTACACAAAGGGTGTTGGATGTCTGGGATTTGCTGCTTGAGCTGATGGTGGAGGCAGAGATCCTAATTTTTTAAAAAAGCTACGTAGATCATCAGTTATAAGTGCTGTAAGCTACAGGGGCTGTGAACTGTATACTGGAAGATGGATTAGACGGGGCACCTAGGTGTCTTTGGGCCGACATGGACATGATTAGCTAAATGACTCCCATGTTGTATCATTTCTTGGTTCATTGAATCTGAATTCTGGCTGCTTATTCTGAAAAAGACTCAAATATCATTCCAGAAAATCAAGCACAGAATTAGGGACAAATTTGAAACATCAACACTGGGGCACTTTGGAAAGAGGTTCATCTTGATGGAGGAAGAAACATTCCCACACAAGGGGCGGGGGGAGATGGAAGGGGGCCCGATGGTTGGTCAGTATGGAGGGGTGTCTGCGATGATGGTGAAAAGTCACATAACTTTGTGATAGATGGATGGGGCGGGGGAGGGGAATAGGAGATTGATATTTATCTCTGAGATTGTAATCACTGTGGAGTGTATTCCTGGTTCTAGGAGTCCCCACCTTACTAGAGTGACAGTAAAAACCACACCCACTTTTTTTGGCAGTTGAAGAAACCAGATCCGCAGAGAAAAGTAGCCAGTGGAGCTAAAGGGTTTGACACCAGTTCTCTCATCAGAACTGACACTCTACCAAATTCCTATAAGATTCCACTCCAGGAAAGTTTGAACTGATCAGGCTATTTTCTCCATAACAGCATGAGAGGTAGGAGTAGAAATAGGCCATTCAGCCCATCAAGTCTGCTCCGCCACTCAATAAGATATGTTTGATTATGAAAGAGTTTTAATAAAGGATTCTTTTCAAGTTATGGAAAAGGATCTGCTTGATGAGGAGACCAGAATTGAGGGTCAGAAAGATGAGAGAGCTACAAATCAATCCCACAGGAATTTCAGAAGAAAAGCTGTTACTAAGGGACTAATGAAAATGTGCACTCTATGGCAAGAGGCGTTTGAGATGGTTCATACATCCATTTAAGGAGGTGAGAGAGAAGCATGGAGGAAAAAGGAGATATATTGATGGTGTTAAATAACCAAGGTTGGAGGAGGTTTAGCTGGAGTATAAATACTTCAAGGACCCATTGTGCTGAATAGCCTGTTCCTGTGCTCTATGCCACTAATCTTAGTGTAATCTAAACGCTTTGACTTTGGGTTCTCTGTTGTGTTACCTTTATAATGCTAATATTATACTATTATTCAGTCTTATGTTGATGTAAATTAAAAGAAACACTGAGTTTAATTTCCTTCTTGTTAACTGTTTATGGCTAAAACAGGACAGCACAAGAACCAAAAATAAGAAAGCAATCCCAACAATTTCTGTTTGGAGTTTACCCAGTAATTGGAATGCAATCACCTGAATTCCCTTCCACTATTTCAGTTGAGATGTTAGCCAAATTATTTTAAATAGGTCCCTACGTGTGAGTGGTGCACTTGGAAGAAACAGCAAGATGAGGGAGTGTTTAATAAATGGCAGAACACTCAGTAGCTCAGAGGAACAGAAGGATCTTAGGGTAATTATTCACAGATTCTTGAAGTTGTAAGAGTATGTAAGTAGGATAGTTAAATGACCTGGGAGACTTGCTTCTATCAGTCATAAAAAGTATTAGAGCAAGGAGCTAATGTTAGAGCTGTACAAAGTGTTGGTTCACAGCTGGAGTAGTGTGCAGTTCTGGTCACCCTACCATAAGAAGGATTTGATAGCACTAGAAGTGGAAAGGAGGAGGTTCACCAGAATGCACTTGGTATGGAGCACTTGAGCTATAAGAAGAGATTGGCTAGGCTTGGATTGTTTTCTATAGAATAGAAAAGGATATAATTGGGATGTACAAGGTTATGAGGGGTAAGGGACAAGAGGGACAGGGTGAATGACTGTTGCTCTTAGTTGAGAGGTCAGTCACAAAGGTCATAGCTTTAGGGGTAAAGGACAAGAGATTCAGAAGGGATTTGAGAAAAAATATTTTTACCCAGAGGCTGGTGGGAATTTGAAATGCACTGCCTGTGAAGGTAGTGGAGGCTGGAAACATTACAACCTTCAGAACATATTCGGATGAGCACTTAAAATATCGAGGTGCAGACTTGATGGGCAAAGGGCCTTTCGTGTTCTGTATGCCTCTAAGACTCAGTAGCCAGGACTATATGACCTCACCCACCATTGGAAATCTCCATTGACTTCAGATGGGAATTTCTGGTCTTGCTTGAGCGAGGTCGTAAAACCCACCCAATGACTTTTCATGCTTCCACTACAATGAAAAGGGGAAGAATTTGAAAGTTCTCATGTTGGTCTCCTGACGCTCAATAATCGGGCCTTTCATTGTTTATTACCTGTCATACTTGACAGCTGTTCCAATTCTGCAGCTGCGCTTGGTCCTAATGCTATAGTGTGGATAACTGTGCCACTCTGTTCAACGTCTGTGAAACATGTACTTATTCCATAGTCCTCCCCATCAGTCAGCAAAACAATTTCATCACCATGTGTGGCACCGTCATCGCCATGAAGCACCTGCAAAACAGTTGGTCATTGTCAACATGGGAATAATGTAATAACTGTAAATAAGGTATTATTTAAATTTGTTGTGCTCTTCAGATGTTACCTCAAACCCAGACCGAACACCAGCACAGATATTTGTTCCACCAGTAGCTTTTCTAGGTAACAGTCGGACAAGTTCATTCCTCACATCATCATTATCAATCACTTTCAAATGTGTTTGAATATTTGCAGCATTGTTAAAAGTGACAATTCCAACTTGTGACTTTATTTCAATGATCTGCAGTAGGAATATCTCAGCTGCTTGGCGGAGTCTGTTAATACGATTCTCCTATTTAATAAAAAGAAGACAATGTGCTCAATAATTGATGTGACTTGTTTATACATGGCATTAAAAAAAAGAGTTAAATTTAGTTTCAATTTCCATTGAAGAATACAGCCATCGATGGTTAAGTTTTATTTTTGCAAACAAACTGGGACTGAATGTTCATTGTTGTACCAGCTGCAGTCAGGCAAATGGAGAGAATTCCATCACACTCCTGATTTGTGTCTTGGAGATGCTTGATAGGGAAGGTAGTGATGGTGCAGTGGTATTGTCATTTGGCTAGCAATCCCAATACCCAGGGTGATGTTCTGGGGACTTGGGCTTGAAACCCGCCATGGCAGATGATGAAATTTAATTTCTACAAATGAAAGTCTGGAATTAAAAGTCTGCAAAACACTTGTGTAAAGAAAAACATCTGATTCATGTTCTTTAGTGTCAGTCACCATACCCAGTAGATAAAAAGTTAAAACTAGTGTTCTTATTTCCCCGTTTTACTTGTGTTCAGACTAATTTCTTCCTGTTTTCATGTTTTCTTCATATGCCTTCTGACCTCTTCTATCCTATTGTCTGAAACCACACAACAGGTCAGACTTGTGTCCAATCAACATTTTCTGTAAAATAAACATTAGGACAGGCCTTACCATTGCCATACTTCCAGAAGTATCAAGGACTAAGCAGAGCACACGGTCGTTGGCCTGTAGGATTGTAAATATCGGTATCACTGAACCAAAGTGAGGTGGGCGATTGTTTCTGAAATCCTCTGACTTGCTGATCACATCCCAAGTGCTCCTGTAATTGCACATTTTGTTCTGCATGTTTGGTGCGTCAGGATTGTGAGTTTCATTGTTGCAGAATTCAACTACCTGCATATTTTAAAAAAATGCCCTGCGTTAAAACAGACTATAGGAGAAAAAACTCTGACTAAGAGTCTGAAGCAAAATCTTGAAAAAATAAAAAATCTACACCAAGGACATGAAATGCTGGAAATACTCAGCAACAACTTTGAAAATAATCCCTATGGTGAAGGCATATCCACAATGCTATTAGAGAGGAAGTTCCACAGTTTGGACCCAGTGATAAAGGAATGGTGATATACTTCAAGTCTAGATTGGTATATGATCGGAGGGGAACTTGGAATTGGTGCTGTTCCCAAGCACCAGCTCTGCTAGTCCTATAAAGAGTGAGTATCACATGTTTGGGAGACTTTGCTGTAAAAGACTTTGCAAGTTGTAGTAGTACATCCTGCAGCACACATATATTGAGCTCTCATGCACCTATGATTGAGGGAATGAATGTTTAAGATGATGGATAGGCTGCTTTGTCTTTGTGTTTGTGGAATTTGATGCAGCTGTCCCTCTCCAACACAGCCTTGAATTATGCCTTGGTGGGTGGTCTTTGGTAGATTGGGTTTGAGTGAGGAATTGCAGAAGGGGAGCGAGGCCTGGAACAGAAGATAAGCAATTCACTGCAGAATCCCTAACCCTTCACCTGATTTTGTAACCAGGTTTTTGGTTTTCTATGGCTGGTTTAGTTAGGTTTCTGGTTAGTAGTAACCCCCAAAATGCTGATGGTGGTGGTGGAGAATGGCCATTTGTCTTACATTTTCTTGTCATTGTTTGCTATTTAACCGCCTGAATGTTTTTGGTTGGTCTTGCTGCATGCAGCCACAGATTGCTTCGTTATTTGCAGAAATACAAATTGAACTGAAAACTACACAATTACCAGCAAACTGTTAAGCTGCTGGACACAAGGAAGGTCATTGATAAACCATGAAAATAATTTGCCCCTGGGGGCTGTAATAAATCCCCAAGAGTTCCATGCAGAGCTTGTTGAATACGAGTTCCTTTGGTAACAGGCCTATCCACGTTACCTAAGCCCTTTAAAAGCAGACATCAGGAAGGTCTGCAGAACTGTTGTCCCAGTCAGGACTCATGATTCTAGAGAGTGGAGACCTGCTTGGAGTCACCTGCTCTCAATCAACTGCTGCTATTGCTGCTGAAATACATCATTCCAGATTTGAGCTGAAGCTGAGGATTGCACAGAAATGCTGCTGCTTTGAGGAAGAGAGGGGCCCGGATCACAGGAGCCTGGATCTTAGAGACTTGAAGGCCACAGCCTGCAGGAGGAGGAAAGAATGGGGGGGATGTGACTGAGTCTGGGCTCACGAGCCTGTCAATTGAACGTTGGTGCTTGCTGGAGGAGAGAATGGTTTGCTTCTGCTTTATCTCTCCTCCCTGCAGTTGAGAAAAGACTACTTTTGAACTTAAAACCAGGCCCTTCCTGGCTGAAGACTTTTCAAGTCCTCTCAGCTCTACCCTAACCAAGGAATATCAGTGTGGTCAAATTCCCCTCTAACTTGATTTTCAAGTTTGCGGATAACACTATCATAGTGGATTGGATCTCAAACAATGATGATACAGAGTACAAGAAAGAGATAGAGAATCTGGTGAATTGGTACGAAGACAATAATCTCAGCCTCAATGTCAACAAAACAAAAGGAGGTAGCCTTCGACTTCAGGAAGCGTAATGGAAGATATGCCCCTGTCTACGTCAATAGGGATGAAGTGGAAATGGTTGTAGAGCTTCAGGATTCTAGGTGCCTAGATCACCACCAACTTGTCCTGGTCCCTCCTGCCGAAGCTACAGTTAAGAAAATTCACCAACACCTCTACTTTTTCAGGAGACTAAGGAAATTTGGCATATCTGCTATGACTCTCACCAACTTTTATAGATGCACTATACAAAGCATTCTTGTTGATTACATCACAGTTTGGTATGGTCCTGCTTTGTCCAAAGCCACAAAAAACTATAAAGATCATGAATGAAGCCCAGTCCATCACACAAAGTAGCCTCCCATCCATTGACTCTGTTTACACCTTTCATTGCATCAGAAAAGCAGCCAGCATTATCCCATGCACCTCAGACATATCCCTTCCCCCTTCCATCAGGAAAAAGGTACAAAAATGAAGACATGTATCAACTGACACAAGAACAGCTTCTTTCCTGCTACCATCAGACTTCTGAGTAGACCTACCTTATATTAAGTTGATCTTTCTGTATACCCTAGCTATGACTGTAACGTTACATTCTGCACTCTGTCCTTTTCTTCTGTGTTGAAGGTATGCTTTACTTGTATAGTGTGCAAGAAACAATACTTCTCACTTTATACTAATATATGTGCCAGTGAATCAAATCAAGTTATCACACTCCTATCTGCCTGACCTGGAGCACCTGCCTACCTTGGTGTACCACCTATCCATCAGCCTTCCTCCTAAGTCTCCTGATCTTCCCTCTCTCCTCTCCCTCTAAAGCACCCCTTTCCATGCCTAAGGGAGAATGCTTCAGCTCGCAGTCTCCAACTGTTTCACTGCCCTCCCTTCCCCCAGTTTCCATTTTTAAAAAAAGCATACGTGAGTCACATCATGTCTTGGGATGGGTGTAGCATTGCCCATCAGGACAACAGCAGCATCTTGACCAGTAGCGGGGCCCTCCCAGGGCCATTCATGGTGGGGTTGTTGGCCCCTTAGTCGTAGTAGCTGCCTTAGAAATGTACAATAAGGCGGTATTCTTTTTGAAGGTGAGTGAGGGTCCACTTTGCCCTGGAAAAGGGGCTCATGGACTTTACTGGCCATGGACCCACATGAGGCCACCTCCCTAAGGGTCATTATATCCAATATCCTGCCCCTTGATCCCCATTGAGCTCCTCACCTCACCTTCATGAACTGGGAGAGATTAGCTTTGAGATGGTGCCGATCCACACGGCCTAAGGGAGGCCTCCTGTCTGTGGTGGTGAGGAGGGCCCTCTCACTCTTCAGTGCAGCCCCTGGCACCAGGCACCCCTGTTCCGGAACTGAGCTTTTCTCTGGTTTCTCAGAATGGCCTAGTGTTTGTGGTAGAATAGGGGGTCTGAGCCATCATCATCTTCTGGTCCAGGGCGCAAGGATCCTTCATTGATCTTACGGGTAGAATCAAAGGATCAGTGGAGAAAGTGATAAAGAAAGCGTATGGTATGTTAGCCTTCATAGGAAGGGGTATAGAATACAAGAGTAGGAGTCTGATGTTGCAAGTGTATAGAACGTCGGTTAGGCCTCACTTGGAGTACTGCGTCCAGTTCTGGTCGCCGTACTACCGGAAGATGTGGAGGCCCTGGAGAGAGTGCAGAGGAGATTTACCAGGATGCTGCCTGGTATGGAAGGGCTGTCTTACGAGGAAAGATTGAACGCACTGGGGTTGTTTTCCCTTGAAAGACGTCGACTGAGAGGGGATCTATTAGAGGTGTATAAGATTATGAGGGGTATAGATAGAGTAAATGGTGGTAAGCTTTTTCCATTAGAATCGGATAGAACGAGGGGTCACGGCCTTAGGATGAGGGGGGCTATGTATAAGACGAATATTAGAGGGCATTTTTTCACACAAAGGGTAGTGGGGGTGTGGAATGCACTACCAAGAGAATAGGGGGTCTGAGCCATCATCACCTTCTGGTCCAGGGCGCAAGGATCCTTCATTGATCTTGCGGGTAGAATCAAAGGATCATTGGCAAGTTTGTGTTGCTTGTTGTGTTCACTGCAGTGAGCGATTCTGACCATGAGGGCTGCGGTTGTTTGGTGGTGGCGGAGACGAATTGGAGTGTAACTGCAGCAAAGCAATGAACTCCCTCGTGCGCCCCCACCTGCCAAGACGCCCCTCATCCCCTTTGGAAAACTCCAGGAATTTTTATTAAAAAAGTCATGGTCACTTAGTTAGCCCTCAACCATTGGCCGGATCTGGCACTGTTGGCCCAGTCTGTGTTCTTTGTTCTTTGTGGAGATGGAGCATTCAGACTTGATCAGCTTTACATTTCAAGGTTTACACATCTGGCATTCGGTCAGTCTCTATGTGGCAGGTGCTGTGCTTGGACTACCACCTGGTATAGGTGGATCTCTTTCTGTTTGGCATCTGACTGGGATGTAGACAATGGCACTTTAACAATCTGCTGCTAGAGGATAGACAGTTCCTGGATTCATTTTGTTGCTCCTGGCCAGGCTAGAGAAGGAAATGAGGAGGCTTCCCCTACTTGAGGCTTTGGTGGGATGTCGGCAAGACTCATGTCCATACCTTTTATCAAGATTACGCAGGGATTCGACAGAGGTGGAAATCCAGAGTCAAGAATTGAAGAGGTTTTCAATCTGGAATCATGCCTCAGTTTGATGAGGATCCAGCCCTGAGATGTACATCAAGAAAAAGGGTACACTGCAGGACCTACAGTTTGTCGGGTCCCACAGTGTGTATGAGAGGTTGCGGAGTTGGATCCCTGTGGATCTGAACCTTGGTTCTCCTTTTCTCGCCTCATTAGAAAAAGGACATGGGATCATCAGCAGCTCTTTACGCTGCTGGCTAATGGTGAATCTTTGTTTCAGATGTGGAGAATATCAATGCCACACCAGAAGCTGTTATACCAACCTTTAATCTCTAGATCCATCCAGCATGGATGTCTGTAGAGTTTTGTGGCAGGATCTTCTGCAAGTCGGTAGGTTTGATGCTCCTATCAGCCTGGCAGAGCTATCCTGTGTCACCGACAGCCTGTCCCAGGGAAAAGCCCTGAGGCTGCATTGGCTGACAATGGAGTTCGTCAGACTTTCTGGGACATCTGGAGGGGTGGGGGGTAACTGCATGGAAGACATAGCTCTTTCGTGGAGCAGGGCCATAATTACCCTGATGCCCAAGAAGGGGGAATCTTCCCCATTTTAAACACTGGTACTGATTCCTTTCCTCAGCACACACTATAATATCTTTGCCTGGCCCATGTCATCATGCTTTGGCACTGTGCTAGATCATATGATCTATCCTGCCCAGTTGTACACAGTGCTGGCTTGAATCATCCACGATCTCCTTAATACATCATTTTCAAATGGCTGGTCTATTAAGCGCTTTCCTGTCTCTTTACCAAGACAAGACATTCAACAGGGTGGATCGTGAATATCTGCTCAGGATTGTGTGGGCATTTGGATTCATATTTTGTCACCCAGAACGAATTACTATACAGTGCCACAGAGTGTCTTGTTAACAGGTCCCTGATGGCGCACTTTGCTTTGGAAGAGGAGCATGCAGCAGGGCTGCTCTTTGACCAACTGTACTCTAGTTGCATGGAGCCATTTCTGCATGTCCTACAGAGCATGTTGTCAGGACTGACTGACTGGGCCTGGCATTGGAGTGGCCTGGTTGGATTACGCGGATCACCTGCTCCTAATGTTCACAGACTTGATCGAAGGATGTGCAAGTACCAAGCCATATACTCTGTTGCATCCCCTGTCAGAATCAACTGGTCTAAGTGTTCTGGGCTTCTGGTCAGTCCATGGCAGATGGACCCCCTCCCAGATGGGCTCAGTTCTTTCACCTGAGGTAGGATCAGCCTGTTATACTTGGGAGTCCATCTTTGCCTGGCAGAGGAATCCTGGCTGACGAATTGGCATGAGTTGGAGGCCAAAGTCACTGCTCGCCTGAACTGCTGGACGGAATTGCTCTGAGTGTTAACTTGATCCCTGTAAGACTTCATCATAAATCAGCTGATTGCTCCATGTTATGGTACCAGCTGGTCACTTTGACCCCTTGTCCTGATTTTGTTATGAACATCCAGAGGCCTCTCATTGCAGTTCTTCTGGGACAAAAGACTGCACTGGGTTGCTGCTAAGGTTCTGCATTAGGGAAGATGGTGATGTGCCTTCGCACCCAGGTGGTGGCTTTGTTGCATTTCCTTTTACGAGGAACCCCGTCCTCGATGGTATGCCCTGCGACATATTTATTCTGCCAGGTGCACAGCCCAAATTATGATGTGCAATTCTTGTTCATAGACCTGAGGAACTCCTTGCAGGTGTTGCCCCTATTTTATCAGGATCATCTTAAAGTCTGGTTGTCATCCGGCAGCCGCTTACTGCTCAGGAATCTGCTCCTCTACTAACTCCATTTCCAGTTGCTGGCAGAGACGTGGATTGTGGCTGTGGGATGGAGGAGGAGTGGGCTGAATAACACCCCACGGGTTGGTTAAGTGCATGATGGTGGGCACTTGGCTTGTGATCAATGTCATCCGCACTGGTTATGCTCAGACCTGACATCGCACATAAACTCGAGGAGGCACAATTGTGCAGTGAAATCATGTCTGAGTACACTCCTGCTCGGATGGAATTTCACATTGATCCCAAGCCCAGATTCACTCCCTTAGGGATCGGGGCCACAGCTTGAGTTGCCTTGCAGAAATGCCCTCCGTGTTCTTTGTCACTGCATGGAGTGGCTGCATCACACCTTCCACTACTATGCCCTTGCCCAATACCTGGATATGCCTTGTTGATGTACGGTGGTAGAGATCCCTCAATGGAGGGATCCTCACCCACTACATCAGGGACTTGGGATGAAAGATAATGCGTGCTGTAGTACCATACAACTATAAATTGCACCAATTCATGGACTTCTAAGAAACCCTTCCTTTTGCAATCTTGTAGAATCCGTGGACCATGTCTATGTTATAGGCTGTACTCTTTTTAGTTACCTAAAAAGCCTTTTATTGATGTTCTGTTTACACTTCAGTCCCATGCTCCTAGTTTATGGTAACCTGGTGTAGAGGGCAACAGAGGAGGCTGAAGTCTTACTCGTGAACCTGCTGCTGGGCCTTGCTAAACATGCTTTAATATGTCCAGGCAACGGATGACTGAGAAGATCATCTAACCCAACTGGGTTATCCATCCCATGGCTATATTCACAACGTGGTGACCCTGGAGAGGGAACATGCAGTTGAGGCCCTCTGTGCTCAATGGGCAAGCACCACAGGACTAGAGTATATTCTTGATTCCTTACATCACATTTTGATTGTTTTAAGTTTCCTTTCCGTTTTGTTTTTTCTTTTATGCAGTTTCCTCTTTTTTGCCCTTCTGCCCTTCATGCAGTGTCCCTGAGTTTATTTGATTTAGTTCATTTGTTTTACCAAAAAGGTTGGAATTATGTACGAGAACTGTTGTTCCAGTTCCTAGTAGGTGATATCCTGGAAGGCAACACCCTTTAGTTTAATTAGCTTACAAGGTTATGAACTGTTTTCATTGCATGAAGCATGTTCGCTGTTGACATTGTGATTATAGCAGTTTGTTGTTTTAATAACTTTTCATGGTGGAAAACTTGCAAACTCAACTTCTGTAGAAAAGAGGCTGCTTGTCTGCCATGGAGTTATGATGTGGAGATGCCAGCATTGGACTGGGGTAAACACATAAGAAGTCTCACTACACCAGGTTAAAATCCAACAGGTTTATTTAGTAGCAAAAACCACTCGCTTTTGGAGCGCTGCATCTTCGTCAGGTGAGTAGGATTTTAGTTCACAAACAGGGCATATAAAGACAAACTCAATTTACAAAATAATGGTTGGAACGTGTGTCTTTACAGGTAATCAAGTCTTAAAAGGTACAGACAGTGTGAGTGGAGAGAAGGTTAAGCATAGGTTAAAGAGATGTGTATTGTCTCCAGCCAGGACAGTTAGTGAGATTTTGGAAGCTCAGGCAAGTTGTGGGAACTATAAAACTCTGAAAGCTAGTGACTTTTGCTGCCAGATAAACCTGTTGGACTTAACCTGATGTTGTGAGACTTCTTATCATGGAGTTGGATGCTTTTGTGTCAAGATTGACTGTGGCAGTTCGTCTAATACAGGTGACAGCTAATGGGAATCTGGCCATCTTCTCAATTTCATTGATCAGAAAACAGGTCAATTCTTTAACATTTAATTCTAAACCACATTTCAGTAACACCTATTTTGAAGAGACTGATAAAATAGACTGAAATTATAATACATTTGGATTGTAATTTATAATACGTTAGGTTAAATTGTGATGTATTTGGTTGGCATGGTGACACAGTGGTTAGCACTGCTGTCTCTCAGCGCCAGGAGCTAGGGTTTGATTCCTGGCTTGGGTCACTGTTTGTGTGAAGTTTGCATGTACTTCCTGTGTCTGCATGGGTTTCCTCCGGCTGCTCCAGTTTACTCCCGTGCTCCAAAGATGTGCAAGTTAGGTGAATTAGCCATGCTAAATTCTCCCTCAGAGGACCTGAAAAGGTGCCAGAGTGTGGCGACTAGAGGATTTTCACAGTAACTTCATTGCAGTGTAAGTGTAAGCCTATTTGTGACTAATAAATAAGTTTTAAAAGAAAGTTGGGTATGTGCACAATGGAGTAGTGGCTTTATTTTGTGTTTAGCAATAAATACAATTCCTTTCCAGTTGGGCTTCCTGAGTTATTAGAGAGGCTGTCCTGTATCAATTACATGGGGCTAACAAGATAAACTTTGTAAGAATTGCAAGATCCAGATTGTTAATGATATTTAAGAATAGCACCTTCGAGTAACTTCACTTACATTTGGCAGTCCCTGTAGGTACATTATTGAAGAGGATGAACTCTGATCCTTCTCCGGATAGAATTTACAGTCGGCTTTTGGCAACCCTGTGTTGCCATCATTGTCACACAGTAAACAAGAGCTGCCCAAGCATTCAACAGTCTTTCCTGTTATTTCTTTTGAACATCTGAAAGTCAAAATAATTTAAAACGCATTTGATTCTGAGTAACATTCTCTGCTCCACCTTATTCTGTTGGGAAAACTATACAAAAGTCTGAATTCACGTAACAATCGACTCAAGAACAGCTTCTTCCCTGCTTGTGTCAGACTTATGAATGGACCTACCTCACATTGAGTTGATGTTTTTCTACACCATACTTATGATATTTTGCACTGTCTTTGTCATTCTCTATTAATGGCAGTGGTAATTAATGGCAAGAAACAGTACTTTTCATTATGTTAATATATGTGACAATAATAAATCAAATCAAAGGTAACTCATCTTGCTGGAAGACTTTTTGTTTTCACTGAACAACAACATTCAAATAGAAATTGTCCTACCTTGTTGCTTCAGAAATTCCATCATCTGATATATAAAAAGGCTCTAGATCATCATATTCTTTAAACACTCCCCACCGAAATAGAGCCCACTCATGAATAAATACTCGACCTGGAAAAACAAAGTATTTTTATTGTTCAAAGTTGTGAAACCAAATGCTGTCACTTCCTGTGAGATAGAAATGGTACTTCAGAAAAATAAAACTGCTTCAGAAAAAATAAACCGGACCATGATTCTCTCATGCATGATCAGTAGCGTGGAGTTGCTCTGTAGCATCACAAAAACAAAGAATATTCTATGCTCGTCTATGTTGTGATGGTATGACTTCCTGCAGCAATATCTCTTGAGCAGGCACAGAATTGGTATGTCAAAACATTCACCTGCAAACTTTAGTTCTCCACTTCTCTGGTGAGCAGGCAGGAATTGATTTGTGCTATGACTAACCTTTCAAAGCACATCATAATGATGGAGTGGTAATGTCGACTTTCCTAAACCTCGTTATATTCCAATATATGGGTGGGAGGTGAAAAATTAGGTAAGTGCCCAGTTTCTCACCTCTTGTGATGTTACAGGTCCCGTTCTGCCAGATAAATTGGTAATAGATTTACATGTGATTAGTGAGTCCCGGATGCACTTGTCTGGGCTCACTTGTCCTTATCTGCTTACTGTGCAAGTCCTCACCAGTGAAGATCACATATAGTATCCATCCCCATCAATGGAGACTTGATGTGATGGGCTTGCTGGTGGGGCCAGATGCCATTGAAGCC
Source organism: Sphyrna mokarran (assembly GCA_024679065.1). Taxonomy (NCBI): domain Eukaryota; kingdom Metazoa; phylum Chordata; class Chondrichthyes; order Carcharhiniformes; family Carcharhinidae; genus Sphyrna; species Sphyrna mokarran. The sequence goes on from JAGIQG010000009.1 coordinate 12,263,821, forward strand.
CTCCAGGCAGTTGGGGCTGGGCTGTTTCCCTTGGGCAGTGCCAGTTGGCATTGCCCTGCGGCAGTGCCAAGAGGTGGACCTAAGGGGAAATAACGGGTCTTGAAAGGGCAGACTCATGACAGGAAATTGGCCAGGACAGTGATCGCCAGGAGGAATCGAGGGCAGTAATCAATGGTGGGGAGCAGTGCAGAGGTGGTTTGGACCAGTGATCAGCTGTGACGCAGATTTGGGGGAACAAGTGTAAGGGGGCTAATTGGGGTGACATTGCCCAGTGCACTATGTACACTTGTACACACTCTACTAGGAGATTGATATATATGCATAATGGCTCCCTGAGAGCTCAGCAGTTAGCTTCCCCTACTGGCAAGGATCACACTTGGGCTGATATTTCTTTCTAAGTGCCATACAGTTGCATCTGGGAGTTTCCCAAAAAATGGGTGTGATTCTTTCTCATTTTCACTCTCATTTGTCACTTAGAATTTTTTTGATAAGATCGCCACCCATAACCTTTGTTCACTCAAAGGTTGTGCAGCCATGCAGCAGTGTGAATCACTGGATCACTGCCTGTGTGGAGGTTGCACATTCTCCTTGTGTCTGCATAGGTTTCCTCTGGGTGCTCCTGTTTCCTCCCACAGTCCAAAAATGTGTGGGTTGGGTCAATTGATCAAGCTAAAATTGTCCCTTAGTGTTTTGAGATGCGTAGGTTAGAGGGATTAGCGGGTACATATGTAGGGATAGGATCTGGGTGGGATTGTGGTTGGTGCAGACTAGATGGGCCCAGTGGCCTCTTTCTGCACTGTAGGGATTCTGTGATTCTATGAATACTCACAAAGCTGGGTCCTGTTTGAAAGTTAGTAGGATTTCCACCTGGTGATTCACAATGAGCAAATGAACTGGACAACATACTGATGGCAGAATGTTGAAACAACATCAGGGAACACAATCCACTCCATTATTTGCACAGATCTTGAATACTGGGAATGCTAATTGAGAAATAACACGATAGGGAGATGGGAAGAGCCAGAAGCAAAGAAATTGAGGCTATTAGCAACTTTGACAGCAATGGACAATAAGTGACCACAGGCCCAGCAGGCAGCAAATTTTTCCTGTGGGAAGCAACAGAATCTGACACAGTACAGAGGAATGATCTTACTTCTGGTGGACAGGGTGGAGAATCATTTTAGGTTGAGATGAGAAATATTAAAGGTAACTTGTGGAAGTGGTTTATAGGCTTCCTGACAATATTTAGTGCAGGATATGGCTTATAGAAGAAATAATGGGAGCTTGTGAGAAAGATAACGGTAATAATCATTGTTGATTTTAATCTACATATAACTGGACAAATCAGATTCGCAAAGGTAATCTGGTTGATGAGTTCATAGTACCTTTTCTTAGAGCAGCACCTTTCAATACCAGAGAACAAACTATGCTAGATCATCAGCAATGAGATAGGACTAATTTAATTTGATTATTGTATTAGTATACAGTGAAAAGTATTGTTTCTTGCGTAATATACAGACAAAGCATTCCATTCATAGAGAACGAAAGACGAGAGTGTAGAATGTCATGTGACAGTAAGAACGCATGGGTAACATTGATTATAATATTATAGTTTGAGGATGGCAAAAGTGAATATAAGGCTAATGAATTAAACTTAAATAAGGGTGATTGTCAGGGCATGAAGAGTTGACTGAAGTGAACTGAAAAATTAGGTTAAAGGATAGGTCAGTAGAGGTACAATAGCAGGCATTTAAAGAGATATTTCAGAACACTCAGAAAAGACACATCCATAAGAACATAAGACATAAGATCAGAATTCGGCCACTTGATCTATTGAATCTGCACCACGATTCAATCATAGATGATACTTTTCTCATTTCCATTCGCCTGCCTTTTCCTATAATCCCTGATCTCCTTATTAATCAAGAACCTATCTATCTCTGTCTTAAAGACATTCAATGACCTGGCCTCCACAGCCTTCTGCAGCAAAGAGTTCCACAGATTCACCACTCTGTGGCTGAAGAAATTCCTCCTCATTTCTTTTTTATCCCTTTAGCCTGAGGTTGTGCCCTCTGGTTCAAGTTTTTCTTATTAGTGGAAACATTCTTTCCATGTCCATTCTATCCGGGCCTCGCAATATCCTGTCAGTTTCAATATGATCCTCCCTTATTCTTTTAAATTCCAATGAGTACAGATCCAGAGTCCTCAACCATTCCTTACACGACAAGCTCTTCGTCCCAGGATCATTCTTGTGAACCTCCTCTGGACTCTTTCAAGGCCACATCCTTTTTTAGAAATAGGGCCTAAAACTTCTCACAATACTCCAGATGAAGTCTGACTAGAGGCTTATACTGTCTCAGATATACACTCCTACTCTTGTATTCAAGCCCTCTCGACATGAACGCTAACATTGATTTGCTAATGAAAAAGAAAAACATTAAGGCAAGAATGCACCATCCAGGCCTACTTAACGAAGTTAAAGAAAACATCAAATTGAATGAAAAATAATTTTGCAAAGATGAGTGACGTGTCAGTAGGTTGGACAGAATATGAAACACAACAAAGAATAAAAAGAATAATGAGAGGATATTAGATTTTGAGAGAACGCTAAATGGGAATATAAAAATAATAAGAGATTTGACAGATCTTTAAAAGGGAAAAGAGTAAGTAAAGTAAATGTTGGTCCTTGGAAGAGAGTGAATGGAGAATAAATAATGGAAAATAAAGAAATGGCAGCTGAATTTAATAAATATTTTGCTTCACTGTAGAGATAGAAATTAAATCCGAGAAGTAACTGTGATTCAAGAGGTGAAAGGAAAGGAGGAAAGTAAAACAATTATAATCAGCAGGCACTTATAATGTCTCCATGCAATCAGGCAGAGTCAACATAGTTTTGGTGGAAATGGTGAGGCTGTAGAAAATCTCATCCATTGGGCAGAATTTTACCAAATGTTGACAAAGGCTGATAGTGGGTGGGAAAAGTGGCATTGAAGTCACTGACACCAGGTGGGAGCATTCACATGATGCCATGCCACACTGGCTTTTTTAAAGACTGCCCCAGTGCACAAACATTGAGCTCATTGGCTACCCTGACCCTCTACCCTATCCTGGGCAACCCACCATCACAGGCGTCAGCACACCCCCCCGATGCACACCCTTGTGCCTTGCCTGATCTCTGTTTTACCCCTACCAGATAGTAATCCTCGTAACTAATAGCCATAGGAGTCACACATAAAAATTGGTTCATGGATTGTGATTTTCAGTGAGGAAGACCTTTGAACTCTGGATTTAATCGATATGCCAGACCCCCAGATATAATTTTCAGAAGCCCAAATAGTCATAAGTTCACAAGACATAGGAGCAAAATTAGGCCATTCAGCCCATCAAGTCTGCTCCACCATTCGATCGTGGCTGATATGCTCCTCATTCCCAATTTCCTGTCTTCTCCCCATAACCCCTCAACCCATTACCAATTAAATATCTATCTCACTCCTCCTTAAATTTATTCACTGTCCCAGCATCCACTGCCTTTTGAGGAAACCCCCCCCCCCCACAGCCATACTGTCTGTCATGCAACTGTTCCTCCCCCTAACTATCAGGTTGTGCCCAGTCATGACTGTCTCCCCTGAGCAATGCACTCACTTGAGCTCTTCTGGGAGGACTGCTCATCAGGTGGAGGACTTGGGGAACCAAAGAGATCTCACATTGATCCGCACTCCCACCAACATGAATGGACTTGCTTACTGAGGGGATGATTCGGACATAGAGGCCGAAATACTAATGTATGGAAATGTTGTTAATGACATTCAATGTTGGGAAAATCATTATGTCACTGGTGGGGTTAGGGAACAATCACACTTTGCTTTTATGTTAATGTGAATTGCGATCTAGACATCTGCAAGATTTTCTACTCCCCTCCCTGTCTGATAAAAATTGGAGTAGAAAATTCAGCCTGTAATTCTCAAAAGTGATTCATTTCACCTCCCATTCTGTTGAAAGCTTCCAAGTTTTTCAAAAAGAAAAGGTCCCATATTAGCAAGAACTTTTTGCTAATTGTTTGCTGGAGTTGATCTCAATTTCTCTGGTGTTGTTCCATGAGACCTGAATAATCTGTGTTGATTTTAATCAGGCAATTGAGGTTGGTTGCTTGAATATGAATTCCCTGACAAAGGGCCAAATTGATGTTCCAATCAGGGAGCCTCATACTCTGTCATTAAACAGGAGTGTCAGTTCCACTGGCACTCCGAATGTAGATTGCATACTGAGAGCACTGTGTTGTGTTTTTGGATGTCCGAAATAAAAGGATTTAGGTGAAGGAGCTTCTGGCTCCAAGAACTTATTACAAAGTATTAAATTCAAAAAAATACTCAAATAAATGAAAATTTCCTTCCTTCCTATATAACCTATTGTAGAAAAAATGTTATTAACCTACAAAACGTGCAGAAAAGATTTACTAGGATGCTACCAGGAGTTGATGGTTTGAGTTATAAGGAGAGACTGGATATACTGGACTTTCTTCTCTGGAACAGAGGAAGGTTAGGAGTGATTTTGTAGAGGTCCATAGAATAATGAGGAGTATAGACCAGCTGGATAGTCAACATCATTTCCCAAAGGTAGGGGAGTCTAAAACTAGAGGGCATAGGTTTAAAGTGGAGGGAAGAAATATAAAAGTGTCCAGAGGGGCAGTTTTTTCACAGAGGATGGTGAGTGTCTGGAATAGAACATAGAACATAGAACAATACAGCACAGAACAGGCCCTTCGGCCCTCGATGTTGTGCCGACCAAAATAAAAAGCAATGCCCCTCCTAACTAAACCATTCCCTTCTCATCCATATACTTATCAACTAACCTCTTAAACGCCACCAAACTTGGCGCATCTACAACAGCTGCAGGCAGGGCATTCCACTCCCTAATCACTCTTTGAGTAAAGAACCTACCTCTGATATCCGTCCTATAACTCATACCCCTTAATTTAAAGTTGTGTCCCCTCGTGCTAGCTTTTTCCATCCTAGGAAAAAGGCTATCACTGTCCACCCTATCCAAACCTCTAATTATCTTATATGTTTCAATAAGATCCCCCCTTAGCCGCCTCCTTTCTAACGAAAACAACCTCAAATCCTTCAACCTCTCTTCATAGGACCTGCCCTCCATACCAGGCAACATCCTAGTAAACCTCCTCTGTACCCTCTCCAATGCCTCCACATCTTTCTTATAATGTGGCGACCAGAACTGCACACAATACTCCAAGTGCGGCCGCACTAGAGTTTTGTACAGCTGCAACATGATGCTGCGGCTCCTAAATTCAATCCCCCTACCAATAAAAGCTAAGACTCCATAGCCTTCTTAACAACTTTATCCACTTGACTGCCTACTTTCAGGGATCTATTGACACATACACCAAGATCCTTCTGTTCCTCAACACTATTAAGAGCCCTACCATTAGCCCTATACTCTACACATTTATTGTTCCTGCCAAAGTGCATTACCTCACACTTTTCCACATTAAACTCCATTTGCCACCTCTCGGCCCAGCTCTGCAACTTGTCCAAGTCACTCTGTAAACTAAAACACCCCTCTTCACTATCTACCACACCACCAACTTTAGTATCATCTGCAAATTTACTGATCCATCCCTCAATACCCTCATCCAGATCATTTATAAAAATTACAAACAGCAGGGGCCCCAAAACAGACCCCTGAGGCACACCACTCGTCACCGAACTCCACGATGAATATCTCCCATCAACCACCACCCTCTGTCTTCTATCTGCCAGCCAATTTCTAATCCAATTAGCTAAATCACCCTCTATTCCACACATCTGCATTTTCTGTAGAAGTCTTCCATGGGCCACCTTATCAAAAGCCTTACTAAAGTCCATATATACTACATCAACCGCCTTACCCCCATCCACCTCTCTGGTCACTTTCTCAAAAAACTCAATGAGGTTAGTAAGGCATGACCTACCCTTCACGAAACCATGCTGACTATCCCCAATCAATTCATTTCTCTCTAAATAACTATAAATCCTATCCCTAATAATTCTCTCCAATACCTTGCCCACAACAGAAGTAAGACTCACTGGCCTATAATTCCCAGGAAGGTCTCTCTTCCCCTTCTTAAACAATGGGACCACATTCGCTATCCTCCAGTCCTCCGGAACCACACCCGTAACCAACGAGGACCTGAAGATCAGAGCCAGAGGCTCTGCAATCTCCTCTCTTGCCTCCCAGAGAATCCTAGGGTAAATCCCGTCCGGCCCAGGGGACTTATCCAACTTCAAACCCTCGAGAATTTCTAACACATCCTCCCTATCTACTACAATACTCCCCAATTTGCAACCCTGTACCTCAGTGCTCTCCACAGCTACATTTCCAGCACTCTGCGTGAATACCGAAGAGAAATATTTATTCAGTGCCTCGCCAATCTCTTCAGGCTCCACGCACAACTTCCCACTGCTGTCTATGACTGGCCCTAATCTTGCCCTAACCAATCTTCTATTCTTAACATATCGAAAGAAAGCTTTAGGATTCTCCTTAATCCTATCAGCCAACATCTTCTCGTGTCCCCTCTTAGCTCTCCTCAATTCACTTTTTACCTCCTTCCTAGCTAATCTATAGCTATCCATTGCACTACCTGAGCCTTCAAGCCTCATCCTGACATAAGCCTCCTTTTTCTTCTTAACCAGCAAATCAACTCTTTTCGTACACCAAGGCTCTCTTACTCGTCCATTTCCTCCCTGCCTGACAGGGACATACTTATCAAGGACTCTCAGCAGCTGCTCCTTGAATAAGCACCACATTCCAGATGTTCCCAGTCCCTGTAGTTCCCTAGTCCAATCTATGCACCCTAATTCTCTCCTGATGGCCTCATAATTACCCTTCCCCCAGCTATAACTACAGCCCCCAGCTTCATGCCTATCCCTGTCCATCACTAAGGTGAACGTAACCGAATTGTGGTCACTATCACCAAAATGTTCACTAACTTCCAAGCCTAACACCTGGTCTGGCTCATTGCCCAGCACCAAATCCAATGTAGCCTCACCTCTAGTTGGCCTATCTACATACTGAGTCAAAAAACCTTCCTGCACACTCTGTACGAAAACTGACCCCTCTAACGAGCTAGAGCTATAGCTATTCCAATCAATATTAGCAAAGTTAAAGTCCCCCATCACAATTACCCTACTACTTTCACTCCTAATCAGAATTGACTTCGCAATCCTTTCCTCAACCTCTCTAGAACTATTAGGAGGTCTGTAAAAGACTCCCAACAGGGTGACCTCTCCTCTCCTGTTTCTAATCTCAGCCCATACTACCTCAACAGACAAGTCCTCATCAAACTTCTTTTCGATCACCGTGATACAGTCTTTGACCAGTAACGCCACTCCTCCCCCCCTTCTACCCCCTTCTCTACTCCGACTAAAGCATTTGTACCCCGGAACCTGCAACATCCATTCCTGTCCCTGCTCTACCCAAGTCTCTGAAATGGCCACAACATCGAAGTTCCAGGTACTGGTCCAAGCTGCAAGTTCCTCCCCCTTATTGCGAATACTCCTTGCATTAAAGTATACGCATCTCAAACCATGCTCCACCCCACCCGTACGCCGCTGTGTTTTACAACTCTCCTCTATAACCCCCTTACTCTCATCCCTCTCAGCACCCCAACTACTTAGGATCCCACCCCCCCCCGAATCAGTTTAAAGCCCCCATCATAGCCTTAGCAAATTTTCCCCCCAAGATATTAGTCCCCCTCTGGTTCAGGTGTAGACCATCTCTCTTGAAGAGGTCCCACCTATCCCAGAATGAGTCCCAATTGTTAAGGAACCTGAACCCCTCCCTCCTGCACCATCCACGCAGCCATGAGTTCAAACTATCCCTTTCTCTGTTCATCTCTAAACTATCCCTTGGCACAGGCAAGAGTCCAGAGATAACCACTCTGCCTGTTATGGACCTAAGCTTCCACCCTAACTCCATGAATTTCTGTTTAATATCCCCCTCCCTTGTCCTACCTACATCATGTGTCCCCACATGAACAATGACTTGGGGCTGACTCCCCTCACCCTTAAGAATCCTAAAAACCCGATCTGCGACATCCTGGACCCCAGCCCCTGGGAGGCAACACACCAGCCCTGAGTCCTGTTTATTACTATTTACCCTCCTATCTGTCCCTCTAACTATGGAGTCTCCTATAACTAGGCCTAATCTCTTATTCCCCCCACCCACCTGAGCATTCTCAGCAGGCTCACCCCCAGAGACCTGCTCCCTTTGGTCAGCTCCAGTTGATTCTTCCTCAACTGTAGCCTCCAAGACAGAAAATTTATTTTGGAGGGGAACAGCCCCAGGGGATTGTCTCCCCGATTGCTTCTTACCCCTCCTCCTAATAGTTACCCAATTATCACTTATAGGAGTTACAATCTCTTTGTTACTCCTGCCTATATCCTCCTCAACCTCTCGAATTACTCTGAGCTCCTCTAATTCCAGCTCCAGCTCCTTAACACGATCCTCAAGGAGCTGCAAATGTGCACACTTCCTGCAGGTATAATCAGCAGGAACACTACTGGTGTCCCTCACCTCATACATACCGCAGGAGGTGCAATGTACTACCTGCACTGCCATCACTGTTACTTTAATTTGCAGGAGAGAAAAAAAAAACTACACACACACTATTATTATTAGGTTAGAGGAGGGGGGAGGGTGGGATACTCTACCTGGTAGAGTATCGGGTTTCCTCTCTGGACCAATTTATAGAGTCAGAGAGAAAAACTACAACTACCGGCAGCCCCTAGTGACGACTTCCGGTTACAAGTTAGTTTAAATAAAAACGGCAAAAACTACTCCCGCTCGCTGTTTTAAACAAAGAGAAAAGTTAAAAAACTACTTAACAATCGAACTTCTCGCTCTCCCAAATCGCTGCCTCTCCGTGCTGCTCCAATGGAACAATGAGGCCGATACCCAGAGGTTAGTACTTATATAGCTTAAAAACTACAACTACCGGCAGCCTCCTAGTGACGACTTCCGGTTACAAGTTAGTTTAAATAAAAAACGGCAAAAACTACTCCCGCTCGCTGTTTTAAACAAAGAGAAAAGTTAAAAAACTACTTAACAATCGAACTTCTCGCTCTCCCAAATCGCTGCCTCTCCGTGCTGCTCCAATGGAACAATGAGGCCGATACCCAGAGGTTAGTACTTATATAGCTTAAAAACTACAACTACCGGCAGCCTCCTAGTGACGACTTCCGGTTACAAGTTAGTTTAAATAAAAAACGGCAAAAACTACTCCCGCTCGCTGTTTTAAACAAAGAGAAAAGTTAAAAAGCTACTTATCAATCGAACTTCTCGCTCTCCCAAATCGCTGCCTCTCCGTGCTGCTCCAATGGAACAATGAGGCCGATACCCAGAGGTTAGTACTTATATAGCTTAAAAACTACAACTACCGGCAGCCTCCTAGTGACGACTTCCGGTTACAAGTTAGTTTAAATAAAAACGGCAAAAACTACTCCCGCTCGCTGTTTTAAACAAAGAGAAAAGTTAAAAAGCTACTTATCAATCGAACTTCTCGCTCTCCCAAATCGCTGCCTCTCCGTGCTGCTCCAATGGAACAATGAGGCCGATACCCAGAGGTTAGTACTTATATAGCTTAAAAACTACAACTACCGGCAGCCTCCTAGTGACGACTTCCGGTTACAAGTTAGTTTAAATAAAAAACGGCAAAAACTACTCCCGCTCGCTGTTTTAAACAAAGAGAAAAGTTAAAAAGCTACTTATCAATCGAACTTCTCGCTCTCCCAAATCGCTGCCTCTCCGTGCTGCTCCAATGGAACAATGAGGCCGATACCCAGAGGTTAGTACTTATATAGCTTAAAAACTACAACTACCGGCAGCCTCCTAGTGACGACTTCCGGTTACAAGTTAGTTTAACTTGAATGAGTTGCTAGAGGCAGTACTAGGGAGGGTACAATTTTGTCTTTTAAAAAGCATTTAGACAATTACATAGGGAACATGGGTATAGAAGGATATGGGCTAAATGTGGCAATTGGGACTAACTTAGTGGTGAAAACTGAATGGTCTGGGCAAATTGGACCAAAGGGCCTGTTTCCATGCTGTAAATCTCTCTGACTCTTTAACTTTGCTCTGCAACTCTAACTCTATAAGTTTGCAGATGACACCAAGATTGGTGGCATTGTGGACAGTGAGGAAGGTTATCTGTAATTGCAACAGGATCTTGATAAATTGGGCCAATGGGCTGACGAATGGCAGATGGAATTTAATTCAGATAAATGTGAGGTAATGCATTTTGGTAGATTGAACCAGGGCAGGACTTACTCAATTGATGGTAGGGCACTGGGGAGAGTTACAGAACACAAATGTGGGAGTACATGTTCATAGCTCTTGGAAGTGGAGTCACAGATGAACAGTGTGGCAAAGAAGACATTCAGCACGCTTGGTTTCATCAGTCGGAACACTGAATGCAGGAGTTGGGACGTCTTGTACGAGGAGTTGTACAAGACATTGGTAAGGCCATACTTGGAATACTATGTGCAATTCTGGTCACCCTATAAAGAAAGGATATTATTAAAAAAGAAAGAGTGCAGAAAAGATTTACTAAGATGCTACCGAGACTTGATGAATTGAGTTATGAGGAGAGGCTGAATAGACTGGACTTTTTCTCTAGAGCTGAGGCTGAGCGGTGACCTTATAGAAGTCTATAAAATAATGAGGGGCATAGACAAGTTAATATCTTTTTACAAAGGTAGAGGAGCCTAAAACTAGAGGGCATAGGTTTAAGGAGAGAGATACAAAAGTGTCCAGAGGGGCAATTTTTTCCACATAGAGGGTGGTGAGTGTCTTGAATAAGCTGCCAGTGGTAGTAGTAGAGGTGGGTATAATTTTATCTTTTAAAAAGCATTTAAATAGTTACATGGGTACGATAGGTATAGAGGGATATGGGCCAAATGCAGGTAATTGGGATTAGTTCAGGGGTTTTACTAAATAAAGATAGCATGGACAAGTTAGACTATAGAGCCTGTTTTCATGCTGTAAATCTCTATGACTCTATGATTCTAAAACTATGTTGCTAAAGGGTGTGTTCATTGCTCACATGCATGTTCTATTGATCTCAAACCTTGGTTAGCAGGCTGCTCAAAAGTCCCTCAGTTAAACTCAGTCACTGAGCTGTTTGAGTTCAGGAATCAAGTTTCTTCTACTTTTAACTTCTCATTCTTTGGGTTTTGAAAGTCCCCTCAACGTTAGTCCAGGAAACTTTAGTGAAATATCTATTGTAGAAAAGTTATTGCAATCTATAATTAAGTACAGAATGAGCATTTAAAGAAACTTGAGCTAATTAGGGATCCAGTTTGTAAATGTAAGCTCATTTCAATCAAATGTAGTTGCATTGTTTGAAGAAGTAACTAAAAAACAATTATTTGTCATTATATAACCATAGGCGGAATTCCCCACCAGTCCACCCTCACCCCCCAGATTGCGCTTTGCAGCAGCAGAGGCAGTCTACCATTGGCCGGTGGTAGAATATTCCAGCTCCACTGCTGTCAATGGATTTACCTGTTACTTGCATTCTCTATCCATCAGGGAACCCACAGTGGAGGCTAGCCATCAGTGGGACTAGATGATCTCACTGGCAAGAGCAGCTAGAAAATCTTGGCCACAACGTCCTAGAAATATTGCATGAGTTTTATTGAACAAACTTTGCTGAATCACACAGATATATTCACAGCCTACTGAACATTTACTAAAAGGTTTCAAGGAGCGACTTATAGGAGGAAAGAGGTAGGGTGGGTGCTTTAAGAAAGAACTTCAAAGGATTAGGATCTTAGCAGCTGAAGGCATGGTAATTACAGTAGAGCAACTGAAATCCAAAACGCTCCAGAAGCCAGAATTGAAGGAGTGCAGAGGTCTGAGAGGGTTATAGCAATGGAAGAAAGTACAAAGATTGGGAGGATGAGACCCTGGAGGAATTTGAAACGGATGAGAGTTTTAAGACCAAGGCATTGCTCTCGACTGCGAGTTAATTCTAGGGGAACAAGTACAGATGAGTGAGTGAAACTTGGTGTGAATAACAACACACAAGACAAAAGTCTTAAACTGGTCAAGTCTATGAAGAGTAGAAAATGAGAGGCTGGCCAGGCAAGTATTGGAATAGTGAAGACTAGAGAGTAACAGTCATGGGATGAGAGTTATACAACAGTTAAATTTGTTAAAGAGTGGAGGTGAGCAATGTTACAGAGGTGAAAGTGGATCGGCTCAATGTTAAAGGCAATATATGATCAAATTAATTGCAAATAGTCTGTTTCAACCTCAGAGAAGGGTCAGGAAAGGGTTTGGAGTTAGTGGCTAGGGAACTGAATTTATGGCACACAATCACTATGTGTTCCTAAGAAGTACTAAAGGAAAACGTGGACGGTGCAGACTCGATGGGCCAAATGGCCTCCTTCTGCATTGTTGGGATTCTAAGATTCTATGAAATTGAGGGTCATCCAGTATTGGATATTGCACAGTGGTCTGACAAACAGTATAAGATAAGGAAATATGTACCGGTGTAGTTGATGTGGATTTCCAGAAGGCATCCCTAGGTTCCATACAAAATCTAAAAAAAGGAAAAGGTCCTAGCCTAAATAATTTTAAATCTGAACTTAATAGATTTTTGCTGGCCAATGATATTAAGCAGTATGGAGGCAAGATAGGTAAAGAAAGAGGATTCTGATTTACACATCACATTGAGGTCTGCATGGCTAACTCCTTTCTTGTGTAATCAGTATTGAAGCATGCTACAAGAATGTTAACTTAGTTACTTACCTTTAGAGGCAAAAACTGGGATCAGACTGTTCAGTATAAAGTTTGGGGTGATATGAATATACCGGCCCTTCTCACCACATCCGCCATACTGTAGAGTGTATGGGTCATCTCCATATTTAAGGTATGGTTCAGCAATGACAACATCAGCCTAGGGAAAGACAAATAAATGTTTTGATATGGGAATCATTTCAGCGGAGACCATATTCCCACCTACCCATCCATAAGCAGCTGTACATGTGCACCCACCTACCCATAACCACCTGTACACATACACTCACCTGTGCTTAGGCACACACAACATACCCATCCATACACACACACACCAACTCATGCACAATGCACCCAACCATGCACACACAACACATTCACCTGCACATACACACATGTGCAGACGGACACGTACAACACAGTTCAATACAATATACTCACCCATATACGCAAGCATACGCTTACACATATACACACATACATACTCACATATATATAGAGGCACATGCATGCATACACATACAGGCACACACAAATATACATATAGGCACACATATGCCCACACATATATGTCCAGACACACATGCCCATAGTTGAGGAGTGCACTGCACAAAGCAGAATTATAAATATATGTAAATATTTTTGCAGATATTGAAATTCTGTGGAGATTTTCCCCAATCTGTTGGCATGATTTTGGGTGTAAATATTCTGAATAATTATAGCTATGTTACTTATAGGATAAAGAAACAGTCAGCAACTGCAGTGTTAAAGTGCCTTATGTACTCAAAGCTGGCTGGACATACATCACTATCTGAGAACTTTGTTATGATGTGGAGATGCCAGTGTTGGACTGGGGTAAACCCAGTAAGAAATCTTACAAACTAGGTTAAAGTCCAACTGGTTTGGAGCACTGCTCCTTCGTCAGTTGAGTTGAGAGTTCTGGTCCCGAACAGTGTGTATTAAGGCACACACTCAGTCCACAGAATACTGATGCTAATCCATATTCTACGCATTCTAATCAATATTTTGTAAACTGAGCGTGTGTCTTTATGTGTACTGTTTGTGATCAGAACTCCCCACTCAACTAATGAAGGAGCAGCACTCTGAAAGATAGTGGCATTTGTTACCAAATAGACTTATTGGACTTTAGCCTAGTGTTGTGAGATTTCTTACTGTGAGAGCTTGGTCCCATGGTGCCTAGTGACTTGGAACAGTCCTGCATCTCGATTCTTCTCCTCCTCACTAATGCTATTTGACTTTGGCTCCCTCACCACTGGTGTCAGATTCCACATTTCAATTAATATTTCTGCATAGATTCACCTTCACCCCTGCTATTTTTCAATTCTTTTTCCCCATTTCCTTGATAGCAAATACCCATTCCCAGATCTCTGCTACCCATCTGTTTTCTAAGATCCAGGATGGTGTGGTGGTACAGTGGTTAGCCGTGCCTTCACTAAGTAACAGGATTCAATTCCGGCTTAAGTAACTGCCTGTGTGGAGTTTGCACATTCTCTCCATGTTTACCTGGGTTTCCTCGGTTGCTCCGGTTTTCTACCAGTCTAAAAATGTGCAGGTCAGATGGATTGGCCATTCTGAATTGTCCTTTAGCCTCCCAAGATATGTCAGGGTATGAGCAGGGTAAATGTGTGGGATTAAGAGAATGAGGTGGTGGGTTGACCTGGGTAAGATGCTTTGCCAGAGAGTTGGTACAGATTGATTGGCTGAATGGACGCCTCTACACTGTAAGGATTTTATGACTTGCAATGCTCCTAAATTTTACTACCCACCTCCATAAACTCCATTCTCAATTCTGAACACAACACATACCGCAACACTATTGGAATTGAGACTCTTTGCCTCATAATGCATATTCCCAGAAAACCCTATAAGTAACCTAGAGAGATCCAGGTATCATCCAGACAGTGGGTTAAAGCCTATTACCTGACTTTCCTCCATAATGCCATCACCTGGAACCATTCCCACTGTTGCTAAATACTGTATACTTTCCTTTATCCACCATACTGTCAGGCTTGAAGAATCACAACCTAATGTTTAATGTACAGTGGTGTCAAAGTGTAGATTTACCTGGATGGTCCTGGTGACCCCCAGAACTAGGTACCTTAATGCTTCTGAAATCAACCATCACCATACATCTTCTAGGATCCTGTAACCTATTCCCCAGTGCTAATAAACCTGTGTACGTTACGATTTTTAATTGGGAAAAGGCAAAACAGTTAGACACAGATAAAGGAACTTTTCCTAATATTCAAATGTACAGGGTTGTGGAACTCAAGCACCTTAAAGCACCAGAACAATTTTGCAAATATCATGAAACAAAAATGGAACTTATTCTCAACACACAAATTAGGAGCAAGAGTATGTCATTCAATAAGGTCATGGCTGATCTAATTGTGGCTTCAACTTCATTATACTGCCTACCCCTAATACTCTTTGACTCCCTTGTTAATCAAGAATCTATCAATCTCTGCCTTAAAATTAATATTCAGTGACCCAGCCTCCACCAGTCTCTGAGGAATTAAGTTCCACAGACTAACCAACCTCAGAAAAATTCTCTTTGGTTCTGTCTTAAATGGGAAACTTCTTATTTTTAAAACCGTGTATAGTCTCTGACACATGATTAACAATTGTTCATTGCAAAAGATTTCCCCTTTTATTAGATAGGATATTCCTTAATTCATTGTGGAGAGCTTTAATAGATAATAGAACATAGAACACTACAGCACAAACAGGCCCTTCGGTCCACAAGTTGTGTCGATCATATCAGTACTTACAAGGCCATAGAATTATCTGTAACTCCCAATCCCATTAAATCCCATGTACTCATCCAGAAGTCTCTTAAAAAAACACAGCGAGTTCACCTCTATCACCACTGACAGCAGCCGATTTCATTCACTCACTACCCTCTGAGTGAAAAACTTACCTTTAACATCTCTAACAATCTTTATGAAACCATGCATATTCAGAAAAACTTTTAGAAATATGAAATTTGCTGGGAATCCTCTTGAATTTGCACCAGTTCTGCCATTGAAGCTTTGGCATAAAGCCCACTGCTGATTGTGAGCAGGATTTTCAGGAGACGTTCTATGGGCTGTCAAGGGATTTCTCAGACTTCACCACTCACTTCTTACCTTCTCGTAGGATTCAGTTGTGGGTCTGTGAATTGAGCTGGAATTAATTGACCATGTTTGAGGCAGGAGGATTTTCACATCTGAAAAATAAACTTGTTGCTTGGTTGCTTGGTGGAGATAGGAGGAGGCAGCAGTTACTATTTCCTGTGAAGCAAAGACAAATTTCAAATCAATACCATGCTACATTATAACAGTGAAGGGAGCATAACATATTCCTTTAACTCTCCCTCTCCTCACCAAATCCTGAATTCCAAACAAAGCAAAGACTACTACATCTCTCCAGATAGCACATCAATACCTCACCTGAATATTTTTAATAATCTTGTCATTATGTTGGACTCCTGGGTTAATAGCAATAAGTATGTCTCTATATCCATTATTCTCCAACTTTAGTCCAGAACTATTAATAAAATAGCCATACAGAAGGTAACTGAGCACCAAGTCAAAAGTATTTTGGAACTTCATCGTTGCACTCTGGCTTTCGTCTATTCAGGAATACTTCCTGAATGTTAAATGACACACAGACTGTCACCTATATCCTGAGAATGAGTTGAATAGAATTATGAGAGGGCTGTGCTTGTACTAAGAGTATGAAATTACATCAGAAGATTCAGAGTCTGTGACATTTAACATGACCATTGGATTAGGAATAAATCTAAAACTACCATACCAAAGAGAAGCATGAGACCCTTCCCAGATTAAATCTATGAAAAGTCATGTAATTCAGGAGCTGTCAAATGTTTCGAGTCGGTCTCCACAACTGTCGCTGGAATAGGGTTGCAGGCGATCGAAGGGACTTGTTGTCAGATGTGGCAATACTAAGCACTTCAATCAACTTAACTACAGCAGCCAGCATAGGAAAAGTACGCTTCAAGCCTAATCCAGAGACAGGAAAACCCCGGCAGTCGATTCAGAGAAATAGTGGGAAAGTTTGGGCTGATTGGGACACTTAATGAAGATGCTGAGTCAAGGATGACCTCCATTTTGTCACCATGAATAGGGTGGTGGATGACCCCATGGTGCCGGTCTTTTTGAATATATTAGGAAGTAAAATGTTTTGCATTTTGAGAAGCCTGCTGCAGCCAGAAAAACCAATAGAGAAAACCTTTCAGGAGTTGTATATGATACTGGAGGAGTAATTTGTGCCAAAATCGCTGCTGATTGCAGATTGGCTCAGACCTTACAAGTCAGACCAGATAGAGGGCAAGACTATTGCCAAGCTTGTGGCATCCTTGGAGAGCCTAGCAAAGCTCCATGACTTCAGGGCTCTCTTGTAAGATGCATTATGGGACTGATTTGTGTATAACCTCCAGCAGGGAACAATCCAGCAGATTGTTAGCTGGATTTTAAGAATGCATTGGAGATCATAGTCTCTGGATCAGGCTCTTGGGGATGTGACACCTTTAGGCAGTAGTGCCAGGGTGCTCAAGATGGCAGAGGCACCGAGGAGCCAATCAGAAACTGAGGAATGACACCTTTGTGGCCAAGGGTGTCACATGGAGTCCAGTTGTTGGACAACTGGACTCCATATGACATCTTTTTCTGCAGTAGTCTTCCCCCATGGAAGACTACTGCAGAAAATGCAGATGCATGGGATTGAGGGTGATTTAGCAATTTGGATTAGGAAAAGGCTCGATGATAGAAGACAGAGGGTCGTGGTTGATGGGATATATTCAACCTGAAGTTTAGTTACTAGTGGTGTACCTCAGGAATCTGTTTTGTAGCCACTGCTGTTTGTTATTTTTATAAATGACCTGGATGAGGGTGTAGAGGGATGGGTTAGTAAATTTGCTGAAGTCACCAAAGTCGGAGGAGTTGTAGACAGAGAGGATGGATGTTACAGTTTGCAGAGGGACATAGATAAGTTGCAGAACTAGGCCGAGAAGTGGCAAGTAGAGTTTAATATGGAAAAGCGTGAAGTGATTCACTTTGGTAAGAGTAATATGTGTGCAGAATATAGGGCTAATGGTAGGACTCTTAATATTGCAGATGAGCAGAGAGATCTCGGTGTCCAGGTGCATAGATCCCTGAAAGTTGGTACTCAAGTTGATAAGGTTGTTAAGAAGGCATTTAGTGTGTTAGCATTTATTGGTAGAGGGATTGAATTTAGAAGCCGAGATGTCATGTTGCAACTGTACAAAACTCTGGTGTGGCCACAGTTGGAGTATTGTGTACAGTTTTGGTCACCACATTATAAGAAAGATATGGAGGCATTGGAAAGGGTGCAGAAGAGATTTACCAGCATGTTGTCTGGTATGATGGGTAGGTCTTATGAGGAAAGGCTAAGGGACTTGAAGTTATTTTCATTAGAGAGAAGAAGGCTAAGAGGTGACTTAATTGAGACATATAAGATGATCAGAGGGTTAGATAGGGTGGATAGTGAGAGCCTTTTTCCTCGAATGGAGATGGATAACACGAGGGGACATAGCTTTAAATTAAGGGGTGGTAGTTATAGGACAGATGCTAGAGGTGGGTTCTTTACTCAGAGGGTAGTAAGGGCGTGGAATGCCCTGCCTGCAGCAGTTGTGGACTTGTCAAGTTTAAGGACGTTCAAATGGTCAGTGGATAGGCATATGGATAGCATTGGAATAGTTTAGGATAGAGGGTCATAAAATTGGTTCCATTGGTCGGTGCAACATTGAGGGCTGAAGGGCCTGTACTGCGCTGTAACGTTCTATGTTCTAAAAGGAGCTCAGTACTGGAACAATGTGAAGACAGCCACATTGCCGGAAACCGTAGCGTACTGATTTTCCAAAAGAACGTGAAGCCAAAAAGGTCAAGGGGCAAACCCCGAAGGAAGTGGCAAGCGGCCTGCTGTCATATCTGTCCTCAGCCTGCTGCAATGCTCAGTGATGTCCAAAGCAAACTGGAAGAACATAGTACAGGACAGCACAGAAACAGGTCCTTCGGCCCATGATGATGTGCCAAATATGATGCCAAGTTAAACTAATGCCTTCTGCCTGCCTTTGGTCCATATTTCTCTATTCCTTGCATATTCATTTGCTCACCTAAAAGCCCCAGTCATACCTGCCTGCACCATTACCCTAGCAGCATGTTCCAGAGACCTACCACGCACAGTGTAAAAAAACTTGCCCTTCACATCGCCTTTGAATTTTTCCCCTTCAGTTTAACTGCATGCCCCTAGTATTAGGCATTTCAACTCTGGAAAAAAGATTCTTGAAAAAAGGCTGTCAATCCTATCTATGCCTCTCATAATTTTATAGATTCCTATCAGGTCTCCTCTTAGCTTCTGCTGCTCCAGAGAACACAACCCTAATTTATCCAGCTCTCCTTATAGCTGATACCCGCTAATCCAGGTAACATTCTGGTACACCTCTTCTGCACTCTCAAAGTCTGCACATCTTTCCTGTAATGTGGTGACCAGAATTGAACACAATATTCTATAAGTGTGGCCTAAGCAAAGTTTTATGATGCATTCTTGCGTGACATTCTGAATCTTGTACTTAATGTCTTAGCCAATTAAGGCAAGCATGCCATATGCCTTCTTTACCATCCTATCTTATTTATATGGCTACTGTCAGGGAGCTATGGACTTGAACCGCAAGATTCCTCTGTACATCAATACTGTTCAGGGTTTGTCACTAACTGTGTACTTACCCTTATCATTTGATACCCCAAAGCGCAGCTTCTCATATTTGCCCAGATAGCGCCATTTGCCTTTTCTCCGCACATATCGTAATTGATCTATATCCCACAATAACCTTTGCTACTATCCATAATTCCACCTATCTTTGAATCATAGAGTCATAGAGGTATACAGCAAAGAAACAGGCCCAATTTGTCCACGGAACCCTTTGTTGTTAATTATTGAGCTAATTTCAATTGCAAGTATTTGACCCATATCCCCTTATACCCATCTTAGCTATGTAACTGTCCAAATGCCTTTTAAAAGACAAAATTGTACCCGCCTCTACCCTGGCACTCGTTCCAGACACTCACCACCCTCTCAGTGAAAAAATTGCCCCTCAGGACCCTTTTGTATCTCTCCCCTTCCATCTTAAACCTATGTCCTCTAGTTTTAGACACCCTTTGGTAAAAAGGTATTGACTATCTAACTGATTTATGCCCCTCATTATTTTATAGACCTCTATAAGATCATCCCTAAGTCTTCTATGCTACAGAGAAAAAAGTCCCAGTCATAGAGTAATAGAGGTTTACAGCATGTAAACAGGCCCTTCGGCCCAACTTGTTCATGCCATTTTTTTTAAAACCCCTAAGGTAATCCCAATTGCCTGCATTTGACCCATAACCCTCTATAACCATATCCATGGAATTATATAAATGCTTTTTAAAAGATAAAATTGTACCCTCCTCTTCTACTACCACAGGCAGATTGGTCCAGACAATCACCACCCTCTGTGTGAAAAATTGCCCCTCTGGACACTTTTGTATCTCTCCACTCTCACCTTAAACATATGCCCTCTAGTTTTGGACTCCCCCTACGTTTGTGAAAAGATATTGACTATCTACCTTGTTTGTACCCCTCATTATTTTACAGACCTCTATAAGGTCACCCCTCAGCCTCTATGTGCCGGAGAAAAAAGTCAATTCAGTCTCTCCTTATAACTCAATACATCAAATCCTGATAGCATCCTAGTAAATCTTTTCTGCACTCTTTTTAGTTTAATAATATCCTTTCTATAATAGGGTGACCAGAATTGCACGCAGTATTCCAAGTATGGCCTTACCAATGTCTTGTATAACTTCAACAAGACATCTCAGCTCCTGTATTCAGTGTTCTAACTGATGAAACCAAGCATGCCAAATGTTGTCTTCACCATTCTCCCCACCTGTGACTTCGCTTTCAAGGAACATGTATACTCCTAGATCTCTGTTCTGTAACTGTCCCCTGTGCCCTATCAACTGAGTAATTCCTGCCCTGGTTCAGTCTACCAAAATGCATTACCTCACATTTGTCTAAATTAAACTCCATCTGCCATTCATCAGCCTACTGCAGTTGGAGATAACCTTCCTCACTGTCCACCATGCCACCAATCTTGGTGTCTTCTGCAAATTTACTAACTATGCCCCCTATGTTCTCATCCAAATCATTAATATAGATGACAAATAACAGTGGGCCCAGCACTGTTCCCTGAGGCACACTGCTTGTCACAGGACTCCAGTTTAAAACAAAACTCTCTACAACTATCTTTCAGAAGCCAATTTTGTATCCATTTAGATACCTTACCCTGGATCCTGTGAGATTTGACTTTATGCAACAACCTATCATGTGGCACTTGTTAAAGGCCTTGCTAAAGTCCATGTAGACAACATCAACTGCACCACCCTCAACTACCTTCTTGGTTACCTCTTCAAAAAACTCAGTCAAATTTGTGAGACATGATTTTCCACTCAAAGCCATGCTTACTGTCCATAATCAGTCCTTGCATCTCTAAATGCCTATAGTTACTGTTTCTCAAAATACCATCCAACAATTTACCCACCATAGATGTGAGGCTAACTGGCCTGTAGTTCCCAAGCTTTTCCCTGCAACCTACTCAGTCTCTCCTTATAGTTCAAACCATCAGGTTCTGGTAGCATCCTAGTAAATATTTTCTGCATTCTTTCTAGTTTAATAATATCCTTTCTATAATAGTGACTAGAACTGTACACAGTATTCTAAGTGTGGCCCTACCATTACCATGTACAATTTCAACAAGATGTCCCAACTCCTGTATTCAATGTTCTGACCAATGAAACCAAGCATGCAGAATGCCTTTTTCACCACTCTGACCACCTGTGACTTCACTTTCAATGAGCTATGAACATGTACCCCTAGATTTCTTTGTTCTAAACTTTCCTCAGCCATTAACTGAGTAAGTCCTAGAACATAACAAGTAGGAGCAAGAGGAAGCCATTTGGCCCTTTGACCCTGCTCTGCCATTCAATAAGATCGTGTCTGATCATTTTGAGAACTGAACTCTACTTCCTGCCTGCTCACTACAACCTTAATTCCTTCACTGTTCAAAAATTTATCTATCATTGCCTTAAAAACATTCAATGAAGTAGCCTCAACTGCTTCACTAGGCAGGGAATTCTACAGATTCACAACCCTTTGAAGAAGTTCCTCCTCAACTCAGTCCTAAATCTGCTTCCCCTTATTTTGAGGCTATGCCCCCTAGTTCTAGTTTCACCCGCCAGTTGAAAGAACTTCCCTGCTTCTATCTTATCTATTCCCTTCATAATCTTACATGTTTATATGAGATCTCCCTTAATTTTTCTGAATTCTAATGGATATAGCCCCAGTCTACTCAGTCTCTCCTCCTAAGCCAACCATTTCAACTCCAGAATCAATCTAGTGAATCTCCTCTGCACCAACTCCAGTGCCAGTACATCCTTTTTCAAGTAAGGAAAACAAAATTGTACAAGTACTCCAAGTATGGCCTCACCAACACCCTTATACAACTGCAACAGAACATAGAACATAGAACATTACAGCACAGAACAGGCCCTTCGGCCTTTGATGTTGCGCCGACCAATATAAAAAGCAATGCCCCTCCAAACTAAACCATTCCCTTCTCTTCAATATACTTATCAACTAACCTCTGAAATGCCACCAAACTTGGCGCATCTACAACTGCTGCAGGCAGGGCATTCCACTCCCGAACCACCCTTTGGGTAAAGAAACTGCCTCTGATATCCGTCCTATAACTATCACCCCTTAATTTAAAGCTGTGTCCCCTCGTGCTAGCTTTTTCCATCCTAGGAAAAAGGCTATCACTGTCCACCCTATCTAAACCTATAATCATCTTATATGTTTCAATCAGGTCCCCTCTTAGCCTCCTCCTTTCTAACGAAAACAACCTCAAATCCCTCAGCCTCTCCTCATAAGAACCTCGCTGTTTTTAAACTCCATCCCTCTAGCAATAAAGAACAAAATTCCATTTGCCTTCTTAATTACCTGCTGCACCTGCAAATCAACTCCTTGAGATTCCTGCTCAAGGGCACCCAGGTCCCTCTGCACAGCAGCACGCAGCAATTTTTTACCATTTAAATAGTCTATTTTGCTGTTATCCACATATTTACTAAACATTGTACTCTATCTGGCAGACCTTCGCCCTCCAACTTAGATTATCTATATCCCATTGCAGACTTTCAGCATCCTCTGTACACTTTGCTCTTCCACCCACCTTAATGTCATCTGCAAATTTTGACACACTATACTTGGTCTCCAACTCCAAATCATGTAAATCATAAATAATTGCTGTCCCAACACTGATCCCTGAGGCTCACCGCTAGTCACTGATCAAGCAGAAAAACACCCATATACCTCCACTCTTTGCTTTCTGTTAGTTAATCAATCTCTATCCATTGCTAATGGGAAGTGTTCGTGAGAGAAGGACACCTGTGTAAGAGGAATGAGGAACACTTAAATGAGAAGGGTACAAATATCTTAGTTGGGAGGTTAGCTGGAGTGTTTTAGCAGGGTTTAAACTAACGTGGAGGGGGTTGGGGATGAAACCGATAGCTCAGTAGGAACTGGGATTGGGAGCGAGTTGGGTGACAGGGTAAGATTAGACAAGAAGAAAATCATCCGGGAGAGGGAGGATCCGAGTGGGCCTGGAGGTCTGGAGTGCGTCTGTTTTAACGCGAGGAGCGTAATGGATAAAACGGATGAACTTAAGGCCTTAATGTTTGTAAGTAATTTAGATGTGGTTGCAGTGACAGAGACATGGTTAAAAAAAGAGCAGGACTGGCAGCTAAATATTCCTGGGTATAAATATTTCAGGCGTGACAGAGGAGGGTCAAAAAGAGGAGGGGGAGTGGCGTTGTTAGTTAGGGATCACATTACAGTGGTGCAGAGTGAGGATAATTTAGAGGAGTCAGGAAATGAATCATTGTGGGTGCAGATCAGGAATAGGAAGGGAGCAATCGCTTTGCTAGAGGTATACTATAGGCCACCAAATAGCCCACGGGAGGTGAAAGAAAAGATATGTAAAGAAATTCTGGATAGATGTAGAAAAAAATAGGGCTGTTGTAGTGGCGGCACTCTGGGGTGGATTGGAAGTCCTAGGGCTTGGGGTCTGGATGGGGAGGAATTTGTAAAATGTGTACTGGAAGCGTCTTTGGAGCAATATGTAGCTAGCCCGACTAGAGAGGAGGCTATACTGAATTTAGTTCTGGGAAGTGAGCCTGGTCAGGTGATTGAGGTTGCAGTAGGGGAACATGTGGCGAACAGTGACCACAATTCAGTCTACTTCAGGATACTAATGGAAAAAGATGAGTGCTGTCCAAAGAGGAGGGTGCTAAACTGGGAGAAGGCTACCTACAGCCAGATTAGGCAGGAACTTAACAGATACTGATTGGGAAAGGTTGTTTGAAGGCAAGTCCACATTCAGCATCTGGGAGTCTTTTAAGAGACAGCTGAAAAGAAAGACATGCTGGTTAAGAGGAAGGATGTGAAAGGTAAGATCAGGGAGCTGTGGATAACTAGGGAGATGGAGGACTTGGTCAGGAGGAAAAGAGAGGCGTATGTTAGGTCTAAGCAACTGGGAATGGAGAGAGCATTGGAGGAATACAGAGAGAGTAGGAGAGAGCTCAAATGGGGAGTTAGAAGGATGAAAATGGGGCATGAAATAGAACATAGAACATTACAGCACAGAACAGGCCCTTCGGCCTTCGATGTTGCGCCGACCAATATAAAAAGCAATGCCCCTCCAAACTAAACCATTCCCTTCTCTTCCATATACTTATCAACTAACTTCTTAAACGCCACCAAACTTGGCGCATCTACAACTGCTGCAGGCAGGGCATTCCACTCCCGAACCACCTTTTGGGTAAAGAACCTGCCTCTGATATCCGTCCTATAACTATCACCCCTTAATTTAAAGCTGTGTCCCCTCGTGCTAGCTTTTTCCATCCTAGGAAAAAGGCTATCACTGTCCACCCTATCTAAACCTCTAATCATCTTTATATGTTTCGATCAGGTCCCCTCTTAGCCGCCTCCTTTCTAACGAAAACAACCTCAAATCCCTCAGCCTCTCCTCATAAGACCTGCCCTCCATACCAGGCAACATCCTGGTAAACCTCCGCTGTACCCTCTCCAATGCCTCCACATCTTTCTTATAATGTGGGGACCAGAACTGCACACAATACTCCAAGTGCGGCCGCACTAGAGTTTTGTACAGTTGCAACATGACGTTGTGGTTCCAAAATTCAATCCCTCTACCAATAAAAGCCAAGACTCCATATGCCTTCCTAACAACCTTTTCGACCTGACTGCCTACTTTCAGGGATCTATGCACATACACACCAAGATCCCTCTGTTCCTCTAGACTACTAAGAATCCTACCATTTGCCCTATACTCTACACATTTATTATTTCTGCCATAGTGCATTACCTCACATTTTTCCACATTAAACTCCATTTGCCACCTCTCAGCCCAGCTCTGCAACTTGTCTATGTCCCTCTGCAAACTATAACACCCCTCTTCACTATCTACCACTCCACCGACTTTAGTGTCATCTGCAAATTTACTAATCCAATGGTCTTAGCAGACAGCTTTAAGGAAAATCCAAAAGCATTTTACTCCTATGTTAGGAATAAAAGGGTGGTTAGAGGAAAAATTGGTCCTCTTAGGGACGGAGGAGGGGAACTATGCCTAAAGTCTGAAGGGAATGAGGGAGATCCTAAATGTATACTTTGCGTTATTATTCACAAAGGAGAGGGACCTGTTGTCTTTGAGGGAGTTGTAGGCCCGTTAGAGGAAATATCTATTACGAGGGAGGAAGTGTTAGGGTTTTTAGGTAGTATTAAAACTGATAAATCTCTGGGACCTGAAGGCATTTATCCTAGGCTGCTTAGGGAGACGAGGGATGAAATTGCTGGGCCTCTGATGCAAATCTTTGTCTCTTCTTTGGATACAGGTGAAGTCCCAGAGGACTGGAGGATAGCGAATATGGTACCGTTGTTTAAAAAGGGTACTAGGGATAATCTGAGTAATTATAGGCCAGTGAGTTTGACATCAGTGGTAGGGAAGTTGTTGGAAAGGATTCTTAGAGATAGGATGTATACGCATTTAGAGTGTGACAGTTTAATTAGTGATAGGCAGCATGGCTTTGTAAAGGGGAGGTTGTGCCTTATGAATCTGGTAGAATTTTTTAAGGTGGTGACAAAAACAGTTGATGAAGGACGAGCCATGGATGTCGTCTACATGGATTTCAGTAAGGTGTTTGACAAAGTCCCTCATGGTAGGTTGGTTGAAAATGTTAAAGCTCATGGGATACAAGGACAGGTGTCTAGATGGATTGAGAACTGGTTTGGTAATAGGAGACAGAGTAGTAATGGAAGGGTCCTTTTTTAGCTGGAGATCTGTAACTAGTGGTGTGCCACAGGACTCAGTACTGGGACCTTTATTACTTGTAATATACATAAATGACTTGGAAAAGGGAGTAAGTGGTGTGATCAGCAAGTTTGCAGACGATATGAAGATGCCTGGACTTGCTGATAGGAGCAGTGTCAGGCAATGCAGCGAGATATAGATAGGCTGGTATATTGGGCAACAAATGGCAGATGGAATTTAATCCAGAGAAATGCAAAGTGATGTATTTTGGAAAAAATAATGTAGGGGAGAGTTACATGATAAATGGTAAGCCTATTAAGAGTATAGAAATTCGGAGGGATCTGGGGGTGCAAGTACACAAGTTCTTGAAGGTGGCAGTACAGGTGGAGAAGGTGATGAAGGTAGTATGGGCTGAGATGAGAAAGAGGAGAGGAGAAGTCACCCTGTTGGGAATCTGTTATAGACCTCCAAAAAGTTCTAGAGAGGTAGAGGAAAAGATTGCAAAGATGATCCTGGACCAGGAGTGAAAGTAATAGGGTAATTGTTATGGGAGACTTTAACTTTACTAATATTGATTGGAATAGCTCTAGCTCGTTAGAGGGGTCAGTTTTTATACAAAGTGTGCAGGAAGGTTTTTTGCCTCAGTTTGTAGATAGGCCAACTAGAGGTGAGGCTACATTGGATTTGGTACTGGGCAATGAGCCAGACCAGGTGTTAGACTTGGAAGTAGGTGAGCATTTTGGTGATAGTGACCATAATTCGGTTACGTTCACCTTAGTGATGGAAAGGGATAGGCATGAACCAGGGAGCGGTAGTTATAGCTGGTGGAATGGTAATTATGAGACTATTGGGAGAGATTTAGGGTGCATAGGTTGGACTAGGAAACAACAGGGGCTGGGAACATCTGACATGTGGAGCTTATTCAAGGAACAGCTACTGCATGTCCTTGATAGTATGTCCCTGCAAGGAGGAAATGGTCGAGTAAGGGAACCGTGGTGTACAAAAAAAGTTGATTCACTGTTGAAAAGGAAAAAGGAGGCTTATGTCAAGATGAGGCGTGAAGGCTCAATTAGTGCACTGGAAAGTTATAGATTAGCCAGGAGGGAGCTAAAGAGTGAGTTAAGAAGAGCTAAAAGAGGACACGAGAAGACTTTGGCTGATAGGATCAAGGAGAATCCTAAAGCTTTCTTTAGATATGTTAAGAATAGAAGATTGGTTAGGGCAAGATTAGGGCCAGTCAGAGACAGCAGTGGGAAGTTGTGCGTGGAGCCTGAAGAGATCAGAGAGGCATTGAACAAATATTTCTCTTCGGTATTCACGTAGGAAGACGTAAATGTAGTTGTGGAGAACACTGGGATACAGGATTGTAAACTGGATAGTAGACAAGGAGGAGGTGTTAGATATTCTTGAGGTTATGAAAATAGATAAGTCCCCTGGGCCGGACAGGATTTACCCTAGGATTCTCTGGGAGGCAAGAGAGGTGATTGCAGAGCCTTTTCCTCTGACCTTCAGGTCATCGTTGGTTACAGTATAAGACCTGAAGACTGGAGGATAGTGAATGTTGTCCCATTGTTCAAGAAGGGGAATAGAGACTATCCTGGGAATTATAGACCGGTGAGTCTTACTTCTGTTCTGGGCAAAGTTTTGGAAAGAATTATTAGGGATAGGATTTATAGTTATTTAGAGAGAAATGAATTGATTGGGGATAGTCAGCATGATTTTGTGAAGGGTAGGTCGTGCCTCACAAACCTTGAGTTTTTTGAAAAGGTGACCAAAGAGATGGATAAGGGTAAGGCAGTTGACGTTGTATATATAGACTTTAGTAAGGCGTTCGATAAGGTTCCCCATGGAAGGCTTCTGCAGAAAATGCAGATGTATGGGATTGAGGGTGATTTAGCTAATTGGATTAGGAATTCGCTAGCTGATAGAAGACATAGGGTGGTGGTTGATGGGAATTATTCATTATGGAGTTCGGTTACAAGTGGTGTACCTCAGGGATCTGTTTTGGGGCCTCTGCTGTTTGTAATGTTTATAAATGATCTGGATGAGGGTATAGAAGGATGGATTATTAAATTTGCTGACGACACCAAAGTTGGAGGAATGGTAGATAGTGAAGAGGGGTGTTATAGTTTGCAGAGAGACTTAGACAAGTTGCAGAGCTGGGCCGAGAGGTGGCAAATGGAGTTTAATGCGGAAAAGTGTGAGGTAATTTACTTTGGTAGAAATAACAAATGTATAGAGCATAGGGCTAATGGTAGGACTCTTAATAGTGTTGACAAACAGAGGGATCTCGGTGTATATGTGCATAGGTCCCTGAAAGTTGGCAATCAAGTTGATAAGGTAGTTAAGAAAGCATACGGAGTCTTGGCTTTTATTGGTAGGGGGATTGAATTTCGGAGCCGCAACATCATGTTGCAACTGTACAAAACTCTGGTGCGGCCGCACTTGGAGTATTGTGTACAGTTCTGGTTGCCACATTATAAGGAGGAGGCATTGGAGAAGGTGCAAGGAGGTTTACCAGGATATTGCCTGGTATGGAGCGAAGGTCTTATGAGGAGAGGCTGAGGGATTTGAGGTTGTTTTCATTAGAGAGAAGGTGGCTAAGAGGTGACCTTATTGAGGCATATAAGATGATCAGGGGATTAAACACGGGTGGACAGTGATAGCCTTTTTCCTAGGATGGAGAAAGCTAGCACGAGGGGACATAGCTTTAAATTAAGGGGTGGTATTTATAGGACGGATGTCAGAGGTAGGTTCTTTACCCAGAGGGTGGTAAGGGTATGGAATGCCCTGCCTGCAGCAGTTGTAGATGCGCCAAGTTTGGGGGCATTAAAGTGGTCAGTGGATAGGTTTATGGATGAAAAGGGAATGGTTTAGGTTAGAGGATCATTGCTTTTTCTTAATTGGTCGGTGCAACATCGAGGGCCGAAGGGCCTGTTTTGCGCTGTAATGTTGTATGTTCTAATTTCTACTGGTACACTGTAGAAAGCATTCTTTCTGGTTGTATCACAGCTTGGTATGGCTCCTGCTCTGTTCAACATTGGAAGAAACTACAAATGGTCATGAATGAAGTCCACTCCATCATTAAAACCAGCCTCCCATCCATTAACACTGTCTACATTTCCCGTTGCCTCAGAAAAGTTGCCAGCATAATCAAGGACTCTGGACATACTATTTTCCACCTTTCTCCATGAGGAAGAAGATACAAAAGTAAAGAACACATAACAACCGACTCGAAAACAACTTCTTCCCTGCTGCCATCAGACTTTTGAATGGACTTGCCTCGCATTAAGTTGATCTTTCTCTGCACAAAAGGTATGACTGCAACAGTACATTCTATACTTTCTCCTTTTCTTCTCTATGCACGGTATGCTTTGTATAGTGCACAAGAAACAATACTTTTCATTGTATATTAATCCAGATGGCAATAATAAATCAAATTAAATTTTAAAAAGCTGTTCTCCTTGATTGAGGGATCATTATTGAGGGAACATAATTTTAGGATGAGGAACAGAAGATGCAGAGGGCATTGGAGAAAAAGCTTTTTTATTCAGAGGATGCTGGGAATCTGGAATGCACTGCTTGGAAAGGTAGTGGAGGCTGGAAATCTTACAACCTTTAAAAAATATTTGGATGAGCACTTGAAATATCATAACATTCAATGATATAGGACAAGTGATCTTTTGGAAAATATTCCTTTGGTTTTACAGCTCCAAAACAAGCCAGTGTGCTCAAGTAATCAGTATTGTTAGCATGTGGCACACAAGCCTCCTCCCATCTTATTTCTCTTGACTCTCAGTACTATCAGCATGTCCTTGCATTTTACTTCTCCATCATGTGTTTATTTAACTTCTCTTTGAATGCATCAATGGATTTACCTCAATGACCACATTCAACATTTTTACTGCTTTCTAAATAAAGAGACTTTTCTCTGAATTTTGGTGAACATTGTTTCTGACTTTCACAACAATACCTTCCTGTTTTTGGCAGCCCACAATTGGAATACAATTTCTCAATTTTCTCAATGTCTACCTTATCAAACTCTTTCATTATTTTGAAATCAGCCTTCTAACCTTTTTCTAGAGAAACGAGCCCCAGCCTGTTCAAACATTATTGAGACCCTTTTGTATCTCTCCCTTCTCACCTTAAACCTATGCCTTCTAGTTGTTAGACTCCTCTATCTTTGATAAAAGATAGTTAATTTTGACTATCTAACTGTTCTCTGCCCTTCATTATTTTATAGTCCCCTATAAGATTATCCCCAAGCCTTCTATGCTTCAGAAAAAGAAGTCCCAGTAGCCAGCCTCTGCTTATAACTCAAACCATCAAGTCCTGTAGCATCTTAGAAAATTTTTTCTGCACTCTTTCTAGTTTAATAATATCCTTTCCACAGTAGGGTGACCAGAACTGTATACAGTATTCCAAGTGTGGACTTACCAATGTCTAGTACAACTTCAATAAGATGTCCCAACTCCTGTATTCAGTGTTCTGTTCACTGAAACCAAACATGCTGATGCCTTCTTCACCACTCAGTGACTCCACTTTCAGTAAGCTATGCACATATCCCTAGATCTCTGTTTTATAACTTTTTCCAACGGCCTATTGACTGAATAAGTCCTACCATAGTTTGATCTACCAAAATGAGAAAAGTCATCTGCATTTTCATCCAGGTGATTTACAAACAACAGCAGTCCCAATACAGATCCATGGAAACTAGAAATAGGAGTAGGCCATTTGGCATATTGGGCCTGCTCACTATTCATGATGATCATCAAATTCAATATCCCCATACCTGTTGATTCCTTTAACTTCAAGAGCTATATCTAATTTCTCCTTGAAATCAAACAACATTATGGTGTCAGTGCTGCGGTGCTGAATTCCAAAGTCACCACTCTCCGGCTGAAAAAATTTTGCCTCATCTTAGTTCTAAAAAGGTTTACCTTTTATCCTCAAACTATGATCCCTAATTCTGGACTCCCCTACTATTGGCAACATTTGTTTTGAATCTACCTTGTCTAACACTTGCGGAACACCACTAGTTATGGACCTCCAACCAGAAAAACACCCTTCCACCATTACTGACTTCTATGGGCAAACCAGTTCAATGGGTGGCTAAGTGATTGTGGATCCCATGGATATTAATCTTCTGGATGAACCTACCATGAGGGACTTGTTAAAAGCCTTATTAAACTAGGTAGGTAACATCCGTTTCTCAACCCTCTTTTTTTTTTATGAGGAGGTGATAAAGATGATCAATCAGGACATGATCTGCCCTGCACAAAGTCATACAACATAGAACATAGAACATTACAGTGCAGAACAGACCCTTCGGCCTTCGATGTTGCACCGACCATTATAAAAAGCAATGACCCTCCAAACTAAACCATTCCCTTCTCTTCCATAAACTTATCAACTAACCTCTTAAACGCCACCAAACTTGGCACATCTACAACTGCTGCAGGCAGGGCATTCCACTCCCTAACCACCCTCTGGGTAAAGAACCTACCTCTGATATCAGTCCTATAACTATCACCCCTTAATTTAAAGCTGTGTCCCCTCATGCTAGCTTTCTCCATCCTGGGAAAAAGGCTATCACTGTCCACCCTATCTAAACCTCTAATCATCTTATATGCTTCGATAAGGTCTCCTCTTAGCCGCCTCCTCTCTAACAAAAACAACCTCAAATCCCTCAGCCTCTCTTCATAAGACCTGCCCTCCATAACAGGCAACATCCTGGTAAACCTCCTCTGTACCCTCTCCAAAGCCTCCACATCTTTCTTATAATGTGGGGACCAGAACTGCACACAATACTCCAAGTGCGGCCGCACTAGAGTTTTGTACAGTTGCAACATGCCGTTGCGGCTCCGAAATTCAATCCCCCTACCAATAAAAGCTAAGACTCCATATGCCTTCTTAACAACCTTATCGACTTGACTGCCTACTTTCAGGGATTTATGCACAAATACACCAAGATCCCTCTGTTCATCAACACTATTAAGAATCCTACCATTAGTCCTATACTCTACACATTTATTATTCCTGCCAAAGTGCATTACCTCACACTTTTCCACATTAAACTCCATTTGCTACTTCTCGGCCCAGCTCTGCAACTTGTCCAAGTCTCTCTGCAAACTATAACACCCCTCTTCACTATCTACCACTCCACCGACTTTAGTGTCATCTGCAAGTGTCATCTGCACTTGCATCGAGTCTGCAAGTCGTGCTGAATTCCTGAATTAGGTTATTCTTTTCCAAATGCAAGTAAATCCTCTCCCTAAGAATTCTTTGCAATAACTTCCCAACTCATCGGCCTATAGTTTCCAGGAGTATTCCTTTTTCCTTTTCTTGAACAGAGGAATAACATTAACTGCTCGCCAGTCGTCCAGGAGCTCTTTAGAGGCTAATTTGATTGACTTTGATGATTAAAGAGCTAATTCAGTTATCCCAAAAGCAATTTTTATGACTACTTACCTCCTTATAATTTAACACTTGAACTCACTATTTCCATACAACTCAAAGAACAAAGAAAATTACAGCACAGGAACAGGCTGTTTGTCCCTCCAAGCCTGCATCGACCATGCTGCCAACTGAACTAAAATCACTTACCCTTCCGGGAACCATATCCCTCTATTCCCATCTTATTCATGTATTTGTCAAGACACCCGTTAAAAGTCACTACATTTCCTGCTGCCTCAGAAAAGCAGCCAGCATAATCAAGGACTCCGCGCACCCCAGACTCCATGGGGAAAAAGATACAAAAGTTGGAGATCATGTACCAATCGACTCAAAAATAGCTTCTTCCCTGCTGCCGTCAGACTTTTAAATGGAGCTCCCTCACATTAAGCTGATCTTTCTCTGCACCTTCGCTATGACTGCAATAGTACATTCTGCACTCTCTCCTTTCCTTCTCTGTGTATGGTATGCTTTGTCTGTATAGTGCGCAAGAAACAATACTTTTCACTGTATAGTAATACTCATGGCAATAATAAATCAAAACAGATAGGAAAAAGCTGTCCTTGATTGAGGGATTATTAATGAGGACATAGTTTTCGAGTGAGAAACAGGAGATTCAAAGGGGATTTGAGAAAAAGCTTTCTCAGAGGACATAGTATCATAGATCATAGAACCCTACACTGCAGGAAGAGGCCCTTCGGCCCATCGAGTCTGCATCGAACACAATCCCATCCTGGCCGAACCCCGTATCCCTACATATTATACCCACTAATCCCTCTAACCTACGCATTCCTGAATACTAAGGGGCAATTTTCCTGGCAGGGCCAATCAACCTAACCAGCACATCTTTGGACTGTGGGTGGAAACCGGAGTACATGGAGGAAACCCACGCAGACACAAGGAGAATGTGCAAACTCCACACAGACTGTGACCCAAGCTGGGAATCAAACCAAGGACCCTGGAGCTGTGAAGCAGCAGTGCTAACCACTGTGCTTCCATGCCACAGCAAAAGTATAGACGCACAGAGGGACCTGAGTGTGCAAGTCCACAGATCCTTGAAGGTAGAGAACGTGGTGAAGAAGGCATATGGCATGCTTGCCTTTATGGGACGGGATATAGAATATAAAAATTGGCGTCTGATGTTACAGCTGTATAGAATGTTGGTTAGGTCACATTTGGAGTACTGTGTCCAGTTCTGGTTGCCGCACTACCAGAAGGACATGGAGGCTTTGAAGAGAGTGCAGAGGAGATTTATCAGGATGTTGCCCAGTATGGTGGGTCTTAGCAATGAGGGGAGATTGGGTTATTCTCCCTGGAAAGACAGAAAATGAGGGGAGGAATATTAGAGGTGTATAAAATTATGAAGGGTATAGATAGGGTGAACACTGGGAGGCTTTTTCCCAGGTTGGAGGTGACAAACACGAGGGATCACAGGTTCAAGGGGGGAGGGGGAAAACGAGGTTTAACTAAATATTAGAGGAACGTATTTTGTACAGAGGGTGGTGGAGGCCTGGAATGCACTTCCCACTAGGGTGGTGGAGGCAGACACGCTGGGATCATTTAAGATTTATCTGGATAGTCACGTGAGCAGACTGGGAATGGAGGGACACAGAAAAATGGTTTAGTTGGACAAATGAGCGGCGCAGGCTTGAAGGGCCTGTTTCCTGTGCTGTATTGTTCTTTGTTCTTTTTAACTCAGAAGATGGTGGGAATCTGGAATGCACTGCCTGGGAAGGTAGTGGAGACTGGAAATCTTACAACCTTTAAAAGATATTTGGATGAGCCCTTGAAATATAACATTCAATGATATGGCCTTTTGGAAAATATTCCTTTGGTTTTACAGCTCCAAACAAACCAGTGTGCCCAAGTAATTAGTGTTACTAGCATGCAGCACACAAGCTTCCTCTCACCTGACTCTCAGTACTATCAGCATGTCCTTGCATTTTACTTCTCCATCATGTGTTTATCTAACTTCCCTTTCAATGCATCGATGGGATAACCTCAGTGACCACATTCAACATTTTTACTGCTTTCTAAATAAAAAGACTTTCCTCTGAATTTTGGTGAACATTATTTATGACATTCACAATGATACCTTCCTGTTTTCAGCAGCCCATAATCGGAATACAATTTCTCAATTTTCTCAATGTCTACCTTATTAAATCCTTTCATTATTTTGACCATCAGCCTTCAAACCCTTTTCTAGAGAAAGAAGGGATACTGAGATCTTTTTGTATCTTTCTCTTCTCACCTTAAACCTATTCCCTCTAGTTGTTAGACTCCTCTATCTTTGGGAAAAAAGATAGTCAATATTGACTATCGAGCTGTTCTATGCCCCTCATTATTTTATAGTCCCCTATAAAAGATTATCCCCAAGCCTTCTATGCTTCAGAAAAAGAAGTCCCAGTAGCCAGCTTATAACTCAAACCAAGTCCTGTAGCATCCTAGAAAATCTTTTCTGCACTCTTTCCAGTTTAATAATATCCTTTCCAAAACAGAGTGACCAGAACTGTACATGGTATTCCAAGTGTGGACTTATCAATGTTGAAGTTGTAGAAGACAAGGTGTCCTAACTCCTGTATTCAATGTTCTGACCAATGAAACCAAGCAAGCCAAATTTCTTCTTCACCACTCCATGACTCAACTTTCAATAAGCTATGAACATGTACCCATAGACTTCTTTATTCTATAACTTTCCCCAACAGTCTACCATTTTCTGAGTAAGTCCTGCCCTCATTCAATCTACCAAAGCAAGAAAAGACATCTGCAAATTTACTCACCTACCCATCTACATTTTCATCCAAGTGATTTATAGATATCACAAACAGCAGAGGTCCCAGTACAGATCCATAGAAACTAGAAGCAGGAGTAGGCCATCTGATGCGTGGGCCTGCTCACTGTTCATGTTGATCATGGCTACTCATCAAATTCAATATCCGCATATCTGTTGATTCCTTTAACCCAAGAGCTATGTCTAATTTCTTCTTGAAATCAGATGTTTTGGCATCAAGTATTTTCTGTGGTAGTGAATTCCACAGAGCCAGCACCCTCTAGCTGAAGAAATTTCACCTCACCTTAGTTCTAAAGGTTTACCTCTTATCCTCAAATTATCACCCCTAATCCCCCACCATTAGCAACATTCTTTATGAATCTACCTTGTCTAACCCTGTGGATCACCACAAGTTATGGATGTCCGACCAGAAAAGCACACTTCCACCTCTACTCTTTGACTTCTATGGGCAAGCCAGTTCAATGGACGGCCAAGTCATTGTGGATGCTATGCATATTAATCTTCTGGATGAGCCTACCATGAGAGCCTTTTCAAAAGCCTTATTAAATTATAGAGACAACATCCTCTCTCAACCCAAATCAGCCACCACCATCACCTGTTCAAAAAAAATCAATGAAGCTATGACCTGCCTTGCACAAAGTCATGTTGACTTACCCTAATTAGCTCATTTTTACTTTTTTGAACAGTGAAATAACATTAACTACATATCAGTTATCCAGCACTTCTCTAATGGCTAATTTGATTGATTTTTTTGATGATTAAAGAGCTAATTTAGCTACCCCTGAAAGCAATTTTAATGACTACTTACCTTCTTATAACAACACTCGAACACCCTGTTTCCAGCCAACTCAAAGAACAAAGAAAATTACAGCACAGGAACAGGCCGTTGGCCTTCCAAGCCTGCACTGACCATGCTGCTTGATTGAACTAAAACCTCCTACTCTTCTGGGAACTATATATTCCCATCCTACTATGTATTTGTCAACACGTCCCACAAAAGTCAATACCGTATCTGCTTCCACTACCTTCCCCAGCAACAGGTTCCAGGCACCCTCCACTCTGTGTAAAAAATCTGCCTCGCACATTTCCATTAAACCTTGCACCTCACACTTTAAACCTGTGCCCCCTAGTAATTGACTCTTCCACCTAGAAAAAAGCTTCTGACTTTTGACCTTCCGAAAAAGGCACTCTCAATTAGCCAAGCAGCACTAACATTGCAGACAACACATTGGTTGAGAGCTTCATGATTTTAGATGTCCAGATCACCTCCTTGGTCCCTTTTTGCGGACATTATAGTTAAGAAAGCCCACCAACGCTTCTAGTTTCTCAGGAGGTTAAGAAAATTTGGCACGTCTGCTACAACTCTCACCAAGAGAGATGTACCGTAGAGAGCATGCTTTCTGGTTGTATGATGTAGAGATGCCGGCATTGGACTGGGGTTCTTTCAGACCTCTTTCTGGTTGTATCGCAGCTTAGTATGGCTTCCGCTCTGTTCAAGATGGCAAGAAACTACAAAGGGTCATGAATGAAGCCCATTCCATCCTTAAAACCAACCTCTCATCCATTGACACTCTATACTTCCTGCTGTCTCAAAAAAGCAGCCAGCATAATCAAGGACTCTACGTACCCCAGACATAGTCTCTTCCACCTTTTTCTGTGGGGAAAAAAGATACAAAAGTCAGAAATCACATACTGTCCTGATTCAAAAACAGCTTCTTCCCTGCTGCTATCAGACTTTTGAATGGACCTACCTCATATTATGTTGATCTTTCTCTATACCCTAGGTATAACTGCAGTAGTACACTTCTCTATGTAAGGTATGCTTTGTATAGTGCACAAGAAACAATACTTCCACATAGTAATAATTAATAAAATTTTAAAAACCTGTTCCCCTTGTTTGAGGGGTCATTAATGATGGGGCATAGTTTTATTGTGAGGGACAGGAGATCAAGAGGGGATTTGAGAAAAAGTTTTTTCACTCACAGGGTCGTTGGAACCTGGAATACACTGCTTGGCAAGGTAGCAGAGGCTTGAACTCTTACAACCTTTAAAAGATATTTGGGTGAGCACTTGAAATATCAAAGCATTCAGAGATATGGGACAATTGGGCCTTTGTTTATTTAAAGTTTATTTATTTGCCACAAGCAGGCTTACATTCACAAAGCAGTGAAGTGACTGAAAATCCCCCCGCCATCACACACTGGCGCCAGTTCGGGTACACTGAGGGAGAATTCAGCATACCTAATTCATCTAACCTGCACATTTTAGATTGTGGGAGAAATGAACAAAGAAAATTACAGCTCAGGAACAGGGTCTTCTGCCCTCCAAATCTGCACTGACCGTGCTGCTCGACTGAACTAAAGCCCCCTACCCTTCCAGGGACCGTATTCCCCTACTCCCATCCTATTCGTATATTTGTCCAGAAGTTTCTTAAAACTCTATTATATCTGCTTCCAGTACCTCCCCCAGCAGCAAGTTCCAGGCACCCACCACACTCTGTGTACAAAATGTGACTCATACATCTTCTTTTAACTTCACCCCTTATATCTATGTCCCCTGGTAATTGACTCTTCCACCCTAGGAAAAAGTTTCTGACTGTCTATTCTGTCCGTGCCCGTCATAATCTTGTAGACTTCTTTCAGGTCGCCCCTTAGCCTCTGTCATTTCATGAGAACAAACTAAGTTTCTCCAACCTGTCCTAATAGAGCTGTCTATACCAGGCAATGTCCTGGTAAATCTTTTCTGTACCAGCTCCAAAGCCTCCACATCTTTTTGGTAGTGTGGTGAACACAATTGAACACTATATTCCAAATGCAGCCAAACTGAGGTTCTATGAAGTTGCAACATGACTTGCCAATTTTTAAACTTAATGCCCCAACCAGTGAAGACAAGCATGCCGTATTACTTCTTGACTACCTTCTCCGCCTGCATTGCCACTTTCAGAGACCTGTGTACCTGCACACCCAGATCATTTTGCCTATCAATACCCTTAGGGGTTCTGCCATTTATTGTATACTTCCTATTGTATTAGACCTTCCATAATGCATTACCTCACATTTGTCCAGATTAAACTCCATCTGCCATCTCTTCGCCCAAGCGTCCAACAGATCTATGTCTTGCTATATCCTGTGATGGTCCTCACCACTATCCGCAAATCCACCAACCTCTGTGTCATTTGCAAACTTACTGATCAATTTAGTCACATTTTCCTCCAGATCATTTAGGTATGTTACAAACAGCACAGGTCCCAGCACTGATCCCAGAGGAACGCCACTTGTCACAGCCCTCCATTCGGAAACTCACACTTCTACTACTACCCTCTGATTTCTATGACCGAAACAGAAAGAAATCCCACAACATCAGCTTAAAGTCCAAAGAGGTTTATTTGTAGCAAAAGCTGCAAGTTCCACTTCTATGACCAAGCCAGTTCTGTATCCACCTTGCGAACTCACTTCTGATCCCATGCGATTTCACCTGCTTCACCAGTTTGCCATGACTCACCTTGTCAAAGGCCTTACTGAAGTCCATGTAGATAACATACACTGCCCTACCCTCATCAATCATCTTCATCACTTCCTCAAAAAACTCGATCAAGTTAGTGAGACATGACCTCCCGACCACAAAATTAAGTTGCCTCTCACTAAAACGTCCACTTATTTCCAAGTGGGAGTAAATCCTGTCTCAAAGAATCATCTCCAATAATTTCCCTACGACTGACGTAAATCTCACCGGCTTGCAATTGCCTGGATTATTCTTACAACCCTTCTTTAACAAAGGAACAACATTGGTATTCTCCAATACTCTGGGACCTCCCCTGCACAGTAAGAAGTCTGACAACACCAGGTTTAAATCCAATTGATTTATTTGATGGTAAACTCACAAGCTTTCGAGGCTCTGCTCTTTGTCAGGTGAATGAGGTGTTCTGGTCTCAAACAGCACATATAACAGTACAGACTGTTCACATTACTGATTAGAACGCGAATCTTTACACCTAACTTGCTATTAAAGTCTTAAAGTGGCTAACAATGTGAGTGGACGGAGCACTGAGCACAGGCTAAAGAGATGCGTATTGTCTCCAGACAGCACAGTAAGTGAGGTTTTTTGCTAACTCAGGCAAATCATGGGGGTTACAGATAGTGTGACATGAAGCCAAGATCCCTGTTGAGACCATCCTCATGTGTGCAGAACTTGGCTATCAGTCTCTGCTCAACGACTCTGCGCTGTCGTGTGTTGTGAAGGCTACCTTGAAGAACGTTTACCCGAAGGTCAGAGGCCGAATGCCCGTGATCGCTGAAGTGTTCCCCAACAAGAAGAGAACAGTCTTGCCTAGTGATTGTCGAGCAATGTTCATTCATCTGCTGTCGTAGTGTCTGCATGGTCTCCCCAATTTACCATGCTTCGGGACATCCTTTCTTGCAACATATTAGGTAACCAACATTGGTCCAGTTACAAGAGTATGTAACGTGTACTTGATGGATGGTATTCTCACGTGTGATGATGTCATCCATGTCGATGATCCGGCATGTCTTGTAGAGGTTGCTGTGGCAGGGTTGTGTGGTATTGTGGTCAATGTTCTCCTGAAGGCTGTTTAGTTTGCTGCGAACAATGGTCCGTTTGAGGTTGCACGGTTGTCTGAAGGCAAGAAGTGGGGGTCTGGGGATGGCCCTTGGCGAGATGTTCATCTTCATCAATGATATGTTGAAGACTCCAGAGAAGATGTCGTAGCTTCTCCACTCCAGGGAAGTACTGGACAAGAAAGGGTACTCTGTCCACCGTGTCCCATGTTCGTCTTCTGAGATCAGTGCAGTTTATCGCTGTGGCGCATCGGAACTGTTGATCGATGAGTCAAGCGCCATATCCTGTTCTCATGAGGGCATCTTTTAGCGTCTGGAGGTGTCTATCACAGTCCTCCTCATCTGAACAAATTCTGTGTATACGGAGGGCTTGTCCGTAGGGGATGGCCTCTTTAACATATTTAGGGTGGAAGCTGGAGAAGTGGATCATTGTGAGGTTGTCTGTCGACTTGTGGTACAGTGAGGTGCTGATGTGATCATCCTTGATGGAGATGCATGTGTCCAAGAATGCCACCAATTCTGGAGAATAGTCCATGATGAGTCTGATGGTGGAATGGAACTTGTTGATATCATATCCAGGAAAAAGATACAAAAGTCTCAGGTCACACACCAACCAATTCAAAGAACAAAACAGTATGGGAAACAGGCCCTTTGGCCAAACGAGCCCATGCTGCCACCTCGATTTTCGCACTTCTATCCGTGATCCCTGTCTATGTTTATAGATCTATGGATTGAAACCAAATTTGAGACAATTTAGGGAAAATTTGTTCTGCTAATCAGCCTAAGAGCACATCTTTGGGATGTGGGAGGAAACCGGAGCACCTGGAGAAAACCCACGCAAGCACAGGGAGAGTGCACAAACTCCCACAGACACAGGCCCAAATCCATGTATCTGCACAGCACAGCGATAGTCACTGAGCTGTCGTGTTGCCCATCAAATGGTCCAGGTCAAGCGTACACTAACGACGTGAAGTACTAGGATACTCTCAAAAAAAAAATCCAAGAGCCGCCCTCTCATGACCCATCGCGTGAATGCCCTTGTTAAACAACAAGACGGACCAAAGTACCTGTAGGATAAAAACAAATACGTCAATATCATCGACTATTTACACACTTCCCAGGGACTCCCAAGGCTTATGATCTCTATTTTAAATCAGTTTTCTATATCTCTCCATTCCCATTCTGTTCATGTGCCCGTCTAAGTATTTCTTAAATAACTCCAGAGTGCCTGCCTCCACCACTTTACTTTGCAGAGCGTTCCATACCCCAACCACCTTCTGTGCGAAAAAACTCCCTCTAGCATCCAAATTGTACCTTACCCCCCTCCCTCTAAGCCCGTGACCCCTCGTGCTATTTGAGTCCATCCTAGGAAAAAGCTTAACCCTGTTTACTCTATCTATACCCCTCATAATCTTGTACAACTCTATTAGATCTTTTCTAAGTCTACGTCTTTCTAAGGAAAAGAGCCCCAATTTGCCTAACCTCTCCTCGTAACTCAGACCTTCCATACCAGGCAGCATCCTGGTAAACCTCCTCTGCATTCTCTCCAGAATCTCTACGTCCTTCTGGTAGTAAGGCAACCAGAACTGGATGCAGTATTCCAAATGAGGTCTAACCAACGTTCTATACAACTGCAACATTAACAAGAACTGCTTCTTCCCTGCTGAAGTCAGACATTTGAATGGACTTACCTTGCATTAAGTTGAACCTTCTGTACATCCTAGCTTTTGATTTGATTTGATTTATTATTGTCACATGTATTAATGTAATAGTGAAAAGTATTATTTCTTGTGTGCTATACAGACCAAACATACTGTTTATAGAGAAGGAAATGAGAAAATGCAGAATGTAGTGTTGTAGACATAGCTAGGGTGTAGAAAAAGATCACATTACTGCAAGGTAAGTCTATTCAAAAATCTGACAGCAGTAGGGAAGAAGCTGTTCTCGAGTCCATTGGTATGTGACTTCATACTTTTGAATCTTTTTCCTGAAGGAAGAAGGTGGAAGAGAGAATATCTGAACTGTTTGGTATCCTTAATTATGCTGGCTGATTTGCTGAGACAGCTTGAAAAGGAGTCAGAGTCAATAGACGGGAGGCTGGTTTGCATGATTCACAATCTTTTGTAGTTCCTTGCGATCTTGGGCAGAGCAGGAATCATACCAAGCTGTGATGCAACCAGAAAGAATGCTTTTTATGGCGTATCTGTAAAAATTGGTGAGTGCTGTAGCTGACATGCCAAATTTCCTTAGTCCTCTGAAAAAGTAGAGGCATTTGTGGGCTTTCTTAACTACAGTGTCAGCATGGGGAGATCAGGTCAGGTTGTTGGTGATCTGGACATCTAAAAACTTGGAGCTCTCAACCCTTTCTACTTTGTCCCTATTGATGTAGACAGGGGCATGTTCTCCTTTATGCTTCCTGAAGTCGATAACAATCTCCTTTGTTTTGTTGACATTGCGGGAGAGATTATTGTTGCTGCACCAGTTCACCAGATTCTCGATCTCATTCCTATACTCTGTCTCATCACTGTTTGAAATCTAACTTACTATAATGGTGACATTAGTAAGCTTGGTAATCAAACTGGAGGGGAATTTGGCACACAGTCATTGGTGAATAAAGAGTATAATAGGGTGCTGAGAACACAGTCTTGTGGAGCACCGGTGTTGAGGATGATTGTGGAAGATGTGTTGTTGCCTATCCTTACTGATTGTGATCTATGAATTAGAAAGTTCAGGATCCAGTTGCAGAAGGAGGTGCCGAGGCCCAGGCCATGGAGCTTGGAGGTGAGTTTCGTGGGAATAATAGTATTGTAGGCTGAGCTGTAGTCAATGAATAGAAGAGTGGCATAGATATGATATTGTAACACTACATTCTGCACTTTCTCGTTTCCTTCCCAATGAGCAATGATGTTTTGTCTGTATAGCGCGCAAGAAACAATACTTTTCACTGCATGTTAATACGTGACAATAATAAATTAAATCAAAATCAAAAAGAAACGTGGATGTTCTGTAGTTCTGTCCAAAACATGGCGAGAAGTTCTGTTATCCTGTTCAGAAGAAAAGCAGGATGTTCTGTTTGTAGCATTATGTACAAGATGGTATGTCAATGAGGATCTCTCAACTCGGATGATATTGCCAATATGAAGAGGAAAAGCTTGGTATTGCCTGATACAATTCAAGTTATGTGCATTTTATGAAAGGAAAAAATAAAAAAGCTTATTTTTAAATGTACAGTAAATATCATATAGATTGTGACCAGAAGCATTTCTGCAGCTTGCCTGTTTAGTGGGTCATGAGTGGTGACGTTTTATAAAAGTGGGTCACTGGAAAAAATAGATTGAAAACCACTGATCAGATGGTAGTGGTCGTGGGTTTGGAACTTGCTACCTCTGGAAATTTAATGAGTTCCTGCAGTGTATCTTGAAGATTATACACACCCTGAGTTGATTGTGGAGGGATTGAATATTTGTGGAAGGGGTAGCAATCAGGTGGGCAGCTTTGTCGTTCATGGTGTCCTGGATTCTTGAATGTTGTTGAAGCTGCAGAGTATTCCATCACACTCTTAATTTGTACCTTGTAGATGGTGGGCAGGCTTTGAGAAGTCAGGAACGAGTTACTTGCTGCCAGATTCCTAGCCTCTTACCTGTTCTTGTAGCCACAATATTTTTATGGCTTCTCCAGTGCAGTTTCAGTGATAGTGGGGGATTTAACAATGGTAATGCCATTGAATATCAAAAGGTGATGGTAGATTCTCTCTTGTTAGATTTGGTCAGCCTAAGTTTGCCCAGATCATAGAGTCATAGAGTTTACAGCATGGGAACAGGCCTTTGGCCAACTTGTCCATGCCACCTTTTTTTTAAAACCCCTAAGATAATCCCAATTGCCCGCATTTGGCCCACATCCCTCCACACCCATCGTACCCATTAATTGTCTAAATGCTTTTCAAAAGACAAAATTGTACTTGCCTCTGCTACTACCTGTGGCAACTTGTTCCAGACATTCACCACCCTCTGTGAAAAAATTGGACTCCTTTGAATCTCTTCCCTCTCACTTTAATCCTATGTCCTCTAGTTTTAGACTCCCCTATCTTTGGGAAAAGATATTGACTATCTAGCTAA
Organism: Sphyrna mokarran; assembly: GCA_024679065.1. Lineage (NCBI taxonomy): Eukaryota > Metazoa > Chordata > Chondrichthyes > Carcharhiniformes > Carcharhinidae > Sphyrna > Sphyrna mokarran. The sequence goes on from JAGIQG010000009.1 coordinate 12,308,002, forward strand.
TCTATGCCCCTGATTATTTTATAGACCCCTCAGTCTCCTATGCTCCAGAGAAAAAAGTCCCAGTCTATCCAACCTCTCCTTATAATGCAATTGATCAAATCCCAGTAGCATTCTGGTAAATCATTTCTGCACTTTTCCTAGTTAAGTAATACCCTTTCTATAATAGGGTGACCAGAATTGCACGCAATATTCCCAGTGTGGTCTCAACCATGTCTTGTACAACTTCAACAAAACATTCTAACTCCTGTAATCAATGTTCTAACCGATGAAACCAAGCATGCCGAATGCCTTTTTCACCACTTTGTCCACCCGTGACCCCACTTTCAAGGATCTATGACTGTATACTCTTAAATCTCTTTGTTCTGTAACTCTCCCCAATGCGCTATCATTAACTGAGTAAGTCCTGCTCTGGTTCAATTTGCCAAAATGCATCATCTTATATTTGTCTAAATTAAACTCCATCTGCCATTCGTTAGTCCACTGGCCCAATTGATCAAGATCCTGTTGCAATTGGAGATAATTTTCTTCACTGTCCACTATGCCATCAATCTTGGTGTCATCTGCAAATATATTAACATGCTTCCTATACTCTCATCCAAATCATTAATATAAATGACAAATAACATCAGACCCAGCACTGATCCCTGAGGTACACCACTGGTCACAGGCCTACAGTTTGAAAAACAACTCTCTACAATCATGAAGCCAATTTTATATCCATTTAGATACCTTACCCTGGATCCCGTGAGATTGAACCTTATGTAACAACCTATCATGTGGTCAGTGATGCCAGTTGATACAAGCTCCACCATAATCCCATGATGCTGAGCGTAGTCTTCTCCGTGGAGCTCAGTGGAAGCTGACATCCTTATCCTCTTGTTTTATCAAGATTTATCTGCTGGGAGAACTGGTGCCTAAATCATTCAAGAATCTTCTTTCCTTGCTAGTTGAATACATTCGAAGAAGTGTCAGTTTTTGTGTTGTTTCAGCCTTTCTTTAGATGAATTTCTGAGGCTAGATTGATATTCCATACTTTGGGGAAACAAGGTACTATGGCATGGCAAAGCTCACGGCACAACTGTCTTCTCACAGGCATGGCTAGCTTTGGGTTAACAATAGAAGCACATTTCATACACTCATAGGCATGGTTGGTAAGTTTGCAGATGACACCAAGATTGATGGTATAGTGGACAGTGAAGGAAGTTATCTCCAATTGAAATGGAATTTTGATCAATTGGGCCAGTGGGCTGATGAATGGCAAGTGGAGCTTTATTTAGTAGATTTGGTAGATTGAACCAGGGCAGGATTTATCCAGTTAATGGTAGGGCAGTGAGGAGAGTTACAGAGCAAAGAGATCTAGGTGTACATGTTCATAGCTCCTTGAAAGTGGAGTCACAGGTGGACTGAGTGGTGAAGAAGGCATTCAGCATGCTTGGTTTCATTGGAACATTGAATATATGTCTTGTTGAAATTGTACAAGACATTGCTAAGCCCGCATTTGGAATACTGTGTACAGTCCTGGTCACCCTGTTATAGAAAGGACATTATTAGACTGGAAAGATTGAAATGGTCGCTATGAGAGGACACAGGTTTAAGGTGTTGGGGAGTATGTACAGAGGAGATGTTGGGGTAAGTTTTTCACTCAGAGGGTGATGGGTCAGTGGGATCGGCTGCCATCAGTGGTGATAGAGGCAAACTCTTAGGGTCTTTTAAGAGACTTCTGGATGCATACATGGTATTTTAAGAGACACTCGAAAGAGCATCTTATCCAAGTTTTATAGTCGCTCGTCAACTTGTGTCGTGCACTCCAGAATGGAATCACAGTGACATCCACCTGATGTTACACAGCCATAGGGCCAAGGTGGAAACGGGGAAACGATCAAAACGATGCCGCAACAACTACCATGTTTACAGACAAGCAGATTGAATCACATCTTTGGGAGCACCTGACGTGCAGGTTAGTTTTTGCTCGTCAGCCTCGAGCCGTTTACCCATAAATCATCATTTGATACAAAAAATGAACCTTTTTTTTATTAGGAGACACGCCCGCGCAACGAACAAACTACATTGCCAAAAACGCGACCGTGGCATGAAAATCGCTCACGCAACACCGGGAGCTGTGCCCATCGCTGTCTACCACCCCTCGCCCCTGGGGCGTGGAAGACATGTTTAAATCGGTAATTTTTCGTCAACATCTGGCAGTTATCATCAGGGACAAGATGGGGCACTGCATCCCTTCTCTGTGTCACACCAGATGTCTTTGTCTTTTCCTCAGTGCCGATCGTGTGGGCAGGAGGTCACGGAGGTGCTTTCTACTATCTAGATAGGCGTGACCGCATCCGTCAGCAAATCACCAACTATCCCCGGGACAAGCCGAAAACCTGTCAAGACAAAATTTTTCTTTCACAGATTACCGGGTTTATAGGTATAGAAGCGTGTTGGCTGTTCTCAGCCAGTCAAATTCCCTTCAGGACCATTCACCTGCCAGCTTGAAGGCCTGAATACCCTGCGGGACCTCGGTCAGGATTGACTCACTGTGGTCTAGAACGCCAAGAATACCACAGCTATGCGAAACATGTCAGACACCATTCCAGCGATACCACTCCTGGCTGGCAGTCCAGTTGTAGTGGTCATGGACCCAACATGCGTCGTCCCCGCTATTAGTTTCTCGGCCAGTCATGGAATACCACCTCGTGTGCCTATGGAGACGATACCAGGTGGCTCCCACAGAAGGGATTGACTCACTGTGCGCTAGAAACCAGAAGAATCTCACAGCTACGGGGATCGGCTAAAATTGAGCCTTTACACATGAATGGAGACTAGCCGATCCCGAACACCTGTTTGTAATTGCAGCCTGACCGCGTTGCAGCCAGGCATACAACTACATCCACATCGCTTCTTGAACAGCTGCTTTAGCCATCACCGAGATGAAGTAGCGGCGATGTTGCCCGGCGGGACCGTCGTGGAGGCGCAGCTCACTGTGCTACAGAAGCGACAAGATTCACACAGCTACTATAACCATGAAACTCCCACCGCAGAGTAAGAGAGTCATAGTTAATAAAACCATGAAACTCCCACCAGAGAGTCATAGTTACTCCCGCCAACGGGATTGAGGGTTATATGTAGGCCTAGTAGGTAGGAATATGATCAGCACAACTTGTGAGCTGAAGGGCCTATTTGTGCTGTGGTTTACTATGTTCTATGAAAAAATGCAGAAGAGATTTACTAGGATGCAACCAGGACCTGATCATTTGAGTTATAAGAAGAGGCTGGACAGACTGAAACTTTTTTTCTCTGGAGCGTAGAAGGCTGAGAGATGATCTTATAGAGATCTATACAATAGTGAGGGGCACAGATCAGCTAGACAGTCAATATCTTTTCCCAAAGATGGGAGAGTCTAAAACTAGAGGTTTAAGGTGAAAGGGGAGAAATACAAAAGTGTCCAGAGAGGCAATTTTTTTCACGCAGAGGGTAGTGAATATCTGGAACAAGCTGTCAGAAGTAATAGTAGAGGCAGATATAATTTTGTCTTTTAAAAAGCATTTAGACAGTTACACGGCTAAAAGGGGTATAGAGGGATATAGGCCAAATGTGGGCAATTGGGATTAGCTTAGGGATTTAAAAAATAAAAGACGCCATGGACAAGTAAACCCCTATGACTCCATGACTCATAGAATCCCTAGAGTGCAGAAAGAGGCTATTGAGCCTATCACGCTTGCACCGACAACAATCCCATCCCGTACCCCCCTGTTTTTACCCAACTAATCCTTCTGACACTAAGGCAATTTTTTAGCCTGGCCAATCAACCTAACCTACACATCTTTGAAATATCTTAAGAAACAAATAATTACCTGCCCTTGTAATTTCAATTATAGGTCAGTTGATAGCAAATCTGACCCGTATGCTACAATATTCTGGATTCAAGTCTCACTACAGGTTGACATTCCAGTCCAACATTGAAGGAGTGCAAAGGTGCTGGCCAGTATTCTACTGCCAGTCTGCCACAAGAATCGGAATGGGCAGGAGGCAAATGGTTGAAAGGTCTGTTGACCTTGGAAGGGATTTTAGGTTTTGGGACAAGCAAGACCGTAAAATCCCACCTGCTGCCTTTTGAATGAGGTGTTAAACTGAAGCCCTGTTGGCAGATGGATGTAAAAGATCCCAAGGCACTATTTCAAGGAAGGACAAGGGTGTCCTGGCCAATACTTTATTTCTTAAACAGCATCATTATAACAGATTACTTGGTCATAAGCATATTACTGCTTGTGGGAGACTGATGTGCACAAACTGGCTGCCTTGTTCCAATGATTACATTTCAAAAGTATTTCACTGGATGTTAAGTATTTAATAAGCAAGGGTATGATGAAAAGTTATTGGGGATAGACAGGAATGTGGAAATTAGATTACAATCAGACCAATTATGATCTTATTGAATGGTGGATCAGACTCAAGGGGCCGAGTGGCCTACTCTGGCTCCTAATTCATATGTTCACATTTTTAGGAGATTATGAATGTTGTTATATACATTCCTGTTTTTATTCTTTCTTTATAACATAGGCAGCAAAGACAGAATGGAATAATTCACAATCAGAATGAGGTGGGTAAAATGATCTTTAAATATTGATGAATTTTTGGGAGGTGAGGGGGAGCAATATAGACTACAACCAGGTAGGTTACAACTAATTAACATTTCAGTATGATGACTTAGTGAAAGCACAAAAGGCTATCAATCTGGCACATTAACTCTGTTTCTGTCTCCACAGAGGCTGCCTGACCTGCTGAGTTTTTCCAGCAATTTCTATATTTATTTTAGATTTCTGGCACCTGCATTTTGGTTTCTGAAATAGAGGGTTTCACTAACCTATAATGTTCGAATCTTGTTCTCTGGGTATACATGACACCAACTCACTGAACATATTAAAGAAGGAGAAAGATTTTTTTGATTTTAATCAGCCAAGAGAATCAGCCAAGATCATCATTTTGATTTGATTTGATTTATTATTTATTATTGACACTAGTGTTAGCATCCAGTAAAAAGTATTGTTTCTTGCGCGCTATACTGACAAAGCATACCGTTCATATAGAAGAAATGAGAGAGTGCCGAATGTAGTGTTACAGTCATAGCTCGGGTATGGAGAAAGATCAACTTAATGCAAGGTAGGTCCATTCAAAAGCCTGACAGCAGCAGGGAAGAAGAAGCTGTTCTTGAGTCAGTTGGTACATGACCTCAACTTTTGAATCTTTTTTACAGACAGAAAAAAGTGGAAGAGAGAATGTTTGGGATGCATGGGGTCCTTAATTATGCTGGCTGCTTTGCTGAGACAGCGGGAAGGGTAGACAGAGTCAATGGATGAGAGGCTCGTTTATGTGATGGGATTGGGCTACATTCATGACCTTTTGTAGTTTCTTGCAGTTTTGGACAGAGTAGGAGCCATATCAAACTGTGATACAACCAGAAAGAATGCTTTCCGTGCTGCACTTGTAAAATTGGTGAGAGTCGTAACTGACATGCCAAACTTCTTTAGTCTTTTGAGAAAGTAAGGGCGTAGGTGGGCTTTCTTAACTATAGCGTTGGCTTGGGGAGACCAGAACAGGTTGTTGGTGATCTGAACACCTAAAAACTTGAAGCTGTCAATCCTTGCTACATGATCTCCATTGGTGTAGACAGGGGCATGTTCTCCCTTACGCTTCCTGAAGTCAATGACAATTTCTTTCATTTTGTTGACATTGAGGGAGAGATTATTGTTGCAGCATCAGTTCACCAGATTCTCTGTCACATTCCTGTACTCTGTCTGGTCATTGTTTGACACCTGACCCACTACACTGGTGTCGTCAGCAAACTTGAAAATCGATTTGGAGGAGAATTTGGTCACACAGTAATAGGTGTATAAGGAGTATAGTAGGTGCCTGAGAACTCAGCCTTGTGGGGCACAGGTGTAGAGGATTATCGTAGAGGAGGTGCTGTTGCCTATCCTTACTGATTGTGGTCTGTGAGTTAGGAAGTTCAGGAGCCAGTCGCAGAGGGAGGTGCCAAAGCCAGGCCATGGAGTTTGGAGATGAGTTTTTTGTAGAAATAATAATGTTGAAGGCTGAGCTGTAGTCAATAAATAAGAGTCTGATGTAAGTGTCCTTGTTGTATAGGTGTTCCAGAGTTAGAACATAGAACATTACAGCGCAGAACAGGCCCTTCGGCCTTCGATGTTGCGCCGACCAATTAGGAACAAGCAGTGACCCTCTAACCTAAACCATTCCCCTTTCATCCATAAACGTATCTACAAACCTCTTAAATGCCACCAAACTTGGGGCATCTACAACTGACGCAGGCAAGGCATTCCATACCCTTACCACCCTCTGGGTAAAGAACCTACCTCTGACATCTGTCCTAAAAACACCACCCCTTAATTTAAAGCTATGTCCCCTCGTGCTAGCTTTCTCCATCCTAGGAAAAAGGCTATCACTGTCCACCCTATCTAAACCTCTAATCATCTTATATGTTTCAATAAGGTCACCTCTTAGCCGCCTTCTTTCTAATGAAAACAACCTCAAATCTCTCAGCCTCTCTTCGTAAGACCTGCCTTCCATACCAGGCAACATCCTGGTAAACCTCCTCTGTACCCTCTCCAATGCCTCCACATCTTTCTTATAATGCGGGACCAGAACTGCACACAATACTCCAAGTGCAGCCGCACTAGAGTTTTGTACAGTTGCAACATGACGTTGCGGCTCCGAAATTCAATCCCCCTACAAATAAAAGCTAAGACTCCGTATGCCTTCTTAACAACCTTATCGACTTGATTGCCAACTTTCAGGGATCGATGCACATATACACCAAGATCCCTCTGTTCTTCAACACTATTAAGAGTCCTACCATTAGCCCTATACTCTACACATTTGTTATTCCTGCCAAAGTGAATTACCTCACACTTTTCCATATTGAACTCCATTTGCCAACTCTCGGCCCAGCTCTGCAACTTGTCCAAGTCTCTCTGCAAACTATAACACCCCTCTTCACTATCTACCACTCCTCCGACTTTGTGTCATCCGCAAATTTACTAATCCATCCTTCAATACCCTCATCCAGATCATTTAAAAAAATTACAAACAGCAGGGGCCCCAAAACAGACCCCTGAGGTACACCACTTGTAACCGAACTCCACGATGAATATCTCCCATCAACCACCACCCTCTGTCTTCTATTCGCTAGACAATTCCTAATCCAATTAGCTAAATCACCCTCTATCCCATACATCTGCATTTTCTGCAGAAGCCTTCCATGGGCCACCTTATCGAACGCCTTACTAAAGTCCATATATACCACATCAACCGCCTTACCCCCATCCACCTCTTTGGTCACTTTTTCAAAAAAACTCAATAAGGTTAGTAAGGCACGACCTACCCTTCACAAAATCATGCTGACTATCCCCAATCAATTCATTTCTCTCTAAATAACTATAAATCCTATCCCTAATAATTCTCTCCAATACTTTGCCCACAACAGAAGTAAGACTCACCGGCCTATAATTCCCTGGAAAGTCTCTATTCCCCTTCTTGAACAATGGGACCACATTCACTATCCTCCAGTCTTCCGGCACTATACCCGTAACCAACGACGACCCGAAGATCAGAACCAGAGGCTCTGCAATCGCCTCTCTCGCCTCCCAGAGAATCCTAGGGTAAATCCCGTCCGGCCCAGGGGACTTATCTAACTTCAAACCCTCAAGAATATCTAGCACATCCTCCTTATCTACTTCAATACTTTCCCGTTTGCAACCCTGTATCCCAGTGTTCTCCACAACTACATTTACATCTCCCTGCATGAATACCGAAGAGAAATATTTGTTCAGTGCCTCTCCAATCTCTTCAGGCTCCACGCACAACTTCTCACTGCTGTCTATGACTGGCCCTAATCTTGCCCTAACCAATCTTCTATTCTTAACATATCTAAAGAAAGCTTTAGGATTCTCCTTGATCCTATCAGCCAAAGTCTTCTCGTGTCCCCTTTTAGCTTTCCTCAACTCCCTCTTTAGCTCACTCCTGGCTAACCTATAGCTATCCATTGCACTAACTGAGCCTTCAAGCCTCATCCTGACATAAGCCTCTTTTTTCTTTTTAACCAGCGAATTAACTTTTTTAGTACACCATGGTTCCCTTACTCAACTATTTCCTCCATGCCTGACAGGGACATACTTATCAAGGACTCACAGTAGCTGCTCCTTGAATAAGCTCCACATTTCAGATGTGCCCAGTCCCTGTAGTTTCCTAATCCAACCTATGCACCCTAATTCCCTCCTTATGGCCTCATAATTACCATTCCCCCAGCTATAACTACTGCCCCCAGCTTCATGCCTATCCCTATCCATCTCTAAGGTGAACGTAACCGAATTGTGGTCACTATCACCAAAATGTTCACCAACTTCCAAGTCTAACACCTGGTCTGGCTCATTGCCCAGCACCAAATCCAATGTAGCCTCACCTCTAGTTGGCCTATCTACATATTGAGTCAAAAAACTTTCCTGCACACTTTGTACAAAAACTGACCCCTCTAACAAGCTAGAGCTATAGCTATTCCAATCAATATTAGTAAAGTTAAAGTCCCCCATAACAATTACCCTATTGCTTTCACTCCTGACCAGAATTGACTTTGCAATCCTTTCCTCTACCTCTCTAGAACTTTTAGGAGGTCTATAAAAGACTCCCAACAGGGTGACCTCTCCTCTCCTGTTTCTAACCTCAGCCCAGTTGAGTGCAGGGCCTGGGAGATGGCATCTACTATGGATCTGTTGCAGCGATAGACAGAATGTAGTGGACCCAGGTGGTCCGGGAGGCTGGAATTGATTCGTGCCTTGCGAACCACTTCAAAATGGTGGATGTCAGAGCTTCGTTTTAAGGCATGCTACTTGGTTTTTAGAAAATAGAACAGTACAGCACAGTCCAGGCCCTTCGGCCCTTGATGTTATACTGAGCTATGTCTGAACCCAAGATCAAGCCATCTCACTCCCTGTCATTTTGGTGTGCTCCATGTGCCTATCCAATAACCGCATGTAAGTTCCGAAAGTGTCCCATTCCACTATCACAGTAGGCATTGCATTCCGCACCTCAACCACTCTCTGAGTAAAGAACCTACCTCAGACATTCCTCGTATATCTCCACTACAAGCCTTATAGTTATCATCCTAGTAACAACTACATCCAACTGAGGAAACAATCTCTGAACGTCCACTCTATCTAACCCCCTCATCACCTTATAAACTTCTAGTAAATAGCCTTTCATCCTCCTCCATTCTAAAGAGAAAAGCCCCAGCTTCCTCAACCTTTCCTCGTAAGACCTATCTTCCAAACCAGGCAGCATCCTGGTAAATCTCCTCTGCATTCTCTCCAATGCTTCTACATCCTTCTCATAGTGAGGTGACCAGAACTGCACACAGTGTTCCAAATATGGTCTCACCAAGGTCCTGTATAGTTGCAGCATAAACCCACAGCTCTTAAAGTCAAACCTCCTGTTAATAAATGCTAATATAGTATAAGCCTTCGTCGTGGCTCTATTCACTTAAATGGTAACCTTCAGAGATCTGTGGATATGAACCCCAAGATCACTCTTGTCCTCCACATTCCTCAGAACCCTGCCATTCACCCTGTAATCTGCATTCAAGTTTGTCCTACCAAAATGAATCACCTCGCAGTTATCAGGGTTAAACTCTATCTGCCACTTTTCAGCTCAGCTCTGCATCCTAGCAATGTCTCTTTGTAACCTACATCTCTCCATCTCTTCCACTACTCCACCAATATTAATGTCATCAGCATATCTACTAACCCACCCTTCAGCTCTCCCAAGTCATTGATAAAAATCACAAATAGCACACGATCCAGCACTGACCCCTGTGGTACACAGCTGGTAACTAGCTTCGAGAATGAAAATTTTTCCTTCACCACCACCCTATATCTTCTATGAGATAGCCAGTTACTTATCCAATCAGCCAAATTTTCTTCTATTCCACGCCTTCTTACTTTCTTCATGACCCTATCATGGGGAACCTTACAAATGCCTTCTAAAATCCATGTTTTTGACGTCAACTGCTCTACCCTCATCTACACACTTAGTTACCCCCTCAAAGAATTCAATCAAATTTGTGAGGCAAGACTTACCCCTCATGAATCCGTGCTAATTATCTCGGATTAAGCTGCATTTTTCCAAATGGTCATAAATCCTATCCCTCAGGACCTTTTCCATTAATTTACCGACCACCGAAATAAGACTAACTGGCCTATAATTACCAGGGTCATTCCTATTTCCTTTCTTAAAGAGAGGAACAACATTCACCACTCTCCAGTCCTCTGGCACCATCCTTATGGACACTGAGGACCCAAAGATCAAAGCTAAAGGCTCCGCAATCTCATCCCTTGCCTCTTAAAGTATCCTAGGATGTATCCCATCTACTCAGGGGACTTACTAATCCTCAGGTTTTTCAGAATTGCTAATACATCTTCCCTCAGAACATCAACCTCCTCCATCCTATCAGCCTGTATTATACTCTCATCCTCAAAAACATTTCTTAGGTACCACAATGATTGTTATCTTCTTGAAGGGACCTCAGATTGCTGTAAACAGAAGTTGAAGATTTCTGCATATATTCCCGCCAGCTGACCTGCATAGAATCTGAATGCTCATCGGGGTACCCCATTCAGGCCAGTCGCTTTCCATGGATTGACCTTCAGGCTCTGACATCTGCAACTGTGACCCCAGATACAGGTTCCTCCAGGGCTTCCAGGATGGAGGGCATGTTCTCGCTGACCTCTTGTTCAAAATGTCGGGTATTCTAAGTCTGGGGCGCAGAAAGTTGCCAATTGCCAATGCTGCTGCATCTAGGCCTCATGAAGTGTTAATTAGAAGGACACCCTACCTCCCTTAGCCTTGCCTGAGGCTGCTGTGCGGTCCATTTCTTAATCCATACGGATTAAGAATCTTCGGGGCACTGTCCAGTGAAGCAGGAGTGAGCCATACCTCCATAAAACAAAATACACAGCAGTCTCTCAATTCTCTTTGGAACGTGAGTCTAGGCTCTAAGTTCATCTAGCTCATTTTCCAGAGACTGATAGATTTTTAATAAATCTGTCAATGTGTCACTTTGTTACTAAAGTTTGGTACAAATTTCTTGTAGAATCCACTCAGTCCCAAAAATTGTGGCACTTCTTTCCACAAGGATGGTCTTGGAAATTCCTTAATGGTCTTCATCTTCACGTTTCTCGGTGTCGTCTGCCTGTATCCAATGTTGTGCCCTAAGAATGTCACTTCCATCATCACAAATTCTGTTTTTGCCAAGTTTCTGACCAACTTTGCCTAACGTAATCTCTCAAAGAACTTTGCCAAATGCTTCATATGATCATTCCACAAATAGCTAAAGATCACTAAGTCATCTACATAGAGAGCACAATTAGTCAATCTACAACAAAATCAGTCCATAAGCCTTTGAAAAATGGCTGGTGTGTTTTTCATCCTAAAAGGCATTACTTTAAATTGATACAGCCCATTTGGGATGACAAAAGCAGAAATTTCTTTTGCTCTCTCTGACAAAGGTACTTGCTAGTAACCATGAAAGTCCAACTTTGTGATGTAATTATCTTGTCCTACTTTTTTCACACAATCCTCTAACCTTGGAATTGGGTATGAGTTGGATTTAGTCACTGAGTTGACCTTCCAGTAATCTATGCAAAATCGTTGAGTACTATCATGTTTGGGAACCAACATGATTGGCTAACTCCACTCGCTTTGACTTTGCTCTATGATGTCTTCTCGTAGCAGCACGTCAACTTCCTTCTGAACCTGCTCTGTTTTGAAACGATTGAGCCAGTAGGGGTATTGTTTTATCAGAACATTCCCTACATCAACCTCAGGTACTATGGCATTAATCCTGCTCAATTTGTAGGTTCTCATAGCACTGTAACAAGTCTTTCAATTCAGTTCTCTGTTCCTGGGACAGGCAGTCCACTGTTCTATTCCATTTCTTAAAGACTTAAAATCGGACAATCATACAGTGCAGAAAGAGGCCATTCAGCCCATCGTGTCTGCACCAACCACAATCCCACCTCGGCTCTATCCCCATATCCCAACGTATTTACCCACTAATCTCTCTAAGCATCCTGGGTCACTAAGAGGCAATTTAGATTGGCCAATCAACCTAGCCTGCACATCTTTGGACTATGGTTGGAAACCGGAGCACCCAAAGAAAACCCACTCAGACACAGGGAGAATGTGCAATTCCATACAGACAGTGACCTGAGCTGGGATTTGAGCCCAGATCCCTGGAATTGTGAAGCAGCATTGCTAACCACTGTGCTACTGTGCCGCCCACTTCTTCATTATTCAATTTATTCTGAGGCACATCAAAATCCAAATCATCTGGATTTAATTCCTCACTCTGGGTGGCAGTAACTAATACCTGTTTCTACGGTTCTGTTTCTTTCTTATCGCATCATCTCAGCATGTTCACATGCATATCCTAGAAATTTGTTTCCTATCCAACATCGTAACCAGATAATTCATCTATATTAACCTCTGCTCAATCTGATAGGGACCACTAAATCTTGCTTTGAAGGGATCTCCTACCACTGGTAACCAATACTTTATCCCCATGGGCAAATGTACAAATTTTAGATTTCTATCTGCTTCTTGCTTCATTAGGTGCTGTGCCACCTTCAAATGTTGTCTAGCTAATTCACTTACTCTGTTTAATTTTTCTTTCAACTTAAGATACATAATCCATCCATGAAGTCTCCGACATTGGACCTACCATCTTTTACTTAATTAATTTTAAAGGCCCTCTTACTTCGTGCCCAAATATCAATTCAAATGGAATAAACTGAGTCAATTCATTTGGAGCATTTCTAATAGGGAATAATATAAATGGGATATCTTTATCCTAATTATTTGGGTAATCCTGACAATAAGCCCTTAACATGGCCTTTTAGGATCTGATGTTATCTTCCCAATCCTCCCTAGGATTTAGGCTGTTATGCACTCAAAGTGCCTGAAGTCTAAACTTTCCATGATCTCCTTCAATAATTTGGCAGTAAAATTCGGTTCTTGATCTGACTGAATCTCCCTGAGTAATCCATAACAGGTTTAGAAAGCGAGCAACTCCTCCACAACCTTTTTTGTCTTGACATTCCACAATGGAACTGCCTCAGGAAATCAGCTTGACATATCCATAACGGTTAGCAAATACTGGTTCCCACTTTTGGTTTTAAAGAGGGGGACCTACACAATTAACTGTTGTGGGAAATTACACTTTGGAGCCAGACTGGGGGGTGCAACAATACAGTTTTATTTAATGAAACTTCGTGGAGAAAACACTGTGCAGTACTGAGCAGCTACCTTCTCTCAATAATACAATAAGAGTGGTTTATTTTTATACCTTTTAGACAATGGATAGTCTGGATATTAGCCATTTAATACATCGTTATAGTTGAGCAGAATCGAAAGTTTAACACATTGTTACAGCCAGACATATACAGACATTGGCATTTAACATTGCATTGATTTATAGAATGGGTACATTTCCTCTATCAGTGACTATCAATGACTCAGTTTCGGTCTATACATACAGTAATTGGTTTTCCTGCATTTATACATTCCCATTCCCATTTATGGCTAATCTCCTTATTGTCGTAGGTTTTTCCTGATCTTAAAAGGGCCTCAGGCTCTCTACTGGCTTCCTGCAGTATCTGATTCCTACATGTTTAACTTTAAATAACTGTCTGTCCTGCATGTTTTTAATTTCTCAAGTACCTGTCTGCATTAAAAGTCAGTGCCTGTGTAATGGTTCTCTTCCAGGTGACTTTTTTATGTATCAGGTGATTTTTATGTATCTTTGTGATATTTTCCACTATGCAATTATAACCCCTGTAAAAGATTTTTCAAATGTGAGAATTGGCATCAAAGGAGCTGGATTTATCATTGCCTGTAACTTTCCTAATATCTGGCCCATATGACAGGTAAGGCAAAATTCAACCACATCTTTATGTAATCCAGGCCAATAAAAATGTTTCTGTATCTTAGCCTGAGTCTTCCTCACTCCTAGATGACCTCCTAATTCATATGTTACCCGCAATACTTTCTGTCTATATTCTACCAGCAATACAATCTGGTGAACGTTCACCCATTCCTCATGTGCACTAACCTGCCAAGGTCTCTATTTCTGCCTTAAGATTTTATCCTTAAGGGAATAGCATCTGGAATACAATCTGATTCCTTTTCTGAATAGGTTTTATCATAAATCCTTTATCGTCTCATCTTTCTGTTGTAACTCCATTAATCTTTCAGGGCGGCATGGTAGCAGAGTGGTTAGCACTGCTGCTTCACAGCTCCAGGGTCCTGGGTTTGATTCCCGGCTTGGGTCACTGTCTGTGTGGAGTTTATTCTCCTCGTGTCTGTGTTGGTTTCCTCTGAGTATTCCATTTTCCTTCCACAGTCCAAAGATGAGCGGGTTAGGTTGATTGGCCAAGTTAAGAAATTGCCCCTTAGTGTCCAGGGATATGTAGGTTAGAGGGATTAGTGGGTATGGTATGGAGGTAGAGCCTAGGCGGGATTGTGTTCAGTACAGACCTGAAGGGCCTCTTTCTGCACTTTATGATTCTATGATTCTAACTAACTGCCTGACCCTCAGCTGCTTAGATTTTTCCTTTACCTTCTCATCAAACAAAGTTCATCTAACTGGATTTCAACTCCTTCATCTTTTTCTTTCATTTTTTCTTCCTTGTTTTAACTTTTGACTTTGAAATCTTGTCACCACACATTCCAGAAAAATTCCAGTGTATTTTTCTTTTAGTTCCTCAATTCCCTGGTTTTCTTTTGGCTTTTCCATTACAATGGGCATCACTTCCAACTGCGATCCAACTATATTTTTTCCAAGGATATACTGTATTCCTGGAATAGCTAAGTTTTCCATCACTCCACTGTCACTTCCCCAGACTTGATTAGACTTTCCAGCCTTACCTTATAGAGGAAAATACTATTCCTCTCTCCGTTTTATTTATTCCACAGATAACCACTCTCTAGGGCAGAAGGAGTGCAAATATTTTCATTTCTTACTACTGGAGACAGATTAGCTCCCGTATCTCTCAATATTTTAATTTCTTTATCTATTCCCCTTGTTCAATCTGAATAAAACTTAACCACACAGTTAAAATCTTTGAAAGGATTGGATGCTATCTTACTATTCAGTCTGTGCCTAAGCTGTGCATTCTCCTTCAGTTCATTGAGTTCTCTTGGGATTTCCTTCACTACCTCAACTAATCCTACTGGTTGAGCCTCTTTTACCACATGCTTTTTCCCAGTGTCTTTCTTAAGCCACCAGCACTGTGTCTTTGTTTATCCCTTATTACAGTGAAAATACCTGAGGTCTTTCAACTCTTTTCCACCTCTTGGTTTTCCTTTCATAAGTGGTAAACTGTTTTCTGTGTGATCTATGTTTTGTTTCTCATTGAAGGATCTCCTTCTTTCCCAATTTCTATCTCTCATGGAATGAATTTGCTGTCGGAAGCTAGAATTCAATCTATGCACTAATGTTTATTCATCTGCCATTTCTGCAGCTCTTTTTGCTGTTTGAACTTTCTGTTCCTCAACATGAGTTTTTATCACTTCTGGAAGTGAGTTTTTAAACTCCTCCAGAAGAATAATATCTCTAAGACCCTCATATATATTTTCCATCTTTAAAACTCTCACCCATCTATCAGAGTTGTTCTGTTTAATCTCTCAAATATGATGCAAGTCTGACCTGGTTCTTTTCTTACATTTCTAAACTGTTGTCTATATCTTTCTGGCACTAATTCATAGGCATTCAAAATAGTCTTTTTTACCTCTTCATATTTTTCTGACACTTTCTCTGACAATGTTGCAAACACTTGGTCTGAATTAACATTACCCATTACTCCTCTGGCCAGTTCTTCTATATAATCAATTTCTCAAAGGAAATGAAAAAGGCTTCTGCATATTATTCATCGAATTTTGGTAATGTTTGGACATATTTGTTTTTATCCCTATGATGAGCTTCGCATCATCATTTCTATCTTGCAGTTTTACTTCTGTCATTTGAAGTCTTTTTGCTTCAAGTTCCAATTTCATATTTTCCAACTCAAACAATCTTTCCCTTTATTTTCTGCTAGGGACTTCCTCTCTCTTTCCTCTCCTTTTGAAAAAAAAGAAAGAAAAAAATGCATGTGTCAGAAGTGGGATTCGAACCCATGCCTCCAGTTGGAGACCAGAACACCTGGCTTACGTTGGAAGGACTTCACTCCTTGAGTCTGGCTCCTTAGACCACTCAGCCATCCTGACACCCGCTACAGCCTTTTAAGTTCACTTTCTAACTCCAACTGTCTCTGTTGCAATTAATTTTCTTAACTTCACTGCACTTGACTGTTTATTTGATATCCTAAATGCTTGGCTAATTCCATCACAATTTCAGCTTTCTTATTATCCCTGGTTAAACCCAATTCTAGCTTGCTTGCAAATTCTACAAATGTTGTCTTTTCCTGTCTTTCTAAACTTTCTTGGCAAATTTAGGAAGCATCTTTGGCTCCCCGAAACTTTTCAGCAATGTTAAGAGCTATTTCCCCATTTTTGATTTAATCAGCTTGATGTCAGCTAACAGATCTTCCATTTCTCACTTAAGGTTTATTTAAAGATCTAGGACTGTTCAAATCTCAGACCCAAGCCCCCAATCTGTTACAAGGGGAGGTTGATCCCCACTCGCACCTAGCCACTCAAAGAGGAGTTCCTTTCTTTTCAATCTTTAAAAGTGAGTGTGAAGTTGTACAATCTGCTCTTCAGCAACTTTTATTGGTTAAATCAAAATAACTCCGTGACACTTTGTTTAAAGTCAACAAATAGCAATTTACTTATCTAACTAACGAGCATCTAGATGACTTGTTGAGGAATCCTTTGGTTGCATCTGTGGATGGTGTTCTCATGTGAAATGATGGAATGTGTGTCAATGATCTAGCACGACTTGCAGAAATTGCTGTGGCAGAGTCGTGTGGTGTCATGGTCACTGTTTTCCTGAAGGCTGGTAGTTTGTGGTGGACAGTGGTCCATTTGAGGTTGTATGGTTGTTTGAAGGCAGGAAGTGGGGGTGTGAGGATAGCCTTGGTGAGATGTTCGCCTTCATCAATGACATGTTGAAGGCTCTAGAGAAAATGTTGCAGCTTCTCCGCTGTCCAGAGTAGCATTTTGTTATCCTCTGCTGGACACTTGCCTTCACTGAAATATGGAGGGTGTCTTCCAAAGATTCACCATCTGGTAGCATAATTGATTTTAATTTCTAAAGTGTTTGTTTTAATGTGAACTAATGCAATGTTGTTATTTTTGAGCTTTTCCCTGGGGATTTTCAGAGTGGGCTTGATTAGTTTGATTGACAGATAGGGTCATATGAACATAGATCAAAGAACAAAACAGTACAGGAGCAGGCCCACCAAGGCTGAACTGACATATGATACCATTCTAAACCAAAATCTTTTGCCTCTACGCAGTCCGTAACTGCCTATTCCCTGCCCATTCATGTATCTGTCAAGATACCTCTTAAGTATTGCTATTGCATCTGCTTCTACCATCTCCTTTGGCAGCACATTCCAGGCACTTGCCACCCTCTGTGTGGAAAAAGCTTATCTCTTACATGATGTACTTCATCAATATAGTCTCAGAATATTGGCTCAGCAATTTCTCCTTGATCAATTTAACTGACCCTTTTACCTCATAACCAAAAATCAATTTGAATGGAATGAATTTAGATGATTCATTGGGTGCATCCGTAGTTGCAAAAGAAATTATTTCTAATGTTATAACACACAGATTCTCCTCCTGCATATACTTTCTGTTATAACTCTGCACCTTTCTGTTGTAATTCATAGAATTACAAAATTATAACACCATTATAATTATACTGAGAAGGCGATTGTATCATCTCACCCCACCTGTCGTTGGGCAGTGCGAACCAGTAAGATCACAACTGAGTCAAGAAGTCGGGCTTGTGCCCAATTTCTTGCCTCTCACAATCTTACTGGCAAAGGCTAATCTCAATATTTAAATTCTGTTTAAAGTAGAATTTAAATATTACAGGTGAGCCTGGGACACAATTATCCAGTTCATTTATCTTTGCAGCCTCATCAGTGAAAGCCCTCACTATTGAGAGTCATTCTGGTCTCCATCAAAGGGGAGCTGCCATAATAGCCTTGCTAGTCTGCCACACTGACAGTGCCCATTGGTCATTATGTGGAGATGCTGGTGTTGACTGGGGTAAACACAGTAAGAAATCTCAACACCAGATAGTGCCAAGAGAGCGGTATCTGAGAAAGGGGGTCCTATTGGAAGGGGACAGGGCATGAACGGGGAAGGGCCTAAGATGGAGGCAGATGGGAGTTGCTGCGTACTCTGTGACTGGTATCACATGGGGAAGTGGGCGAAGGGGAGGGATGGCACCACACACTGCAACCGGCAGGGTGGTAGATGATTGGCTGCGGTGGGCAGCAATAGCTGGGGGGTGTGGGGGAGGGTGCGTGGTGATCGGCCATGGAGACAACAGTACTGGGGGAAGGTGACTGACAAATCTCTGTTCTGTGTTATTGCACGGAACAGAGAGATCTGCACATGCACAATATTGCTGCCTGCTACAATCTGCTGGCTTTCAAGTGAGCTTAGGCCTCATCTCCTCCCCTCCTGGCAGGAAGCAGACCTTTCTTCATTTTTAACTCTGAGTGAGGTAAGATTTGAATTTTAATTTGTCCAAAATAAATGTGATTCTCTCCATTTTCATGCTGTTTGGTACTTACAATTTTCTTGGTAAGATTAGTCCTGAATGTTTGCACTTGGAGAACAACAGGCCAAAATTGTGACAGCAGATTAAGAGAATCTTACAAAAATTCAACGACAAATATTGCAAGGATATTTCTCTGTTTCATGTGCAAGACTGGATACTTTGCTCTGTATGCTAATACATGTGATAATATAAATTAAAGTTTTAAAAATCATTTCTGCTATAGGTAGTGCACTCAGTAGTATATGTGTGTGTCTGGGCTGTGTGTGTGTGTGCGTGTGCGCGTGCGCTGAAGGTGTGTGTGTGTATGTGTGTGTGTGTGTACTGGGGTGAGTGTGTGTGTGTGTGTGTGTGTGTGCACGCGCACTGGGGTGAGTGTGTGTGTGCAGGAGTTTGTGTGTGTGTATGTGTGTGCAGTGTGTGCTGGGGTGAATGTGTATGTGTATACGTGCTGGGATTTGTGTGAGTGTGAGTATGTGTGTGTGAGAAAGAGACTGTGTGTGCAAGCCTGTGCAGTGATTCTTTTAAGAAAACATTTATTTGTCTTTCCCTAGGCTGATGTTGTCATTGCTGAACCATACCTTAAACATGGAGATGACCCGTACAGTCTCCAGGATGGTGGATATGGTGAGAAGGACCGATACATTCACTTCACAACTTTATACTAAACAACAGTCTGACTGCAGCTAATGCCCAAAAGGTAAATAATTCACTAGTCAATGTCTTTTCCCAAACGTAGGGGAATCTAAAACTAGAGGGCATAAGTTTAAGATGAGAAGGGAGAGATACAAAAGTGTCCAGAGGGGCAGTTTTATTACACAGAGGGTGGTGAGCATCTGGAACAGGCTGCCAGAGCTATTAGTAGAGGTGGGCACAATTTTGTCTTTTAAAAAGCATTTAGACAGTTATATGAGTAAGGTGGGTATAGAAGGATATGGACCAAATACAGGCAATTGGGATTAGCTTAGGGGTTGAAAATAAAAGGGCAGCATGGACAAGTTTCCATGCTGTAAACCTCTGTGACTCTGTAACCTTAAGTACGATAACACCATTGTTGTTGTACTTTGAGTACTAAATTTTGAGAAATAGAGAGAGGGATTGGGAAATTGTGGTGAGGTACTAGCATTGTGGCTTGCTAATGACCCAGAGGTCTAAGTTAATGCTCTGGGGACATAGGTTCAAATCCTACCACAGCAGCTCATGGAATTTGAATTTAATTAACTATTTTCAGCCAGAAATGTTGAGCGGATGATCCATCTCAGCTTCTTCCAGAGATCCCCAGCATCATAGATACCAGTCTTCGGCCAATTTGATTCACTCCACATGATATGAAGAAATTGCTGGCAGAGCTGGATATTGCAGAGTCAGCAACACAACATTCCAGCAATACAACTGAAGCCTTATGCTCCAGGAGTAGCTATGCCCTACCAAAGCCGTTCCAGTTCAACAGGACTCTAAAACTTTAAACACCACTCCCAATGAATAACATCAGCACCTATCCGATAATGTGGAAAATTGCCCAGTTATGTATGTACTGTCCATAAAGCGCAGGACAAATAGAATACAGCTAATTCCTGTCCCATCAGTTCATTCCCTATTATCAGCAAATTGATGGAAGGAGTGATCAACAGTGCTGTCAAGTAGCACTTACTCAGAAATAACCAGTATCCTGATACTCAGTTTGGCTTCCACCAGGGTCATTCAGCTCCTAACCTCATTATTCTTCGTCCCTACATGAACAAAAGGGCAGAAGTCAAGAGGTGAAAGAGAGTGACTGCCCTTGACATCAAGACAACATATAATTATGTAAGGAATGAAGGAGCCCTAGCAAAACTGGAGTTGATGGGAATACAATATACAAGCAATGAAAGCAGGTGCAGGCCACTGGTTCCTTCAAACTTGCTGTTCTATTCAATATGACCATGGCTATTCTATGTTGGCCTCAACTCTTTTTCTGTGCCATTTTCTCATAACCTGTGAGATCAAACATCTATTTATCCACTCCTTATCATCTAGGCTTTGTGAGGCGTTAGGAACAATCAGTTCTAAGCCAGCCAATCACCTGTAACACTGGCTTTCACCAGTTTGTCCGGGCCTTTCTCCCAGCTCTTGGAGTCTCAGAATTAGAAAAGGCTATGATGAATATTTCGGCTACTATGGAAATAATTAAAAACAGAACGATGGATGCCATTCAGGGCCTGCAGTCGGAGATTCAGTCCATTTCTAAAGTAGAGCTTCAGAACCGCATGGTCCTCTATTTCCTGTTAGCTGGACATGGGGGACAGTGTGCAGCAGTCAATGAGACATGCTGTTTTTACATTAAAGAGGATCATAGGATTGAAAAAGATGTACATACCATTCAAGAGTAGGTGCGAATTTTGCACTCAGTTGCTCAGACCAAACCCTTTGACTGGTGGGGCTGGCTCCTTCACTTGTTGGGTGTTTTGGAGATTCTTTAAGACCTTTCTCAAGTACCTTGTTGCAGGCCTGGCCTTGCTCATCGTCTTGTATGGGGTTATTTAGCTTGTCTCTTGTTCTATCTGTCACCCTATTTCTTTTGCCCACAGACCAGCACCCCATCTCCTTCCAGTCCTCCCAGTTAATGAACCAATTAAGGAAGAATTTAGAAAGCTGATACGCATAGATGTAGAAGTCATGAATGTTGTCTTTCAAGGACAAAAAGGAAGGAAACGTGAAAGTTGAGATGCTCAGATTTTGAAAAATCATGCTTGTCTATAATAGTTTATGAGAATGTTATTAGTTGCAGATCTTCAAGGAATCCTGTCTGCTTTCAGGATAGTCCTTCACTTTATATAGCGTACATAACAGTCTGCTTTTTGACTTCACCAGAAGGTGAGGAAGACCAGATTTTTCCATAACAAATGCCAGTGGTGAGATCTGGGGATATGCTATGCAAATGAAGGATTAGCAGAAGTCACTTTTTCATCAAATGAGATAGGGCAAAAAGTCAGAATTTAATTAATAAATATGTATGTCAATGAAGGTTTTGAACAAAATGCTTGTCCCTGGTTTGCCAAAATTGACTTTAACTGCCGGGTTGTTTCTCTGTAATGTCAGAACCACTGCAGTCATGCTGATGGAGGGAGGGAAGTTCTCCTTCTGTACAAGTCATTAAAGACCTTGCATTGGATGCATGGTGTCCAACACTGTTTGTATTAAGAGTTGATTAAGTGTGCCTATGGTTGCTGGTACCCAACGATCTCCGACAAGGCCAACGGACATTTCCATTTCCATAAAATGGGCAACATGGTGGCATAGTGGTTAGCACTGCTGTCTCACAGAACCAGAGAACCAGGCTCAATTCCAGCCTTGGACGACTGTCTGTTTGGAGTCTGCATGTTCTCCCTGTGTCTATATGGGTTTCCTATGGGTGCTCCAGTTTCCTCCCACACTACAAAGATGTGAAGGTTAGGTGGATTGACCATGCTAAATTGACCTTTAGTGTCAGGGGAATGAGCAAGAGTAAATAGATGGGGTCATGGGAATAAGTACTGGGTGAGATTTTTGTTGGTGCAGACTTGATGGGCTGAATGCATTGAAGAGATTTTATAATTTCTATTTTCCGTCCCTCATCCACTCCAATTCCGTGGCAAGCGTGGTGGGGCCAGTTGGCATGAGGTCTGAGGCTTTAATTGTTTTAACTGAAACCACATGTGGTCTTGCTAAAGGAGGTGAAGTGATACTAATAGGTATTGTTGCTAATTGTCCCTATAGTGAGAGTCTTCCATATTAGGAATAACCTAAATTTATAATAGGATAATGGAATTGCTACTATATAGTTATGATGGCGGCGTGGGCTCGTTGGGCCGAAGGGCCTGTTTCCCTTGCTGTGTTGCTCTTAACTCTTAACTATATAATAGTGATAAGTACTAACTGCTGATGGTGATAAGTAACTGTTACTTGTGCTGACCAGCAAGAGGACAAAGTAGTGCCTATCTTAAACACCCAGCCTTAGATTGGTTGTTAAGAGGGGAAATCCCCCACACGAAGGTCAGGAAATGAAGTGGCATAGAGACACCAAGGACACTTAGGATTGTGAAGCATAAGTGGCAGAGATTGGTTAACATCAAACTCTGTGGTGACGAACAAAGGCAGAGTTGCCATCTGATTGCATGAAAGTTTGTAAAATTGGTTATGGATTGTCAATTTTGTAGAAGTGGGGCAGAAAATGAGCTTGATCATCTCTAATCTCCCCACATTGGAGAAGAATGTTGCCGTGGTGGTAATAGTGGAAGCCTTGAGTATAAATTGAAACCCTGAGATGATAGTGAAACATGGTGCTAGAGTAGTAATAGTGGCCAGGGATAGTGAAGTCCATACGGTAAAGAGCACAATTTAGTAGGGAGTAATTGTGCCCGTACAGTGCCTGAAATATGTTGCCAAGGTGACAACAGTGACTGGAGGTAGTGAAGTCTGTGAGATGGCAGATAATGAAGTTAAGAGGGGATCTACAGGTTCTCTCATTGAAGTGTACATGACAGGCAGGCAAGCATTAATAAAGAGGATGCAAAGGGATGGCGGAGATACTTCTCAGACCTTACAGCAGCAGAGAAAGTGGATAGGTAAAGAAAAGAGAAACAAGACAAAAAAGATAGGAGTATTGAGTATTGTTAATACATCAGATAGCCAGTCTAATTGAGCAAGTAGTCGCCTCTACTAAAAAGTGGAATGAAGATAAAGAAAAGATTAGAGAATTAGAATCCTGAGTGAGAGAACTAGAGAAATAAAACTAGGTATTAGAAGAAAACCAATGGAGAGGGGAAACAGTTCCTCTACCTCCTCATGAGTCCACACAAAGTGACCAACTGCTTCTCCAGAGGAATGGAAGAGTTAGAACACAACTTAATGCCAGTAACTAAGGGGGAACGGATGCGCAGCCAAAGGCAAATTGTAAATCCTTCACCCCAGATGAGAGACAGCAGATAATGGCTTCCCTGCGTAAATCACAACTTAGAAGTGCAAACACTAAATTTTGGGAAGAATTAGACACAATCTGGATAGGACACCAATTATATCTGAGAGACATACACCAGCTGATCAGGGCAGTCTGTTCAGCAGATAAGTGGAGGCAGGTAGCAGGTGGACCTGCTGCTCCTCCAGCACAGGATTGTAGTGGATACATACAGTCCCCTTAACATTGCAGATAGATGCCCAGCAGGCATCCTTCACCCAGTTTCAAGCAGAAATTCAGACGGTATTAGGGAATGCTCCTACTAACTGGAGCAGAATTACCACAACAAAACAGTTAAAAGGGGAAGGAGCTTCTATTACAGGGAACAATTGTTCCAGGTATATCAAGAGTGCTCAGGACAAAGAAACCCAGGTCGAAAAGATTGAGCATTCATCCAGGCTTTTAAGGATGGATTCTCTAGTGCTCACCAAATCATTCTAAAAATGGGAGTGACTATGTCCCAAGATTACAATGAGTTGGTAGAGTGGGCTAGCAATGTACCGGGAGAAGAGAAATCCCAGGCAAGAACAAGGCTAGAAAGAGTAGCCCCCTAAAGTAACGGGAATGGAACAAAGTCTAAACTGACTTGCCACATTTGTGGCCGGCTAAGACATTTTGCGAGAGATTGCGAGGCCCCATGGAAAGAGAACAGATTTGAGAACAGTGAGAAACAATGCAGTCACTGTAATAAACACACACAAGTAGTGCTTTGGCATAAATATGGGAGACCCCTGACCCGATCCACGACCACAGCAGAACGAAGAACCACAGAACCCCCCCTGGGGTCAGCAAGATTAACAGTCTGCAACCCCCATTCACAAGGATAAGAAGGAGGGAAGGATTTACGTGTCAGCACTAGTAGAGGGCAGACAATGCGAGATGCTAGTGGACACAGCAGCATCCATATCTGTCACTGACCTACGCTTGCCCACTACAAATAAAATGATTTATCTGACCAGGATAGGAGGGAACAAAACACTGCCTACCTGAGTGAGACCACATTAGTAGAAATAAATAATCTGTATGTACTAATGAGATTTTATGTGTGCAAGAATAACGATGGTACAATAATGGGAAATGATTTGATGAAAGAATTGATTTGAAAAGGAGAACTAATCTGGCCAAGACAGGACGGTTGGAAAACTGGAATAGGGAAATTTGCAAGTCACATCGAAACCATTAAGATGACCAGTGTCACTACCAGAAATTGGGAATTATAGTCAGGAGATTCGGAGCCACCTGAGCTTTTGGCCCTGGAGTATGGGCTAAAACAAAGTTAGATACTAGTTTGACTAAAACAGACCCAGTAAAGGTACTTGGACCGAAGCGTAAGCCACACCGACAATACCTAATAAAACTAGAGGCAGAGAAAGCTGTCGTAGAGATACTTAAAGGTTAGTGGAAAGAGGGATTCTGAGAGAAACCACAAGCTCCATTAACTCCTCAACATGACCGATGAGCAAGCCTGACGGAAGCTATAGACTTACAATAGATTACACAGGACTCAACAAAGTCACGTCCAAGTTGCACCTATTGTAGCAAGCCTTTCAACAATCATGAATGGACTGTCACAGGAACACAAAATATTCACAATATTGGACATAGCCAACGGATTCTGGACCTTACTATTGGATCCCGAATCCCAAGACAAATTCACCTTTACAGTGAGAGACGAACAATACACTTGGACTCGTTTACCACAGGGTTTCCACAACAGTTCCGCTATATTCCATCAAGCAATGCGTGACATTCTGAGCGGAATCGACCTGCCAGAGAGTAGTACAATTCTACAATATATAGACGATACCTAAATAACTTCGGAGTCCAACTCAGGACATCGGAGCATTATATTTAGTACTGAATGAATTAAAAACCGCAGGTTTATAAGTGAGTCCCAGAAAGTCACATCGGAAAAACACAGGTCCTATACCTAGGCCACCTTATATCCCAAAGACTTAAAGAAATGCCAATGGACCGAAAGAAGGTGGTACAACAAATGCTGCGACCCGTCACTGTAAGAGAGGTCAGAAAGGTGCCAGGATTATTCAACTATAGCCAGAGTTTCATCCCAGGGTTTGCAAAATTTGCAGAACCCGTACAAAGACTAGTCAAAGGGGTAGAACCAGCTTTAGATCCCATAGAATGGGGACCTGAAAAGGAAGAGGCTTACAATAAACTAAAAACAGAACTGATATCAGTCCTGGACTAGGATTGCCCGATTCTAATAAGGACTTCCATATCCATTATAACAATGAGGGAGGGTTCTATTCCATAGTACCACCACAGGACCATGGCGACAGACCTATAGGATATTATTCAACTGCAGAAGGGCTAATAGTAGCAGACTGCCAAGGTGCATAGCCGGCTTGGATTATACTACCTGGGCTGTAGAGGTTAGTGAGCCAGTTATCATGACCGGGAATATAATCCTTCACACTAAAGACATCCTGATGGAAATGTTGAACATGGGAAAACTAAGGTCAATCTCAAACATGAGAAGGGCTAAGTAGGAAGCTGACCTCCTACCTCCAAGCAAATCCGTGATAATAATAAGGGATACACGGAATAATCCAGCAGAAGGGATTTTAGACGAAGGAGAGCCACACAATTGTGGAGATATAAATATGGACGAAGGAGAAGATAGAATAAAGAATATACCCTTAATAACAGCTGAGGAGATGGATCACGCAAATGTGTGGAAGGAAAGCCCCGGACAGGATCGGCAGTAGTGAAAGACAAATTAGAGACAGTAAGGTCAGGAAGGATTGACGGAGGCCTATCCGCACAAGTGGCAGAACTAATGGTACTCACACGGGTACTACAGTTATCTGAAGGGCAAACGGTGAACATCTATACAGGTAGTTGCTATGTGTTTGGAGTCATACATGACTACATGACAGCTTGGAGAAGAAGAGGCTTCATAACCACAGGAGGAACCTCTATTAAGCACCAGCAAAGAATTGAGGCATTGTAGAGACTTAGCAAAAAATCTAGAGAAGCCACAGTAATCAAAATTAAAGCGCACCAGAAAGAACCAGGAAGCGATAATCTGGATTGGTTAAATTTCAAAGAGAACCAAGCCGCAGATAGGGCAGCATAGTTAGCCTTAGGATAGAAGACAATTGGTGAGCTGCCAATAGCAGCAACAGAACAGACAGGAGACTAAATAGATATTCGGGATTTACATGAGGATACCTCAAAAGAGAAAAAGGAGAAATGGAAAGCACAGGGAGCAGTCAAAGGGGCTGATAACATTTGGAGATGGGAAGATAAGATAATAGCACTGGAGTGCATACAAAACACCCTATTGGAACTACACCATGGACTCTCACGTGTGGGTAGAGAGGCCATGATAACCAATATAGAAAGGAATGGTAGTGGAAAGAAATGGGAAGAAACAGAGCCCGACACTGTCACCGATGCATGACACGCGCTCAGCAAACCCTGGTAGACTCATAAAAATTAAAATGGGACACCAGCCGAAATCAAAGGGACCCTGGGAACATCTACTAATAGATTTCACAGGGTCACTACCACAATCCCATGGCAAAACCTGTTGTCTGGTTATTATAGACCAGTTCACCAGGTGGGTAGAAGTGTTCCCTACTGCAAATTGTACTGCTACCATGGTGGCTAGGATATTGGCAGAAGAGATAATCCCTAAATGGGGAGTACACTTGCAAATCTATTTGGACCAAGGGATGAAAGATGGTAAAAACAGTATGCCAATTAATGGGAATAAAACAAAAATTTCCCATCCCTTACCACCCACAGAGTTCTGGAATGGTGGAGTGTATGAATAGAACACTTAAGAATGCACTAGTTAAAGTTGTACAAACATCAGGAAAAATGTGGACAGAGGTATTGCCCACTATACTAATGAGATTAAGACCGACCACAAACCAGGCAACCAGATTAACCCCTTACAGACTAATGACAAGACGAGCGATGCAATTGCTAGAAAGCATCATAACAGGTGGGACCGATATAGGCCCACTAAAAGATCAAATCAAAAGATATGTTTTGGAACCAAGCACCCAACTAAAAGGGATGCGCAAATGCGCAAAATCAGGGGGAGATCCTGAATGAATACTTTGCGTCGGTATTCACGCAGGAGACTGGCCAGATGTCTGTTGCTGATTTTGACAAAGTTGAGGATCGGTTGAGGGAAGTAAAGATTATGAGGAAAGAGGTGTTGGGGCTGTTAGGCAGCTTAAAGACATATAAAGCTCCGGGGCCTGATGGCATTTACCCCAGGCTGCTAAGGGAGTTGAGGGAAGACCTAGCTGGGCCTCTGACGCAAATCTTTGTCTCTTCCTTGGACACAGGTGAGGTCCCAGAGGACTGGAGGATAGCAAATGTAGTACCGTTGTTTAAAAAAGGTCAGAGGGATCACCCAGGGAACTATAGGCCGGTGAGCTTGACTTCAGTTATAGGTAAGCTAATGGAGAGGATCCTCAGGGACAGGATGTATGAGCATCTGGAGCGCTGCGATCTGATCAGGGATACGCAGCATGGCTTCGTTAAGGGGAGGTCTTGTCTTACGAATCTAGTGGAATTTTTTTGAAGAGGTGACAAAAACGGTTGATGAAGGACAGGCTGTTGATGTCGTCTACATGGATTTCAGTAAGGCGTTTGACAAGGTTCCTCATGGTAGACTGATAGAGAAGGTGAAGGCGCATGGGATACAGGGTCGGGTATGTAGATGGGCCGAGAACTGGCTCGGGAGGAGGAGACAGAGGGTAGTAGTGGAAGGCTCTTTTTCCGACTGGAGGCCTGTCACTAGTGGAGTGCCACAAGGCTCAGTACTAGGTCCTCTTCTATTTGTGGTTTACATAAACGACTTGGAAGTTGGGGTAGGTGGTGAGATCAGCAAATTTGCTGATGACACTAAGATGCTTGGATTGGCGGGTACAGAGGAGCAGTGTCAGGCAATACAACAGGACATAGACAGGTTTGTAGACTGGGCAGATAGATGGCAAATGGAATTTAATCCGGATAAATGCGAGGTGATGCATTTTGGCCGGAAAAATGTAGAAGAGAGTTAAAGGATAAAAGGTAAAACTATTCGGAGTATAGAGACGCAGAGAGACTTGGGAGTGCAGGTTCACAAGTCTCTGAAGGTGTCTTCGCAGGTGGAGAAGGTGATAAAGAAAGCGTATAGTATGTTAGCTTTCATAGAAAAGGGTATAGAATACAAGAGTAGGAGTTTGATGTTGCAATTGTATAGAACGTTTGTTAGGCCTCACTTGGAATACTGCGTCCAGTTCTGGTCGCCGTACTATCGGAAGGATGTGGAGTCCTTGGAGAGAGTGCAGAGGAGGTTTACCAGGTTGCTGCCTGGTATGGAAGGACTGTCTTATGAGGAACGATTAAATAGACTGGGGTTGTTTTCCCTTGAAAGACGTCGGCTTAGAGGGGATCTAATAGAGGTGTATAAGATTATAAGGGTATAGATAGAGTAAATGGAGGTAAACTTTTTCCACCTTCAGAAATGGATAGGACGAGGGGTCATGGCCTTAGGGTGAGGGGGCTATGTATAAGACGAATATTAGAGGGCAGTTTTTCACACAAAGGGTAGTGGGGGTGTGGAATGCACTGCCGAGTAAGGTGGTGGGAGCAGGCACGCTAGGGCTGTTTAAGGGTCTCTTGGACAGCCACATGAGCGGTATGCAGATAGAGGGATATAGTAGGACTGTTTAACTATGACTTTTTTTTTTCCACAGGTAATTCTGTCCAACTTGACCAACAAGGAGCATGCATTCGGCAGGTGGTGCGAGGACAGCTCTTGGATGTTGATTCATGGGTTGCCTGGTGCTTCATGTCGTAAATGAGTGCTTTATCTGGACCATCTGAAGGGCACCATGACAGCTCAGTGACTATCGCTGTAACTGTGCAGACACTTGGAATTGGGCCGGTGTCTGAGGGTGTTTGCGCGTTCTCCCCGTGATTGCGTGGGTTTTCTCCAGGCGCTCCAGTTTCCTCCCACATCCCAAAAATTCGCTCTTAGGCTGATTGGGAAACAAATTGTCCCTATATTGAGATTCTTCCATATTAGGAATAACCTAAAATTAGAATAGGAAAATGGAATTGTTACTATAAAGTTATGACGGCGGCGCGGGCTCGTTGGGCCGAAGGGCCTGTTTCCCGTGCTGTGTTGCTCTTAAAAAAAAATTGGTAAAGGACAATCAGGAAATAAAAGACGTGTAGAGAGAGCTTGAAATGCTACCTGACATCCCAACAGCAGGAAGTTGCATCTTAATGAAAACATTACCTAACAAACCAGAGTTTGCACCAAAATGGAATGGGCCATATGAAGTTATAATTAGTGGAGACACCTGTGCCCATATAGATGTAAGTGGGAAAAGTATATGGAAACATTGGACCCAGCTGAAATTACACAAAGAAATAAATGAATGAAAGTCTGAATGTAACCACGGGAAGACAGCTCATTTGTGGACAATGCAATGGAACTCATGTAAGCTCAGCCAAATGGACATACCCATTTGATACTTACCAGGTGGTGGGATCAAACAGGGAGCCAAATATTCCTAAATATCAAATACCCTGGGACATTCAATTCCCGTCCCTGGTCACCCTGCAGCCATGTCTCTGTAATCCCAATTATATTGTACCTACTTATATCTACCTGCGGGGTTAATTCATCTGCTTTATTGCAAATGCTCCACACGTTAAGGCACACAGCGTTTATGCTTGTCTTTTTAACATTGTTTGCCTTGCTCCCAATATTTTTCTCAATATCCTGTTTGAACTTTGTGACATGTTACATTAATGTGTATCTCCTTTCCGGAAACAAATTCGAACTTCTCTTCTCAGTCTGTGTGCTTGAAGCAAAAAATGTTTACGTTTGGAAATTTACTATCTGAGTCAGACGTCCCAAACAGCCTCTGCCAACTAGCTGTGTCCTGACACTCCTGCTTCCCAGTGGTAGCAGATACTTGCTGCAATTTAAAGTCACTTGCTCTCCAACTGTTACATTCTGTGTTCTGCGTGATGTGTTGTATTTCATGTTGGATGAAGTGTAGCAGAGGCCTTCCGCTGGTGCTGCACTGCTGCCTCACAGTGCAAGGGACCTGAGTTCGATTCCAATCCTGGGTTACTAGTGGAATTCGCACTTGAAGTTGTGATGGCACTCGCTGCTCCCATGGCCAGGCTTATTAGCCCCTCAAGCGTTAACATGAGCACTGACATTCTGTGAATTAATCAGACAACTGTCCCAGTCATCACTAGCCAGTCGATGTTAGAAACAGAATCAGTGTGTGAAATATTTTAGCCATGGACAGTGCTTCCTGCCATTAATATCTACACAGCACGTGTTACTGATAATAATAATTTCATACAGCCCTATCCATTTTGGTCCAAATCCAAGATTAGGTGTGATCTTAATCATCACCTTTACCCCATTCCAGCTACCTTAACTTCTCCAAACATGGAAACCTCTTCTAATCTCGTATAATCTGCTGACCTCTCATCTCCTGTTTTAATCCGTAGAAACCCTAACATGTAGAAGTAGGCCACTTAGCCCATCAAGTCTCCACTGACCATCTGAAAGAGCACTCTATCTAGACACATACATCCACCCTATCTGGGTAACCCTATGCATTGATCATGGTCAATCCATCTAACCTGTACTTCTTTGGACATTAAGGAGCAATTTAGCATGGCCAATCCACCTAACATGTACATCTTTGATCAGTAAGGGGCAATTTAGCATGGCCAGTGTGCCCAACCTACACATCTTTGGAGTATTGGAGGAAATCAGAGCTCCTGGAGGAAACCCATGCAGAAACTGGGAGAACGTGCAGTCACCCAAGGCTGGAATCAAATCCAGATCCCAGGTGCTGTGAGGCAGCAATGCTAACCACTGCACCTAATCTCTTTTCCTCTATTACTACATAATCTCATAACTCTTCTGATCATTAGCTCATCCTGCCAAGCGTGGTTCTACTCTGACCTTGCCCTGTATCCTCAATGGTATTAGCTAGTCCTTTATTAATATTTGATTCATTTTTTCGACCATATCTGAATTTTGTGGGTGGTTGGGGATGTGGAACTTTTGTTTCATTCCTGACCATTGATATACGTCCTTGAGCACTTGGAAAGTGAAATGTGTGCCCTGATGGGAATCTTACTGCAATGATATAGCCCACTGAGGAATCACTTCCTCTGACAGTATTTGAGCCAAAGTGTTCACTAAACAGTTCCATGTGGGAAAGGCTTCTACCAATCTGTTTCCATTCTTCCTTTACCTGAATTCATCACGTGGTCAATTGCTAGTAAGTATTTTTTGTTCTCCATGATCTTCAGGTTGTTTCAGGCAAAAATGTTGTATATTTAACTTTCTCTCTCTGGCCACGGTCATAAGATGATAATCATTCCACTTGGAGCTGGCAGTTTGCTGTGTACTGTCTGTAGACAATACACATCTCTTTAACTTATTTTTAATGCTATTTCCGCTCATATTATCTGCACCTTTAAGACTTGATTAACTGTAAAGACTCACATTCTAATCAGTATTTTGTAAATTCTTTATATGGTTAATATAGAAATATAGACATACAGATGGAACAGTACAGCACAGTACAGGCCCTTTGGCCCTCAATATTATGCCAAGCTATGTCCAAACTCAAAATCAAGCTATCCCACTCCTTTTCATTCTGTTGTGCTCCATGTGCCTATCCAATAACTGCTTGAAAGTTCCTGAAGTGTCCAACTCTACTATCACAGCAGCAGTGCATTTCACACTCCAACCATTCACTGAGTGAAGAATCTACCTCGGAAATCCCTTCTATATCTCCCACCATGAATCTTAAAGTTATGCCCCCTAGTAACAGCTACATCCACCCGAGGAAATAGTTTCTGCATGTTCACTCTATCTATCCCCCTCATCATCTTATAAACCTCTATTAAGTCACCTTTCATCTTCCTCCACTCTAAGGAGAAAAGCCCCAGCTCCCTCAACCTTTCCTCATTAGACCTACCCTCCAAACCAGACAGCATCCTGGTAAATCTCCTCTGCACTCTCTCCAATGCTTCCACATCCTTCTTATAGTGAAGTGACCAGAACTGAACACAATACTTCCAAATGTGGTCTCACCAACGTCCAATATAATTGCAGCATAGCCTCACGGCTGTTATACTCAAACCCCCTGTTAATAAACATTAACACACTATACGCCTTCTTCACGGCTCTATCCACTTGATGGCAACCTTCAGAGATCTATGAATATGAACCCCAAGGTCTCTCTGTTCCTCCGCATTCCTCAGAACCCTGTCGTTGACCCTGTAATCTGCATTCAAGTTTGTCCTACTAAATGAATCACCTCGTAATATGTCTAACCTATGCTTAATACTATCTCCACTCACATTGTCTGCACCTTTAAGATTTAATTAGTTGTAAAGACTAACATTCTAATCAGTATTCTATAAACTGAATATGTGCCTTTATATGCTTTGTCTGTGATCAGAACTTCTCACTCACCTGACAAAGGAGCAGCGCTTCGAAAGCTAGTGGCGTTTGCTACCAAATAAACCTATTGGACTTTAACCTGATGTTGTGAGATTTCTTACCATGGAGATAAGACCAAAAGACATAGGAGCAGAATTAGACCAGTTGGCCTATCGAATGTGCTCCACCATTCACTTATGGCTGATATTTTTCTCATCCCCATTTTCCTGCCTTTTCCCCATAACCCCTGATCCTCTTATTGATCAAGAATCTATCTATCTCTGTTTTAAAGATAGTCAATGACCTGGCCGCCACAGCTTTTTGCGGCAAAGAGTTCCACAGATTTACCATTCTGGCTGAAGAAATTCCTCCTCACCTCTGTTTTAAAGGATCATCCCTATGGTCTGAGGTTGTGTTCTTAAGATTCTTAAGATTTTCTTATGGTTAGTTTCCCTATTGTCTCAATTTTTCAAAAGCAAAGTTTTTTATATCTTGGACCATATTATCCATTTCATGTCAAAGGGGTCTCTGATTCTAGAGCCAGAATTTTCCCAAAATATTTCTCAGTATCAAAAGATGATAGAGTGATCCATACTGGTCTCTCAGGCACATTTGCCATTACGGTCTTTCTATACCAAAAGAGCCCCCACATGAAATACATAGTCATGGAGGCTCCAGCCGCATGACTATCCCAAGTGGCTGCAGCTGTTGGCACCTGTTTGGGCCAATGCACTTAACCAGCACATCTTTCAGACTGTGGCTGGAAACCTGCACGGACAACATGCAGATTCCACACAGAAAGTGATCCAAGCAGGAATCAAACCTGGGCCCTTGGCGCTGTAAGGCAGCAGTGCTAACCACTATGCTACTGTGCCACCTATTTGAATAGACACTGGAGTGTGGCGACTAGGGGACTTTCACATTAACTTCATTGCAGTGTTATTCATTGTAGTTTTTTTCCAAGATGGTGCCAGAGCAAGGCGACTTCTTGCAAGCTGTGCCCAGCATTTCTTCTAATTCTTCCACTCTCATTCTATGCTTCTAAAACTTTATTCTAACTCTTTTAAGCTCTCTGACAATGTTTAATTCAATTTCTTGCATTAAGTTACTTTCTCTACACCCTAGCTATGACTGTAACACTACAAGCGTGCCCATCCCAGAATCAGAGTGAACAAGGCTCACATAACAGCAATCTCTGTTGCCCTTGGGCAGGATCTTATGAGTCTTGGGTGGGCGAGGTGGTAATATTCTGGCATAAATTCTGTACTGTCTCCTTTCCTTTTCTATGAACGGTATGCTTTGTCTGTATGGCACGCAAGAAACAATACTTTTCACTGTGTATTAATACATGACTATAATAAATCAAATCAAATTGAGTTAAAATCATGTCAGCCTACTTGTGACAGTAGTAAATAAACTTTAAATGGTACGCCGTTAGGCAGGACGACTTCCATTTAAATGCTAATGATGCACTTCTAGGGAGAAGCCTATCACAACAACATCAAAACGGGCTAGGGAATCTATGTCATTTTCAAAAGGGACTCCAGAAGGATTTGAAACTTCATAATTGTTTGAGGAATAGTTAAATAAAACTTCACATTCAGGGTTAAAAAAGCACTGCCCAGCTCACATGCCAATATGGCAAAGACACACAGGTGCTGCCAGCTGGATTAAACATTTCTGGTTAAACAGTCAGCTAGTATCAGTAAACCATGTGAAATGTTAACATAATGACATAATTTTAAACCACCTTATTTTGAAATAAATTATTTGCGGGCTATATATGTAAACTGTGAGAACAGATCAGATATAAACTAATATGATATAAATGCCCTTGTGGGTAATATTTAGGTTATATGTAAGAGAGGGATCAGTCTTCTGTCATTATCGTCCTTTCACCATCCTGCCACTCTGTGGGCAGAATTTTACGGCTTTGCTCCTCTCAACATCATAAAATTCAACCTAAGGTCAATGGACCTTTTCATGGGCCTCTCCTCCCCTATTCCAATTCCAGTGGAGGCGGTGGGTGGGAGGGGGATTCCAGTTTACACCTCTAGTAACTGCCTTTAAATATTTTCGTACTGACTGGGCTCTCTGTCTTCCCCCCCCCCCCCCCCCCCCCCCCCCACCCACTCACCCAAGTTCAGCCTCCATTTCCACATTTATTTTAAAGTTTAAATTTGATTTATTACTGTCACAATTAGGCTTACATTAATATTGCAATGTAGTTACTGTGAAATTCCCCTAGTTGCCACACTCTGGCACCTGTTTGGGTATGCTGAGGGAGAATTTAGCATGACCAGTGCTCTTAACCAGCATATCTTTCAGGCTGTGGGAGGAAATCAGAGCAACCAGAGGAAACTCACACAGACACAGAAAAGAAGGGCAGACTCCACACAGACAGTGACCAAGCCAGAAACTGAACCCAGGTCTCTGGTGCTGTGAGGCAGCAGTACTAACTACTGTGATATTGTGCTGCCCCATTTTCATTTTTTGTAAATCATGCTGTCTGCAGCTCACAATCTTAGCTGATGCCATGGTTGCCAAGCTATGAGGAGTCCTTTTATTGCTCCTTAAATGGCTTAAATGGTGTTTGTTTACTTTTATTTTGGGATCTTTTATGACTCTGCATTACTAGTAGGAAAACTGGCTGACAGGTCAGGTGACAGGGACTCTTTCTGTTTTCAGTTTTGAGCTGCTGTTTAGTTCAGTTTTACAAGAGGCATCAAGCTGAAAAAAAGTCTCTCTCTCTCTCTCCCCCTGGTTTTGAAAATTCTGCCAAAACTTAGCTGGAAGCAATACATCTTGCCTTCCTGAGGAAGGCCAACATGCCATTTGCCTATTTACTGCCTGCTGCAACTACATGCTTACCTTTAGTGGCTGGTGTATGAGACACTCTGGTCTCATTGCACATTCCCCACTCATAATTTAGGTAATTTGGAAAGTAATCCGCTTTCCCGTTTTTGCTACCAAAGTGAATAACCTCACATTTCCCCAAATTATGCAGCATTCATTCACCATTCATTTGCGCACTCACTCAATTTGTCCAGATCATATGAAGAATCTTTGCATCCCCCTCACAGCTCACCTTCCCACCCAATTTTGTGTCATCTCCAAATTTGGAGACGTTACATTCAGTTCCCTCATCTAAATAATTAATATATATAGTGAATAGCCAGGGTCCCAGCACTGATCCTTGCGGTATAAAGAACAAAGAAGAACAAAACAGCACGGGAAACAGACCCTTCGGCCCAACGAGCCCGCGCCGCCACCCCGATGTTCCCACCTCTACCTGTGATCCCTGTCTATGTTTATAGATCTATGGATTAAAAACCAAATTTGAGACAATTTAGGGAGAATTTGTTTTGCCAATTAGCCTAAGAGCACATTTTTGGGTATCTTAAGAGCTGCCACCTACCATTTGGAAAAAGACCCATTTATTCCTATTCTTTGTTTCCTAACTGTCAACCAGTTTTCTGTCCTTCTCAATAAACTACCACAAACGCCAGGCACTCAAAATTTAAAAGCTAATCTCTCATGCGGAACTTTGTCGAAAGCCTTCTGAAAGTTCAAACAAATCCATTGGCTCCCCCTCATCAACTCTACTAATTACATCCTCCCTCTACTAGTTACATCCAACTAGTCTGTATCAGTCAGTCAATGAAAACAGTATACTGTGGTTACAAGAAACATTGTTTATTAAAGCAAAGCGACAGAAATAACATCAAAAATAGTCAGTTACACAGAATCATTCTTAGTAATAAACAATAAAAATTTCCAAAATCCAAACAAATGAGATAAGTAAATCGGGGGAAATCAAAGCTTGGGTATTCTGGAATATGTTTGTGATATTACAGGAGTTTTAAGCCCATGCAGTTTCCCAGCTCTCTCAAGCCAATGGAAACCTTAGAAAATTGTGTAAATATTGGAGAAAACCTATAGATTTTCATTCCCATCCCTGAACACTAAGTTTTAATTTGTATAAAGTATAAACTGAGTATTTGAATTATTCACATTAGTAACGGCATGCTGCACATCCAATTCTACAGCAAGTTGTCGAAGATTGACGAATGAGATGAAAAAATAATTGTTAAGAGTGTAGCTGTCTGGAGGGGTTTTAGAAACATAGAAATTAGAAGCGGGAGTAGGCTATTTGGCTCTCCAAGCTTGCTCCGTCATTCATTTTAATCATGGTTAATTATCAAATTTAATGTCCTGATTTCCCCCTTATATCCCTTAATCTTTTTAGCCCCAGGAGCTGTATCTAATTTCTTCTTGAACTCAGACAATGTTTTGACGTCAACTATATTCTGCGGTAGTGAATTCCACACATTCACCACCCTCTGGGTGAAGAAATTTCTCCTCACCTCAGTTCTACAAAGTTTACTCCTTATCCTCAAACTGACTGATGGTTTTGGATTCTCCCACATTGGGAACAGTGTTTCTGAATCTACCTGTCTGATTCTGTTAGAATTTTATAAATTTCTATGAGATCCACTCTCACTCTTCTAAATTCCAATTAATATAATCCTGGTTTTGATATGCAAATTAGCTTTGAAGACTGGTAAACGGTTTCTTACTTAAGTGCGTTAGAGAACAATAGAGTACAGAATTTAGGTGTTAAAACTGCAGAAGAGATCAGTTCAAAGTGGAGATTTAAGAATACAATTAAAGTAAGGTTTATTTATTAATTACAAGTAAGGCTTACATTAACACTGCAATGAAGTTACTGCAAAAAATTCACACATATGCTAGAAGCCTGGTTTCAAAGACAAGTCATTGAGGAAGAAGGATACCAAAAAGAAAATATGGTATATCAGTAGCGCTTAGTTCTGCACTGACAGGAGAGATGGAGAGAAGAAAGAGAAACAGCTGGAAAACAGTCATGATCATAGCCATGCTGAGCTGGGAAGAGGAACTCTCCCAGAAAACAGAATTCAAGGCTAGAAGCTGCTGATCTGAAAATCTCAAAGAAAAACTTTGCTACACCAAAGAGAGGCTTCCTAAACTTAAAGGTAACTTGTGGGTGTTAACTATTTGTTGGATTTAGTTCATCGAGTTATACTGTATGGGATGTTGTTTTGGGATGAGGATCATTTCTGAAATATAGATAGATGGGAATAGGGTTAATTCTAGAGTATAACGTGTCTGTTTGGCCACTATTATAGTTAAGTAGATCTCAGTTGTGTATTGTGATCTTTCTTATTGTGTGTGTTTACATGTTAATTTATATTCTTTTACTTGAATGACCACAAGACTGAACCTTGCATATGTTTCTTCACATTATATCAAATTGAAAAAAATACACTCGAAAGAAACCAGTGTTCCAATTACGCTTCTGGGTTTTGGGATATCCTTACATTCAAAATCAGCAGAGCTCTTAACAAAGGACATTATGCTGGTACATAAGTTTGAGATTTTTTTCTCTGCATCACATAATTAATAATCCCAGTGATCAAACACACAAGGATTGTGACAACTACTACACTGCAAACAACCTTCCACATACTATTATTGCCTTTTGGGGGCTCGATCAACGGCACATAGACAGAAATCCTGGCTATGTTAGACATTGCAGAGGACTGATTGTTCTTGTCGTATGCGCAAAGAGCAAAATAGAAAGTTGTCCTATTTTGTAGTTCTATATTTTCAGGAACAAATGTAACATTTTCCCTCAGACCAAATGGTTGTGGGTTCATGTTGGTCAAGCTAACCAGTGTGGCTGTTGAGAAGTTGTCCCGTAGCTGTAGGAGGTTGTCACTCATTCTCATCTCATAGCGAGACGCTAAGAAACAAAGAAATGAAATAAATTAGAAGGAAATTAACTCATTCACATAGGATCATAAAAACATAGGGGATCTTCAATTTTATAGATCAGATAGTACTTACTCCATCTATGGATGCTGCTTGAATAAAGTTGAAAATATGATTGGAACAAAGGTTATTCAGTCCATCAAGCCTGCTCTACCATTCAAACAAATCGTGGCTAATCATCCATCTCTTTGCCTTTTTCCCACACTATCCCCATATCCCTTTGATGTATTTAGTATCCAGAAATCAATTGATTTCTATCTTTAACGCGCTGAATGATTGAGTATTCAGTGTCCTCTTGGGTTAAGAATTCCAAAGATACACTACTCTTTCAGGGAAGAATTTCCTCCTCATTCACTTTAGAGATGTAGGTCAGAATCCTCTGGGGGTGATGGCGGTCTTGGCTGCTTGCTGGAGAACTGCATCTTGTTCAACACAGCAAGGGATTTTCCCAGGATTCAAGGGCCCCAGGTCTTGAAGTGACACTTTGATCCATTACTTAGACTGTCCTTTATTGAAGATTAGACAATGTATTGTGATCCTGTCTCTTCTGTGGGTAGCAATGTGCATTGGTGCTATGTGATGAAGAGCATTGATGCTCCCTTGGTGTCCTGACCTGCACTTATCCCTCCTCACCACCAACGCTGGTGCTGTAATTCACTGCTGTTTATCACGCAATGCTACATACATTGATACATTAGAACTCATAAATCATAATGTATTCCCCAAAGCAGGGCACAAAGCCGTTGATCTATTTGATAACATGATGTGGGTGATTCTCCCATTTGGCTGCGCTGATTTTTGAGTGAGTGGCTGGGAGATTTAAGTGGGCCCAGATTGGCACAATCCACGTGGGGTGACCGGCCCTGAGCGCATCTCCCAGCGCTGGAAATAGGTGTGGAGTTGCACTACAGATACAGGGCTTCATTTCCATGTATTTTAAATTTCATTACCGGAGCTGGGACTAAAATCTCTGGGCCTGTGAGCCTCTCTCCACCTGCCAGGAGTATTTCACTTCACTTGTGGGGAGCTAGTGGTCTGATCCTGCTGGAAAGAAGGGGGGAGAAATCAGGGCCACCCCCCTTCTCCCCCCCCCCCCCCCAGAAGATTGGGCGGTGCCCCTTGAGCCTAGACATCTTAGTAGTGCCAGCCTGGTCCCTGGCACTACTCAAGGGGCAAAGAACAAATTACCATCTTGGTATTGCCCATCAATCATGGGGCAGTGCCAAGAGGACAGGCCTAATAGGGGCAGGAACCTGATAGAGGTGGGCTCTGGGGGTGGAGAGGGGTGGGCTGATCAGTAAGGGTGGGAGTCCCATTGCCCTTCTGCAGACAGGACTGGTGGAGGAGGGAAGGAGCCCAACTATTGGCCTGGCCTTCAGGGTGGGAGCCCGGGCAGCTTGGGAGGCCAGCGATCGGTCCATGTCGGGGAGGGAAAGGGGTGAAAGGGCCAATGATGCTGGTCACAGAGCTGGCCAGCTATCAGGAGGCCGGAAGATGAGGGCTGCTGCACCTGTGCTGATCTCAGTGCTGACAGATTGGCGCGTACACAATGGCCTGCTCAGCGCTATGCAACTTAACTTCATTAGCAACTTAATTTCAGCAACAATTACCTGCTCCCTGATCATAATCTTCTCCTGGTGCTGTCCACTCCAGATCAACTTTGTTTTTGACTATTGTTGCTTGAAGGTCTGTGATTTTACATGGTGGTAAGTCAACAGGTGGTGATCCTACAGGAACTGAAATTGTTCTTCCTGACTTGACCCTGCTGAAATCTCCAAAATCAATCTCAAGATCTTCCATGTTGACTGGGGGCCATGGTGGATTTGTTTGAATATTGCCTACATGAAAAGGAAGACATGTCTCTCTTAGACCCAGATTACATGGACTCAAACTGGCAATACCCTTCAACAAAAAGACTTGATTTACCAGACTTGCCTGCAATTTCCCCCAGGACAACCTTTGGCTTTGGCTAAACAATCTGAAGCTAAGAAAGGTAAATTTTAATGAAGCCAAATCATTTGAGGATCAGGCATTAAAAATGTGAGAGTCGAACAAATATATAAATTAGGAGCATGAGTAGTCAGTCGAGTCTGTGCCACCATTCAATAAGATAATGTAGCTTTTGTTTGCAAGCTCAATTCCACATTCCCGCCTACCCTTGATAACTTTTCACCTCCAATAACCTTTTACTCTCTTGCTTTTGAGAATCAATCTATCTCTGTCTTAAGAATATCGAAAACCTTGCTTACATCACATTTTGAGGAATAGAGTTCCAGAGACCTGCAACCCTCAGGTAAAAATTTATCTTCTTCTCTGTCCTAAATGGGGAGTCACTTATTAGTAAACAATGTCCTCTACTTCTATATTGTCTCATAAGAAAAAC
Source organism: Sphyrna mokarran (assembly GCA_024679065.1). Lineage (NCBI taxonomy): Eukaryota > Metazoa > Chordata > Chondrichthyes > Carcharhiniformes > Carcharhinidae > Sphyrna > Sphyrna mokarran. The sequence continues at coordinate 12,349,439 of JAGIQG010000009.1, forward strand.
CATTCTCTCTGTACTGATCCTGTCAAAGCCCCTCAGGATCTTAAATGTTTCAATCAAATCATCTTTTATTCTTCTAAACTCCAGTTGAACAAGCCTAGACTGTCCACACTCTCCTGACAGGACAACCTGCCCATTCCTGGGATTAGAATTTCCAAAAATACATAACCCTCTGAATAAGGCAATTTCTCCTAACTTCAGTCCAAATTGGCCAGTATCTTATCCTGAATTGATGACCTGTACTTTTTGACATCTCAGCTGGCAGCTAACCTAGCAAATAACATGATTTCACAAATAGTTTTCCACCTAAAAAGTTTTATCTAACCATTCCTTTCTCCCTCTGGAAGGTCTCTTCTCCCTCTGGAATTTATTATCCATGAACATTTTGCTGCTTTGACATCTAATTCTTTATAAAAGGAACAGAACATTTGAGCCTCCCAGATAGTTCCAACTGGTGGATGCAGAATGCTTTTATGAGACAAATTATTTAAATTGTATAATAAATGTTTAGAGTGGATTATGTCCATTATTAACATTTAGGAACCTGACACCATATACGACTCCTGAGACACTGCCATTCATTACAAAAGAACAAAGAACATTTCAGCATAGGAACAGGCCCTTCAGCCCTCCAAGCCTGCACCAATCATGCTGTCTGACTGAACTAAAACCCCCTCTCTTCCGAGGACCATATCCGTCTATTCTCATCCTATTTATGTACTTGTCCAGATGCCCCTTAAAACTCACTATTGTATCTTTTTCTACTACCTCCCCAGCATCGAGTTCCAGGCATCCAGCACTCTCTGTATAAAAAACTGGCCTTGTACCTCCTTTAAACCTTGCCCCTCGCACCTTAAACCTATACTCTCTAGGAGGAAGCTTTGACTGTTCACTCTGTCTATGCCCCTCATAATCTTGTATACTCCTATCAACCTCCGTCATTCCAGTGAGAACAAACCAAGTTTCTCCAGCCTCTGCTCATAACTAATGCTCTCCATGCCAGACAACACCCTGGTAAATCTTTTCTGAACCTTCTGTACAGTTCAGAATTTGTTGGAATAGAATGATATCTCTCTCCAAGAAGCAACATATATAGATCATAAAATAGAATATGCCAGCTGGCATTATATAGAATTAATTAACATTGGGTTACAGTAGTTGGGTAGAGTCATAGAGATGGTAGGGGTCTTAGTTCCTGGCTGGAGAACTGCTGGGGTCCCTTTTTGAAAAGGCCCAACAAATCTTGTGCCACCCAGGCATATAAATGGCCAGCAGCAGCGGATATCCCCCACCTCTCAGATCAAAGGCCCTGACATCACAGAATCCGCTGACCAGCTGCTGGCTAGTCAGAGGCCGACTGCTGTTCTAAGCTCAGCAGTGCCACGGGGAGGCAGTGGCTGCTGCCTATAAGACAATCAGCCAAGGCATAGATCAAGAAGGGACACAGACACCGGGATTTGATATGATTTGATTTATTATTATCACATATATTAGTATACAGTGAAATGTATTGTTTCTTGTGTACACTGGTTAACACTGCTGCCTCACAGTGGCAAGGACCCAGGTGACTGTGGAGTTTGCACATTCTCCTTGTGTTTGTCTATGTTTCCTCTCGGTGCTCAGGTTTCCTCTCACAGTTCAAAAATGGGCAGGTAAGTTTGACTAGCAATCAACACAGAACAGGCCCTTCGGCCCATCAAGCCTGCACTGATCACGCTGTCCTACCTAGACCAACTGCCTGTACTCCTCTATACTCAGTCTGTTTGTGTGTTTATCCAGATAAATCTTAAATGTTGCTAACATGTCTGCCTCAACTACCTCACTTGGCAGTATATTCCAGGCTCCCACCACTCTATAAAAAACTTTCCCCACACATATCTACTGAACCTTTTCCCTCTTACCTTGAACTTGTGCCCCCTTGCAATTTCATTTCTGTCCTGGGAAAAAGCTGCCAGCTGTTCAGCTTCTCTATGTCCCCCACAATTTTATAAACTTCTAACAGGTCACCCCTCAGCCTCCATCTTTCCAATGAGAACGATCCCACTATTCAATTCCTCCTCATAGCTAATACCGTCTATACCAGGCAACCACCAACACCTCTACTTTCTCAGAAGACTAAGGAAATTTGGCATGTCAGCTACAATTCTAACCTACTTTTACGGATGCACCATAGAACGCATTCCTTCTGGTTGTATCACAGCTTGGTATAGCCCTTGCTCTGCCCAAGACCGCAAGAAAGATGTGAATGTAGACCAATCCATCACGCAAACCAGCCTCCCATTTATTGACTCTGTCAGCACTTCCCAATGCTTCAGCAAAGCATCCAGCATAATTAAGGATCCCACACACCCCACATATTTGGAACTGAATGGTCTTATCAGCGACAGACAGCATTGTTTTGTATGAGGGAGATCATGTCTCAATAATTTGATTGAGATTTTTGAGGATGTGACATATTATTTATTTGATTTTTGATTTGATTTATTGTCACGTCTTAACATGTAGTGAAAAGTATTATTTCTTATGCGTTATACAGACAAAGCATATGTTCGCAGAGAAGGAAATGAGACAGTTACAGTCATAGTGGAGTGTAGAGAAAGATCAACTTAATGTGGGGTATTAAGTTGGTTGGCATGTGACCTCACAGTTTTGTATCCTTTTTCTAATGGAAGCAATCGCATCTCTTGTCCCTCTACCTGGGATAGATCTCATTGGACTCTGGAACTTATCTTATGCTCTTCAAGAAACTCTATACCACTTCTTTCTTGATCTCCAAATACCCTGGTATATTAATATGCTCCACACTAATCTTACTATCCTCCACGTCCTTCTCCTTGGTGAATGTTGACACAAATTACTCATTGAGGATCTCACGTACCTCCTCTGCCTTCAAAGACAAGTTCCTTCTTTTATCCTTGAGTAGTCCTTCCCTCTCCCAAGTTATCCCGTTGTTTTTTTTAAATCTATTTCTTACCGTTTTCCATGTATCCTGGTGTGTAAAAGGCACGTGCTCCTGTTCGGATTGCCATCTTTGTAGCCCCTTCCTTTCCTTCAACACGTACTTTAAAGTTGTATCTTCCATTTTCAGAAAAATTATGGAAGTATTTGGTGTAGATACCATCATTCTTGACAATATCAGCACCTGAGTGGCAAGAAAGAGTTAACATCTCTACACTGAGAGGGGCAGGGAACAATAATGATGCACTTCTTAAATCCTTCAACATAAAGGCACCTACTCCACTATATAATTAAGTGAAAGGTAAAATAATCAAGGGAGAACTAGTTTCAAATCTTAAAATATATTTCATCGATGAATTGCCATAAATGTAATTCATTGACCCTGTACACATTATCACTAAATGATGCGACAAAAAATAAGAATTTTAAAGAATTTAAAAATAAGAATTAAGTCTAAACATTAGGCTGTGTCATTGTTTGGGCAGAGTGGTCCCAATTCGTGACCTCATGCCAGATCTGGTGCCGATAGGTAACACATGACTCTCACACTGCCATTTCATTACAGACAGACTATAGGGCCGAGTGCCTAATATATTGTGGCTGCCTTTAGTTTCAGCAGAGTGCCAGGCAGTGTCACAGCCATCTTCTCTTCTCAAAAGAAGTCTGTCCCTCTGGGTATAAAAGTATGTCGCTTATCAGGGAACTGGTGGATATGGTGTTTTTAGACTTCCAGAAGTTATTCGATACGGTGCCTCAGAAAAGGTTGCTGCAAAAGATTAAGGTCCATGGAGTAGGGGGTAAAGTATTGGCGTGGATTGAGGATTGGCTATCTAACAGGAAATAGAAAGTTGGAATAAATAGGTGCTTTTCCATTTGGCAGTTGGTGACTAGTTGGTGTGCTGCAGAGATCGATGCTGGGCCCTCAACTGTTAACCATATACATAGATGATCTGGAGGAAGGGACTGAGTGTAGGGTAACAAAATTTGCTGAAGACACAAAGATGAGTGGGAAAGTGAATTGCGTGGAGGACACGGAAAGTCTGCGAGAGATTTAGTTAGGTTGAGTGAATGGGCGAGAATCTGGCAGATGGAGTATAACGTTGGCAAGTGTGAGGTTATCCACTTTGGAAGGAATAATAGTAAAATGGAATATTATTTAAATGGTGAAAAATTACAACATGCTATTGTGCAGAGAGACCTGGGGTCCTCGTGCATGAATTGCAAAAACTCAGTTTGCAGGTGCAGCAGGTGATCAAGAAGGCAAATGGAATGTTGACCTTTATTGTGAGGGGGATAGATTATAAAAGCAGGGAGGTCTTGCTGCTATTGTACAATGTACTGGAGAGGTCACAAGTACAATACTGTGTGCAATTTTGGTCCCCTTACTTACGCAAGGATATATTGGCCTTGGAGGGAGTGCAGGGAAGGTTCACTAAGTTGATAGCGGAGATGAGGGGGGTTTGATTATGAGGAGAGATTGAGTAGATTGGGCCTGCACTCGTTGAAGTTTAGAAGGTTGAGGGGAGATCTTATAGAGACACGTAAGATAATGAAAGGGCTAAACAGGGTAGAGGCAGCGAGATTATTTCCATTTAAAAAGGAAACAAGAACTAGAGGGCACAGCATCAAAATAAGGGGGAGTCAATTTAGAACAGAGTTGAGGAGGAACTTCTGTCAGAGAGTGGTGAATCTTTGGAATTCACTGCCCATTGAGGCAGTGGAGGCAACCTCATTGAATGTGTTTAAGTCATAGATAGATAGATTTCTGATCAAGAAGGGAATTAAGGGTTATGGGGAGCAGGCAATGTAAGTGGAACTGAACTACTGTCAGATCATCCATGATCTTACTGAATGGCAGGGCAGGCTTGAGGGGCTAGATGGCCTACTCGTGCTCCTATTTCTTATGCTCGTATGTTCTTACGTTCTTCGTATTTACACTTGTCAGAGAACACTTGCAAAAGAGAATTTGCCTGGAGAGATTACAAATTAGTACTTAGCTTGCACTTGGGATTCAGCATTTGTGTAAGACATTGCCAGTCAATGTGCAATTATCAGAATTTGGGGATTGTTGTAAGAATTCAGAAGTGACAAACATAATTGTCCCATATTTGCGGTTTCCTGTAAGAATCAATTTGTTGATAAGAAACCAGTTTTGGATTAAAGTAATTGGCTTGTCAGGAAGCTGCTTTCAAGTAGAGAGAGAGAGAGAGAAAAACACTTAGTGAGGAGCTAGAAATAATGGAACAGCCTGTTTTTGTGCTGTATACCTCTATGATTGTATGACTTAATACAGCTACAACAGTTAAGATAGACTGGGAAATTAGAACTGAATCTTTAATGCTGCAAAGGGATTTTGTCTATATATTAGATTGATAGATCTCTCCTTGAGCTACGTGGAGTATGAGTTTCTTTATTAAGCAGATGGAGGCTCAAATGGAAAAGTGGTCAGTGAGGGTTTTCAACCTGCTTAACCCAGACTGTTGTTGTAAGTTCCGAGGTATAGACTATTCAGTTGTAAGCTGCAGGTGTGGCCATTCTGTTTGGTGAATAATAAAAGGTGTTTTGGTGATGGGAAACTGAAGTTTGGCTCAATTAATTCAATTAGTCAACCTGATTCTGAATTAAAACCTGGAAGAAGATTGGAATTCAAGAGACCGGTGTCAGGGAAATAAGAAGCTCCAGAATGTCCGATGATTCACAGCCATGCCTTAATTAAGGTAAATGTTAAGTATTAAGTTGATACAATAAACCTTGTTAGTTTGCATTCAGTATTAGTAATTGAATAAGCTTATTTCCTAACAAGAATGTTCTTATTCTTGTGTTTAGTATAAAGTCTAAATCGCTTGTTGGCAATGTGTTTTATGCAATGGAAGCTAAAATTGAATATATCCACACTTCAAATATCTACTATTTAAATACACATTCAATTTCACAGGGTCATATTATGGATCTTACCCAAGCCATCATCAGAAAGGTTCTGGGCAATTGGGGTACCAGTGGGATATTCAATAATGACTGTCACACTTGCAAATAAGACTGGTAAATATCCCTGACTGACTTCTGCATAGATTGTTCTTCCACCGTATGAATCCTTTTCACCGATTTGCACATTGAATGTTACTGGAGGAACATTCTCATCTGCTGCTCGAGATGTTACTGTGATAGTTATAACCTGTTTGGTTCCATGATTATAGATTCTGTACTTCCAAAGTCCTGTCTGGGGAACAAATGTTAATTTTTAATTGTAGGACAGATACCAGTTTCCTCAATATCTCAATATTTTTCTTAAATTTATATCTGGATTATCAGCTAAAAAATTATTGTCTATCCCTAGATGTCCTTAAGGAGGTGGTAGTGAGCTGCCTTCTTGAACTGCTGCAGTTCCTGTAGTGAAGTATACCCACAGTGCTGGTAGGTGGATTTTGACCTAGTGACAATATATTGTCATGCCAGCATTGTGTGAGGCGATGACCTGAGTGATATTATTGTTAGACTGTTAATCCTGAAGTTCAGCTAATGTTGTAGGGACCCAGCTTTGAATCTTGCCACAGCAGATAGTGAAATTTGAATTCAATAAAAAAATCTAGAATTAAGAATCTACTGATGACCATGAAAACATTGTTGATTGTCAGATAAACCCATCTGGTTCACTAAAGTTCTTTAGGGAAGGAAATCTGCTGTCCTACCCGGTGTGACTTTTGACCCACAAATATGGTTGACTTTCAAGTGCCCTTGAGCAACTAGGGATAGGCAATAAATGTTGGCAAACCAGTGACACCCATGTCTCACAAATGAATAAAAAAGAACTTGGGAAGGAACTTGTTCTGAAGGCACCCTTGCAGCCTCATTCATTCCAAGCAGCAGAGCTGCTGGGCTTGGGAGGAGATGCCCCATGGTCTGGTTGAGTTGCTGTAAGTACTTCCTGAAGGTGTTCAGCCTGGTCCCAGAAACTCCTGAATTCAATTTCTGGTTTGTATCTACTGAGGTGATGTGAGCTAAGGCAATGGAAAAACAATACACATGGCCTCTGTCACTTATTGAAGAAGCAAAAAGTGGCACCTGCTCACGATCAACACTAAGGCAGAAAGTTTGATAAACAATGCAGATGTGAGTGGAATGTAGCAGAGTCATTGATAGATTAATTGAGTGAAAAAGACTGTGACAGATAGAGTCCAACATGGGGAAATGTGCAGTCCTCCACACTTAGTTAATATTTATTAATCACAAGAGGTTTACATTCAAACGAATGAAGTTACTGTGAATATCTCGCAATCGCCACACTCCAGTGCATGTTCAGGTACACTGAAGGAGAATTTAGCGTGGAGCACTGTGTGCTCTTATCCAGCACATATGTGGGATGTGGGAGGAAACCAGAGCACCTGAAGGAAGTCCATGTAGACATAAGGAGAATGTGCAAATTCCACATAGACAATATCAAACCCAGGTCCCTGGCACTGTGAGGCAGCAGTGCTAACCACTGTACCATCAAGCTGCCCATACCCAAGAAAGAAAGATCAGAGTATTTGCAAGAAATAGGGAACTATGAATCCTTCTGGAATCCATTGCCCATCTTTAGATGTCCTTTAGGAGGTGGTGGTAGTTGCCTTCTTGAAGTGCTGCAGTTCCTGCAGTGAAGGTACACCCACAGTGCTGCTAGGTGGAAAGTGTGAGAATTTTGACCAAGCACAGGGATGATGATATATTGTCATGCCAGCATTGTGTGTGACTTGGGTGGGAACTTGCTGCTGAAGTCATCCTTGCATAAAAAAATGAATGGAAGCTAAATAATAATTTATTTCAAAGACTTCATTTCAAATGGATGCTAGGCTAAAGTTATATAAAACTCTGGGTTGACCACATCTGGAGTTGTTTGGTTCTGGACATCACACAACAGGAAGATATAGTGGTCTTGGTGATGGTACAGCACAGACTGTCTGTAATGTTTCTGTGGCTAAAAGGATTAACATATGAGGAAGGTTGCATAGATTAAGGCAGTATTCACTTGAGTGTAGAAGAGTAAAGGTGATCGAATTGGGAGGTTTAAGATTAAAGAATTTGATAACACGGATAGACTATTTCCTCCATTGGGAATTCTAGAACAAAGATGCATGGCCTTAAAATTAGAGATCAGCCATAAAGGGGTGAAGCCCCTTACATACATACACAAGTGGTCACTGGAATCTGAAGTTTTCTGGAGCCAGGAGAGAAAGTTAACTTTCAAAATTAAGATCAATTGGTTTTTGAAGGCAAGGAATTTAAGGGATATGGAACTAAGATAAGGAAGTGGAGTTAAGATGCAAATTAGCCATTGTCTAATTAAATGGCACAACAGGTTTAAGGGGCTAACTATCTTTGTCTTTCTCATTTGCTACTAGACATCACTGCTAGAAATGTGTGAATGCAGAAGTCAAGTGAACCCAGGATTGGACTTAACTGTGGTGCCTCTGTGAGTTAAGTTCCAAGACTTGCAGGTCCTATGAAGAGAGGTTGAAGGATTTGAGGTTGTTTTCGTTAGAAAGGAGGCGGCTACGGGGGGATCTTATTGAAACATATAAGATAATTAGAGGTTTGGATAGGGTGGACAGTGATAGCCTTTTTCCTAGGATGGAAAAAACTAGCACGAGGGGACACAACTTTAAATTAAGGGGTATGAGTTATAGGACGGATATCAGAGGTAGGTTCTTTACTCAAAGAGTGATTAGGGAGTGGAATGCCCTGCCTGCAGCTGTTGTAGATGCGCCAAGTTTGGTGGCGTTTAAGAGGTTAGTTGATAAGTATATGGATGAGAAGGGAATGGTTTAGTTAGGAGGGGCATTGCTTTTTATTTTGGTCGGCACAACATCGAAGGCCGAAGGGCCTGTTCTGTGCTGTATTGTTCTATGTTCTATGACTGTCATTCAGGTTGAATGAATGTTTCCCAATGCCCAGCTTTCTCACCAATTCATGCAAACGGCACCATACAGAAATCATACATTTCATGACATGGAAACAACTAGGAAAAGAACCCATTGGTTTCTTTTCATTTGCATGGTGTACTCAGCTGGCCAATGATAGACAGCATGTGGAAGATTGTTATATGGAATGGGAATTCGCCTCAATTACAGATGGATGGCAGCAAGCAAGCAGAACTTAGACAAAACTACCAGACAAAAAAAGGATTTGTTTGTGAGGAAAGACACTGCAGATTGTGAAGCATAAAAGATACGTTTTGATCCATACCTGGGCAGTGCCGTTAATCTTAAGTCGGGCTGTACGTATAGTTTGATCTAACACAAAGGAAGCTTTTGTGTAAACCTTTCCAGTGGGATCTTCTACAAATACATCTGGCATCTCCCTCTCCCATGTCAAGACAAAAAACGTGTCATTCCCAACAGTTTTATCAATAGAAACGTTATGAAGCAAACAATCACCTTTATCAATCAATTTCCCAGAGTTTTCAAGCTGAAATCAAGCAAATAGAATTATTATATTTAACTGTCAAGTTGGCACAGGAATAATTGGAAAGTCACTTTCCGAGAGTAATCCAACCTGAAATGACTGTTGACTAATATCACCATTTCCTGATACTAATCCATTAAAGACATCAATTAATCCACTTGTATTCACGTTGTCAGTGGCTGAAAACTGTAAACCTCCTAAAGAATGGTAAAAGAAAAATACATCATAAACATTGATAAAACACATTCCAATTCAGATCTAAGGTAAAAAGGGGATTTCTGCAATGTGACAAACTGTCCAATGAAAACAGTTGTCAATAAAAGTATTAAGAAGTTTAGCCTCAATTTTAATGCAGGCTGTTCAGCATGAACGATAGGTGTGGGGGTGAGGAAGGAGGTGTTAAAATGGCCTGGTTATCCAGCTTGCACAGCGCCTGTAATATTTACAGGAAGCTTGGAGAGTGAAATGTAACAGGTCAGAAATATGGAAACATATATAGGTTTTATCACACTATTTTTCAATTTTGTGATGTTGTTTATGGTGAATTAAAAATGCTCTGGGTATAATTTCCTTTCTGTTAGCTGTGTTTGTGGCTAAAATAAGGGAGCACCAGGACCAGAAACGGGAAATCAACCTCACTAGTTTCCCATTGCAAATATTTGGAATGCAAACATCTGGAATTCCCTTGTCCACTATTTGGGATTGAAACATGAACCAAATTATTTTAAACCTCTTCATGCTTCCACCACAATGAATAGGGGAAGAATTTAAAATGAAGACACTCTTTTGTTATTCTCCTGATGCACAATAATCTGGCCTTTCAGCATTTATTACCTGTTAAACTTGATAGCTGTTCCAATTCTGTAGCTGCGCTTGGTCCTAATGCTATTGTGTGGATAACTGCGCCGCTCTGTTCACTCTCCACAAAGCAATTCTTTATTCCACTGTCCTCCCCATCAGTCAGTAGAACAATTTCATCACCATGTGTAGCACCATCATCGCCACGAAGCACCTGCAAAACAGTTGATTGTTGTCAACACAGGAACAATTAATAACTGTAAATAAGGTATTATTTAAATTTGTTGTGCTCTTCAGATGTTACCTCAAACCCAGACCGAACACCAGCACAGATATTTGTTCCACCATTAGCTTCTTTAGGTAACAGTTGGACAAGTTCATTCCTCACATCATCATTATCAATCGTTTTCAAATGTGTTTGGATATTTGCAGCACTGCTAAAAGTGACAATTCCAACTTGTGACTGTATTTCAATGATCTGCAGTAAGAATATTTCAGCTGCTTGGCGGATTCTGTTAATACGATTCTCCTATTTAATAAAAAGAAGACAATGCGCTCAGTAATTCATATGACTTATTTATACATTGCATTAAAGAAAAGAACAAAGAGCAGTATAGCACAGAACAGGACCTTCGGTCCTCCAAGCCTACACCGATCATGATGCTTGCCTAAACTAAAACTCAATGCACTTAGTGACCTGGGGGATCACAGTCTGCAGGTGCAGCAAGTGATCAAGAAGGCGAATGCAGTGCTGGCCTTTATAGCTAGGGGGATAGAATATAAAAATAGGGAGGTATTTTTGCAGCTGTATAGGTACTGGTGAGGCCACAGCTGAAATACTGTGTGCAGTTTTGGTCGCTGCATTTGAGGAAGGAAATATTGGCCTTGGAAGGGGTGCAGAGAAAGTTCACTAGGCTGATACCGGAGATGAGGGCGTTGGATTATGAGGAGAGACTAAATAGGCTAGGTTTACATTTGTTGGAGTTTAGAAGGCTGAGAGGAGATCTTATAGAGACGTATAAGATAATGAAGGGGATGGATAGGGTAGAGGTTGAGAAACTCTTTCCGCTTAACAAAGATAGCAGGACTAGAGGGCACATCCTCAAGATTAGGAGGGGGCGGTTCAGATCAGAGTTGAGGAGGAATTTCTTCACGCAAAGGGTGATGAATCTTTGGAATTCTCTGCCAGTTGAAGTGGTGGAGGCTTCCTCGCTGAATATATTTAAGTCAAGAGTGGATAGTTTTTTGATTGACAAGGGAATTAAGGGTTATGGGGAAAAAGTGGGAAAGTGGTATTGAAAAACTGCAGATCAGCCATGATCTTATTGAATGGTGGGACAGGCTCGAGGGGCTGGATGGCCTACTGCTCCTATTTTTTATGTAACCACTGAAGGCAAGCATGCCACATGCTTCTTGACTAACTTATCCACTCGTGTTGCCACTTTCAGTGATCAGTAGACAAATATCCCCAGACCTCTCTGCCTGTCAATAATCCTGAGGGTCAACCATTTACTGTGTAAAGAATTTGAAAATGCATTGGATCTTCCAAAATGCATTATCTCACACCTGTCCAGATTAAACTCCATTTGCCATTTCTCCGCCCAAGTCTCCAATTGATCTATATCTTGCTGTACCCTCTGATGATCCTCTTCATGAACCGGAACTCTACTAATTTTTGTGTCGTCTGTGAAATTACTAATCAGACCAGCTACAATTTCATTCAAATCATTAATATATATACTATGAACAACAAAGATCCCAGAACTGATCCCTGTGGAACACCGCTGGTCACAGCCTTCCATTCAGGAAAGCATCCCTTTATTGCTACCCTTTGTTCTTCTATAGCCATTGCCAGTTCTGTATCCATCTTGCCAGCTCTTCTCTGATCCTGTGTGACTTCACCTTTCATACCAGTCTTTCTTAGCTCCCTTTTCAAAGGTTGTTATGAAGTATATAATATCTGCTGTCTTTCCCTCATCTATCGTTTTTATCACTTCCTCGAAAAAATCAATCAAGTTAGTGAGGCACGACCTTCCCTTCACAAAACCATGCTATCTATCACTAATAAGCCCATTTCTTTCTAAATGTGAGTAAATCCTGCCCCAAAAATATCTTTTCCAATTATTTCCCCACCACTGACGTAAGGCTCACTGGCCGATAATTTCCTGAATTATCCCTGCTGCCCTTCTTAAACAATGAAACAACATTGGCTATCACCCAATCTCTGAAATTTCATCTGTAGCCGATGAGGATACAAAGATTTCTGTCAAGGGCCCAGCAATTTGCTCCCTTACCTCTCTCAGTATTCTGGAGTAGATTCCATCAGGCCCTGGGGGAATTATCTACTTTAATGCTTTTTAAAACACCCAACACCTCCTCCTCTTTGATATTGATATGACCTAGAATATCTACACACCCTACCCGAGGCTCCCTATCCATCAAGTCCTTCTCTTTGGTGAATACTGAGGCAAAGTACGCATTTAGTATCTCATCCATTTCACCTGATTCCATGCAAAGATGCCCTCCACTAATCTTGAGTGAATCAATCCTTTCCTGGCTCTTTACATACGTATAAAATACCTTAGGATTTTTCTTAATCCAGTTTGCCAAGGACTTTTTGTGACCCCTTTTAGCCCTCCTAACTCCTTCCTTAAGTTCTTTCCTGTTTATATTCTTTAAGGGCTTCATCTGTTCTAAGCCTTATAGATTTTGTGAATTTTTGACAAGGTTCATTATATTCCTCATTATCCAGGGTTCTTGATACTTGGCACATTTATCCTTCATCTTCACAGGTGCACAGAAGAGTTAAATTTAATTCCAATTTCCACTGAAGAACACAGTCATTGATAATTGATTTTTATTTCTGCAAGCAGACTGGGACTGAATGGTCATTATTGTACTGGCTGGACTCAGACAAGTGAGGAGCATTCCATCACACTCCTGATTTATGTTGGGAGAGGATTGAGGAGCTGAGTCTGTCAGCACAATCCTCCGATTCTATCCTCCTTTAGCTTGTTGAAGCCACACATCAGCTTGGACTTGTGTCCAAATCGGCAATTTCTGTGAAATAAACTTTGGGACAAGTCTTACCGATTCCATACTTCCAGAAGTGTCGAGGACCAAGCAGAGCACACGGTCTTTGACCTGTAGGATGGTAAATGTCGGTGTCACTGAACCAGAGTGAGGTGGGTGATTGTTTCTGAAATCCTCTGACTTGCTGATCACATCCCAAGTGCTCCTGTAATTGCACATTTTATTCTGCATGTTTGGTGCGTCAGGATTGTGAGTTTCATTGTCACAGAATTCAACCACCTGCATATTTTTAAAAAAAGGTGCCCTGTGTTAAAAGAGACGATAGGAGAAAAAGATCTGACTAAAAACATTCAACAAATTCTACAAAATGTAAAAATCTGATACATTAAAAATCATTCTGGGGCTTGAATTTATGATCTATTGCCTCAGGATGATGGGTGCTGCCATTGAAGCAGGCGGACACAGAGGAGATGGGTCATTTTTAACCTCACCATCTGGTCAGTAAACTGTCATAACCATCACCTGCCCATTATAAACCCCGTGGATTGGTATCACATTGATTCCAATGGATATTGGGTTGATTCTCTATCAGAAAGGAATCTAAAATCCAGTTGTACACCCGATGACACTGTTCACAATATAACCCTAATGGGTTAAATCTTCTACTCTCTGGATTGGAGGGGACCAGACTTGGGGGTAAGGTGTACATTGGAACCTTGTGGAAGTCGCAATGTTTAGACCTCCATAGGATTTATCTGGGAAGTTAATTTCGACAGGCAATTCCCTTATTCCCCAAGACCCTCCAGCAATGTCTCTCACTGAATTAGAGTTGGAGAATTGGAATGCTTCCGACTTATTACCTGGATAGGTACTGAAAAGTCCTAGTCTAATAGAACATAGAACATTACAGTGCAGTACAGGCCCTTCAGCCCTCGATGTTGCGCCAACCAATGGAACCAATCTTATGACCCTCTAATCTAAACTATTTCAATGCTATCTATATGCCTATCCACTGACCATTTAAGCGCCCTTAAACTTGGCGCGTCCACAACTGCTGCAGGCAGGGCTTTCCGCACCCTTATTCCCTTCTGAGTAAAGAACCCACCTCTAACATCTGTCCTATAACTACCATCCCCTTAATTTAAAGCTATGGCCCCTTGTGTTAGCCATCTCCATCCGAAGAAAAAAGCTGTCACTGTCCACCCTATCTAACCCTCTGATCATCTTATATGCCTCATTTAGGGTCACATCTTAGTCTTCTTCTCTCTAATGAAAATAACCTCAAGTCCCTTAGCCTTTCCTCATAAGACCTACCCACTATACCAGGCAACATCCCGGTAAACCTCCTCTGCACCCTTTCCAATGCTTCCACATCTTTCTTATAATGTGGTGACCAAAACTGTACATAATACTCTAAGTGCAGCCGCACCAGAGTTTTGTACAATTGCAACATGATGTCTCAGCTCTGAAATTCAATCCCTCTACCAATAAAAGCTAACACACTGTACACCCTCTTTACAACCTTACCAACTTGAGTACCAACTTTCAGGGATCTATGCATATATACAGCAAGGTCACTCCGTTCATGTACACTACTAAGAGTCCTACCATTAGCCCTATATTCTGTACACATATTACTCTTACCAAAATGAATCACCACACACTTTTCTGCATTAAACTACATTTGCCATCTCTCAGCCCAGCTCTGCAGCTTATCTATGTCTCTCTGCAAACTGTAACATCCATCCTCACTGTCTACAACTCCTCCGACTTTGGTGTCATCAGCAAATTTACTAACCCATCCTTCTACACCCTCATCCAGGTCATTTATGAAAATAACAAACAGCAGTGGCCCCAAAATAGATCCCTGAGGCACACCACTTGCAACTGAACTCCAGGTTGAATACATCCCATCAACTGCCACCCTCTGTCTTCTATCAGCTAGCCAATTCTTAATCCAAATTGCTAAATCACCCTCAATCCCATATATCTGCATTTTCTGCAGCAGCCTACCATGGGGAACCTTATCAAATGCTTTGCTAAAATCCATATACACCACATCAACTGCCTTCTTCTTATCCACCTCTTTGGTCACCTTTTCAAAAAACTCGATAAGGTTTGTGAGGCACGACCTACTCTTCACAAAATCATGTTGACTATCCCTAATCAATTCATTTCTCTCTAGATGAGTATAAATCCTATCCCTTATAATTCTTTCCTAAACTTTCCCCACAGCAGAAGTAAGGTTCACCAGTCTATAATTCCCAGGATGGTCTCTACTCCCCTTCTTGAACAAGGGGACAACATTTGCCATCCTCCAGTCTTCCGGCAGTATACTTGTAGCCAATGACGACATGAAGATCAAAGCCAAAGGCTCTGCAATCTCCTCTCTAGCCTCCCAGAGAATCCTGCGATAAATCCCATCTGGCCCAGGGGAATTATCTATTATCATACTCACGAGAATAGCTAACACCTTTTCCTTATGTACCTCTATCCCATCTAGTCTACAACACTATATCCCAGTGTTCTCCTCCACTATATTGACATTTTTCTGTGTGAGGACTAATGAAAAATACTCATTCAGTGTCTCTCCAATCTCTTCAGACTCCACGCACAACTTCCCACTGCTGTCTCTGACTGGCCCTAATCTTGCCCCAACCAATCTATTATTCTTAACGTATCTACAGAAAGCTTTAGGGTTCTCCTTGATCCTATCCGCCAAAGTCTTCTCATGTCCTCTTCTAACTCTTCTTAACTCACTCTTTAGCTCCCTCCTGGCTAATTTATAACTCTCCAATACCTGGGTAACTGCAGAACTGACTCTGACTCACTTACGCTGAACATCTGACTTGCCCCCCCCCAGTCCCTGCATTACCCCCAGCTACTCCTCCAGACCCCTCTAAACCCACTAATATCCTCCCCAAACCTCAATACCTCAAAAAACCAATTAGCCCTGGTGTGATGTAACTAGCCCCTTGAAAAACCTGGCTAATCTCTCAACCAACTACCTACTTGACCATATCCAACTTCCAACCCTTCCAACAAGATCTAATGTGGAAATGCTGGCATTGGACTGGAATATGCATAGTAAGAAGTCTTTCATCACGAGGTTAAAGTCCAACAGGTTTATTGGTAGCACAAGCCACAAACACTGCCCCTTCATCAGGGACATGGCGGACAGAGTACCCTTCATCATCCAGTATTCCCCGGAGTGGAGAAACTATGACATCTTTTCCAGAGCCTTCAACCTGTCATCGATGAAGATGAACATTTTGCCAATGCCATCCCCGCATGCCCATTTCTTGCCTTCAAACAACCGCACAACCTCAAACAGATTACGCAGCAAACGACCCAGCCTTCAGGAGAACAGTGACCACAACACCACACAACCTCTGCAAGACCATCAACACGGATACCATCATCTCATGTGAGAATATCACCCATCAGGCACACATTACATACTCTTGCAATTTGACCAACATTGTCTACCTGATATGCTGCAGCAATGTACCGAAGCATGGTACGTTGGGGAGACTATGCAGGTGTTACGACAAAGGATGAATAATCATCACTTGACAATCAATAGGGAGGAATGTTCTCTTCCTGTTGGGGAACACTTAAGCAGTCACGGGCAGTCAGCCTTTGATCTTCGGGTAAACATTCTCCCTGGCAGCCTTCATGACACACAGCAGTGCAGAGTTGCTGAGCAGAGACTGATAGCCAAGTTCCGCACATATGAGGGCAGCCTCAACTGAGATCTTGGGTTCATGTCACACCATCTGTAACCCCCACAACTTGCCTGGGCTTGCAAAATCTCACTAACTGTCTTGGTTGGAGACAATACACATCTCTAACCTGTGTTTAGCCCTCTCTCCACGCACATTGTCTGTACCTTTAAACTTGATTATTTGTACAGACTTGCATTCCAACCATTATCTTGTAAATTGAGTCTGTGTCTATATGTGCCCTGTTTGTGAACACAAATCCCACTCACCCAATAAAGGGGCAGTGCTCCGAAAGCCTGTGGCTTGTGCTACCAAATAAACCTGTTGGACTTTAACCTGGTATTGTGAGACTTCTTACTCATCAAATTTCTGTGAGGACTGCTGATCTTCACAAGATCCGGGATATTACATTTTTGTAAACAGGAAAAAAGCAAAAAGGCCAAATGCTTCAATGTGAAATTCTTCTTTAAAGTGAATTTTATGCGAGTAACAACAGGTTTGTACTGATCTCTTCCAAACAAAGGCATCTCATAAAGCAAAATGTGGTGCAGTGGTAATGTTACTGGCCTAACAATACAATTGCTCAGACACATGCTCTGGGAATATAAATTCCAATTCCATTGTGGTAGCTGGTGGAACTGGCTTCAAAAACAGATGAACCTAGCGCCTTAATGTTTGCAAGGAACTTGGATGTGGTTGCAGTGATGGAGACGTGGTTAAAGGAATGGGAGCAGTGGCAGCTGAATATTCCTGGGTATAAGTGTTTCAGGCGTGACAGAGGAGGGTCCAGAAGAGGTGGGGGAGTGACGTTGTTAGTTACACCACAGCGGTGTAGAGAGAGGACAATACAGAGGAGTTAGAAGTGGAAATGCTGTGGGTGGAGTTGAGGAATAGGAAGGGGGCAATTACTATGCTAGAGGCGTATTATAGGCCACCCAACAGCACACGGGTAGTTGAAGAAGACATATGTAAAGACATTTTGGATAGATGCAGAAAGAACAGAGTCATTAGAGTGGGAGATATTAATCTCCCTACGGTGGATTGGAAGATACCTAGAGCTGGAGGTTCAGATAGGGAGGAATTTGTAAAATGTGTACTGGAAGGATTGTTGGAGCAGTATGTAGCTAGTCCGACTAGAGAGGGGGCTATATTGGATTTAGTTTTGAGTAATAGAACATAGAACACTACAACACAAACAGGCCCTTCGGCCCACATGTTGTGCCGATCATATCTATACTTACCAGGCCATAGAACTATCTGTAACTCCCAATCCCATTAAATCCCATGTACTCATCCAGAAGTCTCTTAAAAGACCCCAGCAAGTTCGCCTCTACCACCACTGATGGCAACTGATTCCATTCACTCACCACCCTCTGAGTGAAAAACTTATTTCTAACATCTCCTCTGCCCCTCAGCACCTTAAACCTATATCCTCTCATAGCGACCATTTCAGCCCTGGGAAATAGCCTCTGAGAATCCATTCTATCTATTCCTCTCAACATCTTATAAACATCTTTCAGGTAGCCTCTCAACTTTGTCTCTCCAGGGAGAAGAGACCTACCTCTCTCAACCTATCTTCATAAGGCATACTCCCCCAATCCAGGCAACATCCTTGTAAATCTCCTGTGCACCCTCTCAATAGCTTCCACATCCTTCCTATAGTGAGGTGACCAGAACTGCACACAATACTCCAAGTGGGGTCTGACAAGGATCTTATAAAGTTGCAGCATTACCTCCCAACTCCTAAACTCAATTCCTCTATTAATGAAGGCCAGTACACCATATGCCTTCTTGACCACATCCTCCACTTGCGGGGCAGATTTAAGAGTCCTATGGACCCAGACCCTAAGATCCTTCTGCTCCTCAACACTGCCAAGACTCCTACCCTTGATATTATACTGCTTCATCCCATTGGTCCTGCCAAAATGGACCACCACACATTTATCCGTGTTGAAGTCCATCTGCCACTTCTCCGCCCAGTCTTGCATCCTATCTATGTCTCGCTGCAACTTCAGACATCCCTCCAAACTATCCACAACACCACCAACCTTCGTATCATCGGCGAACTTACTAACCCATCCCTCCACTTCCTCATCCAGGTCATTTATGAAAATGACAAACAGCAAGGGTCCTAGAACAAATCCCTGGGGCACTCCACTGGTGACTGACCTCCATGCAGAAGAAAACCCATTCACAACTACTCTCTGCCTTCTGCGGGCAAGCCAGTTCTGGATCCACAAGGTCAAAGCCCCTTGGATCCCATGCCCTCTCATCTTCTCAAGAAGTCAATGAGCCAGGGCAGGTGGTTGATGTTGTAGGGGAACATGTGGCTAATAGTGACCACAATTTTGTCTATTTTAGGATACAGATGGAAAAGGATGCTTGTGCCCTCGCGGGAGGGAGCTGAATTGAGGGAAGACTAACTACAGCCGGATTAGGCAGGAACTTATGGAAACTGATTGGGAACGGTTGTTCAAGGGTAAGTCCATGCTAGGCATGTGGGATTCCTTCAAGGGAATACTGAAAATGTTGCAAGAAAGATATGTGCCGGCTAAGAGGAAAGATGGGAAAGGTAGGATTAGCGAACCGTGGATTACTAGGGATATTGAGGAATTAGTTAGGAAGAAAAGAGAGGCGTATGTTAGGTCAAAGCAGCTGGGAACGGAGAGTGTTGGAGGAATATAGAGAGAGTAGAAGGGAGCACAAAGGGAGTCAGAAGGGCAAAAAAGGGACAGGAAATGATTTTGGCGGATAGGATTAAGGAAAATCCAAAGGCTTTTTACTCCTATATTAGGAATAAAAGGGTAGTTACAGGAAAAATCGGACCTCTTAGGGACTGAGGAGGGGAACTGTGCTTACAGCCTGAGGGAATGGGGGAGATCCTGAATGAATACTTTGCATCGGTATTCACGAAGGAGAGGGGCTTATTGACAGCTCCTGTCTCTGAGAGAGCTGTAGACCAATTGAGGGAAATATCCATATCGAGGGAGGAAGTGTTAGAGCTTCTAGGTAACATTAAAACTGATAAATCTCTGGGGCCTGATGGCATTTATCCCAGGCTGCTTAGGGAGGCGCGAGGTGAAATTGCTGGGCCTCTGACACAAATCTTTGTCTCTTCTTTGGACACAGGTGAGGTTCCAGAAGACTGGAGAATAGCTAATGTTGTACCGTTGTTTGAAAAGGGTAGTAGGGATAACCCTGGAAATTATAGGCCGGTGAGTTTGACGTCAGTAGTAGGGAAGCTGTTGGAGGGGATTCTTAGAGATAGGATGTATAGGCACTTAGAGCGTTGCGATCTGATTAGGGATACGCAGCATGGCTTTGTTAAAGGGAGGTCATGCCTTACAAATCTGGTAGAATTTTTCGAGGAGGTGACGAAAACGGTGGACGAAGGGTGAGCCGTTGATGGATTTCAGTAAGGCTTTTGACAAAGTCCCTCATGGGATGTTAGTTGAAAAGGTCAAGGCTCACGGATACAAGGACAGGTAGCTAGATGGATAAGTAACTGGCTTAGTAATAGGAGACAGAGAGTAATAGTGGAAGGGTGTTTTTCTAGCTGGAGGTCGGTCACTAGTGGTGTGCCGCAGGGCTCGGTACTGGGGCCTCTTCTATTTGTAATATATATAAATGACTTGGAAGAGGGAGTAAGTGGAGTGATCAGCAAGTTTGCAGACGATACAAAGATGGCTGGACTTGCAGATAGTGAGGAGCATTGTCAGGCGATGCAGCAGGACATAGGCTGGTAGCTTGGCAGACAGATGGCAGATGGAATTCAATCCTGATAAATGTGAGGTGATGCATTTCGGGAGAAAGAATGTAGAGGGGAGGTATATGATAAAGGGTAGACCTATTAAGAGTATAGAAATGCAGAGGGACCTGGGGATGCAGGTGAACAAGTCTCTGAAGGTGGCAGAGCAAGTGGAGAAGGTTGTGAAGAAAGCATATAGTATGCTAGCCTTTATAAGAAGGGGTATAGAGTACAAGAGCTGGCCTTTAATGTTGCAGTTGTATAAAACGTTGGTTAGACCTCATTTGGAATACTGCGTCCAGTTCTGGTCGCCTTACTACCGAAAGGACGTGAAGACTCTGGAGAGAGTGCAGAGGAGGTTTACAAGGATGCTGCTTGGTATGGAAGGTCTGAGTTATGAGGAGAGGTTAGGCAAATTGGGGCTGTTTTCCTTAGAAAGATGTAGACTTAGGAGGTCTAATAGAGGTGTACAAGATTATGAGGGGTATTGATAAACAGGGATAAGATTTTTCCAAGGATGGACTTAAATAGCACGAGGGGTCACGGGCTCAGTGAAAAGGGTAAGATATAATTTAGATGCTAGAGGGAGTTTTTTCACACAGATGATGGTGGGGATGTGGAACGTGCTGCCAAGTAAAGTGGTGGAGGCAGGCACTCTGGAGTTATATAAGAGATACTTAGATGGGCACATGAACAGAATGGAAATGTAGGGATATAGAAAACTGATTTAAAAAAGGCATCATGAGCCTTGGGAGTTCCTTGGGAAGTGTGTAAATTGTCAATGATATTGATGTATTTGTATTATCCTACAGGTACTTTCGTCTGCCTTATTGTCTAACAAGGGGCATACATGCAATGGGTCGTGAGAGGGCTGCTCTTGGATTTTTCGAGAATATCCTAGTGCATCACATCGTTAGTGTACACTTGACTTGGACCATTTGATGGGCAACATGACAGCTCAGTGACTATCGCTGTGCTGTGCAGATACATAGATTTGGGCCTGTGTCTGTGGGAGTTTGCACATTCTTCCTGTGCTTGCATGGGTTTTCTCCAGGTGCTCCGGTTTCCTCCCGCATCCCAAAGATGTGCTCTTAGGCTGATTGGCAAAACAAATTCTCCCTAAATTGTCTCAAATTTGGTTTCAATGCATAGATCTATAAACATAGACCAGGGATCACTGATAGAAGTGGGAACATCAAGGTGGCAGCGCAGACTCATTGGGCAGAATGGCCTATTTCCCATGCTATTTTGTTCTTTGTAATGCATATAACCTGGAATTGAGTGCTAGTATCATGAATGGTGACCATCGATTCTTGTCAAAATCCATTTGGATCACAATTGCCGCTCAGGGAAGGTAATCTGCCAACCTCACTTATTCTGGCCCATATGCAATTCCAGATCAATAGCAAATTGTTTAACCTTTCCTGGCCCTCTGAGGTGCTGGCACAGTCATATTATTAGTGGATCCGTAATCCAGAGACCCAGGGGAATGCTCTGAGGATCCAGGCTCAAATCACATCATGACATATGATGATATTTGAATTCAATAAAAATCTGGAATTAGAATCCAATCATGACTATGAAACCATTGATGATTGTTCTAAAATTGCCACGGAATTGTTAGTATCTTTTCGGGAATGAAATCCGCCTCCCTTAGCAGGTCTAGCCTACATGTGCCTCCAGACCCACAACAGAGTTTAATGTAGGAAAGTGTGAAGTGCTGCACTTTGGGAAATAATTGATGCCAAAACATTGAATGTATTCAAGAGGTGGCTGGATATCGCCTTTGGGGAAAATGGGATCAAAGGTTCTGGGGACAAAGCAGGTTATTGAGTTGAATGATCAGCCATGATGGTAATGAATGGCAGAGCAGGCTCAAAGGGCCTTCTTCTGTTCCTATCTTCTGTGTTTCTAAATCAAATGATAAGGGAAAGTATACAGCTAATGGCAGGATCCTCTGGATGTGGTTGCGGTGACGGAGACGTGGTTAAAGGAAGGGGAGCAGTGGCAACTGAACATTCCTGGGTATAAGTGTTTCAGGCGTGACAGAGGAGGGTCCAGAAGAGGTGGAGGAGTGGCATTGTTAGTTAAGGAGAGCATCACGGTGGTGCAGAGGGAGGACAATACAGAGGAGTTAGGAGTGGAGTCGCTGTGGGTGGAGTTGAGGAATAGAAAGGGGGCGATTACTATGCTAGGGGTTTATTATAGGCCACCCAACAGCCTGCGGGTAGTTGAAGAAGGCATATGTAAAGATATTTTGGATAGGTGCAGAAAGAACAGAGTCGTTATAGTGGGAGATTTTAATCTCCCTAGGGTGGATTGGAAAGTACCTAGAGCTGGGGGTTTGGATGGGCAGGAATTTGTAAAATGTGTACTGGAAGGATTGTTGGAGCAGTATGTGGCTAGCCCGACTAGAGAAGGGGCTATATTGGATTTAGTTCTGAGTAATGAGCCAGGGCAGGTGGTTGATGTTGTAATAGGGGAACATGTGGCTAACAGTGACCACAATTCTGTCTACTTTAGGATACAAATGGAAAAGGATGCTTGTTGCCCTAGGGGCAGGGTGCTGAATTGGGGGAAGGCTAACTACAGTCGGATTAGGCAGGAACTTATGGAAACTGATTGGGAACGGTTGTTCGAGGGTAAGTCCACGCTAGGCATGTGGGACTCTTTCAAGGGAATACTGAAAATGTTGCAAGATAAATATGTGCCGGCCAAGAGGAAAGATGGGAAAGGTAGGATTAGAGAGCCGTGGATTACTAGGGATATTGAGGACTTGGTTAGGAAGAAAAGAGAGGCATATGATAGGTCAAAGCAGCTGGGAACGGAGACAGCATTGGAGGAATATAGAGAGAGTTGGAGGGAGCTCAAACGGGGAGTTAGAAGGGCAAAAAGGGGGCATAAAATGATTTTGGTGGATAGGATTAAGGAAAATCCAAAGGCTTTTTACTCCTATGTTAGGAATAAAAGGATGGTTAGAGGAAAAATTGGACCTCTTAGGGATAGAGGAGAGGAACTGTGCTTAGAGCCTGAGGGAATGGCGGAGATCCTGAATGAATACTTTGCGTTGTTATTCACAAAGGTGAGGGGCTTGTTGGCAGTCTCTGAGGGAGCTGTGGACCAGTTGAGGGAAATATCCATACCAAGGGAGGAAGTGTTAGAGCTTCTAGGTAACATTAAAACTGATAAATCCCAGGGCCTGATGGCATTTATCCCAGGCTGTTTGGGAGGTGTGAGGTGACGTTGCTGGGCCTCTGACGCAAATCTTTGTCTCTTCCTTGGACATAGGTGAGGTCCCAGAGAACTGGAGAATAGCTAATGTTGTACCGTTGTTTAAAAAGGGTAGTAGGGATAACCCTGGAAATTATAGGCCGGTGAGTTTGAAGTCAGTGGTAGGGAAGCTGTTGGAGGGAATTCTTAGAGATAGGATGTATAGGCACTTAGAGCGTTGCAATCTGATTAGGGATACGCAGCATGGATTTGTTAAGGGGAGGTCGTGCCTTACAAATCTGGTAGAATTTTTCGAGGAGGTGACGAAAACGGTGGACGAAGGGTGAGCCATTGATGTCGTTTATATGGATTTTAGTAAGGCGTTTGACAAAGTCCCTCATGGGAGGTTAGTTGAGAAGGTCAAGGCTAATGGGATACAAGGACAGGTAGCTAGCTGGATAAGTAACCGGCTTAATAATAGGAGACATAGAACATAGAACATTACAGCGCAGAACAGGCCCTTCGGCCTTCGATGTTGCGCCGACCAATTATCAAAAAGGCAATGACCCTCCAAACTAAACCATTCCCTTCTCTTCCATAAACTTATCAACTAACCTCTTAAACGCCACCAAACGTGGCGCATCTACAACTGCCGCAGGCAGGGCATTCCACTCCCGAACCACCCTCTGGGTAAAGAACCTACCTCTGATATCCGTCCTATAACTACACCCCTTAATTTAAAGCTGTGTCCCCTCGTGCTAGCTTTCTCCATCCTAGGAAAAAGGCTATCACTGTCCACCCTATCTAAACCTCTAATCATCTTATATGTTTCGATTAGGTCCCCTCTTAGCCGCCTCCTTTCTAACGAAAACAACCTCAAATCCCTCAGCCTCTCTTCATAAGACCTGCCCTCCATACCAGGCAACATCCTGGTAAACCTCCTCTGTACCCTCTCCAAATGCCTCCACATCTTTCTTATAATTGGGGACCAGAACTGCACACAATACTCCAAGTGCGGCCGCACTAGAGTTTTGTACAGTTGCAACATGACGTTGCGGCTCCGAAATTCAATCCCCCTACCAATAAAAGCTAAGACTCCGTATGCCTTTCTAACAACCTTATCGACTTGACTGCCTACTTTCAGGGATCTATGCACAAATACACCAAGATCCCTCTGTTCATCACACTATTAAGAATCCTACCATTAGCCCTATACTCTACACATTTATTATTCCTGCAAGTGCATTACCTCACACTTTTCCACATTAAAGCTCCATTTGTCACCTCTCAGCCCAGCTCTGCAACTTGTCCAAGTCTCTCTGCAAACTATAACACCCCTCTTCACTATCTACCACTCCACCGACTTTAGTGTCATCCGCAAATTTACTAATCCATCCTTCAATACCCTCATCCAGATCATTTATAAAAATTACAAACAGCAGGGTCCCCAAAACAGACCCCTGAGGTACACCACTTGTCACCGAACTCCACGATGAATATCTCCCATCACACCACCTCTGTCTTCTATCTGCTAGCCAATTCCTAATCCAATTAGCTAAATCACCCTCTATCCCATACATCTGCATTTTCTGCAGAAGCCTTCCATGGGACACCTTATCGAACGCCTATATCGAACTATACCCGTAACCAATGACGACCTGAAGATCAGAGCCAGAGGCTTTGCAATCGCCTCTCTTGCCTCCCAGAGAATTCTAGAGTAAATCCCGTCTGGCCCAGGGGACTTATCTAACTTCAAACCCTCAAGAATATCTAGCATATCCTCCCTATCTACTTCAATAAATACACCAAGACAGAGAGTAATAGTGGAAGGATGTTTTTCTACCTGGAGGTCGGTCACTAGTGGTGTGCCGCAGGGCTCGGTACTGGGACCTCTTCTATTTGTAATATATGTAAATGACTTGGAAGAGGGAGTAAGTGGAGTGATCAGCAAGTTTGCAGACGATACAAAGATGGCTGGACTTGCGGATAGTGAGGAGCATTGTCAGGCGATACAGCAGGACATAGATAGGCTGGTGGCTTGGGCAGACAGGTTGCAGATGGAATTCAATCCTGATAAATGCGAGGTCATGCATTTCGGGAGAAAGAATGTAGGGAGGTGGTATATGATAAAGGGTAGACCTATTAAGAGTAAAGAAACGCAGAGGGACCTGGGGGTGCAGGTGAACAGGTCTCTGAAGGTGGTGGAGCAATTGGAGAAGGTTGTGAAGAAAGCATATAGTATGCTAGCCTTTATAGGTAAGGGTACAGAGTACAAGAGCTGGCCTTTAATGTTGCAGTTGTATAAAACGTTGGTTAGACCTCATTTGGAATACTGCATCCAGTTCTGGTCGCCTTACTACCAGAAGGACATGGAGACTCTGGAGAGAGTTAGAGGAGGTTTACCAGGATGCTGCCTGGTATGGAAGGTCTGAGTTATGAGGAGAGGTTAGGCAAATTGGAACTGTTTTCCTTAGAAAGACGTAGACTTAGAGGAGATCTAATAGAGGTGTACAAGATTATGAGGGGTACAGATAGAGTAAACAGGGTTAAGTTTTTTCCTAGGATGGACTCGAATAGCACGAGGGGTCACGGGCTTAGGGTGAGGGGGGTAAGGTATAATTTGGATGCGAGAGGGAGTTTTTTCACACAGAGGGTGGTGGGGGTATGGAATGCGCTGCCAAGTAAAGTGGTGGAGGCAGGTGCTCTGGAGTTATTTAAGAAATACTTAGATGGGCACCTGAACAGAATGGGAATGGAGGGGTATAGAAAACTGATTTAAAATAGGGATCATGAGCCTTGGGAGTCCCTGGGAAGTGTGTAAATAGATGATGATATTGATGTACTTGTTTTTATCCTACAGGTGCTTTGGTCCACCTTGTTGTCTAACGAGGAGCATACACGCGATGGGTCGTGAGAGGGCTGCTCTTGGAATTTTTTTGAGAGTATCCTAGTGTTTCACGTCGTTAGTGTATGCTTGACCTGGACCATTTGATGGGCAACACGACAGCTCAGTGACTATCGCTGTGCTGTGCAGATACATGGATTGGGCCTGTGTCTGTGGGAGTTTGCGCATTCTCCCCGTGCTTGCGTGGGTTTTCTCCGGGTGCTCCGGTTTCCTCCCACATCCCAAAGATGTGCTCTTAGGCTAATTGGCAAAACAAATTCTCCCTAAATTGGCTCAAATTTGGTTTTCAATCCATAGATCTATAAACATGGACAGGGATCGCAGGTAGAAGTGGGAACATAGGGTTGGCGGCGCGGGTTCATTGGTCTGAAGGGCCTGTTTCCCTTGCTGTTTTTTGTCCTTCTTTCTTTGATCCTGAACAGCATTGTTGTATGGAGGGGTCTTGGGGTTCAGGTCCGTAGCTCTCTGAAAGTGGCCACACAAGTAGATAGGATTGAAGAGAAGGAGTATGGCATGCTTGCCTTTACTGGTCAGGGGATTGTGCACAAAAGTCAAGGTGTCATGTTGCAGTTTTATAAAATTTTGTTTAGGCGGAAATTAGAGTATTGTGGTCAATTCTAGTCACTACATTACAGGGAGGACATGGAGGCTTTGGAGAAGGTGATGCTTACTAGGATGCTGCCTGGATTAGAAGGTATGAGCTGTAAGGAGAGGCTGGACAAACTAAGATTGTTTCCTCTGGACCGGCGGAGGCTGACAGGAGACTTGATAAAAATCTATAAAAATATGAGAGGCATTGATATGGGAATCTTCATCCCAAAGTGGAAATGTCTAATAAACACTTAAGGTGAGAGAGGGAAAGTTCAAAAGAAATATGAGAAGCCAGTGAGTGGTAGGTGTCTGGAATGCACTGCCAAGGATATTGGTGCAGGCAGATAGGATAAAGGTGTTTAAGTAGCTTTTAAATAAGCACAGGAATGTACAATGAATGGAGGGATGTTTGGCACAACATCGTGGGCCAAAGGGTGTTTTGCTGTGTTGAACTGTTCAATATTTATGTTCAAATTCTTAACGCAGGCAAGGATTTTCCAATGTTCCTGCAATGGATTCCGTCACTCACAATCTGCAGAGTTTTTGGTTGGTGCAATGAGAATGGATTTTTGAGTTGAGGGGGTTGGTAATTTGTCTGCTCACCAACCCCCTCCCTCCAGCCCCACAATCATGCAACCCCTCATTAAATCCATCCCACAGTTGAACACAGCCGACAAATGGAAATTGTTTTATGGTACTTCTGATTTTTGTAGGCGATAGATGGGCTTTGGGGAATCGAAAGATCAGACTACCCAGCAAAAGCAAAACACTGCAGCAGCTGCTGGAAATCTGAGGTAAAATAGAAAATGCTGGAGCTGTGCAATGAGAAATTGTATTAATATTTTAGGTCAATGACCTTCATCAGGTCTGAGACTATCCAAACTCTTCCAGCTGTAGCATTTATGTGACTGGACCACTTAGGTTTCTTGACAGTGGCCCAGGTTTGATTCTTACCTCACCCAAGGTAACAGTCTTAGAACCTAGCAAAGCCCACTGGGCACCCTGACACTGCCAGTCTGGCACCCTGTCTGTGTCAAGGGCTGGAGCTAAGCGGAGGGATGCAGCCTAGAGGGGTGGGGTCTAAAGGGAGGTAGCACATGAGAGCTGCGTACTGTGCAGTTGGGGATCACTGAAGCAGTAATCGACAACAGGGCTGCAATCTGCGGGAGGTCGCAAAAGGAGGGGGGAGCGGTGATTAAGGGAGTGGGATAGACAATGCTCAATGAAGGGAAGGAGTGGGAGGGATGATAATCTCCCACTGCATTATACAATCTTGTACTTAATGCAGTGAGAGATCAGGATGCTTGTGCAATAGCGCCCTCCAGCAGTCTACAGCTAGCTTCCCGGCGTGAATAGACTCTGTCCACTCCTCCCACTAGTAAGAATCACATTTTGCTCATTTGTTTTTCTAAGTGTCATAAGATTTGATTTTTTTCTCTCACTGAAACTATGGGTCTGAAACTCTCCCATTTTATGTTTGTTTGGCACTCATAATTTGTTCAGTAAGATCATCCCCACAATCTTTGAAGCCATTCTGGGATCTTCCCATCCAGTTATCACATCAATTGGAATTGGAATTGTTAGGATAAGGTTGCTGGAACAAAGTGTTATTTGAGAAAGTATCTCTTACTTACATTTGACGGTCCAGTTGTGTACATTATTGAGGAGGATGAAGTCTGCATTTTGTTTGGATAGAATTTACAATTGCCCTTTGGTAACCCTGAGGTGGAGTCGGTCTCACATGATGGACAGGATTTCTCGTTGCACTCAGCAATCCTGCCTTTTATCTCCTTGGAACATCTGAAACGAAAATAATCAAAGGAAATTCTATGATTTGAGTAACATTTCGCGAATGAGAAATCCTTTAATAAAATAGAAAGAGAGGCCAGGATTTTTCACTGAGACCAGGAATTCATGTCCAACGTCAACAGATCTGATGCTGATCCATCTAATTTTCCACTTGTCTGCAATGATTCCTGTGGAGATCAGAAAATCGTAGCCAAAGAAAATAGGAGGCCATTTGATCTGTCATGCTCTTGCTGGGTAAAGAAAGAGTTATTCCTCATTTGGGTCCCTCATTCTTCTTATTTATTAATTCATGAGATGTCGGTCATTGGCTAAACCAGCATTTATACCCCATTCCTAATTGCCCTTGAGAATGATGAATGATGAGTGATGGTGAATTACTTCTTGAATCACTGTGCTATAGGTACACACATAGTGCTGTAGGGAGTGAGTTGCAGGACCTTGATTCAGTGACACTGAAGGAACAACCAATATAATTCCAAGTCAGAATGGCAAGTGACTTGAATGGGAATTTCAATGGATTTGCTATTCTTATCCTTTTAGAAGGCAGCTGTTGTGAGCTTGAAAGGTGTGCCTAGTCTTAGAATGTTCCTTAGGTGCATTTTGTACACACTGCTGCCATTATGCATCCTAGCCTCTGACCTGCATTTTATTTTTATTAATTCATGGCATGTACATGCAAATGGCCAACATTTGTTGCCCATCTCTACTTGGGCTCTGCCATTTTAGGGGACAATTAAGAGTCAACCACCTTGCTGTGGGTCTGAACTCATATCTGGGCCTGTTAGTAAATTTCCTGTGTTAAGGGACATTAGAGAACCAGATGGTTTTTTATGATTGATGGTCATCATTACTGAGGTTAGGCTAGGAATTCTGCAGTGATTGGGATGTACACTGAAGACTACACAATGTTCAGCATTATTTATAATTCCTCTCTAACTGAAGAAATACATGTCAAAATAAGCAAGACTTGGGTTGACAAGTAGCAAGTAACATCATACCACACCGTTGTCAGGCAATGACCATCTCCAGCAAGGGACAATCTAACCATCACCATTGACAGTCAATAATATTACTATCACTGAATGCGACACAGTAACACAGTGGTAAGCCCTGTTGCTTCACAGCGCCAGGGCCTGGGTTCCTTTCCTGGCTTGGGTAACTCTCTGTGTGGAGTCTGTATGTTCTCCCTGTGTCTGCGGGGGTTACCTCCAGGAGCTCCAATTTCCTCCCACAGTCCAAAGATGTGCTGGTTAGGTGCATTGGCCGTGCTAAATTCTCCCTCAGTGTACCCAAATGGGTGCCAGAGTGTGGCGACTTGGGGATTTTCGCAGTAACTTCATTGCAGTGTTAATGTAAGCCTACTTGTGACACCAATAAATAAATCTTTGATTTGATTTATTGTTGTAGCATATATCAATATACAGTGAAAAATATTGTTTGTTGTGCACTATACACATAAAGCATACCATAAGATACATAGAGGAGGAGAGGGTGCAGAATGTAGTGTTACAGTAATAGCTAGGGTGTAGACAAAGATTAAAAGTTTTGCTAAAATCCATGTAAACAATGTCGAATGTTTACATTGACCTTCCATCTTCTACCCCAAAAATTCAATAAAGGTAGACGGATGTGGAATTGCCAGTGTTGGATTGATGTAGGCACAGTAAGTCAACTCACAGCACCAGGTTAAAGTTCAACAGGTTTATTAGGTGGCATGAACTTTTGGAGCGTTGCCCCTTCACCAGGTGAATGATTAGTTTGATTCACAAACAGGCATATATAGACACAAACTTAATTACAAGATAATGGTTAGAATGTAAGTCTTAACAGGATATGAAGTCTTTACAGGTGCCAACAATGTGAGTTGAGAGAGGGTTAAGCACAGGTTAAAGAGATGTGAATTGTCTCTTGCCAGGACAGTTAGTGAGATTTTGCAAGCCCAGGCAAGTCATGGGAATTACTGATAGCATGACATGAATCCAAGATCCCAATTGAGGCCGTCTTCAGTTTCTGTTCAGCAATTCTGTGTTGTTGTGAGTCATGAAGGTAGCCTTGGAGAATGCTTACCCGAAGATAAGAGACTGAATGCCCTTGACTGCTAAAGTGTTCCCCAACTGAAGGGAACACTCCTGCCTGGTGATTGTTGAGCGTGTCCATTCATCTGTTGTCGTATCATCTGCGTGGTCTCCCCAATGTACCATGCCCTGGGACATCCTTTCCTATAGTGTATCAGGTCAACAACATTGGCCGAGTCGCAAGAATATGTACCGTGTAGCTGGTGGGTAGCGTTCTCATGTGAGATGATGGCATCTGTGTCGATAATCTGGCACATCTTGCGGAGGTTGCTGTGGCAGGCTGTGTGGTGTCTTCGTCAAGATGTTCTCCTGAAAGCTGGGTAGTTTGCTGTGTACACTGGTCTGTTGCGCAGTTATTCAAGGGCAAGTAATGGAGGTGTGGGAATGATGGGCACAATGTTCCATTCACAAATCCATGTTGACAGTTCTTAATTAATTTGTGCCTTTTTAAATGACAATATTTGCAGTCCTGCAATGATTTTTCAATAATTTGCCCAGCAGCAAAATTAGACCCGTCAGGTCAAATTTTGCACAAACCCCCACCCTGCCCCCAATACCCCCTCCCCTACTCCATCTCCCTTCCATCTCATCCCTCACCAGTCCCTAGTGGGTTCTGAGACAAGGGGAGTGCAAAATTAAATGGATGGGATTCCCCCTGTGATCTTGTCCACCCAAACCCAAACCTGTCACTAGTGGAGTGCCACAAGGCTCAGTACTAGGTCCTCTTCTATTTGTGGTCTACATAAACGACTTGGAAGTAGGGGTAGGTGGTGAGATCAGCAAATTTGCTGATGACACCAAGATGCTTGAATTGGCGGGTACAGAAGAGCAGTGTCAGGCAATACAACAGGACATAGACAGGTTGGTAGACTGGGCAGATAGATGGCAAATGGAATTTAATCCGGATAAATGCGAGGTGATGCATTTTGCCCGGAAAAATGTAGAAGAGAGTTATAGGATAAAAGGTAAAACTATACGGAGCATAGAGACGCAGAGAGACTTGGGGGTGCAGGTTCACAGTCTCTGAAGGTGTCCTCACAGGTGGAGAAGGTGATAAAGAAGGCGTATAGTATGTTAGCTTTCATAGAAAAGGGTATAGAATACAAGAGTAGGAGGTTGATGTTGCAGTTGTATAGAACTTTGGTTAGGCCTCACTTGGAATACTGCGTCCAGTTCTGGTCGCCGTACTATCGGAAGGACGTGGAGTTCTTGGAGAGAGTGCAGAGGAGGTTTACCAGGACGTTGCCTGGTATGGAAGGACTGTCTTATGAGGAACGATTAGATAGACTGGGGTTGTTTTCCCTTGAAAGACGTCGGCTTAGAGGGGATCTCATAGAGGTGTATAAGATTATAAGGGTATAGATAGAGTAAATGGAGGTAAACTTTTTCCACCTTCAGAAATGGATAGGACGAGGGGTCATGGCCTTAGGGTGAGGGGGCTATGTATAAGACGAATATTAGAGGGCAGTTTTTCACACAAAGGGTAGTGGGGGTGTGGAATGCACTGCCGAGTAAGGTGGTGGGAGCTGGCACGCTGGGGCTGTTTAAGGGTCTCTTGGACAGCCACATGAGCGGTATGCAGATAGAGGGATATATTAGGACTGTTTAACTACGGCTTTTTTCCACAGGTAATTCGGTCCATACTTGACCAACATTGAGCATGCATTTGGCAGGTGGTGCAGGTACGGCTCTTGGATGTTGATTCATGGGTTGCCTGGTACCTCATGTCGTAAATGAATGCTTTATGTGGACCATCTGAAGGGCACCATGACAGCTCAGAGACTATCGATGTGGCTGTGCAGACACTTGGAATTGGGCCAGTGTCTGCGGGAGTTTGCGCGTTCTCCCCGTGGTTGCGTGGGTTTTCTCCGGGCACTCCGGTTTCCTCCCACAACCCAAAAATTCGCTCTTAGGCTGATTGGGAAACAAATTGTCCCTATAGTGAGAATATTCCATATGAGGAATAATATATATATTATTATATAGGAATAATAAAATAGGATAATGGATTTGCTACTATATAGTTATGACGGCGGCGTGGGCTCGTTGGGCCGAAGGGCTTGTTTCCCGTGCTGTGTTGCTCTTTAAAAAAAAAACTCAGATGCAACTTCACACCTGGACAGCTGGCCCCTCCGGTGGGAAACCTGCCTATTTATCCTGGCCATTTAATGGCCTTTCCCATCCACTTAATTTTTAGACTGATGAAAGTGGGGCAGGTAGTGTGGGAAAGTGGCTTTGTACCTTTTCCCCATCTCACCTGGGGAGTGGGGGTGTCCCGCTCTGAAGGTCCCTTCATTGTTGAATTGCCCTCCCCATCAGGACATTGGAGCTCCAGCACTGTCTATCCCCGGACTATCGCACAACGCTGCAGCAATCCCCCTCGTGACCCCACAGAAATCCCAAAGGACATTTATCAGTGATCAAAATCATACAATTAAATTGTCCTACCTTGTTGCTTCATACGTGCCTTTAGATAAATAGAAAGGCTTCTCATTGTTATATTCATCAAAAACTCCCCACTGAAGATGAGCCCATTCATGAACAAAAACTCTCTCTGCAGAAACAGAAGCACTTTTGTTTAAAATGAGAGCTTTGCTGTCACTTTCACTAAGATATAAATGGAATTGATGCATCAGAATTTTTAAATATTGGTGTTTAACTCTCTTGTATGTAAAATGCACTCTGTGGCTTGAAGTTACTTCGTGGCTTCACAAAAAAACTCATTCTTCTGTTCCTTCATGTTACTGCTCAAACTGATCTCTATCATAATGTTTCTGAGTATGGGATAGAATTACTCTGTTAATTACCAGATGTGGTGCTCGATTGAATTGATGGGAAAGGGGCTAATAAAAGCATATTGCTCTGTTTGTAACATTGCTTTTAGTTCTTAAATGTACCTCCCTACTTGTTGTCATAGGAACCACTGCATTTATCTTCATCACCTTCAGGGTGAGCAACCGGAAAGGTGTTCTTTTTTCTTATCTATTCGTTCACAGGATGAGGATGCTGCTGGCTAGGCCACCATTTATTGACATTTCCTAATTACCGTTGAGAAGGTGGTGGATGAGTTGCCTTCTTGAATCACTGCAGGCCATACAGTGTAGGTACACCCACAGTATTGTTAGGGAGGGAGTTCCCATTTTTGACCCAGTGATAGTGAAGGAATAGCTGACATATTTCCAAGTGAGGATGGTGAGTGGCTTGGAGGGGAAATTGCAGAAAATGATGTTTCCATGTGTTTGCTTCCCTTGTCCTTCTAGGTGGCAGTGGTACGGGTTTGGAAGGCACTGTTGAAGGAGCCTTGGTGAGTTGCTGCAGTTTATCTTGTAGATGATACACATTGCTGCCTCTGTGCATTGGTGGTGGAGGAAGTGAATGTTTGTGAACGGGGTGCCAATCAATTGGGCTGCTTTGTCCTGGCTGGTGTCAAATCCCTGAGTGTTGTTCGAGCACTCATCCAGGCAAGAGGCAAGAATTCCATCACTCTCCTGACTTGTGCCATGTGGATGGTGGACAGGCTTTGGGCAATCAGGAGATGAGTTGCTCATTACAGAATTCTTAGCCTCTGACCTGGTCAGGTAGCCAAAGTATTTATATGGCTAATTCAGTTCGTCTCCTGAGGACATTGATGGTGTGGGTTTCAGCAATCACAATGCGATTGAATGTCAAGGGGATATGGTTAGACTCTACTTATGACGGCACAATATCATAGTGATTAGCACTGCTGCCTCGCAGATTCGATTACTGGCTTGGGTCACTGTCTGTATAGAGTTTGCTCATTGTCCTTGTGTCTGTGTGTGTTTCCTCTGGATGCTTTAGTTTTCTCCCACTGTCCAAAGATGTTTTGTTTAGGTGCATTAGCCATGCTAAATTGTCCCTTGATGTCATGGGGATTAGTCGGGTAAATATGTGGGGTTACGGGGATAAGCCTGGATGGGACTGTTGTCAATACAGGCCCAATAGGCCAAATGGCCTCCTTCTGCTCTGTAGGGATTCTATGATTCTACTGTTGGAAATAGAAATTGTCTGGTGTTTATGAGACACTTATTTTTACCAAGGCTGAACTTTGCCCAAGTCTTGCTGTATATGGGCACAAAACTAGTTGAGAATGTTGTGTAAATATCAGCAAACATGCCCAATTCTGAGCTAATGATGGAAGGAAGGTCATAGATAAAACAGCTGAAGATAATTGGGCCTCAGACACTACTTTGAAGAGTACTTGTGGGTATGAGACGATTGATTTCCAATAATCACAACTATCTTCCTTTGAGCCAAGTATGACCCGATAAGTGGAGAGTTTTCCCACATATTCCCACTGATTCCAATTTTACTAGGGCTCGTTGATGCCACATACAGTAAAATGTTGATGTCAAGGGAAGTCACTCTCCCATATTCTATTTGTCCTGCCAGAAGGGATCATGAGAACGCCTTGGCAGGTGAGATTAAAGAAAATTCTAAGGCGTTCTACAAATATGTGAAGTCACTGGTACCGGATGCGATGTACCCCAGGTTACTGTG
This sequence comes from Sphyrna mokarran, assembly GCA_024679065.1. Classification (NCBI taxonomy): domain Eukaryota; kingdom Metazoa; phylum Chordata; class Chondrichthyes; order Carcharhiniformes; family Carcharhinidae; genus Sphyrna; species Sphyrna mokarran. The sequence goes on from JAGIQG010000009.1 coordinate 12,385,244, forward strand.
GGAGGCGAGGGAAGAGATTGCAGACCCTCTGGCAATGACCTTTGCATCACTGGTGGAGACAGGAGAGATTCCGGAGGATTGTGGAAATGGTTCCTATATTCAAGAAAGGGACTAGGGAAATTACGGATCGGTGTGTCTAACCTCAGTGGTTGGAAAATTGATGGAAAAGATCCTGAGAGACAGGATTTATGAACATTTAGAGAAGTTTAGTATGATCAAAAGTAGTCAGCATGGCTTTGTCACAGGTAGATTGTGCCTTACGAGCCTGGCTGAGTTATTTGAAAATGTCACTAAACATATTGACGAAGGAAGAGCGGTAGATGTGGTTTATATGGACTTCAGCAAGGCGTTCGATAAGGTTCTCCATGCAAGACTTCTTGAGAAAATAAAAGGGCATAGGATCCAAGGGGCCATTGTCTTGTGGATCCAGAACTGGCTTGCCTGCAGAAGGCAGAGAATGGTTGTAGATGGGTCTTTTTCTGCATGGAGGTTGGTCACCATTGGAGTGCCCCAGGGATCTGTTCTGGAATCCCAGCTGTTTGTGATTTTTGTAAATGAACTGGATGAAGAAGTGGAGGGATGGGTTGGTAAGTTTGCCAATGACACGAAGGTCGGAAGTGTTGTGCATCCTTTGGAGGGACCTCAGAAGTTGCAGTGTGACATAGATAGGATGCAAGATTGGGCAGAAAAGTGGCAGATAAATGTGTAGTTGTATATTTTGGCAGGTCAAATGGGATGAAGGAATATAATATTAAGGGTAAGACTCTTAGCAGTGTAGGGGATCAAAAAGACCTTGGGGTCCGAGTCCACAGGACTCTTAAATCAGTCTCATAGGTTGATGATGTATTAAGAAGGCGTATAGTGTATTGGCTTTCACCAATTGAGGATTTGCTTTTAGGAAACGGGAGATAATGCTGCAGCTTTATAAGACCCTGTTCAGGCCTTACTCGGAGTACTGTGCTCAGTTCTGGTCGCATCATTACAGGAGGAATGTGGAAGCCATTGAAAGAGTGCAGAGGAGATTTGTAAGGATGTTGCCTGGATTGGGTGGCATGTTTTATGAGCATAGGTTGAGGGAGCTTAGTCTTTTCTCCTTGGAGAGACAAAGGATGAGAGGTGGCCTGATAGAGGTATATAAGATGTTGAGAGGTATAGATCGGGTGGATTCTCAGATGCTTTTTCCCAGGGCTGAAATGTTTGTCACAACAGGACACAGGTTTAAGATGCTGGGCAGTAGTTACAGAGGAGATGTCAGAGGTAAGTTTTTCACTCAGAGGATGGTGCGTGAGTGAAACTGACTGCCGTCGGTTGTGGTGGAAGCAAATTCGATAGAGTCTTTTAAGAAACTTCTGGATGGCTGCATGGGACTTAATAGGATTGAGGGTTACAGGTAAGCCTAGTACGTAGAATTACGATTGGCGTAACTTGTGGGCCAAAGGGCCTGTTTGTGCTATAGTTTTTCTATGTTTTTATGTTTATGTATGGAACATAGCTGGGCAATTTTCCACATTACCAGATAGATGCCAGTGTTGTGCTGATTGTTCATTGGGAGTGGTGTTTGTCCTGTTGTATTAGAACAACTTGGCTAGTGCATGGCTCTTCCTGGAGCACAAGGCTTCAGTTGTATTGCTGGAATGTTGTCAGGGCCGATGGCCTTTGCAGTTCCATCAACCATTTCTTCATATCATGTGAAGTGAATCAAATTGGCCAAAAACTGGTATCTGTGATGCTGGGGACCTCTGGAGGAAGCTGAGATGGATCATCCACTCAACATTTCTGGCTGAAAATAGTCAATTAAATTCAAATTCCATAAGCTGATGTGGTAGGATTTGAACCCGTATCTCCAGAGCATTAACCTAGACCTCTGGGTCATTAGCAAGCATGATGTTGAGATGCTGGCGTTGGACAGTGGTAAACACAGTAAGAAGTCTGACAACACCAGTTTTAAATCCAACCGATTTATTTGATAGTACTATCAAGTTTACTATCAAATAAATTGGTTGGATTTAAAACTGATGTTGTCAGACTTCTTACTGTCATTAGCAAGCCACATTGCCAGTACCCTACCACAATCTTCCCATCCCTCTCTCTACCTGTCTCACTAATTGAGCAAAATTTAGTACTCAAAGTACAACAATGGTATTAATTTACGTAAGGTTATTTACCTTTTGGGCCATAAGCTGCAGTCAGACTGCTGTTTAGTATGAAGTTTGGGGTGAAGTGAATGGACCGGCCCTTCTCACCACATCCACCAAACTGGAGAGTATACGGTGCATCTCCATATTTAAGGTATGGTTCAGCGATGACTACATCAGCCTAGGGATAGACAAATAGATGTTTTTGTAAGAGAATCAAGCTTACACACACATACACAAAAACAGATATACACACACACACATACACACACACTCACAAACCCCAGCACATGCGCACACACACACATACACACACGCACACACACAGGGCCCAATTTTACCATTGCCCCGTGCCTGTTTTTGGGAACAAAAACTTGATAAAGTTGGGCGTAAGGCGAATAGTGCGATCTGCGCCACGTCTGCCCAGATGCCCATTTTACCAACGCTCAAAATTGGCTGCGATCCGAATCATACCCAAAACGGGTGCAACATTGATTTAAATGCATTTGCGTGCCCTTAAATTGAATTAATGGGCTGCCTGCCCAACTTTGCCAGCATTTTCCCCTTTACCATCATGTTCGTGCATCCAGATTTGGTGCAAAACAGACATTATCAGCAAAGGTCTGTTTCGGGCGGGAGACCAGATAATTCCCTGGTGAGGAGGCAGGCCAGATGGTTTTCTGGCTGGGAGACTGCCACGGAGTCCACTGCCACTCTGCAGCCGATTGGTGGGGGGGAATGGGGGCAGAGGTTGGCTAGGTGGGAGTGAGTGTAAGGAGGAAAGTTATGTTGTGGGGATGGGGCGATATCAGTGGGGCCATCGCTCCCCCGGGCCGCTTTATCCATTATTTGCGACCCAAGAGCGATGTGACAGGGACACATTTTTCAAATTTTTTTTTGCTGCACATGCGCAGTTCAGTGATTTGGGTGCTATAAGCCCCGCCCATTGCATGATTCAGATTTGTGATTTTTTTTCAGGCTGAGTGCTTATCAGAGCACCTGAAAACAGATTTCCAGGTCAGATCTTAATTGCACCCAGATTCAGCACTTAAAATAAAAGTGGCAAAATTGGGCTCTAAATGCTGAATCTGGGCATGATTCAGATCCAACTTGGAAATCTTTCTCAGGCGTTCCTATACGCATTTAAGAACATAGAACATTACAGCGCAGTACAGGCCCTTCGGCCCTCGATGTTGCGCTGACCAATGGAGAAAAAGCAATGACCCTCTAACCTAAACCATTCCATTTTCATCCATAAACCTATCCACTGACCGCTTAAACGCCCCCAAACCTGGCGCATCTACAACTGCTGCAGGCAGGGCATTCCATGCCCTCACCACTCTCTGGGTAAAGAACATACTTCTGACATCCGTCCTATAACTACCACTCCTTAATTTAAAGCTATGTCTCCTCGTGCTAGTCTTCTCTATCCAAGGAAAAAGGCTATCCACCCTGTCTAATTCTCTGATCAACTTATATGCCTCAATAAGGTCACTTCTTAGCTGCTTTCTCTCTAATGAAAATAACCTCAAATCCCTCAGCCTTTCCTCATAAGACCTTCCCTCCATACCAGCCAACATCCTGGTAAACCTCTTTGCACCCTCTCCAATGCCTCCACATCTTTCTTATAATGTGATGACCAGAACTGTACACAATACTCCAAGTGCGGCCACACCAGAGTTTTGTACAGTTGCAACATGACGTTGCGGCTCCAAAATTCAATCCCCCTACCAATAAAAGCCAAGATTCCATATGCCTTCTTAACAACCTTATCAACTTGAGTGCCAACTTTCATGGATCTATGCACATATACACAGAGATCCCTCTGTTCGTCAACACTATTAAGAGTCCTACCATTAGCCCTATACTCTACACATTTGTTATTCCTGCCAAAGTGAATTACCTCACACTTTTCCGCATTAAACTCCATTTGCCACCTCTTGGCCCAGCTCTGCAACTTGTCTAAGTCTCTCTGCAAACTATAACACCCCTCTTCACTATCTACAACTCCTCCGACCTTGGTGTCATCAGCAAATTTAGTAATCCATCCTTCTATACCCGCATCCAGATCATTTATAAAAATTACAAACAGCAGGGGCCCCAAAACAGATCCCTGAGGTACACCACTTGTAACCGAACTCCATGATGAATAATTCCCATCAACCACCACCCTCTGTCTTCTATCTGCTAGCCAATTCCTAATCCAATTAGCAAAATCACCCTCAATCCCATACATCTGCATTTTCTGCAGAAGCCTTCCATGGGCCACCTTATCGAACGCCTTACTAAAGTCCATATATACCACGTCAACTGCCTTACCCTTATCCACCTCTTTGGTCACCTTTTCAAAAAACTCAATAAGGTTTGTGAGGCATGACCTACCCTTCACAAAACCATGCTGACTATCTCCAATCAATTCATTTCTCTCTAAATGACTATAAATCCTATCACTAATAATTCTTTCCAAAACTTTGCCCACAACAGAAGTAAGACTCACCGGTCTATAATTCCCAGGATAGTCTCTATTCCCCTTCTTGAACAATGGGACAACATTTGCTATCCTCCAGTCTTCCGGCACTATACCTGTAACCAACGACGACCTGAAGATCAGAGGAAAAGGCTCTGTAATCACCTCTCTTGCCTCCCAGAGAATCCTAGGGTAAATCCCGTCCGGCCCAGGGGACTTATCTATTTTCATACTCTCAAGAATATCTAACACCTCCTCCTTATCTACTTCAATACTACCCAGTTTACAACCCTGTATCCCAGTGTTCTCCACAACTACATTTACATCTCCCTGCGTGAATACTGAAGAGAAATATTTGTTCAGTGCCTCTCCGATCTCTTCAGGCTCCACGCACAACTTCCCACTGCTGTCTCTGACTGGCCCTAATCTTGCCCTAACCAGTCTTCTATTCTTAACATATCTAAAGAAAGCTTTAGGATTCTCCTTGATCCTATCAGCCAAAGTCTTCTCGTGTCCTCTCTTAGTTCTTCTTAACTCACTCTTTAGCTCCCTCCTGGCTAATCTATAACTCTCCAGTGCACTAACTGAGCCTTCATGCCTCATCTTCACATAAGCCTCCTTTTTCCTTTTCATTAGCAAATCAACTTTCTTTGTACACCACAGTTCCCTTACTCGACCATTTCCTCCTTGTCTGACAGGGACATACTTATCTAGGACTCGCAGTAGCTGTTCCTTGAATAAGCTCCACATTTCAGATGTTCCCAGCCCCTGGATTTTCCTAGTCCAACCTATGCACCCTAAATCTCTCCTAATAGCCTCATAATTACCATTCCCCCAGCTATAACTACTGCCCTCTGGTTCATGCCTATCCCTTTCCATCACTAAGGTGAACGTAACCGAATTGTGGTCACTATCACCAAAATGCTCACCTACTTCCAAGTCTAACACCTGATCTGGCTCATTGCCCAGTACCAAATCCAATGTAGCCTCACCTCTAGTTGGCCTATCTACATACTGAGTCAAAAAACCTTCCTGCACACTTTGTATAAAAACTGACCCCTCTAACGAGCTAGAGCTAAAGCTATTCCAATCAATATTAGTAAAGTTAAAGTCTCCCATAACAATTACCCTATTACTTTCACTCTTGTCCAGTATTATCTTTGCAATCTTTTCCTCTACCTCTCTAGAACTTTTTGGAGGTCTATAAATGACTCCCAAAAGGGTGACCTCTCCTCTCCTGTTTCTAACCTCAGCCCATACTACCTCAACAGACAAGTCCTCATCAAACTTCCTTTCTGTCACTGTGATACAGTCTTTGACTAATAATGCCACTCCTCCCCCCCACTACCTCCTTTTGTACTCTGACTGAAACATTTAAACCCCAGAACCTGCAACAACCATTCCTGTCCCTGCTCTATCCATGTCTCTGAAATGGCCACAACATCAAAGTTCCAGGTACTAATCCAAGCTGCAAGTTCATCCACCTTATTTAGGCTGAAAAAAAATCACGAGTCTGAATTGCGTTGTGTGCAGGCCTTATTGCCCCCAAATCGCTGAACTGCACATGTGCAGTGAGAAAAAAATTTGAAAAACGTGCCCCTGTCACATCGTTCCTGGGCCATAAAAAGCAGATAAATTGCTGGGAGCAAAGGCCCCCATTGACTTCACCCCACCCCCACAATACAACTGTCTCCTTATCCACCCATCTCTACCTCACTAACCAGACCAATCGCGACCCTCTGCCCTCCCTGTCCCCATCGATCACCGACAGAGTGGCAGCGGATCCCGTCTGCTCCCCCCTCCAGAGAACGATCTAGCCTCCCCAGCCCTCCCCACCAGAGAACAATCGGGCCTCCTTCCTCCTCCCCAGCTCCTACCCTGCACCCCCCCCCCCCCCCCCCCCCCCCCCCCCCACCGGAATAAGATCAGGCCTCCTTTTTTCTCCACTCCCCTCGCCAGTGATACATCTGATCCACCTCCTCCCTCCCCCACACTACCAACCTGACCAGAAGCCCTGAACTTACCTCTTCAGAAGCTGCAGCACCTGAAATAGACCTTTGCTGAGCATGTCTGTTTCGCACCGAATCTGGATGCATGAATGTGATGGTAAAAGCGGAAATACTAGTAAAATTGGGAGGGCAGTCCATTAATTCAATTTAAATGCGTTTAAATCACCATTGCTCAGTTCGGATCGCAGCCATTTTTGGTAATGTGGGCATCTGCGCGGATGCGGATCGTGTTAATCACCTCACACCCGACTTTATCAAGTTTTGCAGCTGTTAATGGTAAAATCAGATCCATAGAGTCATCTATGCAGGTTTACAGCATGGAAACAGGCCCTTCAGCCCAACTTTTCCATGCCATCCTTTTTTTTAAAACCTCGAAGCTATTCCCAGTTGCCTGCATTTAATCCATATCCCTCTATATCCATGTTACCCATTAGCCTCACAACCCCATGTTAACATCCAATGTGTTTATTTGGCAGCACAGGCTTTCGGGGCATTGCCCCATCATCAGGTGAGTGCAGGGACAATGCCGAAAAAGGACAATGCTCCAAAAGCTAGTGCTACCTATTGGTCTTTAACCTGGTGTTGTGAAACTACTTACTGTGCCTACTCCAGTCCAACACCGGCAACTCCACATCATCTTACCCATGTAATCTCTACTGCTACATCTGGCAGTTTGTTCCAGACACTCACTACTCTGTGTTAAAAAATTGCCCCTTGGACACTTTCATATTTCTCTCTGCTCTCATTTTAAACCTATGCCCTCTAGTTTTAGACTCCCCTACCTTTGGAAAAAGATATTGACAATCTAGCTGATCTATGTTCCTCATTATTTTATAGACCTCTACAAGATCACCCTTCAGCCTTTTACGCTCCAGAGAAAAATGTCCCAATTTATCCAGCGTCTACTTATAACTCAAGCCATCAAATCCCAGTAGCACCCTAGTAAATCTTTTCTTCTCTCTTTCTAGTTTAATAATATCTTTTCTACAGTAGGGTCACCAGAATTGTACACAATATTCCAAGTGTGGCCTGACCAATGTCTTGTATAATTTCAAAAGACATCCCAACTCCTGTATTCAATGTTCTGACCAAGGAAACCAAGCATGCCAAATGCCTTTTTCACCTCTCTGTTCACTTCTGACTCCAATTTCAAGGAGCTATGAACAGATACCCCTAGATCTCTTTGCTCTCCGCAGTGCCCTACCATTTACTGCGTAAGTCCTGCCCTGGTTCAGTCTACCATAAAAAAGTTAATTTGCTGGTTAAAAGGAAAAAGGAGGCTTATGTCAGGATGAGGTTTGAAGGCTCAGTTAGTGCAATGGATAGCTATAGATTAGCCAGGAGGGAGCTAAAGAGTGAGTTTAGGAGAGCTAAAAGGGGACACGAGAAGACTTTGGCTGATAGGATCAAGGAGAACCCTAAAGCTTTCTTTAGATATGTTAAGAATAGAAGATTGGTTAGGGCAAGATTAGGGCCAGTCAGAGACAGCAGTGGGAAGTTGTGCGTGGAGCCTGAAGAGATCGGAGAGGCACTGAACAAATATTTCTCTTCAGTATTCACGCAGGGAGATGTAAATGTAGTTGTGGAGAACACTGGGATACAGGGTTGTAAACTGGGTAGTATTGAAGTAGATAAGGAGGAGGTGTTAGATATTCTTGAGAGTATGAAAATAGATAAGTCCCCTGGGCCGGACGGGATTTACCCTAGGATTCTCTGGGAGGCAAGAGAGGTGATTACAGAGCCTTTTCCTCTGATCTTCAGGTCGTCGTTGGTTACAGGTATAGTGCCGGAAGACTGGAGGATAGCAAATGTTGTCCCATTGTTCAAGAAGGGGAATAGAGACTATCCTGGGAATTATAGACCGGTGAGTCTTACTTCTGTTGTGGGCAAAATATTGGAAAGAATTATTAGGGATAGGATTTATAGTTATTTAGAGAGAAATGAATTGATTGGGGATAGTCAGCATGGTTTGTGAAGGGTAGGTCGTGCCTTACTAACCTTATTGAGTTTTTTGAAAAAGTGACCAAAGAGGTGGATGGGGGTAAGGCGGTTGATGTGGTATATATGGACTTTAGTAAGGCGTTTGATAAGGTGGCCCATGGAAGACTTCTGCAGAAAATGCAGATGTATGGGATAGAGGGTGATTTAGCTAATTGGGTTAGGAATTGGCTAGCAGATAGAAGACAGAGGGTCGTGGTTGATGGGAGATATTCATCGTGGAGTTCGGTGACAAGTGGTGTACCTCAGGGGTCTGTTTTGGGGCCCCTGCTGTTTGTAATTTTTATAAATGATCTGGATGAGGGTATTGAAGGATGGATTAGTAAATTTGCAGATGACACTAAAGTCGGTGGTGGAGTGGTAGATAGTGAAGAGGGGTGTTATAGTTTGCAGAGAGACTTGGACAAGTTGCAGAGCTGGGCCGAGAGGTGGCAAATGGAGTTTAATGTGGAAAAGTGTGAGGTAATTCACTTTGGCAGGAATAACAAATGTGTAGAGTATAGGGCTAATGGTAGGACTCTTAATAGTGTTGATGAACAGAGGGATCTTGGTGTATATGTGCATAGATCCCTGAAAGTTGGCAATCAAGTCGATAAGGTTGTTAAGAAGGCATATGGAGTCTTAGCTTTTATTGGTAGGGGGATTGAATTTCGGAGCCGCAACGTCATGTTGCAACTGTACAAAACTCTAGTGCGGCCGCACTTGGAGTATTGTGCAGTTCTGGTCCCCACATTATAAGAAAGATGTGGAGGCATTGGAGAGGGTACAGAGGAGGTTTACCAGGATGTTGCCTGGTATGGATGGCAGGTCTTATGAGGAGAGGCTGAGGGATTTGAGGTTGTTTTCGTTAGAAAGAAGGCGGCTAAGAGGAGACCTTATTGAAACATATAAGATGATTAGAGGTTTAGATAGGGTGGACAGTGATAGCCTTTTTCCTAGGATGGAGAAAGCTAGCACGAGGGGACATAGCTTTAAATTAAGAGGTGGTGGTTATAGGACAGATGTCAGAAGTAGGTTCTTTACCCAGAGGGTGGTAAGGGTATGGAATGCCCTGCCTGTGTCAGTTGTAGATGCGCCAAGTTTGGTGGCGTTTAAGAGGTTAGTAGATAAGTTTATGGACAAAAAGGGAATGGTTTACGTTAGAGGGTCATTGCTTTTTCCTAATTGGTCGGCGCAACATCGAAGGCCGAAGGGCCTGTTCTGCGCTGTAATGTTCTATGTTCTATAATGCATCACCTCTCATTTTTCTAAATTAAATTCCATCTGCCATTCATCAGACCGCTGGCCCAATTGATCAAATTCCTGTTGCAATCCGAGATAAGCTTTTTCATTGTCCACTATGCCACCAATTTTGGTATCATCTGCAAACTTACTAACCATGTCTCCTATATTCTCATCCAAATCATTAATATAAATGACAAATAACAGTGGACCCAGCAGTGATCTCTGAGGCACACTGCTGGTCACAAGTCTCCAGTTTGAAAAACAACTATCTACAACCACCCTCTGGCTTCTGTCATCAAGCCAATTTTATGTACATTTAGCTACCTCACCTGGATCCTGTGAGATTTAACCTTATGCAACAACCTACCATGCAGTACCTTGTCAAAGGCATTGCTAAATATCAACATAAACATCAATTTAGTACTTATTCAGTCAGCAGCTGTTGTGTTGTGTAATCATAGTTGCCTGACTGGACATGATTCATAGACTGAGAGCTGTGTACAAAATTGCCTGTGATTGGGAATGAAGGAGGAGGCCATTCAGCCCACTGAACCCCTGTTAGTTCTTTAGAGCAACTCACCTCATTGCAATACCCACACCTCCATTTTACCTGTAATTCTGCAAATTATTTTTCTTTAAATAACTCTCTTTTGAAAGCTGTGCTTGAATCTATCTTCACCCAAACATCAAGCAGCCCATTGCAGAACTGGATCACTCATTATAGAAAAGATTTTCCTTATGGTATTGTTGCTTCTTTAGCTGTGATAATAGTAATGCAAATGATTTATATATATATATATATATATATATGTATATCTATATGTATATACACACACATACAATTGCACTACCATCTTTTCTGCAATAAGCAATTCAGTTCTGTAGTTTACTTTATGTTTAAAAATTCAGCTTTTTTCTATGGTCAGTCAATATGTCTGGTAGGAATGCAGCTCAGATGCTGCTAGAGCAGGATAATTATTCATTTTAGTTTACTTTGGATGGAGCTTATTGATTTTTGTTTATAGATGGATATTTCCTCTGAAGCTTTTGAATAGGTTGATTGAAAGGGTCATGAGTTATCCATCAGATGTTGCTGTGGTGATGGGAAGAGCTAGTTTCTGTGGCAGTGAAAAAATTAAGTTGCATTGATAAGGCAGCTGAAGCTACAGGCATGTGCAGACTGTCCCTGAGAATTCACACACTGTCTATAAAATCTCTCTGAAAGCTTTAAGACTGACAACACAATTTATAGCAAGCATGCCTAGATTTGCTAACTCTATTTATTTGAAAGTGTTTTTGAACCATGCGTGAATGAAACTTATTTGAAACTGGAACAGTCAAAGCTAGAAACTAAATTTATTTCCTTTCATTTTGTTGAAGCCTATGCTGCACTCACACAAAAGTGCTTTTAAGCAGGAATTACTGCAATGCTGCTGGAGAATGTGAATACAGGCTTACAATGCTCTTTGCAAGCCCCTGGCGTTTCTCTCATATCTGCTCAAATCACTGAGACCCAAGGCTCATTGCAGCATCCTACATTCATCCTGGCTGAGTACAGAGAAGAGACTGGGCCCACGGTGTACAGTGTACTGGCCTTCATTAATCGAGGAATAGAGTTTAGGAGTCAGGAGGTAATGATGCAGCTCTATAAGACTCTTGTCAGACCCCAGTTGGAGTATTGTGCGCAGTTCTGGTCACCTCATTATACGAAGAATGTAGAGGCTATTGAGAGGGTTCAGAGGAGATATACAAGGATGCTGCCTGGATTGGGAGGCAAGCCTTATGAAGATAGGTTGAGGGAGCTGGGACTCTTCTCACTGGAGAGACGTAGGTTGAGAGGCGACCTGATAAGAGGTTTATAAAATGTTGAGAGGAATAGATAGAGTGGACGCTCAGAGACTATTTCCCTGAGCGGAAATGGTCAATACGAGAGGATACAGATTTAAGGTGCAGGGAAGCAAATACAAAGGAGATATCAGGGGTAGGTTTTTCACTCAGAGGGTGGTGAGTGAATGGAACCGACTGCCATCGGAGGTTGTTGAGGCAAACTCACTGGGGTCTTTTAAGAGATTTCTGGATGAGTATATGGAAAAGAATAGGATAGGGGGTTATAGATAGGTCAGTGGATTAGTAGATGTGATCGGCGCAACTCGTGGGACGAAGGGCCTGTTTGTGCTGTCTTGTTCTATGTTCTATGAAACCAGTGGAATTATTTCCTCTACAGTCCAACAACTTTATTAGTTGCTTCCTTTGTCATTGAATTAGAGACTGGTGTTGCGGTGGGGGAAGGAGGGGGTTGGTGGTGGTGGCAGTGACAGGTATTTAAAGAGTAATTTTAAGAAATTATTCCCAGCATGGAACCTTGTCCTCAGGGAGCACAGCAGGCATTCAGACGACACAATTAACTATCCATGTTAAAAATTGTCTGTCCACTACTCCTAATTATAAATTCCAAACAATTTGCATTTATATCCTGCCTTCAATGTAATAAAACATTCCTTCGCAGGAGCCTTGTCAAAACACAGAATCACATGTGCTGATAGTGGGTCAGGAGACCCAGAACTGAGTCAAGGAAGTAGGTTTTAATGAGTGTCTTGAAGGAGAGAGAGCTTGAGAGATGGAGAGGTCTCAGGAGGAAATTCCAGAGCTTCAGGGCCATGAGGCCATGACTACCAATTAAAATCAAAAAGACTCATGTCAAGTTGCTGGAATTAGATGAGTGCAGACACTATGGTGGGTCATGGGGCTGGAGGAGTTTACAGAGTTAGGATGGGGACAGGTCATGGAGAGATTTGAAAATAAGAACAAAGACTGGAAATGTGATTGCCATTTTCGTAGAATTATAGACTGGCTACAGTGCAGAAGGAGAGCATTTGCACCATCGAATCTCCAACGGAACATCTTACCCAGACTCTGTTCCTGTAACCCCACGTATTTACCCTGCTAATGCCCCTAACCTACTCATCATGGGACATTTAGAGTAAATTTAGCATGGTCAATCTATCTAACTGTGAAAGGAAACCAAAGTACCTGGAAGAAACCCATGCAGACATAGGAAAAATGTATAAATTCCACACAGACAGTGACTCAAGGCTCGAATTGAACCTGGGTCCCTGGCGCAGTGAGACAGCAGTAGTAATCACTGTGCTGCCCACATTTTCTGTGCAGAATGGGACAGAAAACCATGTATTTATGCTTCTGATGGTTTTCTATCCATCAAGCATGGTATCTATAGGGAGTGAGTGCTGAATTCACAATAAGTGCCTCCCAGACTTTGTCCTGGTAGCACAACTTCATGAAGCGATCTCCTTCGTAAAGTATTGGCAGGGGAGGGAAAAGACAATGGATTCATAAGGGCACAAAATTACTTAATGAATTGGTGTGAAGATTATTCTATGTTATAAATTGGAAAGTTTAGCCTGGAGTAGTGTTCTGATAATTAGTATTCTGAAGCTGCAATACAATTCATGAACAACTAAAGATCAAACCACTCTCACAATTGGCAATACTACCCAGAATTTGATCGTCCTGCTCACCACAGAAATTGAAACAGGCAAGCGGTGGACCATGGAAATGGCCGTTGACCTTGGGCAGGATTTTTGGCATGAGTGAGGCCATAAAATCCCATCCAACATTGACTATGATTGATTTGCCCTATGGAATTTATTAATTTCTGAAAATTTTCCCATGATATATACACGGATTGTTAATATTTTTAGGATTCAGTTGCATACAATGCACGACACAACATTCAGCGCCACCTGTCTGTGCTGGTGTTTATGCTCTGCATGAAACTACTTTGACTAAATATAAAAGTGTATGCACCTTTTTATTCACAAGTTATTATCTAGCTTCCCCTTCAATAGATTTATGGTATTGGCCTCAAATACCAGCTTGGGATGCTTAGTACGTGCTCCAGCTGGCTGTGTTTTTGGCCCCATAATAGTGGAGTGGGGAATTTGTGGCGGGATGGAGGAAAGAAAGAGAGGGATGACATTAAAATTGGGAACCTGCTTGCCATATTTCAATAGATAATCAAGGGTCAATTAGACTTTTTACCAAGCCAATTGATTCTGATAATACGTTGCCCATGGCATAAAATGTTTGGCGTGGACAGTTGAGCATAAGCAACAAGCTCAATTTTTAATACCAACTCTTCAAAGGATAGGAAGGAAAGGTGGTGTGGGGCAGATTCTATCTTCAGGGGCTGTCTATATGGATTGCGGGGGCGGGCAGATGGCAGAACTCTTCTTTCTTCCTACCCGCTGGCAGTTTTAACCCACAACGCCATCTCTAACCAGCCCAAACTCTTCTGTCTCCGGGATCCACTGGGTTTTCTCCCTCCTCTCCTCCTCCTCTTGCATTCCTGGCGCTGTGGGGACTGATCAATCCAGAGCTCTCAAGTGTACGATCCAAGGAGAACTTTATGATTGTAGGGCAGGTTGGTATGATGTGGCTTGGCTTCTAACCACCCTTTGGCCAAAGATGTTTCTCTGAATTCCTGACTGGATTTATTACTGACTGTTTGATATTTCTTTTTGTATTGGAGGGTAGGCCTTATGACACAATGGTTGCCTTACCTTTAAATCAGAAGCTCTGGACTCAAGTCCCACCTTAGGACGTGACAGGACAGAAGTTGCTTTCATGATGTGGCGAAACAGATTGATTATCAGTCTATAAATCCTAATAGCAGGTGGTAAGAGTGGGAGGGCTTCCTGGTCAACCATACTGCAGGTGACCAGATCACCAACAACCTGGCCTGGTCTTCCCATGCCATTACTATAGTTTAAAAAGCCCACCAATGTCTCTACTTTCTCAGAAGACAAAGGAAATTTGGCAAGTCAACTATCAGTCTAACGAACTTTCACAAATGCACCATCAAAGGTTGTATCATAGCTTGGTATGGCTCCTGCTTTGCCACGACCACAAAAATGTACAAAATGTCATGAATGTAGCCCAATCCGTCACACAAACTAGCTTCCCAACCATTGATTCTGTGCACATTTCCAGCTGTCTCAGCAAAGCAGCCAGCATAATTAAGGACCTCACGCACCCTGACATTCTCTTTTCCATCATCTACCTTCAGGAAGAAGATACAAAAGTCTGAGGTCATGTACCAACTGACTCAAGAACAGCTTCTTCCCTGCTGCCATCAGATTTTTGAATGGATCTACCTGGCATTAAGTTGATCTTTCTCTACACTCCAGCTATGATTATAACACTACATTCTACACTCTCTCATTTCCTTCTCTATGAAGAGAATGCTTTGTTTGTATAGTGTGCAAAAAAAATACATTTCACTGTATGTCAATACGTGTGACAATAATAAATCAAATTAAATCAAGAAGGCAAGGCCAACACTGCAGTACACATGCGTAATGATGATGCAATCCAGTGGGAACCTATGGTTGGCAATGTCCTTTTCAGGCAATGGTACATGGAAGAGGAGGAGAGGTTTTTCAAAGTCCTGCACAAATGGAAAAGCTTCTTTAATTTAACTGGATGGCATACCAGTTGCAAAAGAGCCAGAATTTCTCCAACCTCGCCAGCAGCTGGGATTCTCTGGTCCCACTGCTGTGAATGGAGATTTTATTAAGTGCCAAATTCTCCATTCTTGCTGGTAGCGGTGGCGGGGTGAATGAGATCGGAGAACCCAAGCCAGGATCTCAGATTGAATACTCCACCCTGACGCTGTGCTGTTAAAAACAGAATAGTTATTTGCCCTCTCAGAAAATGGATAATCTCACTTTCTGTGCATCTGTGGGAATAATAATGTGTGATATAAATGGATATGTTTAAGTCTATTTTTGGATCTCAAACAAGTGGCACCATGCATTTCAGAACAGGAGAAGGCCATTTGTTCTATGAGGATTGTAGCTAATCTGTACATTAACTCTGTCTACATGCTTGGATTTTATAATCTGTAATACCCATGCGTAACACAAACAGATCAATCTTAATTTCACAATTTTCACTCAGCCCACAGCCTGGGAATTGGCATACCAACATCTCTACATTCCATATTATACTATTTTCAAAATTAAACACTTCCGCTTTCTTCTTTTCAACTATTACACACATTTAAACAAAAAGACAACACTCTAAATAACTACACACCAGCAGTTTAAAATTTATTTATTAGTGTCAGAAAGCTTACATTAACACTGCAATGAAGTTACTGTGAAAATCTCCTAGTCACCACACTCCAACACCTGTTCAGGTACACTGAGGGAGAAT
This sequence comes from Sphyrna mokarran, assembly GCA_024679065.1. Taxonomy (NCBI): domain Eukaryota; kingdom Metazoa; phylum Chordata; class Chondrichthyes; order Carcharhiniformes; family Carcharhinidae; genus Sphyrna; species Sphyrna mokarran. Next base: position 12,401,314 of record JAGIQG010000009.1, read on the forward strand.
TTAGCCTGGCCAGTCCTCCTAACCAGCATGTCTTTGGACTATGGGAGGAAACCAGAGCACCCATTGGAAACCCAGGCAGACCCAGGAAAAATGTGCAAACTCTGTAATGTGGCCCAAGCTGGGATCCTCGGCGCTGTTAGGCAACAGTGCTAATCACTGTGCCACTGTGCCACCCCAAAAAAAGAATTTTACAAATTTATATGTCATCCTTGTACACGGAGGCAAGGTGTTACAATAGTTAACACTGCTGCCTCATGGTGCCAGGGATCTGGGTTCAATTCCGACCTCAGGTATTCATTGTTGGTATGGAGTTTGCACATTCTCCCATTGGTCTGCACTGGTTTCTTCCAGGTGCTCTGGTTTCCTTCCACAGTCCAAAGATGTGCGGGTTGCTTAGACATGCTAGATTGACCCGACTGTCAGGGGGATTAACACGGTAAATATGTGGGGTCTAGACATAGAGCATAGTTGGGATTTTGGTCTGTGCAGACTTGATGGGCCAAATGGCCTCCTTCACTGTAGGAATTCTATAATTCTAATTAGAATAAAGCTAATCAGACAAAGTTGATTTCCCTCCACACACACACTGCCCCTTCCAGCTCAACCCATCTGTAATCCAAAGCTTTCAAATAGACAAGAGAGAAACACCCACCACTCAGTTACAATATTCCAATAACTAACACATTATTTGCATGATAAAATGGGCAGAGTTGTGGAACTCAATCCTCAAAAGCACCATCAGAAATTCTCGAATAACATGATAACACTGCTGACACCACTGCTTGTTCATTGCAAAGTATTTTCTTTGCAATGAAATTCACATGAAATGTAATATACAATTCAAAATTTAGAAGTTTTCGTGCAATTTATATAAAATAGCTTTGTACATATAATATATACTTTTTTAGAATTTGTAACGTAGAAAATACATAATTTCATACATATCATTTGCTTTTCCTTATTATTGAATTACCCCCGACTTGTTGTGGGAGAGAAGCCGATAAGTAATTGCTAATCTTCAGGCGAAGTACACAGTTTATTGAAAGTCTGCTGCCAGACTCTGCTGAGAATTCCCTCGGAGCTGCACCCCTCTCCTTCGCCGCTGAAACTTTGTCAGAAACTGGGCGCAAATCCGCGCAGTCCCGCACCCCCACCCAGTGCTGGAGGGGGTTTGAGAAATTCTCGGGGTTGCAGAGGGAGGAGCTGGAAGGCATTTCTCACATTTCGCCATCACTTCTTACCTTATCGTACGATTCAGTCGTGGGTCTGTGAACAGAGCTGGAACTAACTGACCATGTTTTAGGCAGCAGGATTTTCACTTGTGAAAAATAAACTTGTTGCTTGGTCGCATTGTAGAGGTAGGAAGAAGCAGCAGTCACTATTTCCTGTAAAGCAAAGACAAATTTCAAATCAATACTGTTGTTTCATTAATCGAGTAACGACAGGGAATAGGATATAACATATTCCTCTAACTCTCCCTCTCCTCACCAAATCCTGAATTCTAAATAATAACTGCAACATGAAACACAGTCACAAAGCAAGAACTATTAGTTCTCTTGGGACAGCACATCAGTGCCTCACCTTAATATTTTCAATAAGGTTGTCATCATGTTGGACTCTAGGGTTAATAGCAATAATTATGTCTTTATATCCATTATTCTCCAGCTTTGCACCAGAAGAAGTTATAACATAATCACACACAATGCAGCTGAGCACGAAGGCGAAGGTTTCTTGGAACCTCATTGTTGCATCCTGACCGCACTAATATCTTCCTACACTGTAACTTGTGCAATTAGTATACTGAGTGATCTCATGATTTGGCAGCAACATAAGGGTATTGCGGGAGCTGCAACTGAACGGATAGTTAAATGATGTGGAGATGCCGGTGTTGGACTGGGGTAAACACAGTAAGAAGTCTCACAACACCAGGTTAAAGTCCAACAGGTTTATTTGACAGCACGTGCCACTTTCAGAGCACTGCCGCTTCATCAAGTAAGGATTGCCAAATAAAGCTGAAACTTTAACCTGGTGTTGTGAGACTTCTTACTGTAATTAAAAGAGAGCCAGTAAGTGTGGGAGGAAAGAATACAAATCATCGAAAATTTAGCATTTAGCCTCGACTGCCAGGCACTTCTAATAGCTGCTCCCATGGGAATTCAAAACGGAATTGGAAACCCCCTCACTCCATTTGGCAGAATTATGAGATTGCAACAGAGATTAACAAGAATCCCAAACAAATAAATAGTAGCAACTCTATCATCATTGATGGAGTGTGATAGGTTGCACTCTAGACCTCACTGCAAAGCAGAATAATTATACTTTCATGAAACCTGAAGACTCAGAATGAAGTCTCTACTGATCGGAACATAAGAATTAGGAGCAGAAGTTGGCAAATTCAGCCCTTCAAGCCTGCTCCACCATTCAATCAGATCATGGTTGATGTCTCCCTGGTTTCAAATCCACCTCCCCAACTTTTCCCCATTATCCGATTACCCCTTTTTAAAATTAGAAATCTGTCTAGCTTCTCCTTGAAACCATTCACCGATTCAGATGCTATCACACCATGAGGCATAGATTTCCACGAATACACGACCTTCTGCAAGATGTAGTCCCTCCTCATCATAGTTTTAAATATATCTCCTCTTGACCTATAGCTGTGATTTCTTGTTCTAGATTGTCCCATAAGAGGAAACATTTCGTCTATGCTTTATATATCTCAAACGGATCCCCCCTCTCATCCTTCAAAACTCCAGTGGATACAAGCCCAAGCTGTTTAATCTCTCCCTATATATCAGCCCTTTCATCCCTGGAATCAATCTGGTGAACCTTCTCTGAACTGCCTCCAATGCTACCACATCCTTCCTTAAAAAGAGGCTCTCCCTCAGTTGAAATTTTACGATAGTACAATTGAGGCAGGGTCAGAATTTCTTAATCTTGGTGGCCATGGTCATTTTCAAGAATAGGAATTGGACAGTGATTTGAGCTTTGTCATTTTGGGAAAAGAAAATCAATTTCAAGATTCTCATGTTACATCTGGAAAATTGTAAGGAGAGTTAACCATTTAGGAACACAGCTAATTTGATTTTGTATCTACCTGTGTTGGCTACAGCTATAGGAATAATTAATCATGTAATTTTTGAGCTTAAACTGGAAAGATTGTATGAAAGTATAAAAGTCTTAATTTAGTAGGGATATTTAAAAGGAATAAAAATAAATCTTATTTTGGATTAATCTGGATCAGGCTTTTTGTTAAATTCGAAAATGTATTCTTGATAAAACTGACAGTGAAAAGATAAATGGAAAGAATTATTCTGGAGTGTTTGAAGTGATGATGTCAATCTGAGTGAATTTATTCTGCCCCTACTGAAACAAGTAGAGAATTAACCCATTCTGTCCCAGACAGGATGGATGTGTTGTCAGATTTGCAGTAATTTTAAGACAAAATCAAAAATGTAACAGAAAGGGGACTGAATGTTTAGTGGGGAGTTATATAAGGTAGAATGGGAGTATGTGTTCAATGATGGGAATTATTATGCTGCCATAATGCATTTTAATTAAAATGTGTGATATGGATATGCAAAATAGTGTATCAACTACAAAACTGGAGTAATAGTTCTGAACACAAAACGCATCCTGTTGTAAATTTTGAATTTTGAAGGTTGAAAACTATATTAGATGCCAAGCGGGCTAAAAGGCAGAGCCTGCCTATAACACCAAATTGACAGATTAATATAATTATAGATAAGGAAAATAAGTGGAATAAATGAGAAAAAATGAACAGGGTAATAAAATAAATATTATAGAGAAGCTAATAGTAAACAGAGGACAGCAGAATCAAAACTGGAATTTATTGGATACAATGGAGACATTTAAATGGATTCTAGAAAGTAGAATGCAGTTTAGGTGACAGCTATGGATGAAGGGACAAAGGTTCCTTCAAAGAAAGAAGAGATAAGATCGATACTAATGGGCATTGAAAGCCCACAAACTGTTGACTGAGTTTGGGATGATTCTGACGTAAGAAAATGTGCTGTGAGCAAGTTATCTTAATAAAATGATGTTATTTAAGAGAAGAACAAACAATCAAAACAACTTGTGGCCTGGGATCAAATTGAAAGGTTTGATTTTTGTTTCAAAAATGTTATTAGGTTATAGAATTTGGGAAAAAAAGATTGTACAAAGGCTTTTCACAGAAAAGAGTTAAAACACGCATTGAAGACTTTTTAGCTATTGTAGGAAGTTTTTGGAAGATTATGTCTGTGGTGGAGAAAAAAATCATAAAGATGGATACCTGGCATAAAATAGCTGCCCGGCACATGAAGGGTTAAAAGACACTAAGCAAGCACTAACATTTAATACAGATAGCTACTTGAAATTTAAACATAAGGACAGACAGTTATTTGAACTAAACATTCAGGAACAAATATTGCAGCAAACCAGGCATCTTAAAGATGAAGACAGTGTTGGGACAATGGGGTCTGATAGAGAGATTAGCCATAAATAGGAATAGGAATACCTAAATGCAGGAAAACCAATTACTGTATGAATAGATCAATAGGTCATTGATGGAGAGAAATGTATCCATTCATAGAACAATGTGATATTAAAATGCTCATGTCTGTATCTGTCTATAACAATGTGTTAAACGATTGTTCACCTACTTGATTAAATGATGTGTTAATGATGTCCAGTCCATCTATAATGTAAAAGGTATAAAGATGGAGCGCTCCCATTGTATCATTGAGAGACGGTAACTGCCCAGTACTGCGGTGCCTTTTCTCCACGAAGCTTTGTTAAATTGTTCGTCGGAGCAAGCAGAGCGGAGTGACTTGTGGCGGGAGTGTGAAGGGAAAGCGATTGACTATTTTTCTTAGTTTATTGCGGGGTTCCTGTTTCTTTACAAGTTTCTTTCAGAATAAAGTGGAAGTAGGCCGAGAGGTTATCTGGGAAGGGTTTGTTAGCACACGAGGTTTATACAGCGGCAGCATCGTTATCGAGTGGTGGACTGAGCAAGTAGCAAAGTGAGAGTTGAAAGTCTTTCGCTCAGCAGCTTACACAGTAAGAAGTCTGACAACACTAGATTTAAGACCAACCGATTTATTTGATAGTAAGCTCCCAAGCTTTCGGGGTTTGCCCCTTCGTCAGGTGATTGTAAAGACTTGGCTTGAGACAGAGCATATAACAGCATAGACAGTTGACAGATTACTGATTAGAATGCATTAGAATACATAATCAGTAATCTGTAAACTGTCTGTGCTGTTATTGGCTCTGTCTGAGGCCAGAACTCTCCATTCACCTGACAAATGAACAAATCCCGAAAACTTGGGAGTTTACTATCAAATAAATCGGTTGGACTTAAATCAGGTGTTGTCAGACTTCTTACTATGTTTACTCCAGTCCAACGCCGGCATCTCCACGTCAACAGGCTTAAGCAGAAATGGGCAGGCAGAGTAGGTTTAATTCTTAGTTTCTTTTCCTGTGGAATTTGAAGAAAAGGGGAATTATGAGTGTGAGGTCAATTTGTTGTTCTCAGTATCGGATGTGGAAGGTCCTAGAGTCTCCTGGCCTCTCAGATGTCCATATCTGCACTGGGTGTGTCAAGCTGCGGATTCTAAGGGACCACATTAGGGAACTGGAGCTGCAGCTCAATGACCTTCGTCTGGCCAGGGAGAGTGAGGAGGTGGTAGAAAGGAGTTACAGCCAGATGGTCATGCCAGGGTCACAGGAGGCAGGCAAGTGAGTCACAGTCAGAAAGGGGAAAGGTCAGGTGCTAGAGCAAATCCCAGTGAATATGCCTCTTAACAATAAGTACTCCTGTTTGAGTACTGTTGGGGGGCACCCTACCTGGTGGAAGCAACAGTGGCCAGGCCTCCAGTATAGAATCTGGACCTGTAGCTCAGAAGGGTAAAGAAAGGAGGAGGAAAGCAGTGGTGATAAGGGTCTCTACAGTGAGGGGGTTAGACAGGCAATTTTGTGGAGGCAGTCGAGAAAATTGGATGTTAGTTTGCTTCCCTGATGCTGGGATCTGGGATGCTTCTGATCGAATCCGAGATATCCTGAAGTGGGACGGAGAGGAACCAGAAGTCGTGGTACACACTGGTACCACTGACATAGGTAGGAAAAGCAAAGGAGTCATGAAAAGTGAATATAGGGAGTTAGGTAGAGAGTTGAGAAAAAGGAACGCAAAGGTAGTAATCTCGGGATTGCTCCTGTGCCTTGAGACAGTGAGAGTAGGAATGGAAGGAGGTGGAGGATAAATGTGTGGAGGATAAATGTGTGGGATTGGAGCAGAGGACAGGGATTCAGATTTCTGGATTATTGGGACCTCTTTAGGGGCAGGTGTGACCTGTACAAAAAGGACAGGTTGCACTTGAATCCCAGAGGTTCCAGTAACCTGGCGGGGAGGTTTGCTGAAGCTACTGGGGAGAGTTTAAACTAGAATGGTTGGGGGGTGGGAATCAAAATGAAGTGAGTGGGAGAGAGGAGGTGAGCTCACAAATAGAGAGAGCTTGTCAACGGTGTGAGAGGGAAGATAGGCAGATGATGGAGAAGGGGAGCGTTCAGATCGAAGGTTTGAGATAGGCCTATTTTAACGCAAGGAGCGTTGTGAACAAAGTGGATGAGCTTAAGAGTATGGATGACTACTTAGAAATGTGATGTGGTGGCCATTACAGAGACTTGGATGACTCAAGGACAGGACTGGATACTTCAAGTGCCAGATTTCAAATGTTTCAGAAGGGATAGGGAGGGAGGGAGACAAAAGAGGTGGGGGAGTGGCACTGTTGGGGCAGTAGAGAAGATGGACACCATGGAGGAATTGTCTACAGGGTCTCTGTGGGTGAAGGTTCGGAATAGGAAAGGGTGATTAACTTTGCTGAATGTTTTCTATAGGCTGCCCAATGGTAATAAGGAGGTTGAAGAACAGACAGGGAAACAGATCCTGAAAAAATGGAATAATAACAGAATTGTCGTGATAGGAGATTTTAATTCCCCAAATATCAATTGGAATCTCCCTAAGGTAAGGGGTTTGGGTGGGGAGAAATTTGTTAGGTGTGTTCAGGAAGGTTTCCTTACACAGCATGTGGATAAGCCTACAAGAGGAAAGGCTGTACTTGATTTTAAATTGGGAAATGAACCTGGACAGTTGTCTGATTTCTCGGTGGGGGAGCATTTTGGGGATAGTGATCATAACTCTATCTCCTTTACATTAGCATTGGAGAGAGATAAGATCAGACAAGCTAGGAAAGTGTTTAATTGGAGTAAGGGGAATTATGAAGCTATCAGGTAGGAAATTAGAGGTATATATTGGAAAGAAGCTTTCTCAGGGAAATGTACGGAAGAAATATGGCAAATTTTCGAGGAATATTTGTCTAGAGTTCTGTACAGGAACACTCCAATGAGACAGGAAAGTTATGGTAGGTTAAAGGAACTGTGGTGCACGAAAGCTGTAATGAATTTAGTCAAGAAGAAAAGAAAAGCTTACAAAAGGTTCAGGGAGCGAGGCAATGCTAGAGATCTAGAAAAGTATACAGAAAGTAGAAAGGAACTTAAGAAAGAAATTAGGAGAGCCAAAGGATCATGAGAAGTCTTTGTCAGGCAGGATTAAGGAAAACCTCAAGGCATTCTACAAGTATGTGAAGAGCAAGAGGATAAGACGTGAAGGAATAGGACCTATCAAGTGTGACGGTAGGAAAGTTTCTGTAGAACCGATAGAAATTGCAGAGGTACTCAGTGAATACTTTGCTTCAGTATTCACAGTGGAAAAGGATCTTGGTGGTTGTAGTGCAGACTTGTAGCAAACTGAAAAGCTTGAGCACGTTGACATTAGGAAAGAGGATGTGTTGGAGCTTTTGAAAAGCATCAAGTTAGATAAGTCGCCGGAACTGGATGGGATGTACCCTAGGTTACTGTGGGAGGTGAGGGAAGAGATTGCACAGCCTCTGGTGATTATCTTTGCATCACCAGTTGAGACGGGAGAGGTTCCGGAGGATTGGAGGATTGTGGATGTGGTTCCTTTATTCAAGAAAGGGAGAAGAGATAGCCCAGGAAATTATAGACCAGTGAGTCTAATCTCAGTGCTTGGTAAGTTGATGGAGAAGATTCTGAAAGGCAGGATTTATGATCATTTGGAGAGGTACAGCATGATCAAGAATAGTCAGCACGGCTTTGTCAATGGCAGGTCATGCCTCATTGAGTTTTTTGAGAATGTATCTAAACACATTGACAAAGAGCTGCAGATGTGGTTTATATGGACTTCAACATGGCGTTTGATAAGGTGCCCCATGCAAGGCTTATTGAGAAGGTGAGGATGCATGGGATCCAAGGGGACATTGTTTTGTGGATTCATATCTGGCTTGCCCCCAGAAGGCAAAGAGTGGGTATAGATGGGTCATATTCTGCATGGAGGTCAGTCACCAGTGGAGTGTTCCAGGGATCTATTTTGGGATCTTTGCTCTTTCTGATTTTTAGAAATGACCTGGACGAGGAAGTGGAGGAATGGGTTGGTAAGTTTGCTGATGACACAAACGTTGGACTGTTGTGGATAGTGTGGAGGGATGTCAGAAACTGCAGCGAGACAATAAGATGCAAGATTGGACGGAGAAGTGATAGATGAACTTCAACCCAGACAAGTGTGTGGTGTTTCATTTTGGCAGGTCAAATAGAATGACAGATTATAATATTAAGGGTAAGACTCTTGGCAGTGTGGAAGATCAGAAGGATCTTGGGGTCCGGGTTCATTGGACGCTCAAATCAGCTTCGCAGGTAGAGGCTGTGATTACGAAGGTGTATAGTGTACTGGCCTTCATCAGTCGAGGATTCAGATTAAGAGTCGGGAGATAATGCTGCAGTTTTATAAGACCCTGGTCAGACCCCACTTGGAGCACTGTGCTCAGTTCTGGTCGCCTCATTACAGGAAGGATGTGGCAGCCATAGAAAGGGTGCAGAGGAGATTTACAAGGATGTTTCCTGGATTGGTTTGTATGCCTTGTGAAGATAGGTTGAGAGAGCTCGGTCTTTTCTCCTTGGAAAGACGAAGGATGAGGGGTGACCTGATAGAGGTGTATAAGATGATGAGAGGTATTGATCGAGTTGATTCTCAGAAGCTTTTTCCCAGGGCTGAAATGGTTGCCACAAGAGGACACAGGTTTAGGGTGTTGGAGAGGAGGTACAGAGGAGGTGTCAGGGGTAAGAGGGTGGTGGGTGCGTGGAATCGGCTGCTGATAGTGGTGGTGGAGGCAAATTCGATTGGGTCTTTTTTAAGAGGCTTTTGGATAAGTACATAGAACTTAATAAGATAAAAGGTCATAGGTATGCCTAGTAGGTAGGGACATGTTCGGTGCAACTTGTGGGTCGAAGGGCCTGTTTGTGCTGTAGTTTTTTTATGTTTCTATGTTTCTAACTAAAACTGTATTGTTGCAGCCTGAGTCTGACTGTGAAATGGTAATTTCCCACAACAATGCCCAATTGATTAAGTCCTTCCAGGATTTGATAAAGAGAGGAAGGGGCTGTCAGGAAAAGGTAGAAGCGGGGAGATGCAGAAGTACAGGCTCTTTCAGATTTGAAGCTGGCTTTGTGACAGCAGTCATGATGTAAAGATGCCGGCGTTGGATTGGGGTGGTAAGAACTCAGTAAGAATTGAGCAACACCAATTTTTTTGTTAAAAGGACCGGCGTTACGGTTTTGTAACTGACTGCTCAGTACTTTTGAAGTACAATGGATGAATTAGTTGCACAGTAAATCGGTTGGATTAAAAATTGGTGTTGCTCAATTCTTACTTTGTGACAGCAGCAGCTTTGGGATTGCCTGAGGAAAATGATGGATTGCAGCAGCTGTACTTGCTCAGCAGCAGGGACAGAGTATTAGTGCGAGGGACTCCTGAACGAGTGAGGTTTGCACCCAAATGGACCGGACCTTATAACATCATTATGACCAGTGACATTGTGCTTGTATTGATATAAAAACTGAAGAGTAATCATCCAAAGGATAAAGGCTGAACCCACCATCGCCTCAACATGGCAAATCGCCTCGTATACTGAATGTTATGATATGGTGATGCTAGCGTTGGACTGGAGTCACAGTAAGAAGTCTCACAACACCAGGGTAAAGTCCAATAAGTTTATTTGGTAGCAAACACCACTAGTTTCCGGGGCTGTGCCCCTTCGTCAGGTGAGTGGGGAGTTCTGATACAAACAGGGCATATAAAGGCACACACTCAGATTACAGAGTACTAATTAGAATGCGGGTCTTTACAGCTAGTCAAGTCTTAACGGTGCAAGACAATATGAATGGAGATAGCATTAAGCATAGGTTAAAGCAATGTGTATTATCTCCAGACAGGACAGTAAATGAGATATTGCAAACCCAGGCAAGTCCTTCACAAACAACTTCACTGACAGAACCTTCATACCCGCAGGAAGAGACTGGACTAAAGATAGGACTTCCTTTAATGCTTGGTTACAAGCTTATCTGGGCAAGAATCATCTGTGTGTCAAATGTACTGCCTATGGGATCACCATTTTGTGAACCACAGGAAAGTGAGAAAAAGGATGAATGTCTTTGGAATTATACATGTACCTGGGCCCAGTCCATCCCAACTGCCCAAGAAAGGTCTCGGAACATGCAGATATAATGAGGAGGCGGATGCAGCAGCACTATCCCCATATGTTTGTTTCTATCCTCCTTCTACTCCACCACCCACTCCGACTCCTTCTCCAGCAATGTTCTATGTCCCATGGCTTTTAAGGACCGGAGAACGGGATTGTATTTTTAAACAAAGGAAAATTTTGTGCAATAATGTGAAACACGAGATTGTACTAGTTCTGTTCAATATTTCTGCAATTCAAATGCTGGAATACTATTCAGAACAATCTAAAAGCATGTATGTTTTATTAAGTAAAATTTTTCTGAAACAGGCTGCCAATGTCATATGGACCTCTAGAATTCAGGAACAGAGGAGAAAAAAACAGAACAGTTAGTGACATGCTCACAACAGGAACCTTGGAGGGTGGCCTCTTACTCACTCAGCCTTCCTTCAGCTGAGCACTCCATTAAATGGGGCACTTCATTTCAAGGCTACTCAAAGTGCTACCCAGCCACTTGTTCATGATCTAAAGATGAGAACGACTGCTAAGAAGTCAGCTCATAGATTCAGGGAGACATCTGTGATTGGGAACCATGTAAGAATTCAGAGAAGGGAAAACCAAGAACAAGAGAAAAGAAAGCGAGGAGAATAAGCAAAGTGACTCTACAGTAAAAAATAATAGGAACAGGCCAAGGAATGTTAAAAGGACTGGCGTTACAGTTTTGTAACTGACTGCTCAGTACTTTTGAAGTACAATGGATGAATTAGTTGCTCAGTTAGATGTAAAAGAAAATGATATTGTTGGAATCATGGAGACATGGCTCCATGTGACTAAGTATGGGACCAAAACATTGAGGACTGTTCCGTGTTTGGGAAAGACAGACAGAAAGGAAAAGTATTGGAGTTGCATTGTCAATTAAAGAAGATATCGGTACAACATTGAGCAAAGGTATTGGTACAGACGATATGGAAGCTGTATTGGTTGAGTTAAGAAACACCAGGGGGCAAAAGCACTTGTGGGGGTGGTTTACAGACCTCTAATCTGTAGTAGTAATGTTGGGAGTAGCATTTAGTCAGGAAATCAGAGATGCATGTGATAAAAGAACATCTGTGATTATGGATGACTTTAATCAGCATATATATTGCGTGATTCAAATTATCCACTACAATAGAGGAGAAATTTCTGGAATTCCGTCAACTATTTTGGTCCCTTTATCTAAGAAGAGATCTACTGGCATTGGAAGCAGCTGGAGAATGTTCATTGGATTGAATCTGAACATGAAAGGTTTTTTTCATGAGTGATTGAGTAGGTTGAGCCAGTACTCATTGGACTTTAGAAGAATGAGAGGTGACCTTATGGATGAACAGGGATACTCCACACCAGTACATGTGACAATTATAAATCAAATCAAACCAAATCAATTGAGACATATAGAATTCTCAAAGGGTTAGACAGGATAGATGCTGAGAGATTGTTTTCCCTCGTAGAGAGTGTCAGATGGAAGAGTATAATCTCAGATAAGGGGCTGCCCATTTCAGACAAAGACGAGGAGAAATTTCTTGTCTCAAAAAATGAAGAACAAAGAAGAGAACAAAGAAAAGCACAGCAAGGAGCAATTCCTTCGGCCCTCCAAGCCTGCCACCAATCGTGATGCCCAAACTAAAGCGAAAAAAAACCCCTGCTTTTTCTTAGTCCATTTCCCTCTATTCCCTCTCTATTCATGTACCATCCAAATGATTCTTAAATGTTTTTAATGGACCTGCTTCCACCACTTCCTCTGGCAGCAAATTCCAGGCACCTACCACTCTCTGCATGAAAACTCACAGTTAACTCATAGTTAACACCTTTGAGATTAGGCAACATTCTGGTGAACCTTCTTTGCACTCTGTACAAATCTTCCATGTCCTTCTGCTCATGTGGTGACCAGCGCTGCTCACAATACTCCAACTATAGCCTAACCAAGATTTCCAAACTCTTGTACTCTGGCTGAAGGGTAGTGATCTGTGGAATTCTTTACTGTAGAGAGATGTAGAGGTTGGTTCATTCAGTATGTTCAAATCTGAAATGAACACATTTTTAATCAGGAAGGGAATAAAAGGAGCAAAGCAGAAATGGTCAGTCATAATTTTATTGAATGGCAGAGCTGACTTAGTGGGCTGAATGGCCTACGTATGCTCTTATGTCTTATGGTTTATTGTCATTGTCCAATTAGGTCCAAGGTGGGAAGGTGCATGGATAGCCTTCCCATCACTCTCCCAATTCAATGAATACCAAAATCAAAACTTGTCAGGGATGCCTGTGGGCTTCCAGGCAATGTTCTACATTAAAAGGCACTCAGCACCTCCAGAGTGGCACTGCTGAGCAATGAAAAACCACTGTGAAGCTGGAAGTCACTAATGAACTGTACCTGAGACAACATCAGGTATCATGATTCCTGTAGACAAGGCCACAGAATGGGTTTCAGCACTGACGGCTGCATAAAGAGAGAGATAGCACAATCATGATATACATTGACTGAGTGCACTTGAACAAGGTACTGCTCAGACCTTATCACCCGATAAAGAGAGTGGAACATATGATGCAGACATGCCCAAAAGCAAGATTTTCGGCATCCTGAATGTGAAATGTGGGTTCTGGTAGATCGCCTGAATCCTCAAAACTTACCACATTCAAATTAAAGTTTAAAAGTTTAAATATTAATCACAACTAATGTTTATGTTAACACTGCAATAAAGTTACTGTGGAATTCCCCTAGTCACCACGGTCCAGTGCCTGTTCAAGCCAATGCACCGAACCAGCATGTCTTTCAGAATGTGGGAGGAAACTGGAGCATCCAGAGGAAACCCATGCAGACACGGGGAGAAAGTGCAAACTCCACGTTGACAGTGACCCAAACTAGGAATTGAACCTGGTCCCTGGCGCAGTGAAGGAGCAGTGCTAACCACTGTGCTGCTGTGCTGCACCCTCCCCCATGCTTCCAGTAGACAAATATTGATTCCTTCGTATGCCCTATGGGACCTCCAGTGGCAGCAAGATCTTCTCACAGTGCACGAAGCAATTCTTCGCAGGCCCACCTCACGAGACCATTGTCAATAAGACCCTGGTCTGGGATTGTACAATGCAATAAACATGATACACATCTTCATCTCGTCCTCGAGAGAATCAGGTCCATACAGCTGAAGATCAACCCTGTTTAATATAGATTCAGGATCAACCAGGGGCCTTATGTGGGTCCTTTACTCACAGCCACTGGTGTAAAGCCCGACCCACACAAGACAACGGCTATATAACAGGTAACCATTCCCGTGGACAAGCACGCTTTAAAGTGCTTCCTTGTTATGACAAATTATATTTCTAAGTTTATTCTGTGTTGTAGTGGATCTCTGTCAGCTCCTCCCCCAGGATATTGAATGGGTTTGGCACAGCAATCTTCAGCAGACCCAAACAAGCAAAAGCAGCCCCTCCCGTGCTACAATATTTTGATGTTCAAGCAGCAGTACACATATCAGCAGACACTTCCCAGCACATACTTAGTGCAGTCTGCAACCAGAATGGCATGCCAATAGCCTTTGCTTCAAGGTCCCTGGCACTGTGAAGCAACAGTACTAACCTCTGTGACACTGCACTGCTCCATTGTGTGCAGTTTTGTTCTTTTTTGTCTAAGAAAGGGTATCCTTGCCATAGGAGTGCAGTAAAAGTTCACCAGAGTGATTTCTGTGTGAGCAGAATTGTTATGTGATGAGAGATTAGATCAACTGGGCCTGTGTTCACAGCAGTTTAGAAGATTGAGAGGAAATTTCATTGAAATGTATAAAATTATGTAAGGGCTGAATAGGCTGAATTTCGGGATGTTATTTTGTCTGGTTAACATATCAATATGGCATCAGTTCTTGAGAAAATAGCTAATGATACCGCAGATGGATTAGAGGATGTGAGCACCACTATCTCCAAAGTTTCAGCTGGAGTCACAGCTATATAGATGGGTGGCACTCCAAAATCAAATGGCTTTAAATTACTTATTGGCAGCAACAGGGCACACCTGTGCCCAAATAGGCTCTGAGTGCTGTACGTACATTTCAGGCTCTTCTGACAATTTCACTGATTTAGCTGAGTATATTAAAAACCGCTGACAAATTTAGGGCTGAAGGGCAACACTTTAAGAACTACAATCCTCTTAGCTTTTTGGTAACATAGAACATAGAACATTACAGCGCAGTACAGGCCCTTCGGCCCTTGATGTTGCACCGACCAATGGAACCAATCTTATGACCCTCTAACCTAAACTATTCCAATGCTATCCATATACCTACCCACTGACCATTTGAAAGCCCTTAAACTTAACGAGTCCACAACTGCTGCAGGCAGGGCATTCCACGCCCTTACTACCCTCTGAGTAAAGAACCTACCTCTAACATCCATCCTATAACTACTACCCCTTAATTTAAAGCTATGTCCCCTCATGTTAGCCATCTCCATCCGAGGAAAAAGGCTCTCACTGTCCACCCTATCTAACCCTCTGATCGTCTTACATGTCTCAATTAGGTCACCTCTTAGCCTTCTTCTCTCTAATGAAAATAACCTCAAGTCCCTTAGCCTTTCCTCATAAGACCTTCCCACCATACCAGGCAACATGCTGGTAAAATTCCTCTGCACCCCTTCCAATGCCTCCACGTCTTCCTTATAAAATGGCAACCAAAACTGTACGCAATACTCCAAGTGCGGTCACACTAGAGTTTTGTACAGTTGCAATGTGATGTCTTGGCTCTGAAATTCAATCCCTTTATCAATAAATGCTAACACACTGTATGCCTTTTTAACAACCTTATCAAGTTGAGTACCAACTTTCAGGGATTTATGCACCTGTACATCGAGATCTCTCTGCTCATCTACACTATTATGAGTCCTACCATTAGCCCTATATTCTGTACACATATTACTCCTACCAAAGTGAATCACCTCACACTTTCCGTATTAAACTCCATTTGCCACTTCTCGGTCCAGCTCTGCAGCTTATCTATGTCCCTCTGCAAACTGTAACATCCATCCTCACTATCTACAACATCTCTGACTTTGGTATCGTCAGCAAATTTACTAACCCCTAAATTTACTAACTAGTTTCATAAATGACCTGGATGAGGAAGTGGAGGGATGGGTTAGTAAGTTCGCTGACAATACAAAGGTCGGTGGTGTTGTGGATGGTCTGGAGGGATGTCAAAAGTTGCAGCGGGACATAGACAGGATGCAAGAACTGGGCGGAGAAGTGGCAGATGGACTTCAATGCGGATAAATGTGTAGTGGTCCATTTTGGCAGGAATAATGGGATGAAGGAGTACAATATCAAGGGTAGGAGTCTTAGCTGTGTTGAAGAGCAGAACGATCTTGGGGTCCGGGTCCATAGGACTCTTAAATTGGCCTCACAGGTGGAGGATGTGGTCAGGAAGGCGTCTGGTGTACTGGCCTTCATTAATCGAGGGATTGAGTTTAGGAGTCGGGAGGCAGCTTTATAAGACCCTTGTCAGACCCCACTTGGAGCACTGTGCGCAGTTCTGGTCGCCTCACTATAGGAAGGACGTGGAAGCTATTGAAAAAGTGCAGAGGAGATTTACAAGGATGTTGCCTGGATTGGGAGGCAGGCCTTATGAAGATAGGTTGAGGGAGCTGGGACTCTTCTCCCTGGAGAGACGTAGGTTGAGAGGCGACCTGATAGAGGTTTATAAAATGTTGAGAGGAATAGATAGGGTGGATTCTCAGAGGCTATTTCCCTGGGCTGAAATGGTCACTACGAGAGGACACAGATTTAAGGTGCAGGGAAGCAAATACAGAGGGGGTGTTAGGGGTAGGTTTTTCACTCAGAGGGTGGTGAGTGAATGGAATCGGCTGCCATTGGTGGTGGTAGAGACGAACTCGCTGGGGTCTTTTAAAAGACTTCTGGATGAGTATATGGGAACTAATAGGATAGGGAGTTATAGATAGGTCTGTGGCTTAGTAGGTATAGATGTGATCGGCGCAACTCGTGGGCCGAAGGGCCTGTTTGTGCTGTAGTGTTCTATGTTCTATGTAACCCATCCGTCTACACCCTCATCCAGGTCATTTATAAAAATAACAAACAGCAGTGGCCCCAAAACAGATCTCTGAGGTACACCACTTGTAACTAAACTCTAAGTTGAATATATCCCATCAACCACCAACCTATCAGCTAGCCAATTCCTAATCCAAATGGCTAAATCACCTTCAATCCCATACATTAGCATTTTCTACAGTAGTCTTCCATAGAGAACCTGGTCAAACGCTTTGCTAAAATCATATACACCACGTCACTGCCTTACCCTTATCTACCTCTTTGGTCGCCTTTTCAAAAAACTCAATAAGGTTTGTGAGGCTTGACCTTCCCTTCACAAATCCATGTTGACTATCCCTAATCAATTTATCTCTTTGGAGACCTCTTTGAAGACTGGGGAGGGATGCTGATGTACATGGGAGTCATTATCCTGGTAGTTTGCTTACTGCTAGGCTTATTGAAGGATGTCTGCCAATGCCTAGTATATCATAGAGCACAAGTTCCCCTCTAAAGCTGTTAGTGTTATCATGGAATGATGAAAGGAGGGAATGAGATATTGAGGGGATCCCATGAATCTCCTATGATCTTGGCCATTTGTAAAAAAGGTTTTGCAAGCTGAGATCCTGTAAAAGTGCAAACGCAGCTGATTGTTTTAAGATGAAGTGAAGGATTTCCTTAGCTTGAAAGCTGTGATTAACTGCATCCTGGATGGGAATTAGGTGAAGTTGGCGATGTGACTACTTGTGCCGATTTTAAATGCGCAGTCTTAGACTGGTTGTTAAGAGAGGAAATACCTCTCCCCCCACGCAAAGGTCAGGACTTTGAAGTGGGCATTTGGACAATAGGACACTAAAGATCCTGAAGTGCAAGTGGTCAAAGTCTCTTAATAATAAGTGAAACTTTGGATAAATCGGGGATGGGACCTCTTTATATAAAACGTGTCGTGAAAACCTGAAAGACGAGGAGCAATTTAGACATTTATCAGGATGCCTGAACAAAAAAATTAGGAAATGAAAATTGGCCATTAGGGGGAACGTGGGATGTAGATCAATGTATTGAAGCCGAGGAGGCTTTTTGGAAATGCAATGCGGGAAACAGATGGAAGATTTTAATATCTTCTTAGAGAAAAAGAGCTGAGCCGTTAACTGAGAAGTCTAAGTTGGCCAGATAACGCATGTAGAATCATAGAAACTATACAGTACCGAAAGAGGCCATTCGGCCCACTGACCACACTCCCACCCATATCCCTACATATTTTGCCCACTAACCCCTAACCTAAACATCACAGGACAGGAAGGGGCAATTTTAGCATGGCGAGTCAACCTAAACTGCACATCTTTGGACTGTGGGTGGAAACCCACGCAGACACGAGGAGAATGTGCAAACTCCAGACAGACAGTCAGTCAAGCTGGGAATCGAACCCAGGTCGCTGGGGCTGTGAAGCAGCAGTAATAACCATCGTGCTACTGTGCTCACAGAAGAAAGATCAGCACTTGTGATAATGAGGGGAAACTCAAAAATTGGGAGGTTTTGAAATTGCAGTGTGAGGATCATAAAATGAACGAAAGGGAAAGGGTTGAACAAGAAAGGCTGGAAAGGGAAACATGAAACAGAGAACAGGGATTAGAGCGGCAAGCCGAATTGATGAAAGAGAAAAAATGTGAGGTAGCTCCTGACATTATCTGGTCTGCCGATAATGTTCCAAAATAATGATATGCATGAACGGGAGGAGTAGAGTTGGCAAAATCGACCCAGTGCCCTGCTAGAATCACCCCAACCGTTGTATCCACCTTTGCCAACTCAATCCCTACCCCAGCTTCAACCTCAGCCTCAGCTATATCCACCTCTGCCACCACCAACTCAACCCCTACCCCAGCCTCAACCTCAGCCTCAGCCTCATCTCCCACCCCAAGATATTAAGACTCAACAGCCAGATTCACCCCCACTTCCGCCATCCAATTTACCTCAGACCACTGCCCCTGCTCAATTGCAGACCCCTCCCGTGCCGAATTCAACGCCACCTGTACCCACACCGTAACAGCTCCTGTTGGAACCAAAACCGTCCTCCCAATGAAAACCCTGCCACAGAACCATAAACTAGTCCAATAGCCCAAAGAACTAGATGCAAAGATAAGAAGGGTACAAAACAGGATGTCAGTACACCAAGGAGAGAGGAACAGGATCCTTTTAAAACCCATTGGGGAAACCAAAAAAAAAACCTCAAGTGACATTCCCTAGTGAGTCTGAGAACAGTGAGGATTACAATAGTCCTGATTCACAGGACAAAGAGAGTGAGAGCGATACGATGGATGAAGGTTCCCCTAGCCCTCCCTGCCACTAAAAGATGATTGCAAGAAAAAACCCCCACAAAAAGTGTCACCACCAATTTCCCAACTGCACAGTCCCAAAACCAAATCCAGGGGTGGGTGGTCAAAATACTATACCCCCAGGAAACCACAGGAAATGTGTCCGATTATGTCATGAGCCCTTAACCAAAAACCAATCCAGAAGATTCGTAAACCATATTGTAGGCACCATCCAAATGTGTCAGGCCAGCCCTCAGGATCTTTTTAGTTTGTGTTATATGGCCCTTACTCCCAGTGAGTATACCAGATGGAAAGGCTACTTAAATCAACCAGCACCCCAGGATTGGGCACCTTTTTGGCGGCCGTAGGGCAGGCACAGCAACAAACTCAGGCCATTAAAGGAGCACTCCAGCGAACATTACAACAGCCAGTAGATGTCACCAAAGTGTTAGAATGCAAGCCTAAGGCAGGAGAGAATGGTTCAGATTCCTGGGATCGCTTCTGTTCTACATATGTCACCTATGCTGGCAATACTGCTTACATTGCAGGGAACCCCTCACCCCAGTTCAATGGTCTTTTGCTACAATCCATACCTGAGGCTATGACAACTGCCGTCTGTACTAACATGGATTGGCCAGATAATACTCAGCCCCAGATGAGAAGGGCTCTAACCTATTACTGGAACACTGCTAAAGAGTCCAAACCGACCAAGATTAGATACAAAATGGTACAATTCTTTCCCCATGCCAACCCAACTCCAGAAACCCAGCCCCTCCAGTGTCAGTCTCCGGACGAGCAAGGACATATCAAACGGAACCCCAATATTGTGTTTCTGGATGGGTCAACAATTATGGCAGTGGGTATACCACTCATCTGAATGGTGCCACTGCTCCCCAGCACGGACTACTGTATGCAGCCGTTGCCCTGTTCCATGGACCAAGCGCTCTATTGTCACAGGGCAGATCACTCTGTCCTGCACAAGGATTTTTAATTGCGGCAGTCGAGACCACTGGAAACAGGACAGCTCTCGAAACCAGTCTCAGGGAAGACTCCAAGGCTGAAGGCAATTTTTTTTCCACCAATAACCTCTTTTCAGGCTGACTACCCTCACCCCATAGTTTGCCAGTTTTGACGAGAAATCCAGGAAGGAGCCAGTTGTTGATTTAATTATACAGAGTGTAGGAATTCTCTTTATGATTGACACTGGGGTCGTTACATCTATAACAGACGCCTCATGTTTAAGCTGCTTCAGTTAGTCTTAGCGGGCTTATCAGACAGGAAAACGCCTACACTTCAACAGAACCATATACAGTCCAATTTGGCCCTCAAACTTGTGTAATTCAATTTACCCAGACCCTCAATTTGGGAGTTAATTCACAGGAAGGGATTTGTGTGCCTTTCTCAAATTGAAATTCTCTGTCTCAATGAGGGTATTAGCATAAAAAGTGAGCCAATTAAGCAGTGGTTTTGGCTTCACTGATCCCCACAATGGTGGACAATTGACCTATGTCCCCAAGATTTCACCCACCCCCACAGATCCCGAGCCCTCTTATTACCCTGTACTATGACCCTACGGACATATTGGCCGCTATCTACGCCCCTTCTTTAGGATCATGTTTATTGTCACTGTTATGGAGTTTATTGGAGGAAAAGAAGGATCAGCGTTTCTGGTGAAGGTGCCGCCCCACTTATGGCACCAATCAGGTCTTGTGTCCCCTCACCTCACTCTGACTATAAATACCGGTTATAAGGCCAAATCCTTGAGATTTTTGGTGATCGCTTGATCCAGCAGTCAGACCCTAATGTGAAAGGTTTTTCACAGCAGCTGGCTGATTGTCTCATTACATACTGTTGCAACCCTTTTATTGTGTCTGGGCCATCACATCATCACCTCCCTCACCATAGCACCTCTGAGGAGCCCTCTCCAGATCTGTGGTCTGCTTCCAAACATGAGGTCACTAGCATAATAATACAGGTCATCCCTGGAACACCTTTACCCTCAATGCCTCAGTACCCCCTCAAACCTGAGGCAATGGAATGAATAACCTCCTTGATAGATTTGTTCCTTCGACCAGGCATATTAGTCCCTTGCCAATCACCTTGTAATATTCCTATTCTGCCAGTCCCTAAACCCAGCCACCAGGAATGGAGACTGGTCCAGGATCTCAGACAGATAAATAAGGTAGTCCAACCTTTACATCTGATTATCCCTTATCCTGACACTATCTTTAGTAACATCACTTCGGATGCGAGTTCCTTGTTGATTTGCATTCTTTGCTATTCCCTTAGATAAGGAGTTTCAGTATTTGTTTGCCTTTACTTTTAGGAACCAGCAGTATACCGAGACTCGTCCCCCTCAAGGGTTTGTTCACTCACTTACCCTATTCATCCACGTCTTGCTTTTAGCAAGTCCATCAGAATCCGCTAATATTGCAGATACTAACTGACTTTTGAACGCTCTCCACTCTTGGGGATATGTTGTGCCCACTGCAAAAGTTAAGTCTACCCAATGGCAGATACAATTCCTAGGAATTCTACTCAGCACCTCTGAGTGAACACTCATCCGTGAACACATTTCACCTATCCTTATGATCCTGTTGCCCACTACCCCTGAACAAGTGAGGACCTTTTTAGGGTTGGTTCGTTAATGCCAACAATGGCTGCCTAATGTAACTTTACTCACTAAACTACTGACCCCTTTGGCTTCTTGTAAAGCCCCAAAAACCTTCACCCTCTCTGAAGAACAGAAGTTAGCCTTTACAGACTTAAAAGCAGCCCTTGCTGCAGCCCAGGCTTTGGGAAGACCTTTATATGACAAGCCTTTCCAGCTATATGTTAATGTTTTGGATGAATGTGCTACTGGAGTCCTGACACAGACTTCTGGTGATTGCAAACACCCGCTTGGAGACTGTAGTTCTGGGACTACCCCCTTTTCTCAGATTCTCCCTGCAATTTAGTCTTTAGTCACTGCTACCTCCAATATTACTCTCTATCAACCCCTTACTGTCTATACCTCACATGCCATTGTAGCCCTCCACCCTCCCACCAGACTCAACACCTTACCCAGACACATTTAAGCTGCTGGGAAATAGCACTCCTTAACAATCCCCTCTTCACGTTCTCCTTCTGTTCCAATATTAACCCAGCCACATTTCTGAGCACCTGTCCAGATGAGTTCTTAGAATCCCCCACATGACTGCTTACTAAGGAACCAATTTCTAACCTTTACCCTCCCAGACCTTACATGACTCCCTTCTCCAGGCCTTATTTTGTTTGTTGATGGCAGCTCGTCTATGTCCCCCTTGGATGTGCTCCTCTCCAGACATGCGATTGTCGATGCTGCCTCCACATTAGAATCGGCTGCATTTGACCCCACCCCCCCCCGTGTCTTGTTGATGTATTTAGTGGATGGAAAAGAGGCTTTCCCAATAACAAACAACAAAACCTCGACAGTAGTAATATTGTTACTAACTGATGTAATTCCAAGGTTGGGGTGCCTAGACAAATTAGTTCAGATAATGGCCCCCACTTTGTGGGAAAAGTTAATAAGGAATTGTGTGATGTGTTACATATCCAACAACAATTCCACTGTGACTACCACCCCCAGGCAGCAGGAATAGTGGAAAGAGCAAATGGAACTCTTAAAACTAAATTGACTAAGTTAACATCCAAAACCAGCCTTAACTGGTTAGCAATTTTGCCCCTAGCTCTGTGCCACATGAGAATAATGCCCCACTCTACTACTGGACTCTTGGTGGCGGAGATAATTTATGGCCAATCCAGTCGAACACCCTGGGATGCAAATACAAGCCTACCACCCAGATAGATTTACATGTTATAGGTGATAAAATGCAGAAGTATTTCCGACAACTAACGTTGTCTTTAAAGTTTCTTCATTCACAGGTACACTGCGCTTTTGGATCAACTTCATAGACAGCAGATCAAGATTCTGACCCACGGGACTACTTCCCTGGACCGCAGATAGGAGACTTCATGCTGATTTGAGATTGGGATCGCCTTAAATGTTATAGGTGATAAAATGGAGAAGTATTTCCGAAGGGCCTGTTTCTCATGTTGTTTTGTTCTTTGTTCTTTGTAATATTACCTAAAAACCCTAATATTTCCTCGCTCATAATGGATATTTTCTCCAACGGTCCCACAGTTCCCTCCAAGACACTTCCAGACAAAAAGTCCCTCTCCTTTGTGAAAACTGACTCAAAGTATTCATTTAGGATCTCCCCCATTCCCTTGGGCTCTAAACATAGTTCCCCTCCTCTGTCCCTAAGAGGACCGATTTTTTTTCTCTCACCACCCTTTTATTCCTAACATATAAGTAAAATGCCTTTGGACTTTCCTTAATCTTGTCTGCCAAGACTATTTCATGCCCCCTTTTTGCCCTTCTAATTCCTCATTTGAGTTCTCTCCTACTCTCTGTGTATTCCTCCAAAGCTCTCTCTCTCCATTCCCAGTTGCTTGGACCTAACAGACGCCTCTCTTTTCTTTCTGATCAAGTCCTCAATATCCCTAGTTATCCAGGGCTCTCTAATCCGACCTTTCCCATCCTTCCTCTTAATAGGTACATGTCTGTCCTGCAACATGCCTGACATGGACTTACCATCAAACAACCTCTCCCAATCAGTGATTAACAGTTCCTGCCTAATTTGGCTGTAGCTAGCCTTTCCTAAATTTAGCACCCTCCCCATCGGACAACACTCATCCTTTTCCATTAGTATCCTGAAGTAGACAGAATTGTGGTCACTATTTGCTACATGTTCCCCTACTGAAATCTCAACCACCTGACCAGGCTCATTTCCCAGAATTAGATCCAGTATAGCCTCCTCTCTAGTCGGGATAGCTACATATTGCTCCAAAGAGCCTTCCAGAACATATTTTACAAATTCCTCCCTGTCCAGATCCCAAGCCCTCGGCATCCTCCAATCTACCCCAGGTAAATTAAAGTCTCCCACTACAACAACCCTATTTTTTCTGCACCTATCCAGAATTTCCTTACATATACTTTCTTCCACTTCTCGTGGGCTATTAGGTGGCCTATAGTATACCGCCGGCATAGTGATTGCTCCCTTCCTGTTTCTGATCTCCACCCACAGCAATTCATTGCCCGATTCCCCTAAATTATCCTCCCTCTGCACCGCTGTAATGTGATCCCTCACTAACAACGCCACTCCCCCGCCACTTTTTGACCCTCCTCTGTCACGCCTGAAACACTTATACCCAGGAATATTTAGCTGCCAGTCCTGCCCTTCTTTTAACCACGTCTCTGTCACTGCAACCACATCCAAATTCCGTGTAAGCATTAAGGCCCTAAGTTCATCTGTCTTACCTGTTACACTCCTCGCGTTAAACTCCAGACCTCCAGGCCTATTCGGGTCCCCCTTCTCCAAGATTCCCATCTAACCTTACTCCGGCACCCAACTCACTCCCAATCCCTGTGCCTACTGAGCTATTGGTCCCATCCCCCCACCTCTCCACATTACTTTAAATTCTGCTGAAACAGTCCAGCTAATCTCCCAGCTAAGATATTCATACCCGTCCCATTTAAGTGTTCCCCATCATTCCTATACAAGTGCCGTTCTCTCACAAAAACCTCCCAATGATTAACAAACGTAAAACCCTCCTTCTTGCATCAATCCTTCAGCCGCGTATTTAGTTAAAGGATCTCGGTATTCCTAGCCCCACTGTCACGAAGCACTGGTAACAGCCCAGAGATTGCCTCCCTGGAAGCCTTACTCTTTAGCCTAGCACCCATCTCCCCAAATTGTTTACGTATTTTCCCCCTGTTCTTCTTTCCTACATCCTTCTCCCCTATGTGCACAATCACGTCCGCTTGATTCCCTTTGCCCTTCAATATTCCTTCTACCCTCTCTGAAACATCCTGTACCCCTGCACCAGGAAGGCAGACTACCATCCTGGAGTCTCGTTTTTGTCCACAGAAACACCTATTTATTCCTCTAACCGTCCCATCCCCCACACTACCTCACTTCTAGGCCCCTTCCTTCCCTATGAGGCAATTTGGTCCTCCTGTCGTACTTCCTGTCGATCACCTCCCTCATTTGTTGCCCTTCTCTTGATATTTCGGGCAACTACCTCCAGGATCCTCTTTGGAACATAACCCTTCCGATTTTTGCCCTTCTAACTGTTACCCACCTGTCCTCCCCCTAAGGCCCTGTTGTCTCCACCTGACTGTAGGTCCTGTCTATTGTTATTTCGTTCTCCCTTAATAAAAATAAATTCTCGAGTTGCAGCTCTAGCTCCCTGACCCGGTTCCTCAGATGCTGAAGCTCCATACACTTAGCACAGATGTGGACTTCCAGAGATGCGGTGTCTCCAGGAACTCCCACATCTCACACTGAATACAACAAACTGGTCTCTCAATTGAACGTGCCATTTACTTTCTTGCCCGATGGAGAACAGACACTGAAAAGGGAAAAGAGAAAAAGACAAACATAGAAAAGAACCTACCTCGCCTACGCTTGCTTTCGCCTAAGCCTAGTGAGCCAAAGCCCTTACAGCTCCCACTCTGCCCCCTGCTCACTCCGTTCCGCACTGCCAAAGATGCCCACTGTCTACTGTTACCTTTTTATATTTCATGCTTCCTTCCCGACTATCCCCGCACCTAACTTCCGCTAATTTGAAAAAAACCTCTCCGCGAACTGGAAAAGGAAAAAAAAAGCAAAAGAATAAACAGAGTTTCATCCCTCACCAGCAGCCACAAGCACTCCTCCAATTGAATTGCTCCGAAGAATGATGGTCTGCTGTGTCCGACATCATGACTCCCTGCATCTGCACCCAAGATACATCTGTTAAGATCTAAACGGGCCATCACTGAAGCTCAACGGTTTCGGATGATAGACTTTCCTTCCTATGAGAAGGTAAAGGCAGCCAAGGAGCTGATCAATGTGGCATCAGCTCTTGAGAAAACAGCTAATGATACTGCTGATGGATTAGAGGATGTGAGCACTACTATCTCTGAAGTTTCAACTGAAGTCGCAACTATACGGAGGGTGGCACTCCAAAATCGAATGGCTTTAGATTACTTGTTGGCAGCAACAGGAGGCATCTGTGCCGTAATAGGCTCTGAGTGCTGTACATACATTCCAGATTCCTCCAACATTATCACTGAGGCACACCACTCGGTGACGAGTGGTGTGCCTCAGGGGTCTGTTTTGGGGCCCCTGCTGTTTGTAATTTTTATAAATGATCTGGATGAGGGTATTGAGGGATGGATCAGTAAATTTGCAGATGATACTAAAGTTGGTGGTGTGGTAGATAGTGAAGAGGGGTGTTTTAGTTTACAGAGTGACTTGGACAAGTTGCAGAGCTGGGCCGAGAGGTGGCAAATGGAGTTTAATGTGGAAAAGTGTGAGGTAATGCACTTTGGCAGGAACAATAAATGTGTAGAGTATAGGGCTAATGGTAGGGCTCTTAATAGTGTTGAGGAACAGAAGGATCTTGGTGTATGTGTCAATAGATCCCTGAAAGTAGGCAGTCAAGTGGATAAAGTTGTTAAGAAGGCATATGGAGTCTTAGCTTTTATTGGTAGGGGGATTGAATTTAGGAGCCGCAGCATCATGTTGCAACTGTACAAAACTCTAGTGCGGCCGCACTTGGAGTATTGTGTGCAGTTCTGGTCGCCACATTATAAGAAAGATGTGGAGGCATTGGAGAGGGTACAGAGGAGGTTTACCAGGATGTTGCCTGGTATGGAGGGCAGGTCCTATGAAGAGAGGTTGAAGGATTTGAGGTTGTTTTCGTTAGAAAGGAGGCGGCTAAGGGGGATCTTATTGAAGCATATAAGATGATTAGAGGTTTGGATAGGGTGGACAGTGATAGCCTTTTTCCTAGGATGGAGAAAGCTAGCACGAGGGGACACAGCTTTAAATTAAGGGGTATGAGTTATAGGACGGATATCAGAGGTAGGTTCTTTACTCAAAGAGTGATTAGGGAGTGGAATGCCCTGCCTGCAGCTGTTGTAGATGCGCCAAGTTTGGTGGCGTTTAAGAGGTTAGTTGATAAGTATATGGATGAGAAGGGAATGGTTTAGTTAGGAGGGGCATTGCTTTTTATTTTGGTCGGCACAACATCGAAGGCTGAAGGGCCTGTTCTGTGCTGTATTGTTCTATGTATGTTCTATGATTTAGCTGAACATCTTAAAATGACCACTAAAGTTTGCCAACTTTAAGGGCATTCAAATGGTCGGTGGAAAAGCATAAGGATAACATTGGAATAGTTTAGGTTAGAGGGTCATTAGGTTGGTCCCACTGATCGGCCGAAGGGCCTGTACTGCGCTGTAATGTTCTATGTTCTAACAAAATTAGAGCTGAAGGCCAACACTTTAGGAATTATTGCTAATGTATGCCAATTTCAACATGAAAATCCATTTGAATAGGATTTGTAAGCAAATATTTCTGGAACAAATCCATTCCATGCACAAGGGGAGGTTTTTTTTAAGACCAAATGAGCAAATTATTTCTGCTGGTGACATACTTGTAACCTCTTTGGAGATTAGGGAGGGATGCTGATGCATATGGGAGTCATTATCCTGGTAGTTTGCTTACTGCTAGGCTTATTGAAGGTGGTCTACCAATACCTAGTATATCATAGAGCACAAGTTCCCCTCTAAAGAGGTTAGTGTTATCATGGAATGATAAAAGGAGGGAATGAGATATTAAAGGGATCCTATGAATCTTTTATGATCTTGGCCATTTGTGAGAAAGGTTTTGCAAGCTGAGATTCTGTCAAAGTGCCAACACAGCTGGTTGCTGTAAGATAAAGTGAAGGATTTCCTTAGCTTGAAAGCTGTGATTAACTGCATCTTGTTTGAAACAATTTGTGATGATATCAGCACATTTTCCCAATCCTGAATTGTCACCCGGCTTTGTAAGTAACAAACTCTTGCTCGAGTAAAACCGGTTTAGAGGGGATTCGGCTAATGCAGTCTTGTTTGAAAGAGATAACGTTCACTTTATGGGCAACACAGCACCCCAAGATATATGGGAATGGTTGCTATCTCACTCTCAAACAATGGTGGACGTGCAGTTTTGTTGGTAACCAAGATGGGTTTCGATATATTTGTAGTTTTACTCACATACTGTCTCTGTATTGACTTTTGCTGTTGCTAAGCACATGGTCTGGGTGAAGTTATACTGTGTGTACGTGACTAACTAATTGCTGCAAAAAAGAGGATAAAAGAAGGGATTGCCTCCCTGTTCGGGGAATATCACTCGATGAAGTTCAACACACTGTGCTGAGTTAGTAAAGTGATCAGCTAGAAGTTTGTACTTGCATGAAAAGAAAGGGCTAGGTTTTCTTATACAGATCAGTATCTTGTTCTTACAAAGGACAAAGAACAACACAGCACAGGAAACAGGCCCTTCAGCCCTACAAGCCCGCACCACCCATTTGAACATTTAGTGAGCACTTCATTTCAATTCTTTTTCTACCTACGACTTTTGTCTACATCTCTTGGACTCTATAATAAAGGGGTGGAAATTTAGAGAATTTTCTGTGCACCAGATTAAGGGAAGTCTAATTTAGGGACAATTTGATAACACCAATCAGCCTAAAATCACGTTTTTGGGGTATGAAAGAAAACCGGAGCACCCAGAGAAAATCCACGCCAGCACGGGGAGAATGTGCAAACTCCCATAGACACTGACCCAAGTCAGAGATCCATGTATCTGCATAGCAAACAGTGATAATCACTGAATCTATTGATTCCCAGGAATGTTCTGAGGCTCTTGATCCTTAATTAGAACAATCTTTTGTATCCGTCCATCTCTAGTCTGCTCATGTACCTATCTAGGTAAACCTTAAACAACTCTAGTGTGCCTGCCTCCACTACCCTACTTGGCAATGCATTCCAGGCTCCCACAACCCTCTGTGTGAAGGACCTCCCTTTAACATCTGAATTATATCTCACTCCCCCCTCACCCTAAACCCGTGGCCCCACATAATTTTCGTACCCAACCTGGGAAAAAGGTTCTCACTGTTCACTCTATCTATACCCTTCATAATCTTTCCATTTCTATTAAATCTCCCCTTATCTCCGTCTTTCCAAGAACAGCTCCAATTTACTCCATCTCTCCTCATACCTAAGAACTTCCATACCAGGCAGCATCATGGTGAACCTCCTCTGCATTCTCTCCAGGGTCTCCACGTCCTTTCAGTACTATGGTGACCAGAACAGTACTCCATATGCAGTCTAACTAATGTTCTATACAACTGCAACATTGGACGCCAGCTTTTATACTCTGTACCCCTTCCTATAAAGGCAAGCATACCATATGCCTTCTTCGCCGCCTTCTCCACCTGTACTGCCATCTTCAAGGACTGGTGAACTTGCACACTTAGGACCCTCTGTGTTTCTATACTCTTAATAGTCCTACCATTTATTGTATAACCCATCCCTACATTATTTCTTCCAAAATGCATCACCTCACATTTATCTGGATTAAACTCCATCTGCCATTTCTCTGCCAATATACCATCCTACCTATATCCTGCTGAATTGTCTGATGCTGCTCATCACAATCAGCAAGTCCAGCCATCTTCGTGTCATCTGCAAACTTGCTGATCACACCAGTTACTCCCTCTTCCAAATCATTTATATATAATATAAATAGTAAAGGTCCCTTTACTGAGCCTTGTGGCACACCACTAGTTACAGATCTCCAGCTAGAAAAAGATCCTTTCACTACTACTCTCTGTCTCCTGTTACCAAGCCAGTTCTCAATCCATATCGCCACCTGTCCTTGTATCCCCTGAGTGTTAGCCTTTTTCACCAACATACCATGAGAGACTTCGTCAATTGCCTTACTAAAATCCTTATAGACGACATCCACAGCTTGTCCTTCATCAACCGTTCTTGTCACCTCCTCAAAAAATTCTACCAGATTCAAAGGTACAACCTCCCCTTTACAAATCCATGTTGCCTGTCACCAATCAGATTGCCATGTTCTAAATGCGTATACATCCTATCTCTAAGAATCCTCTCCAACAACTTCCCTACCACTGACGTCAAGCTCACTGGCCTATAATTACCCAGGTTATCCCTACCACCCTTTTTAAACAACAGTACCATGTTCGCTATCCTCCAGTCCTCTGGAACCTCACCTGTGTCCAAAGAAGAGACAAAGATTTGCGTCAGAGGCCCAGCAATTTCATCTCTTGTCTCCCTAAGCAGCCTAGGATAAATGCCATGAGACCCTGAAGCTTTAGCAGTTTTAATATTACCTAAAAATCCTAACACTTCCTCCCTTGTAATGGATATTTTCTCCAACGGGTCAACAATTCCCTCCAAAATACTTCCAGACAAAAGTCCCTCTCCTTTTGAATACTGACTCAAAGTATTCATTCAGGATCTCCCCCATTCCCTTGGGTTCTAAACATAGTTCCCCTCCTCTGCACCTAAGAGGACCAATTTTTTTCTCTAACCATTCTTTTGTTCCTAACATAGAAGTAAAATGTCTTTGGACTTTCCTTAATCTTTTCTGCCAAGATCATTTCGTGCCTTCTTTTTGCCTTCTAACTACCGGTTTGAGTTCTCTCCTACTCTCTCTGTATTCCTCCAAAGCTCTCTCTGTTCCCAGTTGCTTGGACCTAACATATGCCTCTCTTTCCTTCCTGATCAAGTCCTCAATATCCCTAGTGATCCACAGCTCTCTAATACTACCTTTCCTATCTCTCCTCTTAACAGGCACGTATCTGTCCTGCAACCTTATCAGTTGTCCCTTAAAAGACTCCCACATGCCAGATGTGGACTTACTGTCAAACAAGCTCTCCCAATCAGTGGTTAACAGTTCCTGCCTATTCTGGCTGTAGCTAGCCTTCCCCCAATTTAGCACCCTCCCTTTTGCACAACACTCATCCTTTTCCATTAGTATCCTGAAGTAGACAGAATTGTGGTCACTATTTGCTACACGTTCCCCTACTGAAACCTCGACCACCTGACCAGGCTCATTTCCCAGAACTAAATCCAGTAAAGCCCCCTCTCTAGTCGAGCTAGCTATATGCTGCTCCAAACAGCCTTCTGGAATTCCTCCCTGTCCAGATCCACAGCCCTAGGCACCTTCCAATCCAATCCAGGGAGATTAAAGTCTCCCACTATAACAACTCTATTTTTTCTGCACCTATCCAGAATTTCTATACATATATTTTCTTCCACTTCTTGCAGGCTATTAGATGGCCTATAGTATACCCCCGGCATAGTGATTGCTCCCTTCCTATTCCTGAACTCCACCCACTGTGACTCATTGCCCGATTCCTCTAAATTATCCTCTCTCTGCACCGCTGTAATGTGATCCCTCACTAACAACGCCACTTCCCCACCTCTTTTTGACCCTCCTCTGTCACGCCCAAAACACTTATACCCAGGAATATTTAGTTGCCAGTCCTGCCCTTCTTTTAACCATGTCTCTGTCACTGCAACCACATCCAAATTCCGTGTAAGCATTAAGGCCTTAAGTTCGTCTGTCTTACCTGTTACACTCCTCATGTTAAAGCAGACGCACTCCAGACCTCCAACCTTCTTGGGTCCTTCTTCTCCAGGATGGCTTTGTTCTCATCTAACCTTACCCTGGCACCCACTTAGCTCCCAATCCCAGTGCCTACTGAGCTATTGGTTTTATCCCCAACCCCCCTCCAAATTAGTTTAAACCCTGTCTATACACTCCAGCTAACATCCCAGCTAAGATATTTGTACCATTCCCATTTAGGTGTTCCCCATCCTTCCTATACAGGTGCCGTTCTCTCACGAAAACTTCCCAATGATCAGCAAATGTAAAGCCCTCCTTCTTGCACCAATCCTTCAGCCACGCATTCAGTTGGAGGATCTCGGTATTCCTAGCTCCACTGTCACTGGGCACTGGGGCACTGGTAGCAGTCCAGAGATTGCCACCCTGGAGGCGTTGCTCTTTAGTCTAGCATCCATCTCCTTAAATTGCTCACGTATTTCCCCCTTGCTCTTCCTAATCAAATCTTGCATCAAATACATAAAGGTCTCTGAAAAACAAACCTGACGGAGGGAATCTAAAACAAGGGTCACGGTCTCAGGCCATTTAGGACAAAGATGGAAATTCATTTCTTCATTCAGAGGATGGTGAAACTTTAAAATTATCTATCACGGAAGGCTATAGAGGTCAATTCACTGAATATATTTGAGAAGTATTAAGATGACCACTTGAATCAGTCAGCTTACAAAGTTATGGACTAAGTGAGGAATAGATAGGGTGGACTCTCAGAGACTATTTTCCCGAGCTGAAATGGTCACGACGAGAGGACACAGATTTAAGGTGCAGGGAAGCAAATACAAAGGAGACGTCAGGGGTAGGTTTTTCACTCAGAGGGTGGTGAGTGAATGGAACCGACTGCCGTCGGAGGTTGTTGAGGCAAACTCACTGGTGTCTTTTAAAAAACTTCTGGATGAGTATATGGAAAAGAATGGGATAGGGGGTAATAGATAGGTCTGTGGATTGGTAGATCTGATCGGCGCAACTCGTGGGCCGAAGGGCCGGTTTGTGCTGCATTGTTCTATGTTCTGTAAGTGCTGGAAAATTAGAATAGAAAGGTGTTTGATGGCTGATACAAACATGATGGGCTGAAGGGTCTCTTTCTTTGAGGTAAAACTTGAGCCCTTGTGTTAGTGTTTGAGAACTCAGCATTTCTACACTATGTATGTGGGATAAACAATAATGCCTGTATTTTTTTACATGAAAAGAAAGATGTTTGCTAAATACTTTTATACCCTGTGGCTTGTCATATTCATGTGACCTCTGATGCCTTGTTGGGTAATTGCAGGCATTTGGACAGTCGCCATTTGACACACGACATGGAACTTTGCTCAGAAATCCATCCTACATATCCTAATACAATTTCCAGTGCTAACCACATCCCACAAATGTACTTTTGGACTCCGAGACAGGGTGAAATTGGAACTATTGCTCAATGTTTACCAGTTTCAACATGAAAATCCATTTGAACTTTAATTACCATGAATTATAAACAAATGTTCTTGGAACAAATCCACCCAAGAGACAAAGAGAGGTCTTTTCAAGACAATTGAGTCAATTGTTTCTTTCTACCTCCATCAGAGTTGATTCCTGCTCACTAAGATTTATACACAATAGACAGTGATAACCAGAACAGTGTCAGCTAAAAATTATTCTTCTCTCTTCACAGACTGCATTCCACATTTGAAAGAAAGATGTGGGGTGGGATTCTCTGTAGCCACTCTACTGAAAGTAAGAATGGGGAATTTGACATTGCAGCTAAAACTCCATTCACATTCAGCAACATTAGAGAATCGCAACCACAAACAAGGATGCAGATTTTCGGCAATGCACTTATATGATGCTTCTGACAACCACCAGACATCTCAAAGTATTTTACAGCTAAGTATTTACTTTTGGGAGTGGAATCACACTGGTAGCGGGAGGCACGTGGCACATCTGTGCACATTCCCATCAACAATAATGTGATAATAGCCACTTAACCTGTACTTTTTATGATGTTGATTAAGGGATAAACAGTGACCATGACACCAGGGTTAACTTTCCAACCGTCCGTCAAAACAGTGCCAGGAATTATTTATATTCACACAAGCAAACAGAGACTTGGCTTAATACACGCAAACACACATAATCATAATAAATTCACAAACACATGTAAACACATACAAGCACACAAAGACATAAACAAGTAAACTTACAAACACACATAAGCACACATGAACACATACATAAACACACACACAAACACATGTAAACACACATAAACACACATGAACACATACATAAATACACATACAAACAAACATAAATACGCCCAAACATACACAAACACACATCAACACACACAAACATAGAAACACACACACACACACTCAGGATCTTCCTCTCCCAGCCTGTCCACCAATACCCAATCACACCCCTCTCATGCTCTCCTGCAAGGAGTCCCCTAACCTTTCATCTCTGGGATACCTAATATTGACCTGGACTTTATGTCCTGACAGTTCATCCCAGGCATGTTGCTGCAGTGCCTCTTCCAGCCACTGCAGCGCTGTGCCTGGATGGGCTGGATGACAGTCAATCTGGGTTGATGTCTCAGCACTGATCTGTTACACAATCAATGACTCTTGTGCTGTTTTTCATGTAGATGGGAGGAATATCTGCATGGTAGGTTGTTGCTTAAGATTAAATCTCACGGGATTCAAAGTGAGATATCTAAATGGATACAAAATTGGCTTCTTGACATAAGCCAGAGAGTGGTTAGAACATAGAACACTACAGCACAAACAGGCCCTTCGGCCCACTAGTTGTGCCGAACACATCAAAACCTACCCAGCCATAGATCTATCTATAACCCCCAATCCCATTGGATCCCATATACTCATCCAGAAGTCTTTTAAAAGACCCCAGCAAGTTTGCCTCGACCACCACCGACGGCAGCCGATTCCATTCACTCACCACCCTCTGAGTGAAAACCTTTCCCCTAGCATCCCCTCTGTACTTGCTTCCCTGCACCTTAAATCTGTGCCCTCTCGTCGCGACCATTTCAGCCCTGGGAAATAGTCTCTGAGAGTCCACCCTATCTATTCCTCTCAACATCTTGTAAACCTCTATCAGGTCACCTCTCAACCTTCGTCTCTCCAGGGAGAACAGTCACAGCTCCCTCAACCTGTCTTCATAAGGCATGCCTCCCAATCCAGGCAACATCCTTGTAAATCTCCTCTGCACCCTTTCAATAGCTTCCACATCTTTCCTATAGTGAGGCGACCAGAACTGCGCACAGTACTCCAAGTGTGGTCTGACAAGGGTCCTATAAAGCTGCAGCATTACCTCCTGACTCCTGAACTCAATCCCTCGATGAATGAAGGCCAGTACACCGTAAGCTTTCTTAACCACATCCTCCACCTGGGAGGCCGATTTGAGAGTCATATGGACCCGGACCCCAAGATCCCTCTGCTCTTCCACACAGCTAAGACTCCTACCTTTGATAGTGTACTCATTCATTCCGTTGGATCTGCCAAAATGGACCACAACACATTTATCCGCGTTGAAGTCCATCTGCCACTTCTCCGCCCAGTCTTGCATCCTGTCGATGTCATGCTGCAACTTTTGACATCCCTCCAGACCATCCACAACACCACCTACCTTCGTGTCATCGGCGAACTTACTCACCCATCCCTCCACTTCCTCATCCAGGTCATTTATGAAAATGACAAACAGCAAGGGTCCTAGAACAGATCCCTGGGGTACTCCACTGGTGACCGACCTCCATGCAGAAAAGGAGCCATCCACAACCACCCTCTGCCTTCTGCAGGCAAGCCAGTTCTGGATCCACAAGGCCAAAGCCCCTTGGATCCCATGCCCTCTCGCCTTCTCAAGAAGTCTTGCATGGGGGACCTTGTCAAATGCCTTGCTGAAGTCCATGTACACCACGTCCACTGCTCTTCCTTCGTCAATGTTTTCAGTCACATTTTCGAAGAACTCAATTAAGCTCGTAAGGCACGACCTGCCTTTTACAAAACCATGCTGACTATTTCTAATCAACTAAACTTCTCCAAATGCTCGTAAATCTTGTCCCTCAGAAGCCTCTCCATCAGCTTACCAACCACTGAGGTCAGACTCACCGGTCGGTAATTTCCAGGACTATCCCTGTTCCCCTTCTTGAAAATAGGGACCACATCCGCAATCCTCCAATCCTCCGGAACCTCTCCCGTCTCCATCGACAACGCAAAGATCATCGCCAGGGGCTCTGCAATGACATCCCTCACCTCCCACAATAACCTGGGGTACATCCCATCTGGTCCTGGAGACTTGTCTATCTTGATAGCATTTAAAGGTTCTAACACATCCGCTTCCTTAATATTTACATACTCAATCTTTTCAGTCTGCCGCAAACTTGTAGTGCATCCTCCCAGATCACTTTCCACCGTGAATACTGAGGCAAAGTACTCATTAAGTACCTCTGCCATTTCTTCCGGTTCCATACAGACTTTTCCCCCTTCACCTTTTATAGGTGAATATCCCTTCTCTTCTCATCCTTTTACTTTTCACATATTTGTAGAAGGCCTTGGGATTCTCCTTAATCCTACCAGCCAAGGCCTTCTCATGACCCCTTCTGGCTCTCCTAATTGCCTTTTTAAGCTCTCTTCTATAAGCCTTATACTTCTCTAGATCCCCAACATCTCCTAGCTCTTTGAACCTTTTATACACCTTTCTTTTCTTCCTGACTAGGTTCACCACAGCCTTCGTGCACTACGGTTCCCTCGACCTACCAAAACCTCCTTGTCTCACCGGAACGTTGTCGTGCAGAGCTCCAGACAAGCATTCCTTGAATATCTGCCACCTTCCCTCTGTGCTTTTCCCCAAGAACACCTCCTTCCAGTTTATTCGCCCCAACATCTGCCTGATGTCTTCATATTTCCCCTTATTCCAGACAAACACCTTCCTAGCCTGCCTGATTCTATCCTTTTCCAATGCAAGGGTGAAGGAGATAGAATTATGATCTCCATCCCCAAGATGCTCTCCTACCGAGAGATCCATCACCTGTCCTGGTTCATTAGCTAGTACCAGGTCCAGTACAGCTTCTCCTCTCGTAGGCTTGTCCATGTGCTGTGTCAGGAAACCCTCCTGAACACACCTAACAAACTCCTCCCCATCCAAACCCCTTACCCTTGGGATATTCCAGTCGATGTTTGGGAAATTGAAGTCTCCCATCACAACAACTCTGTTATTTTTACATCTCTCCAGTATCTGTTTCCCTATCTGCACCTCAACTTCCCTGTCACTATTGGGCGGCCTATAGAATACAGCCAGCAACATCACTGGGTGCAGAGGGTTATTTTTCAAACTGGAGGCCATGACCAGCAGTGTGCCTCAGGGATCGGTGCTGGGTTTGCTGTTACTTGTCATTTATATTAATGATCTGGTTGAGAATATAGGAGGCATGGTTAGTATGTTTGTAGATGACACCAAAATTGGTGGCACAGTGGACATTGAAGAAGGGTATTTTGGATTGCAACAGTATCTTGATCAATTGGACCTTTAGTCCGTGAAGGTCAGGAGGTTTCCAGCCTTTTGAAAACTGTTTAATTACCTTTTCTTTTGAATGGGTACCTAAAGCAATCAGAGTTCTTGCATTAACCCTTGAGGAAACAAAGGATAAAGAAAGTTACAGCATAAAAACAAGCCTATCGGCCCTCCAAACCTGCACCGACCATGTTACCCGACTGAACTAAAACGTCCTACCCTTCCAGGGACCATCCTATTCACGTATTTGTCCAGACACTCCTTAAAACTCACTATCGTATCTGCTTCCACTACCTCCTCTGGCAGCGAGTTCCAGGGCACCCTTCACTCTCTGTGTAAAATACCTGCTTTGTACGTCTCATTTAAACCTTTTCCTTCACACCTTAAACCTATGCCCCCTAGTAATTGACTTTTCCACCCTGGGAAAAAGCTTCTGACTATTCACTCTGTCCATGCCCTTCATAATCTTGTAGACTTCTATCAGATCTCCCCTCAACATCCGTCATTCCAGTGAGAACAACCCAAGCTTCTTCAACCTCTTCTCATAGCTAATGTCCTCCACAACAGGCAATATCCTGGTAAATCTTTTCTACACCTCTCTAAAGCCTCCACATCCTTCTGGTTGTGTGGTGATTAGAATTGAACACTATATTCCAAGTGTGGCCTAACTAAGGTTCTATATATGACTTGCCAATTTTTAAACTCAATGCTCCAGCCAATGCAGACAAGCATGCCGTATGCCTTCTTTTCTATCTTCTCCATCTTCATTGCCACTTTCAGTGACGTGTACCTGTACACCCAGATCCTCCTGCCTGTCAATATTCTCTTAAGGGTTATGCCATTTACTGTATGTTTCCTATCTTTATTCGACTTTCCAAAATGCATTACTTCACATTTGTCCGGAAACGGGCACCGAATCTTTCAGCCCCATTGCGGTAAGTTTTCCCGTGGCAGATGTGGCAATCCATTCAAATTATCATAGAATCATAGAGTCCCGACAATGCAGAAAGAGGTCATTCAGCCCATCAGGTCTGCACCAACCACAATCCTACTCAGGCCCTATTCCCAGGCCCTATTACCCTTCTAATCCCCTGACATTAGGGTCAATGTAGCATGGCCAATCAACCTAACTCACACATCTTTGGAGTGTGGGAGTAAACTGGAGCACCCAGAGGTATCCCACGCAGACATGGGGAGAACGTGCACCCTCAACACAGACAGTGACCCAATCCGAGAACCGAACTCGATTCTCTGGTGCTAACCACTGTGCCATCAAGCCATCCCATTGACTTCCTGGACTGACAGATCCTGCCAGTGAGAGGGGTCAGAATATCTCACCCAATGTCTTTTAAAATCCTTCCAGAATGTTCTTTGTCCTTGAACGTGACCTGTTTTCTGTGACGTTCACAAATAGGGAGGAGGAACAATAGTATGTATTCAATTGCTCGGCCATTTCTTTGTACTCTATTATACATTCTCCTATTTCTGTCTATAGGGGACCTCCATTTGATTTCACCAACCTCTTTCTCTTCATGGATCTGTAGAAACTCTTATGTTCCCTACTTTCATACTGTATTTTCTCCTTCTTCGCCCTTCTTTGCTGAATTCTAAACTGTTTCCAATCCTCAGACCTATTATGTTTCTTGGCTAATCTGTATGCTTCTTCCTTAGATCAGACACTCTCTCTAATTTCTTTTGT
Source organism: Sphyrna mokarran (assembly GCA_024679065.1). NCBI lineage: Eukaryota > Metazoa > Chordata > Chondrichthyes > Carcharhiniformes > Carcharhinidae > Sphyrna > Sphyrna mokarran. The sequence continues at coordinate 12,440,010 of JAGIQG010000009.1, forward strand.
AAGCCATGGATTGGTCCTTTTACCTACTTGTTTTTGTGACAGACAGGAATAAACAGTTGCCACAGTTCCCCCATGCATTCCTTGAATGTTTGCCATTGCCTACCCACTGTCATCCCTTACAGTAACTCTCCCCAATCTATCAAGGCCAACTCATGCCTCATATCCTCGTAGTTTCTTTTATAAAGATTCAGTACCCTAGTCTCTGCATCAACTACTTCACTCTCCATTTTGATAAAAAATTCTACCATGTTATTGTTGCTCATTCCCAAGGGATCTCGTACAGCCAGATTGGCAATGATTCCCTTCTCATTACACATTATCCAGTCTAAGATGGCCTTCTCTCTAATTGGTTCCTCCACATACTGGTCAAGAAAACCATTTTGCATACACTTGAGGAATTCCTCCTTTATGGCATTGTGGCTAATTTGATTTGCCCAGTCTATGTGCAGATTAAAATCACCCATGATCACCAATATTCCCTTATCACATGTATCACTAATTTCATGTTTAATGCCATTCCCTACATTACCACTGCGGTTTGGGGCTCTATATATGACACCCACTAATGCTTTCTCCTCCTTGCAATTTTTCAACTCTGCCCATACAGACACTGCATTGTCAGACTAATATCCTTTCTCACTATTGTGTTAATTTCCTCTTTAACCAGCAGTGCCACTCCACCACCTTTTCCTTTATGCCAATATTCCTAAATATTGAATATCCTGGGACATTCAATTCCTATCCCTGGTCACCGTGCAACCATGTCTATGTAATCTCAATTATATTGTACCTGTTTACATCTATCTGTGCGGTTAGTTCATCTGCTTTATCACAAATATTCCACGCATTAAGGCACACAGCGTTTACACTTATCTTTTTGACATTGTTTGCTCTGCTCCCAATATTTGTCTCAATGTTAAATTAATGTGTCTCTCTTTTTCAGAAACAAATTCAAACTTCTCTTCCCAGCCTGTGTGCTTGAAGCAAAAGATGTTTACATTTGGAAATTTACTATCTGAGTTAGACATCCCAAACAGCTCCCGCCAACCAGCTGTGTCCTGACACTCCTGTCTCCCAATGCTAGCAGATACAAGCTGCAGTTTAAAGTCATTTGCTCTCCAACTGATACATTCTCTGTTCTGCATGATGTGTTATATTTCACATTAGATGAAGTGTAGCAGAGACCCTCCACTGGTGCTGCACTGCTATCTCACGGGTTTGATTCCAGCCCTGGGTGACTGTCTATGTGTAATTCAATGTGGAGATGCTGGCGTTGGACTGGGGTAAAACAGAAAGAAATCCCACACCAGTTTAAAGTCCAAACAGGTAGATTTGTAGCAAAATATCACTTCTCGGCCTTTTTTGGCTAAGATCAAGTGTAGTATCGACATGCTGCACTCAGTTGAAGTCATTAGATTACATTTCAACTTCATTTGAAGCAATTTTTTTAAAGTGGCATCTTGGCCTTTTGGCTAAGACACAAATAAGATCAAGCCTTGGAGAAGGAGCTACACCTATTCCAATCAGCTTGGATCATGTAGATCAAGCCCAAGACAGAAGGTGAGAGTCCTGTCTTGTCAGCTCGGATTGGGAATGTCCCAATTTGTTGGGACTCTGAATTGGCTTTAATTTGACTCCATTGGATCGGAATAAAGTTGCAAAAAAAAGCCGCAAGCTTTCAGGACAGCCTGTCGCTTCGTCAGGTGGCTAGAAGAACTCCCAACCAAGGAACGAGGAGTCACTTCCTCCTACAATATTTGAGTCATGGTATTCGCTGAACAGTTCCATGTGGGAAAGGCTTCTACCAATCTTTTTCCATTCTTCCTTTACCTAATCCATCTCGTGGTCAATTGCTGGTAATTATTTTTTGTTCTCCATGAACTTCAAAGTGTTTCAGGCAGAAGTGTCCTATATTTAACTCTTCCTCTCTGGCCATGGTCATAAGACTATAAGACATAGGAGCAGAATTAGGCCACTCAGCTCATCGATCTGCTCTGCCATTCACTTTCGGCTGATATTTTCTCATCTCCCATTCTCCTGCCTTTTTCTCATAACCCCCAATCCTCTTATTAATCAAGAATCTCTCTGTTTTAAAGACACTGAATGACTGGCCTCCACAGCTTTCTGTGGCAAAGAGTTCCACAAGTTCACCACTCTCTGGCTGAAGAAATTCCTCATCACTGTTTTAAAGGATCTCCTTTTGGTCTGAAGTTGTGTCCTTAAGATTCTTAAAGTTCTCTTAAGGTTAGTTTCCCTTTTGTCTCAATTTTTCAGAAGCAAAGTTTTCTCTTCTAACTTGGACCGTATTACCAATTTCGTGTCAAAGGGATCTCTGATTCTTTGGCCAGAATTTTCCCAAAATGTTTCTCAGTGTCAAAACAACAAAGATGATGGAGTGATCCACGTCGATCTCTCAGGCACGTTTGCCAACGTGGTCTTTTGACACCAAAAGAGTCTCCATGTGAAACATGTTGTCATGGAGGGTCTGGGCGCATGACTCATCCCAAGTGGCCGCCGCTGTTGCTTCACAGCACCATAGACCCAGGTTCAGTTCCTGGCTTGGGTCACTGTCTGTGCAAAGTCTGCATGTTCTCTCTGTGTCTGTATGGGTTTCCTCCCACTGTCTAAATGACATGCTGGTTGGTCATGCTAAATTCTCACTCAGTGTAGCTGAGTAAAGTTTATTAGTCACAAATAAGGCTTATATTAACATTGAAATGAAACTACTGTGAATTTTCTTTAGTTACCACATTCTGGCACCTGTTTGGGTCAATACACCTAACCAGCATGTCTTTCAAACTGTAGGAGGAAACCAGAGCACCCCCACATGAACACTGGGAGAACATGCAGACTCCACACAGAAAATGACCCAAGCCAGGAATTGAACCTTTGGTGCTGTGACACAGCGGTGCTAACCACCGTGCTACTGTGCCATCTATCTGAACAGGCGCTGGAGTGTGGCAATTAGGGGACTTTTACAGTAACTTCATTGCAGTTTTTTTCCAAGATGGCACCAGAGCAAGGTGACTTCTTGCAAGCTTTGCCCAGCATACCTTCTAATTGTATCTTTTACTCTCGTTCTATGCTTCTAAAACTTTATCCTAACTCTTTTAAACTCTCTAACAATGCTTTAATTCAATCTCTTGTGTTACGTTAATCTTTCTCTACACCCTTGCTATGACTGTAATTGTACAGGGGGCACGCTTATCCTGGAATCAGGTGAACGAGGCTTGCATAACGGCAATCTCTGTTGGCCTCAGGCGGGATCTCACGAGTCTCGGGTGGGCAAGGTGGTAATATTCTGGCATATATTCTGTACTGTCTCCTTTCCTGTCTATGAACCATATGCTTTTGTCTGTACAGCGCAAACAATACTTTTCCTTGTATATTAATACATGTGACAATAATAAATTAGATCAAATTGAATTGAAATCATGCAAGCCTACTTATGACACTAATAAATAAACTTTAAAAGGTGCGCCATGAGGCAGGGTGAGCTTCATTTAAATGCTAAGGACAACATTAAAACAGGTGAGGGAATCTATGTCATTTACGAAAGGGACTTTTGAAAGCACCAAACAGTACTGTTAGGGAGGGAATTTCAGGATTTTCACCTTGGAATATTGAAGGAATGGCAATATATTTCCAAGTCAGGATGCTGTGTAACTTGGAGGGAAGATGATGGTGTTATCATGTATGCGCTGCCCTTATCCTTCCAGGTGAAAGAGGTCATGGTCGTTGGGAGGTGTTATAGAGTCACAGAGGTTTACACCACAAAAACAGGTTCTTCAGCCCAGCTTGTCCATGCCTTTCTTTTTTCTTCATTACAGTTTTATATCGCAGTGCTGTCGAAGGAACCTTGATGAGTTTCTATTGTGTATCTTATAGACACTTTGAATGGCTTTTGCCTGTGTTGTATGAATCTGTGTCGAGGAGGGACAGGATTAACCTAGAAATCAGCAGGGATACTGCGATGTGACTGATAATTTGAGAATTCTTGTTACTGTAATTTTGTTCTTTGTTGTTAATTAAATAAAAATGTATCTATGTTAAATGTTAATGCTACATACTGACAATTTTAAATCACCTTATTTTGAAATAATTAATACATTTGTGGGTTATGTAACCTGTGGAAACAAATCAGATATAAATTAATATGATGTAAGTGTGCTTGTGGGAAATATTTAGGTTATATTTAAAAGATATCTTCTGTCATTATTGTCCTTTCACCATCCTGCCACTCTGTGGGTGGAATTTTACAGCTTCATCTCAAAACTGTCAAATTCCACCTGAGGTCAATGGAACTTCCCATGGTCCATCCCTCAGCTACTCCAATTCCCGTGGAGGCAGAGGAGTGGAGTAGAATTCCAGCCTATGTCTCTCCTGGGCCTTTAAACATTTTCGTATTGACTGGGCTCTCAGTCTTCTAACCTCTCCACCCAAGGTTCAGCCTCTCTTTCCACATTTATTTTAAAGTTTAATGTTGATTTATTAATGTCACAAATAGACTTACATTAACACTGCAATGTAGTTACGGTGCAATTGCCCTAGTTGCCACACTCCAGCACCTGTTGGGGTACATGGAGGGAGAATTTGGTATGGCCAATGCATCTAACCAGCACGTCTTTCAGGCTATGGGAGGAAACCGGAGCATCCGGAGGAAACCCACATAGACACAGGAGAATGTGCAGACTCCGCACAGACAGTGACCCAAGCCAGGAATTGAACCCGGGTCCCTGGTGCTGTGCAGCTGCAGTGCTAACCACTGTGCTACTGAGCCACTCAGTATCTTTTCTTTAGTATCTTCCATCTTTTTAAATCATGTTGTCTGCAGCTCACAGTCTTACTGATGCCATTGTTGCCAGACTGTTTAGGAGGAGTCCTTTTATTCCTCCTTAAGTGGCTTAAATTGGATTTATTTACTTTTACTTTAGGATCTTTTATGACTCTGCACTATTAGTAGGAAAACTGTTTGGCAGGTCAGGAGACAAGGGCTCTTCTGGTTTCAGTTTTGAGCTGTTGTTTAGTTTAGTTTTAAATGAGGCATCAAGCTCTCTCTCTCTCTCTGGTTTTGGAAATTCTGCTGGTTAGCTAAAAGCAATGCATCTTGCTTTTCTAGAGAAGGCCAACATGCTATTTGCCTATTCACTGCCTGCTATAACTGCATGCTTACCTTCAGTGGCTAATGTAGAAGGACACTCTGGTCTCATTGCACATTCCCCTCTCATAATTTAGGGTCATTCAGAAAGTAATCTACTTTCCCATTTTTGCTACCAAAGTGAATAACTTCACATTTGCCCAAATTATGCAGCATTTGTTCATTCATCATTCATTTACACACTCATCAATTTGTCCACATCATATGAAGTATCTCTGCATCCCCCTCATAGCTCACCCTCCCACCCAATTTTGTGTCATCTGCAAATTTGAAGATATTATGTTCAAATTTTCCTCATCTAAGTAATATATATAATGAATAGCTGGAGTCCCAGCACCAATCCTCGTGGTATCTCACTAGTCACTACCTACCATTTGGAAAAAGACCGGTTGATTCCTACTCTTTGGTTCCTGTCTGCCAATCAGTTTTCTGTTTGTCTCAATAGACTACCAGAAACCCCAGGCACTTAAAAGCTAATCTCTTATGTGGAATTTTATCAAAAGCCTTCTGAAAGTCCAAACAAATCCACTGGCTCCCCCACATCAACTCTACTAGTTACATCCTCCCTCTACTGGTTACATTTCACTAGTTAGTATCAGTCGGTCAATGAAAAAAGTATACTCTGGTTACAAGAGATATTGTTTATTAAAGCAAAGCAACAGAAATAACATCAAAAATAGTCAATTGCACAGAATCCTTCTGAGTAATAAGCAACAAAAATTGCCAAAATCCATACAAATGAGATAAATAAATTGGGGGAAACCAAAGCTCAAGTATTCTGGAATGTGCTTGTGATATTACAAGAGTTTTGGAATTTTAAGCCCATGCAGTTTCCCAATTCTCCCAAGCCAACGGAAACCCTAGAAAATGGTATAAATATTGGGGAAAACCTATAGATTTTCATCCCCACCCCTGAACCCTAAGTTTTAATTTGTATAAAATATAATCTGAGTATTTGAATTATTAACATTAGTAACTGCATGCTGCACATCCAATCCTACTGCAAGTTGTCAAAGATAAAGGTTGATGAATGAGATGAAAGAATAATTGTTAAGAGTGTAGCTGTCTGGAGGGGTTTTAGAAACATAGAAATTAGAAGTGGGAGTAGGCTATTTGGCTCTCCAAACTTGCTCTGTCATTCATTTTGATCAAGGTTAATTATCAACATAGAACACTGCAGCACAAACAGGCCCTTCGGCCCACAAGTTGTGCCGATCTTATCTATACTTATCAGGCCATAAAACTATCTGTAACTCCCAATCCCATTAAATCCCATGTACTCATCCAGAAGTCTCTTAAAAGACCCCAGCGAGTTCGCCTCTACCACCACTGAAGGCAACCGATCCCATTCACTCACCACCGTCTGAGTAAAAAAAAAAAACTTACCTCTACCATCTCCTCTCTACCCACTCCCCATCACCTTAAACCTATGTCCTCTCGTAGCGACCATTTGAGCCCTGGGAAATAGCCTCCAAGAATCCATCCTATCTATTCCTCTCAACATCTTATAAACCTCTATCAGGTCGATAGATCTCAATCTTTGACTCTCCAGGGAGAAGAGACTTAGCTCTCTCAACCTATCTTCATAAGGCATGCCCCCCAATTCAGGCAACATCCTTGTAAATCTCCTCTGCACTCTTTCAATAGCTTCCACATCCTTCCTATAGTGAGGCAACCAGAACTGCACACAATACTCCAAGTGGGGTCTGACAAGAGTCTTATCAAATTTAATGTCCTGATTCCCCCCTTTATCCTTTAATTCTTTTAGACCCAGAAGCTAAATCTATAATTTCTTCTCAAAATCAGACAACGTTTTGGCCTCAACTATATTCTGTGGTAGCAAATTCCACATATTCATCTCCCTCTATATAAAGAAATTTCTCCTCACCTCAGTTCTAAAAAGTGCAACTGTGGTGCAAGGAGGATAAGGTTACCCCTTATCCTCAAACTATGACCCCTGGTTTTGAACTCCATTGGGAACAGTCTTTCTGAATCTGACTCTGTTAGAATTTTATAAATTTCTATGAGATTCCCTCTCTTTCTTCTCAACTCCAATTAATATAATCCTTGTTTTGATATGCAAATTAGCTTTGAAGCATGGTAAACGGGTTCTTAAATGCAATAGAGAACCACAGCGTACAGAATTTAGGTGTTAAAACTGCAGAAGAGATTAGCTTAAAGTGGATATTTAAGAATACAAGTTTATTTATTAATTTTTACTTCTTAATTACAAGTAAGGCTTACATTAATACTGCAAGTTACTGTGTAAAATTCACACTTTTATGCTAGAAGCCTGGTTTCAAATGTGAAGTTGTACGAATGAAATAATGGCATTATGGGAAAATTGGTCAACTATTTAGTATAAAATAAGGAAAACTGATTCTGCATAACCTAAGACATGAATAAGACCGGAGAAGACCTGGTCAGGCTGCCTCCGCATAACCTGGGGTTTTATGAGTAAGACAAGGTCAGGGATGAAGAAGATCACCAACCTTCTGTTCTATCAAAAGAAGAGATAAAGGTATGAATGATGAGAGAAAGAGTTCTAGGAGATCAGCAGGCTGTACCATGATTTATGACATTGATATGACGCTACTCCTAATCAAATTTCTGAATAAGCTATGGTCACGCAAACTGATAATCATTATGTATAAATACTGAATTGATTCTTTACATAAGCGCAGACTTGAGAAGGAATTAGCAAGTTGTAATGACTACTCTCCAAACTCAAGTTTACTGCCAATTCTGCATATAGTCTTTCGTAAATAAAGACTAGGTATTTGGTCGGAACAAATTTTGTTGGGTCTTCCTATCATAGTCGAGCAGCAGGAAAATTTCTTCTTTGACACAAAGGCAAGTCATTGAGGTAGAAGAATATTAAAAGGAAAATATGGTATATCAGTAATGCTTAGCTCTGCACTGATAGGAGAGGTGAAGAGGAGAAAGAGAAGCAGCTGGAAAACACTCATGATCATAGCCATGCTGAGTGGGGAAGAGGAACTCTCCCAGAAAACAGAATTCAAGGCTAGAAGCTGCTGATCTGAAAACCTCAAAGAAAAACTTTGCTAAACCAAAGAGAGGCTTCCTAAACTTAAAGGTAACTTGAGTTAGTAACTATTTGTTGGATTTAGCTCCTCCAGTTATGCTCTATGGGATGTTGTTTTGGGAAGCAAAATGTAGATAGATGGGAATTGGGTTAATTCCAGAGTATATCATGTGTGTTTGGCCAATATTATAGTTAAATAGATCTCGATCATGTATTTCGCATTGTGTTTTACACGTTCATTTATACTCCTTTACTTGAATGGGCACAATAAGACTGGACTCTTCCTCTCTGGCTTGCATATATTTCTTCACATTATATCAAATTGAAAAAATACACTCTAATGAAGCCAGTGTTCCAAGTTACCCTTCTGGGTTTTGGGATGTCCTCACATCTAAAATCAGTGGGGCTCTTAACAAAGGACATTACGTTGGTACATAAGTTTGAGATTTTTTTCTCTTCATCACATACTTAATAATCCCAATGATCAAACACACAAGGATTGTGACAACTACTACACTGCAAACAACCTTCCACATACTATTCTTGCCTTTTGGGGGCTCGATCAACGGCACATAGACAGAAATCCTGGCTATGTTAGATATTGCAGACGACTGATTGCTCTTATCATATGCACAAAGAGCAAAGTAGAAAGTTGTCCCATTCTGTAGTTCTGTATTTTCAGGAACAAATGTAACATTTTCCCTCAAGCCAAATGGTTGTGGGTTCATGTTGGTCAAGCTAACCAGTGTGGCTGTTGAGAAGTTGTCCCGTAGCTGTAGGAGGTTGTCACTCATTCTCATCTCATAGCGAGACGCTAAGAAACAAATAAAATCAATTAGAAGGAAATTAACTCATTCACATAGGATCATAAAAACATAGAGAATCTTCAATTTTATAGATGGGATAGTACTTACTCCACCTGTGAATGCTGCTTGAATAAAGTTGAAAATATGTCAGGAATAAAGGAACAGGCTATTCGGTACATCGAGCCTGCATCTAACTCTTTGCCTTTTTCCCCACACTATCCCCATACCTTTAATAAATTTAGTATCCGCAAATCAATTGATTTTGTCTTTAACATGCTCAATGATTGAGCTTTCACTGCCCTCTTGGATTGAGAATCCTAAAGATACGCCACTCTGAGTGAAGAAATTCTTCCTCATTTCAGTCTAGAGATGTGGGTCAGAATCCTCTGGGGATGATGGGGGATCATGGCTTTTTGCTGGAGAGCCGCATCAGTGAGGGATTTCCGCTGGATTCAATGACCCCAGGTCTTGAAGTGACACTTTGATCCGTTACGTAGACTGTCCTTTATTGTAAGCGATTTGAAGATTAGACAATGTATTGTGGTTCTGCCTCCTCAGCGGGCAGCAATGTGCATTGATGTTTCGTTGATGTCCGGACCTGCACTTATCCCTCCTCATCACCAAGACTGGTGCTGTAATTCACTGCTCTTTATCAGGCAATGCCACACACATTGATACATCAGAACTCATAAATCATAATGTATCCCTCAAAGCAGGGCACAAAGTCATTGGTCTATTTGACAACATGATGTGGGTGACTCTCCTACCTGGCAGCACTGATGTTTGAGCACAGTGGGCTGAGAGATTCAACTGGGTTCAGACTAGCACAATCCACACGGGGGTCTGGCCCTGAGCACATCTCCTAACACTGGAAATATGCGTGGCGTTGCATTACATATACAGGGCTTCATTTCCATATATTTTAAATTTCATTAGAGGATGAGGACTAAGATCTCCTGGCCTGTGAGCCTCTCTAGCCCTGCCAGGATTATTTCACTCCAAAGGGGTTTACAGTAGACCCTGCTGAAAAGAAGGGGGGAACAATCAGGGCCCTGCCCAGAGGGTTGGGTGGGGGTGATGCCCCTTAGGCATTGGAACTTTGGCAGTGCAAGCCTGGTCACTTGGCATTACTTAAGAAGCAAAGTACAAATTTCCACCTTCGCATTGCCAGTTGGACATGGGGCAGTGCCAAGGATGTTGGCCTAATAGGGGCAGGACCTGACAGAGATGGGCTCTGATGATGGGGGGTGATCAGTAAGGGTGGGAGTCCCACTGCCCTTTTGCAGTCAGGATTGGTGAGGGAGGGAAGGAGCCCAGCAATTGGACTGGCCGTCAGGGTAGGGTGGGCAGCTTGATGGGGTGGGGTTGGCATTATAGGTGCGGTATGTCAGAACTGCTGGTCAGGGGGAAATTAGGGGTGGGGTAGGAGAACACTGCTGCAGTGGGGCAGATTGATAGATTAGGGAGGGGTGTGAGGTCGAGCCCAAGCATGCTTGGGGGCCAGTGTTCAGTCCATGTCGGGGAGGGAGAGGGGTGGAAGGGCCAATGATGCTGGGTCACAGGGCTGGCCAGCGATCAGGAGGCTGGAAGATGAGGGCCATTGCATATGTGCCGATCTCAGCGCTGACAGATTTACGTAGTTACGGGCCACTTAACTTCAGCAACAATTACCTGCTCCCTGATCATAATCTTCTCCTGGTGCTGTCCACTCCAGCTCAACTTTGTTTTTGACTATTGTTGCTTGAAGGTCTGTGATTTTACATGGTGGTAAGTCAACAGGAGGTGATCTTACAGGAACTGAAATTGTTCTTCCTGACTTGACCCTGCTGAAATCTCCAAAATCAGTCACAAGATTTTCCATGTTGACTGGGGGCCATGGTGGATTTGTTTGAATATTGCCTACATGAAAAGGAAGACATGTCTCTCTTAGACCCAGATTATATAGACTCAAACTGGCAATACCCTTCAACAAAAAGACTTGATTTACCAGACTTGCCTGCAATTTCCCCCAGGACAACCTTTGGCTTTGGCTAAATAATGTGAGGCTAAGAAAGGTAAATTTTAACAAAGCCAAACTGTTTGAGGATCAGGCATTAAGAAGTCAAACAAATATATAAATTAGGAGCATGAGTAGGTCAGTCAAGTCTGTGCCACCATTCAATAAGATCATGTGGCTGATTTACTTGCAAGCTCAACTCCACATTCCCGCCTATCCCGATCGCCTTTCACTCCCGACAACCTTTAACCCCTTTGGTGATAGATTGATTCTCAATCTCTATCTAAGAATATCGAAAACCTGGCTTGCACCACATTTTGAGGAAAAGTTTCAAAGACCCACACCCCTCAGATAAGTATTGCTCTTCTCCTCTGTCCTAAATGGGGAGTCACTTATTCTTAAAAATGTCTTCTACTTCTTGTTTCTGTCATAAGGAAAACCATCCTCTCCATACCGATCCTGTCAAAGTCCCTCAGGATCTTAAATGTTTCAATCAAATCATCTTTTATTCTTCTAAACTCCAGTTGAAGAAGCCTAGACTGTCCAGATTCTCCTAATGGGACAACCTGCCCATTCCTGGGATTAGAATTTCCAAAGATTCATAACCTTCTGAATAAAGAAATTTCTCCTAACTTCAGTCCAAATTGGCCAGTATCTTATCCTGAATTGATGACCTGTACTTTTGACATCTCAGCCAGCAGCTAACCTAGCAAATAATATGATTTCACAAATAGTTTTCTACCAAAAAGTTATATGTAACCATTCCATTCAAAATCTCTCCTCTCTGGAATTTATTATCCATGAATATTTTACTGTTTTGATTCTGTAATTCTTTATAAAAGGAACAGAACATTTGAATCTCCCAGACAGTTCCAGTTGGTGAATGCAGAATGCCGTTATGAGACAAATTATTTTCATGATGGAGTAAATGTTTAGAGTGGATTATGACCATTATTAACATTTAGGAACCTGACACCAAATATGACTCCTAAGACACTGCTGTTCATTATAAAAGAACAAAGAACATTACAGCATAGGAACAGGCCCTTCAGCCCTCCAAGCCTGCACCAATCATGCTGCCCAACTGAAGTAAAACCCCCTCCCTTCTAGGGACCATATCGCTCTATTCTCATCATATTCATGTACTTGTCCAGATGCCCCTTAAAACTCACTATTGTATCTTTTTCCACAGCTCCCCCAGCATCGGGTCCCAGGCATCCGGCACCCTCTGTTTAAAAAATTGGCCTCGTACATCTTCTTTAAACCTTGCCCCTCGTACTTTAACCCTATGCTCCCTAGTAATTGACTCTTCCACCCTGGGAGAAAGCTTCTGACTATCCACTCTGTCCATTCCCCTCATAATCTTGTAGACTGCTATCAGGTTGCTCCTCAATCTCCGTCATTCCACTGAGAACAAATCAAGTTTCTCTAACCTCTGCTTATAGCTAATACCCTCCATGCCAGGCAACATCCTGGTAAATCTTTATCTGTACCTTCTGCACAGTTCAGAATTTGTTGAAATACTATATCTCTTTCCAAGGATAAACATATATAAATCATAAAATAGAACATGCTAGCTGGCATTATATAGAATTAATTAATATTGGGTTACAGTTGTTGGGCAGAATCATAGAGATGATAGAGGCCTTAGCTCCTGGCTGGAGAATTGCTGAAATCCCTGTGTCTTCCCTTTTTGAGAAGGCCCAACAAATCTTGTGCCACCCAGGCATGTAAATGGCCAGCAGCAGCAGATATCTCCCATCCTCCAGATCAAAGGCGCTGACGTCACAGGACCCACCCCTGATAGCTGCTGGCCAGTCAGAAGCCGGCTGCACTTCTAAGCTCAGCAGTGCCACTGGGAGGCAGCTAAGGCATAGATAAAGGAGGGACACATAGGAATTTGATATAATTTGATTTGATTTATTATTGTCCATGTATTAGTATATAATGAAAAGTATTGTTTCTTGTGTGCTATACAAAGGGGTGGCACAGTAGTTAACACTGCTGTCTCAGTGCCAGGGATCTGAGCTCTATTCCAGGTGACTGTGTGGAGTTTTCACATTCTCCTTGTATCTGCATGTGTTTCCTCTGGGTGCTTAGGTTTTCTCTCAGTCCAAAAATGTGCAGTAAGATTGACTGGCAAAGAACAAAGCAGTAATAGCACTGAACAGGCTCTTCGGCCTACCAAGCCTGCACTGATCACGCTGTCCTACCTATACCAACTGCCTGTATTCCTCTATACCCAGTCTGTTCATGTGTCTATCCAGTTACGTTTTACATGTTGCTAATATGTCTGCCTCAACCATCTCACTTGGCAGTGCATTCTAGGCCCCTACCACATTCTGTGTAAAAAACTTTCCCCACACATCTCTACTGAACCTTTCCCCCCTTACCTTGAACTTGTGCCTCTTTGTAATTGTCATTTCTGTCCTGGAAAAAGCTGCCAGCTGTTCAGCTTCTCTATGTTCCCCACAATTTTATAAACTTCTATCAGGTCATCCCTCAGCCTCCATCTTTCCAGCGAGAACAATCCCAGTTTATTCAATCCCTCCTCATAGTTAATACCCTTCATATCAGGCAACCACCAATGCCTCTACTTTCTCAGAAGACTGAGGAAATCTGGCATGTCAGCTATGAATCTAATCAACTTTTACAGATGCACCATAATAGGAAGTATTCTTTCTGGTCGTGATACAGCTTGGTATGGCTCCTGCTCTGCCCAAGACCACAACAAAAGGTCATAAATGTAGCCGAAACCATCATGCAAACCAGCCTCCCATTTATTGACTCTGTCCACAGTTCCCAGTGCTTTGGCAAAGCAGCCAGCATAATTAAGGACCCTACACATTCTCTCTTCCTGTTTCTTCCTTCAGGAAAAAGATAAAAAAATCTGAGGTCACGTACCAACTGGCTCATGAACATCATCTTCCCTGCTGCTGTCAGATTTTTGAATGGACTTACCTTGCATTAAGTTGATCTTTCTCTACACCCTAGCTACAAATTTAACACTACATTCTGCACTATCTCGTTTCCTTCTCTGTAAATGGTATGTTTTCTCTGTATAGCACACAAGAAACAATACTTTTCACTGTATGTTAATACATGTGACATGTTAATACATATGGCATGGTACCACAGTGGTTAGCCCTGCTGCTTCACAGGTCCAGGAACCTGGATTCGATTCCCAGCTTGGTTCACTGTCTGGGTGGAGTTTGCATATTTTCTCCATATCTGTGGGTTTCAGCCGGGTGTTCCAGTTTCCTTCCACAGTCCAAGGATGTGCAGGTTAGGTTGATGGGCCATGCTAAAATTGCTCTTAGTGTCCTGAGATGTGTAGGTTAGAGGGATTAGTGGGTAAAATGTGTAGGGATATTGGGATAGGGCCTGGGTGGGATTGTGTTCAGTGCGGACTAGATGCACTGTATGATTTCTATGTGACAATAATAAATTAAAATCCTGGTCAACCTTTTCTGCACTCCCTCCAAAGCCTTCACATCTTTCTGGTAGTGTGATGACTGGAATTGAATGCAGTATTCCAAAAGTGGCTTAACCAACATTTTATATAACTGTAACAAAATTTGCCAACTTCCATACTTGATATCCCATCTGATGAAGTCAAGTATGCCACATGCTTTCTTCATCACCTTTTCCACCTGTGTCACCTCTTTTAAGGATCTGTGATCCTGTATTCCCAGATCTCTGTGTGTCTATGCTCCTAATGGTTCTGTCATTTTATAGCTCCCACCTGAATTGGATCCACTAAAATTCATCATCTTGCATTTGTCTGGATTAAATTTCATCTAGTAAGAAGTCTGACAACACCAGGTTTAAGTCCAACCAATTTATTTGATAGTAAAATCAGTTGGATTTAAACCTGGTGTTATCAGACTTCTTACTGTGTTTACCCCAGTCTAACACCAGCATCTCCACATCATTAAATTTCATCTGCCATTTTTCATCCAATTTTCTAGTATATCTATATCCTGCTATATTCTCTGACAATCTTCATCACTACCTGCAACTCCATCAATCTTAGTATCATCCACAAACTTGCTAATCAGACCAGTTATGTTTTCTTCCAAGTCATTTATCTTTATTACAAAAAACAGAGCTCTCAGCATTGATCCTTGCAGAATACTACTGGTTACAGAACTCCATTCCACTGCTACTCTCTGTCTCCTATGGCCAAGTCAGTTCTGAATCCATCTAACTAGTTCACCCCTGATCCTGTGTGATTTAACCTTTTGCACCAGCCTGCAATGAGGGATCTTGTCAAATGCCTTATTAAAGTCCATATAGACAACATCCACAGCCCAAAGTAAACTGGTATAGCAACAATAATCTCTCCCTCAATGTCAACAAAAAAAAAGAGATTGTCATCAACTTCAGGAAGTGTAAAGGAGAACATGTCCTTGGACACATTAACAGAAATGAAGTAGAAAGAATCTAGAGCTTCAAGTTTTTAGGTTATGAGATCATCAACAACCTGTCCTAGCTCCCCACATGCCGACACTGTAGTTAAGAAATCCAACAATGCCTTTACTTTCTCAGAAGACTAGAAAGTTTGGTGTGTCAGCTGCGACTCTCACCAACTTTTACAGATGCACCATATAGAGCAGTCTTCCTGGTTGTATCACAGCTTGGTATGACTCCTGCTCTGCCCAAGACCGCAAGGAACTACAAAAGATTGTGAATGTAGCCCAATCCATCATGCAAATCAGCCTCACATCCGTTGGCTCCGTCTATACTTCCCACTGCATTAGCAAAGCAGCCAGCATAATTAAGGATCCCATGCACTCTGGACATTCTTTCTTCCACCTTCTTCCATCATGAAAAAGATAGAAAAGTGAGAGGCCATGTACCAACCCATTCAAGAATAGCCTCTTCTCTGCTGCCTTCAGACTTTTCCATTAAGTTGATTTTTCTCTACACTCTAGCTATATTGTAACTGTCTCATTTCCTTCTTTATGAACAGTATGCTTTGTCTGTATAGCATAAGAAATAATACTTTTCACTGTATCTTAATCAAAAATCAAATAAATAATTTTTGTCACTTGCTCAAAAATTTCAAATTAGTGAGACATGACTTCCCTCATACAAAACCATGCTGTCCGATACTAATAAGACCATTCAGTTCCAAATGTGTATAGATCCTATCCCTAAGAATCTTCTCCAACAATTTCACTGTCACTAATGTCAAGCTCACTGGCCTATAATTAGCCAGATTATCCTTGATACCTTTTTAAATAACAGGACAACACTGGCTATCCTCCAATTCTCTGGGACCTCACCTAATATATGTATAAAATGCCTTGGGATTCTCCTTAATCCTGCCTGTCTAACACATTACGTGACTCCTTTTTGACCTCCCTTTTTGAAATTATTTTCTACTTTCCTTATATTTTTCAAATGTTTTTAGTTGCTTGGCCCTTATGTATGCACTCTTTTCCTTTTTGACTGGACTCAATTTCTCTGGTCATCCACGGTTTTTGCAAACTGTCTTTCTTGCCCTTCCTTTTCACAGACCATGATAAAATTGCCCCTTAGTGTTAGGAGAACTAGCAGGGTAAATACATGGGGTTACAGGGATAGGGCCTGGCTGGGATTGTTGTCAGCGCTAGCTTGATGGGTTGTATGGCTTTCTATTGGACTATAGAGATTGTAAAGCAAACCATACATAGAGAAGGAAAGGAAAGTTTGTGGAACATATTGTTATAGTCATAGCTAGGGTGCAGAGAAAGATCAACTTAATATGTAGGTCCATTCAAAAGTCTGATGGCAGTAGGGAACATGAGTCAGTTGGTACATGTCCTCAGACCTTCGCATAATTTCACTGAAGGAAGAAGGTGGAAGAGGGAATGTCTGGGGTCTGTGGGGTCTTTGATTATGTTGGCTGTTTTTCTGAGGCAGCAGGAAGTATAGACAGTGTCAATGAATCAGGGACTGGTTTGAGTGATGGACTGGCTTCGATCATGATACTTTGTAGTTTTTTGCGATCTTTGCACAGAGCAGGTACCATACCAATTTGTGATACATCCAGAGAGAATGCTTTCTATGGTGCATCTGTAAAAGTGGGTGAGAGTTGTAGCAGACACGCCAAATTTCTTTAGCTTTCTGAGAAAGTGGAGGTATTGGTGGGCTTTCTTAACTATAGTGATGGCATGGAGGGACCAGGACAGATTGTTGACGATCTGGACTTTGAGAAACTTAAAGCTCTCGACCCTTTCTACTTCATCTCCATCAATGTTGACAGGGGCATGTTCGCTTTTACACTTCCTGAAGTCAATGACAATCTCCTTCATTTTGTTGACATTGACAGAGAGATTATTGTCATTGCACCAGTTCACAAGATTCTCAGTCTCATTTCTGTATTCCGCCTCATTATTGTTTGAGATCCGACTCACAATGGTATCGTTGTCAGCGAATCTGAAAGTTGGGTTGGAGAGGAATTTGGGATGTTTGAAAGGAAGTGGCAGGCTGTGATCTCAGGAAGGGGGTGATGGGGATTGGTAGCAAGACCAGGGAGTGGCCCTAACTGGCCACCTCATTTCCTGATACTTGATCCCTTGATTATGTACTATGTGCCTTTGAAAGAGGGAAAAAGTCTTAACGTGTGTATATTTGTGTATGCTCAGGAAGTGGACAATGCTGACTGGCTTTCGAGATACGAGGTAGTGACAGATTTCTATTATTGAGAAAGAAACACATATTGGGGCGAGGAAAAATGGTGGCACAATGGTTAGCACTATTGCCGCCCAACACCAGGAATCAAAATTTGACTTGAGCCTTGGGTCACTGTCTGTATAGGGTTTACATGTTCCCCCTGTGTCTTTCCTCTGGGTGCCCCGGTTTCCTCCTTGTTGTGCCAAACATGATGCCAAATTAAATTAACTCCTTCTGCCTATCCTTGGTCCATATCCCTCTATTTATTGCATATTCATGTGCTTATCTAAAAGCCCATTAAACACTCCTATCGTGTCTGCCTCCACCACCACCCCTGGCAGCATATTCCAAATACCTACCACTGTGTTTAAAAAACTTGCCCCTCTCTTTTGAACCTTCCCCCTCTCAGTTCAAGTGCCTACTCCTTAGTATTTGACATTTTAACTCTGGAAAATAGATTCTGACTGTCAACCCTACCTAAGCCTCTCATATTTTATAGATTTCTATCAGGTCTCCCCTCAGCCTCTGCTGCTCCAGAGAAAACAATCCGGTTTGTTCAGCCTCTCCTTATAACACATACTGCCTGGGTTTGACAATATTCTGGTAAACCTCTTTACACCCTTTCCAAATCCTCTACATCCTTCCTGTAATATGGAACCAGAATTGAACACAGTACTCTAGTGCGGCCTAAAAAGCTATAAAGCTGCAACATGACATCCTGGTGCTTGTACTCAATGCCCTGACCAAGAAATAAAGGCAAGTATTCCATGTGCCTTCTTTATCACCTTATTTATTTGTGTGGCCATTTTTCAGAGAGTTATGGACTTTAAAGTTAACATTTATTTATCAATGTCACAAGTCGATTTACATCAACACTGCAATGAAGTCACAGTGAAATTCCCTCACACTCCAGAGCCTGTTTGGGTATACTGAGGGAGAACTTAGCATGGCAGTACACCTAACCAGCACGTCTTTTGGACTCTGGGAGAAACTTGAGCACTCGGAGGAAACCCATGCAAACATGGAGAGAATGTGCAGATTCCACACAGACAGTGGCCCAAGGCTGGTATCGAGCCCAGGTCCCCTGCATTCTGAGGCAGTGGTGCTGCCACTATGTCACTGTGCCGTCCTAGATTAAACTCCATCTGCTATTTTTCTGCCCATATCTGCTAATGGTCTATATCTCCTTGTATCCTTTGACAACTATCCACAACTCCACCTATCTTCATGTTGTTTGCAACCTTGTTAACCCACACATTTATGTTTTTATCCAAGTCATTTATATATATCACAAACAGCAAAAGGTCCCAGCACAGATCTCTGTGGAACAATACTAGTCACAGACCTCCAGCCAGAAAAACATCTTCCATCATCACTCTGACTTCTGTGGGCAAGCCAGTTCTGAATGCAAGCAGCCAAGTCACTGTGGATCCCATGCATCTTAATCTTCTGGATAAGCCTAACATGAGGGATCTTGTCGAAAGCCTTACTAAAGTTATGTAGACAACATCCACTGCTCTACCCTCATTGATTTTTTTCGAGAGTTGGCAAAGGTGGTCAATCAATTTAGTAAGACATGACCCCCGTGCAAATCCATGCTGACTTTCCCTAATTAGGCCATGCTTTTCCAAATGCGACTAAATCCTACCCCTAAGAAACCTCTCCAATAACTTCCCAACCACCAATGTGAGATTCATCAGTCCATGATTTCCTGGATTATCCCTTTCTCCTCAACAACACTCCTTTCTTAGAGAAGAACAACATTAGCTGCTCATCAGTTCTCCGGGAGTTCTCCAGTAGATAGTAAGATCTTTGTCAGGGTCCCAGCAATCTCCTCTCTTGTCCCTCTACCTGGGATAGATCCCATTGGACCCTGGGAACTTATCTTACGCTCTTCAAGAAACTCAATACCGAAGGTGAGAGGGCATGGGATCCAAGGGGCTTTGGCCTTGTGGATCCAGAACTGGCTTGCCTACAGAAGGCAGAGGGTGGTTGTGGATGGCTCTTTTTCTGCATGGAGGTCGGTCACCAGTGGAGTACCCCAGGGATCTGTTCTAGGACCCTTGCTGTTTGTCATTTTTATAAATGACCTGGATGAGGAAGTGGAGGGATGGGTGAGTAAGTTCACCGATGACACGAAGGTCGGTGGTATTGTGGATGGTCTGGAGGGATGTCAGAAGTTGCAGCATGACATCGACAGGATGCAAGAATGGGCGGAGAAGTGGCAGATGGACTTCAACGTGGATAAATGTGTTGTGGTCCATTTTGGCAGATCCAACGGGATGAATGAGTACACTATCAAAGGTAGGAGTCTTAGCTGTGTGGAAGAGCAGAGGGATCTTGGGGTCCGGGTCCATATGACTCTCAAATCGGCCTCCCAGGTGGAGGATGTGGTTAAGAAAGCTTACGGTGTACTGGCCTTCATTCATCGAGGGATTGAGTTCAGGAGTCGGGAGGTAATGCTGCAGCTTTATAGGACCTTGTCAGACCACACTTGGAGTACTGTGCGCAGTTCTGGTCGCCTCACTATAGGAAGGCCGTGGAAGCTATTGAAAGGGTGCAGAGGAGATTTACAAGGATGTTGCCTGGATTGGGAGGCATGCCTTATGAAGACAGGTTGAGGGAGCTGGGACTGTTCTCCCTGGAGAGACAAGGTTGAGAGGCGACCTGATAGAGGTTTACAAGATGTTGAGAGGAATAGATAGGGTGGACTCTCAGAGACTATTTCCCAGGGCTGAAATGGTCGCGACGAGAGGGCACAGATTTAATGTGCAGGGAAGCAAGTACAGAGGGGATGCTAGGGGAAAGTTTTTTCACTCAGAGGGTGGTGAGTGAATGGAATCGGCTGCCGTCGGTGGTGGTCGAGGCGAACTCGCTGGGGTCTTTTAAAAGACTTCTGGATGAGTATATGGGATCCAATGGGATTGGGGGGTTATAGATAGGTCTATGGCTGGGTAGGTTTTGATGTGTTCGGCACAACTTGTGGGCCAAAGGGCCTGTTTGTGCTGTAGCGTTCTATGTTCTTTCTTGATCTCTAAATACCCTGGTATATTAATATGCTCCACACTAATCTTACTATCCTCCATGTCCTTCTCCTTGGTGAATGTTGACACAAATTACTCATTGAGGATCTCACCTACCTCCTCTGCCTCCAAGCACAAGTTCCCTCCTTTATCCTTGAGTGGTCCTTCCCTCTCCCGAGCTATAATGTTTTTTTTTAAAAATGTATTTCTTACCATTTTCCGTGTATCCTGGTATGTAAAAGGCACGTGCTCCTGTTCGGATTGCCATCTTTGTAGCCCCTTCCTTTCCTTCAACACGTACTTTAAAGTTGTATCTTCCATTTTCAGAAAAACCATGGAAGTATTTGGTGTAGATACCATCATTCTTGATAATATCAGCACCTGAGTGGCAAGAAAGGGTTAACATCTCTACACAGAGGGGCAGGGAAAAATAATGATACTCTACTTGGGTTAGCACTTCCTAAATCCTTCAACATAAAGGCATTGACTCTCAATATAATTAAGCGAAAGATAAAATGATTGAGGGAGAACTAATTTCAAATCTTAAAATATATTTCATCGATGAATTGCCATGAATGTAATTTATTGATCCTGTACACATTGTCGCATCATTTATTGATAAAAAATAAGAATCTTAAGTCTAAAAATTGAGGTGTGTCATTGTTTGGGCAGAGTGGTCACAATTTGTGACTCCCTCATGCCAGGTCTGGTGCCGATAGGTAACACATGACTCTCACACTGCCATTTCATTACAGACAGACTATAGGGCCGAGTGCCTAATATACCGTGGGCTGCCTCTAGTTTCAGCAGAGTGCCAGGCAGTGTCACAGCCATCTTCTCAAAAGAAGTCTGTCCCTCTGGGTATAAAAGTAGGTCGCTTATCAGGGAACTGGTGGATGTGGTGTTTTTAGATTTCCAGAGGGTATTCTATGCGGTGCCTCACAAAAAGTTGCTGTAAAAGATTAAGGTACACGGAGTTGGGGGTAGAGTGTTAGTGTGGATTGAGGATTGGCTATCTAACAGGAAATAGAGAATTGGAATAAATGGGTGCTTTTCCCATTGGCAGTTGATGACTTAGAAGTGTGCTGCAGGGCTTGGTGCTGAGGCCTCAACTGTTTACCATCTAGATAGATGATCTGGATGAAGGGACTGAGTGTAGGAGAACAAAGTTTGCTGATGACACAAAGATGAGTGGGAAAGCGAATTGCGTGGAGAATGCGGAAAGTCTGCAGAGAGATTTGGATAGGCTGAGTGAATGGGTGAGAATCTGGCACATGGATTATAACATTGGCAAGTGTGAGGTTATCTACTTTGGAAGGAATAATAGTAAAATGGACTATTATTTAAATGATAAAAATTACAACATGCGACTGTGCAGAGAGACCTGGGGTCCTTGTGCATGAATTGCAAAAATTCAGTTTGCAGGTGCAGCAGGTGATCAAAAAGGCAAATGGAATGTTGGCCTTAATTGCGAGGGGGATGGAGTATAGAAGCAGGGAGGTCTTGCTGCAGTTATACAAGGCAGTGGTGAGGCCACAACCAGAGCAATTTTGGTCCCCTTATTTGCAAAAGGATACATTGGCCTTGGAGGGACTGGAGAGAAGGTTCACCAGGTTGATAACGGAGATGAGGGGATTAGCTTATGAGGAGAGATTGAGTAGATTGGGCCTGTACTCGTTGGAGTTTAGAAGTCTGAGGGGAGATCTTATAGAGACATATAAGATAATGAAGGGGCTAGACAGGGTAGAAGCAGAGAGATTATTTCCACTTAGAAAGGAAACAAGAACTAGAGGGCACAGCCTCAAAATAAGGGGGAGTCAGTTTAGAGTTGAGGAGGAACTTCTTCTTTCAGAGGGTGGTGAATCTTTGGAATTCTCTGCTCATTGAGGTAGTGGAGACTACCTCGTTAAGTGTATTTAAGTCACGGGTAGGTAGATTTCTGATCAATAAGGGAATTAAGGGTTACGGGGA
Source organism: Sphyrna mokarran (assembly GCA_024679065.1). Taxonomy (NCBI): domain Eukaryota; kingdom Metazoa; phylum Chordata; class Chondrichthyes; order Carcharhiniformes; family Carcharhinidae; genus Sphyrna; species Sphyrna mokarran. The sequence goes on from JAGIQG010000009.1 coordinate 12,462,673, forward strand.
GCAGGTGGGTAAGTGGAACTGAACCACAATCAGATCAGCCATGATCTTACTGAATGGCGGGGCATGCTCGAGGGGCTAGATGGGTCTACTCCTGCTCCTATTTCTTATGTCGTTATATGTTCCTGGTGTTTACACTTGTCAGAGAACACTTGCTAAAGAGAATTTGCCTAGAGAGATTATGAGTTAGTACCTGGCTTACACTGGGGATTTAGCATTTGTGTAAGACATTGCCAGTCTGTGTGTAATTGTCAGAATTTGGGAATTGTAGTAAGGATTCAGAAGTGACGAACAGAATTGTCCCATGTTTGTGGGTTCCTGAAAGAATCAATTTGTTGATAAGAAATCAGTTTTAGGGTTAAAGTAATTGGCTTGTGAGGAAGCTGCTTTCCACTAGAGAGAAAGAGAGAGAAAAACATTTAGTGAATAGCTAGAAATAATGGAACAGCCCATTTCTGTGCTGTATATCTCTATGATTGTATGACTTTATACAGATACAGCAGTTAAAGTAGACTGGGAAATTAGAGCTGAATCTTTAATGCTGCAAAGGAATTTTGTGTATATATTAGATTGATAGCTCTCCCTGTAAGCTACATGGAGTATGAGCTTCCTTATTGAGCAGGTGGAGGCTCAGATGGCAAAGTGGTCAGCGGTGGTTTTCAACCCTGCTTGACCCAAACTGTTGTAAGTTCCAAGGTGTAGACTACCCAGCTATAAGCTGCAGGTATGGTTATTCTCTTTGGTGAGCAATAAAAGATGTTTGGTGATGGGAAACTGGAGTTTGGCTCAATTACTGCAATTAGTCAACCTGATTCTAAATTAAAACCTGGAAGAACATCGGGATTCAAGAGACCAGGATCAAGGAACTAAGAAGCTCTAAAATGTCTGATGATTCATGGCCATGCCTTAACTACTGAAATGTTAAGTATTGAATTGATACAATAAACCTTGTTAGTTTGTATTCAGTATTAGTGATTGAATAAGGTTATTCTCTAACTAGAATTAGTTTAGTCTAAATTCCAAATCGCTTGTTGGCAATATGTTTTATGCAATGGAAGTTAAAATTGAATATATCCACATTTCAAATATCTACTATTTAAATACACATTCAATTTCACAGGGTCATATTATGGATCTTACCTGAGCCATCATCAGGAAGGTTCTGGACAACTTGGGTACCAGTGGGACATTCAATAATGACTGTCACACTTGCAAATATGACTGGTAAATATCCCTGACTGACTTCTGCATAGATTGTTCTTCCACCGTATGAATCCTTTTCGCTGATTTGCACATTGACTATTACTGGAGGAACATTCTCATCTGCTGCTCGAGATGTTACTGTGATAGTTATAACCTGTTTGGTTCCATGATTACAGATGTTGTACTTCCAAAATCCTGTCTGGGAAACAAATGTTAATTTTTAATTGTAGGACAGATACCAGTTCCCTCAATATCTCAATGTTTTTCTTACATTTATATCAGGATTATCAGCTAAAATTTATTGTCCATCCCTACTTATCCTTAAGGAGGTGGTAGTGAGCTGCCTTCTTAAACTCTGCAGTTCCTGTAGTGAAGGTATGCCCACAGTGCTGCTAGATGGAGAGTATGAGGATTTTGATCTAGTGACGATATATTGTCATGCCAACATTGTGTGAGGCGATGGCCTGAGTGATATTGTCATTAGACTATTAATCCAGAAGCTAATGTTCTAGGGACCCAGGTTTGAATCCTGCCACAGCAGATGGTGGAATTTGAATTCAATAAAAAAATCTAGAATTAAGAATCTACTGATGACCATGTTGATTGTCAGAAAAACCCATCTGGTTCACTAATGTTCTTTAGGGAAGGAAATCTGCTGTCCTACGCAGTCTGGCCTACATGTGACTTTAACCCACAGCAATATGGTTGACTCTCAGCCATCCTTGGGCAACCAGGGATAGGCAATAAATATTGGCAAACCAGTGACACCCATGTCCCACAAATGAATAAAAAACTTGGGGGGGGGGTGGGATCTTGTTCTGAAGGCATCCTTGCTGCCTTATTTATTCCAAACAGCAGAGCTCTTGGACTTGGGAGGAGATGCCCCCGTGGTCAGGTTGAGTTGCTATAAGTGCTTCCTGAAGTTGTTCAGTCTGGGCTCAGAAACTCAAATTCAATTTCTGGTTTTTACCTCCTGAGGTGATATGAACTAAGGCAGTGGAGGGACAATACAGATGGCCTCAGTATCACTTATTGAAGAAGCGAAAAGTGGCCAGGGCACCTGCTCATGATCAACACTAAGGCAGAAAGCACGATAAACAGTGCAGATGCAAGTGGAACGTAGCAGAGTCATTGATAGATTAATTAAGTGAAAAAGACCGTGACAGATAGAGTTCAACATGGGGAAAATGTGCAGTCCTCCACATTTATTTAATTATTTATTAATCACAAGTAAGCTTACATTTCCACTATAATGAAGTGAAAATCCCCCAGTCGCCACACTCCAGTGCCTGTTCAGGTACACTGAGGGAGAATTTAGCATGGAGCACTATGTGCACTTATCCAGCATATCTTTCAGACAGTGGGAGGAAACCAGAGCACCCGAAGGAAGCCCATGCAGACATGAGGAGAATGTGCAAACTCCACATAGACAACAATTCAAGCTGGGAATCGAACCCCGGTCCCTGGTGCTGTGAGGCAGCAGTGCTAACCACTGTGCCATCATGCTGCCCGTACCCAAGAAAGAAAAATCAGAGTATTTGCAAGAAATAGGGAACTGTGAATCTATCTAGAATTCATTGTCCATCCCTCAATGTGCTTGAGGTGGTGGTGGTGAGTTGCCTTCTTGAACTGCTGCAGTTTCTATTGTGAAGGTACACCCACAGTGCTGCTAGGTGGAAGTGTGAGGATTTTGACCAAGCACAGGAATGATGACATATTGTCATGCCAGCAGTGGGAACTTGCTACTCAAGGCATCCTTGCATCAAAAAATGAATGGAAGCTAAGTAATAATTTAAAGGACTGTTAGCCTTCATTTCAAATGAATGCTAGGCTAAAGCTATATAAAATTCTGGGTTGACCACATCTGGAATACTTTGTTTGATTCTGGGTATTACACATCAGGAGAATATAGTGGTCTTGGTGATGGTACAGCACAGATTTTCCGTAAGGTTTTGGTAACTTAAAGGATTAACATATGAGGACTGGTTGCATAGATTAAGACAGTGTTCACTTGAATATAGAAGAGTAAAAGGTGATCGAATTAGGAGGTTTAAGATTAAAGGATTTGATAACGCGGGTAAACTATTTCATCCATTGGGAATTCAAGAACAAAGGGGCATGACTTTAAAATTAGACATTAGCCATGAAGGGGTGAAGCCCATTATACACACAAGTGGTCACTGGAATCTGGAGTTTTCTGAAGCCAGGAGAGAAAGTAAAATTTCAAAACTAAGACTGATTAGTTTTTGAAGGGAAGGAATTTAAGGGATATGGAACTCAGATGAGGAAGTGGTGTTAAGATGCAAATCAGCCATTGTCTAATTAAATGGCACAACAGGTTTAAGGGGCTAACTATCTTTGTCTTTCTCATTTGCTACAAGACATCATTGCTAGAAACGTGTGAATGCAGAAGTCAGGTGAACTCAGGGTTGGACTTAACTGTGGTGTTTCCGTGGGTTAAGTCTCAAGGCTGTCATCCAGATTGAATGAATGTTTCCCAATGTCCAGTTTTCTCACCAATTCATGCAAACGGCACCAAACAGAAATCATACATTTCATGACATGGAATCAACTAGGAAAAGAACCCATTGGTTTCTTTTCATTTTCATGGTGTACTCAGCTGGCCAATGATAGACAGCATGTGAAAGATTGTTATATGGAATGGGAATTCGCCTGAATTACAGATGGATGGCAGCAAGCAAGCAGAACTTAGACAAAACTACCAGACAAAAAAAAGGATTTGTTTGTGAGAAAAGACACTGCAGATTGTGAAGCATAAAAGATACGTTTTGATCCATACCTGGGCAGTGCCGTTAATCTTAAGTCGGGCTGTACGTATAGTTTGATCTAACACAAAGGAAGCTTTTGTGTAAACCTTTCCAGTGGGATCTTTTACAAATACCTCTGGCATCTCCTTCTCCCATGTCAAGACAAAAAACGTATCATTCCCAACAGTTTTATCGATGGAAACGTTACGAAGCAAACAATCACCTTTATCAATCAATTTCCCAGAGGTTTCAAGCTGAAATCAAGCAAATAGAATTATTATATTTTACTATCAAGTCAGCACAGGAATAATTGGAAAGTCACTTTCCGAGAGTAATCCAACCTGAAATGACTGTTGACTAATATCACCATTTCCTGATACTAATCCATTAAAGGCATCGATTAATCCACTTGTATTCACGTTATCAGTGGCTGAAAACTGTAAACCTCCTAAAGAATGATAAAAGAAAAATACGTCATAAACATTGAATTGGAATGTGTTTTATCAGATCTAAGTTAAAAAGGGGATTTCTGCAATGTGACAGAAGCTGTCCAATGAAAACAGTTGTCAAGTATTAAGAAGTTTAGCCTCAATTTTAACACAGACTGTTCAGCATGAACGATAGGTGGGGGGTGAGGGAGAAGGTGTTAAAAGGGCCTGGTTATCCATCATGCACAGCGTCTGTAATATTTACAGGAAGCTTGGAGAGTCCAATGTGATGTCAGAAATATGGAAACATATATAGGTTTTATCACACTATTTTTCAATTATGTGATGTTGTTTATGGTGAATTAAAAATGCACTGGGTATAATTTCCTTTCTGTTAATTGTGTTTGTGGCTAAAATAAGGCAGCATCAGGACCAGAAACAGGAAAACAATCCCACTAGTTTCCCATCGCAAATACTTGGAATGCAAACATCTGGAATTCCCTTGTCCACTATTTGAATTGAGACCTGAGCCAAATTATTTTAAACCTCTTCATGCTTCTACCATAATGAATGGGGGAAGAATTTAAAAACAAAGACACTCTTTTGTTGTTCTCCTGATGCACAATAATCAGGCTTTTCAGCATTTATTACCTGTTAAACTTGATAGCTGTTCCAATTCTGCAGCTGCACTTGGTCCTAATGCTATTGTGTGGATAACTGCGCCGCTCTGTTCACTCTCCACAAAGCAATTCTTTATTCCACTGTCCTCCCCATCAGTCAGTAGAACAATTTCATCACCATGTGTAGCACCATCATCGCCACGAAGCACCTGCAAAACAGTTGATTGTTGTCAACACAGGAACAATTAATAACTGTAAATAAGGCGCTATTTAAATTTGTTGTGCTCTTCAGATGTTACCTCAAACCCAGACCGAACACCAGCACAGATATTTGTTCCACCATTAGCTTCTTTAGGTAACAGTTGGACAAGTTCATTCCTCATATCATCATTATCAATCACTTTCAAATGTGTTTGAACATTTGCAGCACTGCTAAAAGTGACAATTCCAACTTGTGACTGTATTTCAATGATCTGCAGTAGGAATATCTCAGCTGCTTGGCGGAGTCTGTTAATACGATTCTCCTATTTAATAAAAAGAAAACAATGCGCTCAGTAATTCATATGACTTATTTATACATTGCATTGAAAAAAAGAACAAAGAGCAGAATGGCACAGGAACAGACCCTTCAGTCCTCCAAGCCTGCATTGATCACGATGCCTAAACTAAAACCCAATGCACTTACCAAGTCCACATCCTTCCATTCCCATCCTATTCATGTATTCATCTAGTTGCCCCTTAAATGCCGCAATCGTATCTGCTCCCCATACGTTCCAGACTTTCATCAACGTCTGAGTAAGAAACTTGCCTTGCACATCTCCTCTAAACTTTTCCCCACACACCTTAAACCTATGTCCCTTAGTACTTGACTTTTCTACTCTAGAAAAGAGCATCTGACTATCCACTATGACCATGCCACAGAGCTTGTAAACCTCTCTCAGTCACCCTTCAGCCTCCATCATTCCAGTGAGAACAAATCAAGTTTATCCAACCTCTCCGCATAGCTAATACCCTCAGACCAGGCAACAAACAGGTAACCCTCTTCTGTACCGTCTCCAAAGCACCCACATCTTTCTGGTAGTATGGCAACCAGAATTTTCACAGTATTCTAAATGAGGCCTTACTAAGATTCTGTACAGCTACAGCAGGACCTTGCCACTTTTTATGCTCAATGCCCAACCACTGAAGGCAAGCATGCTATATGCCTTCTTGACTAACTTATCCACTCGAATTGCCACTTTCAGTGATCAGCGGACAAGTACCCCCAGACCTCCCTGCCTGTCAACAATCCTGAGGGTCCTACCATTTACTGTATAAAAAATTCCAAAATGCATTATCTCACACTTGTCCAGATTAAACTCCATTTGCCATTTCTCCACCCAAGTCTACAACTGATCTATATCTTGCTGTATCCTCTGACAATCCTCTTCACTATCCAGAACTCCACTAATTTTTGTGTCATCTGTGAACTTACTAATCAGACCAGCTACAATTTCATCCAAATCATTTATAGGTACTATGAACAACAAAGATCCCAGAACTGATCCCTGTGGAACACCGCTGGTCACAGCCTTCCATTCATAAAAGCACCCCTCTATTGCTACCCTCTACTTGTATGGCCAAGCCAGTTCTGTATCCATCTTGCCAGCCCTTCTCTGATCCTGTGCGACTTCACTTTTCATACCAGTCTATCTTAGGTATCTTTTCAAAGGTTGTACTGAAGTATACAACATCCACCATCTATCTCTCATCTATTGTTTTTATCACTTCCTCGAAAAAATCATGCAAGTTAGTGAGGCACTGTCTCCCCTTCGCAAAACCATGCTGTCTATCACTAATAAGTCCATTTCTTTCTAAATGTGAGGAAATCCTGTCCCAAAAATATCTTTTCCAACAATTTCCCCACCACTGATGTAAGGCTCACTAGCCAATAATTTCCTGGATTATCCCAGCTGCCCTTCTTAAACAATGGAACAACATTGGCTATCACCCAATCTCTGAAATTTCATCTGTAGCCGAGGAGGATACAAAAATTTCTGTCAAGGGCCCAGCAATTTGCTCCCTTACCTCTCTCAGTATTCTGGAGTAGATCCCATCAGGCCCTGGGGGAATTATCTACTTTAATGCTTTTTAAAACACCCAACACCTCCTCCTCTTTGATATTGATATGACCTAGAATATCTACACACCCTACCCGAGGCTCCTTATCCATCAAGTCCCTCTCTTTGGTGAATACTGAGGCAAAGTATGCATTTAGTATCTCATCCATTTCCTCTGAATCGATGCATAGATTCCCTCCACTATCCTTGACTGAATCAACCCTTTCCTGGCTACCCTCTTGCTCTTTACATATGTATAAAATACCTTAGGATCTTTCTTAATCCAGTTTGCCAAGGACTTTTTGTGACCCCTTTTAGCTCTCCTAACTCCTTCGTTAAGTTGTTTCCTGTTTATATTCTTCGAGGGCTTCATCTGTTCTAAGTCTTTTAGACCTTGCGAATGCTTCCATTTTCTTTTTGACAAGGTTCATTATATTCCTCATTATCCAGGGTTCCTGATACTTGGCACATTTAGCCTTCATCCCCACAGCTGCACAGAAGAGTTAAATTTAATTCCAATTTCCACTGAAGAATGCAGTCATTGATAATTGATTTTTATTTCTGCAAGCAGACTGGGACTGAATGATCATTATTGTACTGACTGGACTCAGGCAAGTGAGGAGCATTCCATCACACTCCTGATTTATGTTGGGAGAGGATTGAGGAGCTCAGTGTCAGCACAATCCTCCGACTCTATCCTCCTTTAGCTGGTTGAAGCCACACATCAGCTTGGACTTGTGTCCAAAACAGCAATTTCTGTGAAATAAACTTTGGGACAAGTCTTACCAAATTCATACTTCCAGAAGTATCGAGGACTAAGCAGACCACACGGTCTTTGACTTGTAGGCTTGTAAATGTCGGTGTCACTGAACCAGAGTGAGGTGGGTGATTGTTTCTGAAATCCTCTGACTTGCTGATCACATCCCAAGTGCTCCTATAATTGCACATTTTGTTCTGCATGTTTGGTGCGTCAGGATTGTGAGTTTCATTGTCACAGAATTCAACCACCTGCATATTTTTAAAAAAAAGATGCCCTGCGTTAAAAGAGACAATAGGAGAAAAAGATCTGACTAAAAACATTCAACAAATTCTACAAAATAAAAATCTGATACATTAAAAATCATTCTGGGGCTTGAATTTATGATCCATTGCCTCAGGATGATGGGTGCTGCCATTGAAGCAGGCGGACACAGAGGAGATGGGTCATTTTTAACCTCACCATCTGGTCAGTAAACTGTCATAACCATCACCTGCCCATTATAAACCCCGTGGATTGGTATCACATTGATTCCAATGGATATCGGGTGGATTTTCTATCAGAAAGGAATCTAAAATCCAGTTGTACACCTGATGACACTGTTCGCAATATAACCCTAATGGGTTAAATCTTCTACTCTCTGGATTGGAGGGGACCAGACTTGGGGGTAAGGTGTGCATTGGGACCTTGTGGAAATCGCAATGTTTAGACCTCCATAGGAATTATTTGAGAAGTTAATTTCGACAGGCAATTCCCTTATTCCACAAGACCCTCCAGCAATGTCTCTGACCGAATTAGAGTTGGAGAATTGGAATGCTTCCACTTATTACCTGGATAGGTACTGAAAAGTCCTAGTCTAATAGAACATTACAGTGCAGTACAGGCCCTTCGGCCCTCGATGTTGCACCGACCAATGGAACCAATCTTATGGCCCTCTAACCCAAACTATTCCAATGCTATCCATATACCCATCCACTGACAATTTAAATGCCCTTAAACTTGGCGCGTCCACAACTGCTGCAGACAGGGCATTACATGCCCTTATTACCCTCTGAGTAAAGAATCCACCTCTAACATCCGTCCTATGACTACCACCCCTTAATTTAAAGCTATGTCCCCTCATGTTAACCATCCCCATCCGAGGAAAAAGGCTCTCACTGTCCACCCTATCTAACCCTCTGATCATCTCATATGCCTCAATTAGGTCACCCTCTTAGCCTTCTTCTCTCTAATGAAAATAACCTTACGTCCCTTAGCCTTTCATCATGAGACCTACCCACCATACCAGGCAACATCCTGGTAAACCTCCTCTGCAGCCTTTCCAATGCCTCCACATCTTTCTTATAACGTGGCAACCAAAACTGTATGCAATACTCCAAGTGCGGCCACACCAGAGTTTTGTACAGTTGCAACATGATGTCTTGGCTCTGAAATTCAATCCCTCTACCAATAAAAGCTAACACACTGTACGCTTTCTTAACAACACTTATCAACTTGAGTACCAACTTTCAGGGATCTATGCATATGTACACCAAGGTCACTCCACTCATCTACACTACTAAGAGTCCTACCATTAGCCTTATATTCTACACACATATTACTCTTACCAAAATGAATCACCTCACACCTTTCCACATTAAACTCCATTTGCCACCTCTCGGCCCAGCTCTGCAGCTTATCTATGTCCCTCTGCAAACTGTAACATCCATCCTAACTGTCTACAACTCCTCCAACTTTGGTGTCGTCTGCAAATTTACTAACCCATCCCTCTACACCCTCATCCAGGTCATTTATAAAAATAACAAGCAGCAGTGGCCCCAAAACAGATCCCTGAGGCACACCACTTGTAACTGAACTCCAGGTTGAACATATCCCATCAACCGCCACCCTCTGTCTTCTATCAGCTAGCCAATTCCTAATCCAAATTGCTAAATCACCCTCAATTCCTTGCATCTGCATTTTCTGCAGTAGTCTTCCATGGGGAACCTTATCAAACGCTTTGCTAAAATCCATATACACCACATCAACTGCCTTCCCCCTATCCACCTTTTCAAAAAACTTGATAAGGTTTGTGAGGCATGACCTACTCTTCACAAAACCACGTTGACTATCCCTAATCAATTCATTTCTTTCTAAATGACTTTAAATCCTATCCCTTATAATTCTTTCCAAAACTTTCCCCACAACAAAAGTAAGGCTGACCGGTCTATAATTCCCAGGATGGTCTCTACTCTTCCTAAACAAGGGGACAACATTCGCCATCCTCCAGTCTTCCAGCATTATACCTGTAGCCAATGACGACATGAAGATCAAAGCCAAAGACTCTGCAATCTTCTCTCTTGCCTCCCAGAGAATCCTGGGATAAATCCCATCTGGCCCAGGGGACTTATCTATTATCATACTCACGAGAATAGCTAACACCTCCTCCTTAAGTATCTCTATCCTGTCTAGTCTACAACCCTGTATCCTAGTATTCTCCTCCACTACATTAACATTTTCCTGCATGAAGTCTGACAAAAAATACTCATTCAGTGCCTCTCCAATTTCTTCAGGCTCCACGCACAACTTCTCACTGCTGTCTTTGACTGGCCCTAATCTTGCCTTAACCAATCTTTTATTCTTAAATATCTACAGAAAGCTTTAGGGTTCTCCTTGATCCTATCTGCCAAAGTCTTCTCACGTCCTCTTCCTGCTCTTCTTAACTCACTCTTTAACTCCCTCATTGCTAATTTATAACTCTCCAATACCTGGGTAACTGCAGAACTGACCCTGACTCACTCATGCTGAACATATAACTTGCCCCCCAAGTCCCCAGATTACCCCCGCAATGCTCAACTACTCTTCCAGACCCCTCTGAACATCCAATACCCTCAATCAACCAACTAGCCCTGGCGTGATGTAACTAGCCCCGTGAAAAACCTGGCTAATCTCTCAACCACCTAGCTACCTATCTGACCATATCCAACTACCCTTCCAACAAAGCAACCAGTTAAGCTGCCTACTCTCTACTCAGACTTAACCACCTACCTCCTATCCATACTTACCTCCTCCCTCTGCCTAGCCCTACCCAACCCTGCCCACACTTACCCTCTACCCACACAAATCCCTATCCACACATATCCACCCACCCTGTACCCACACTTATCCATCAATCCTAACCTATATTTGCCCATCTAACATATAACCATACTTGCCCACCTTCCACAAGCTACAATTATTCATCTACTCCCAAACCATACTTACATACCTACCCTCTATCCACAGTTAGCCACCTACCCTCTACCCACACTTGCCCACCTATTGCCTTTCCACACTTCTCTACCTACCCGCTATGAATCCATAATGTTTTCTGAAGGATGTTGCACTCCACATTTCTGCCTCATCAGGATTTGATGTGTATATGCCAGCATTGGACTGGAGTACGCATAGTAAGAAATCTTTCATCACCAGGTTAAAGTCCAACAGGTTTATTGATAGCACAAGCCACAAACACTGCCCCTTCATCAGGGAAGTTTTACAACACCAATTTTAAATCCAACCAATTTATTTTATCAGGCAAATGCCATAGACGAAGGCACATAGTGTTGAAAGCTCGCGGATTTACTATGTGCCTTCGTCTATGGCATTTGCCTGATAAAATAAATTGGTTGGATTTAAAATTGGATTTAAAATTGGTGTTGTAAAACTTTACTGAGTTTACCCCAGTCCAACGCCGGCATCTCTACATCATGACTTCATCAGGGACACAGCGGACAGAGTACCCTTCGTCGTCCAGTATTCCCCGGAGTGGAGAAACTGTGACATGTTCTCCAGAGCCCTCAACCTGTCATTGATGAAGATGAACATTTTGCCAATGCCATCCCCGCATGCCCATTTCTTGCCTTCAAACAACCGCACAACCTCAAACAGATTACGCAGCAAACGACCCAGCCTTCAGGAGAACAGTGACCACAACACCACACAACTCTGCCACAGCAACCTCTGCAAGACCATCAACACAGATACCATCATCTCATGTGAGAATATCACCCATCAGGCACACATTACATACTCTTGCAATTTGACCAACATTGTCTACCTGATACGCTGCAGCAATGTACTGAAGCATGGTACGTTGGGGAGACTATGCAGGTGTTACGACAAAGGATGAATAATCATCACTTGACAATCAATAGGGAGGAATATTCTCTTCCTGTTGGGGAACACTTAAGCAGTCACAGGCAGTCAGCCTCTGATCTTCGGGTAAACATTTTCCCATGCGGCCTTCATGACACACAGCAGTGCAGAGTTGCTGAGCAGAGACTGATAGCCAAGTTCCGCACATATGAGGGCGGTCTCAACTGAGATCTTGGGTTCATGTCACACCATCTGTAACCCCCACAACTTGCCTGGGCTCGAAAATCTTACTAACTGTCTTGGTTGGAGACAATATACATCTCTTTAACCTGTGCTTAGCCCTCTCTCCATGCACATTGTCTGTACCTTTAAACTTGATTATTTGTACAGACTTGCATTTCAACTATTATCTTGTAAATTGAGTCTGTGTCTATATGTGCCCTGTTTGTGAACACAAATCCCACTCACCCAATAAAGGGGCAGTGCTCCGAAAGCCTGTGGCTTGTGCTACCAAATAAACCTGTTGCACTTTAACCTGGTATTGTGAGACTTCTTACTCATCAGATTTGGCAGATCCCTGTAAAAATGTGGATTGCCATACTTCTGTGAGGACTGCTGATCTTCACAAGATCCGGGATATTACATTTTTGTAAACAGGAAAAAGACAAAAAGGCCAAATGCTTCAATGTGAAATTCTTCTTTAAAGTGAATTATTTGCAAGTAACAACAGGTTTGTACTGATCTGTCCCAAACAAAGGCATCGCATAAAGCAAAGGGTGGTGCACTGATAATGTTACTGGCCTAACGATACAATTGTTCATACACATGCTGTGGGAATATAAGTTCCAATTCCATTGTGGTAGCTGGTGGAACTGGCCTCAATTCATAAAACCTGGAATTGAGTGCTAGTATCACTAATGGTGACCATCAATTCTTGTCAAAATCCATTTGGATCACAACTGCCCTTCAGAAAAGATAATCTGCCAACCTCATTTATTCTGGCCCATATGCAACTCCAGATCAATAGCAAATTGTTTAACCTTTCCTGGCCCTTTGAGCAGCTGGCACAGTCATATTGTTAGTGGACCCGTAATCCAGAGACCCAGGGAAATGCTCTGAAGATCCAGGTTCAAATCACATCATGACAGATGGTGATATTTGAATTCAATAAAAATCTGGAATTTAGAATCCAATCATGACCATTCATTGTCGATTATTGTAAAATCGCCACAGAATTGTAATATCTTTTAAGGAATGAAATCTGCCTCCCTTAGCAGGTCTGGCCTACATGTGACTCCAGACCCACAGCAGAGTTTAACGTGGGAAAATGTGAAGTGCTGCAATTTGGGAAATAGTTGTTGCCAAAACATTGAATGTATTCAAGAGGTGGCTGGATATCGCCTTTGGGGCAAATGGGATCAAAGGTTATGGGGACAAAGCAGACTATTGAGTTGGATAATCAACCATGATGGCAATGAATGACAGAGGAGACTCAAAGGGCCAGATGACCTCCTCCTGCTCCTATCTCCTATGTTTCTAAATCAAATGATAAGGGGAAATATAGATTTAATGGCAGAATCCTGAACAGCATTGTTGTATGGAGGGATCTCGGGGTTCAGATCCATAGCTCCCTGTAAGTGGCCACACAAGTAGATAGGATGGAGGAGTATAGCATGCTTGCCTTTACTGGTCAGGGCATTGCGTACAAGAGTCAAGGTGTCATGTTGCAGTTTTATAAAATTTTGTTTAGGCGGAAATTAGAGTATTGTGGTCAATTCTGGTCGCCACATTATAAGGAGAACATGGAGGCTTTGGAGAAGGTGTGAAAGAAGCTTACCAGGATACTGCCTGGATTAGACGGTATGAGCTATAAGGAGAGGCTGGACAAACTAGGATTGTTTACTCTGGACTGGCGGAGGCTGAGGGGAGACCTGATAGAAATCTATAAAAATAGGAGAGGCATTGATATGGGAATCTTCATCCCAAAGTGGAAATGTCTAATAAACACTTAAGGTGAAAGGGAAAGTTCAAAAGAGATGTGAGAAGCCAGCGAGTGGTAGGTGTCTGGAATGCACTGCCAAGGATATTGGTGCAGGCAGATACGATAGAGGTATTTAAATAGCTTTTAAATAAGCACAGGAAGATACAATGAATAGAGGGATATGGACCAAGGGCAGGCAGGAGCGATTAGTTTAATCTGGCATCATGTTCGGCACAACATTGTGGGCCAAAGGTTCTGTTCCTGTGTGTACTGTTCAATATTTATGTTCTAATTCTTAATGCAGACGGGGATTTTCTAATGTTCCTCCAATGGATTCCAGTCACTCACAATCTGCAGACTTTTTGGTTGGTGCAATGCAAATGGATTTTTTAGTTGAGGGGGGTTGGTAATTTGTCTGCTCACCAACCCCCCCCTTCCAGCCCCACAATCCTGCAACCCCTCATTAAATCCACCCCACAGTTGAACACAGCCAAACAAACAGAAATTGTTCCATGATACTTCTGACTTTTGTTGAGTGAGTGGGCGAGGACCTGGCAGATGGAGTATAATGTTAGCAAGTGTGAGGTTATCCACTTTGGTAGAAATAATAGGAGGGATTATTATTTAAAAGGAGAAAAGCTGCAGCATGCAACGGTGTAGAGGGACCTGGGGGTCCTTGTGCACGAATCGCAAAAACCCAGTCTGCAGGTGCAGCAGGTGATCGAGAAGGTGACTGGAATGTTGGCCTTTATAGCCAGGGGGATAGAATACAAAAGTAGGGAAGCCTTGTTGCAACTGTACAGGGTGCTGGTGAGGCCTCAACTGGAGTACTGTGTGTAGTTTTGGTCGCCACATTTGCAGAAGGATATATTGGCCTTGGAGGGACTGCAGAGAAGGTTCACAGGCTGATACCGGAGATGAGGGGGTTAGCCTATGAGGAGAGATTGAGTAGACTAAGTTTGTATTCATTAGAGTTTAGAAGACTGAGGGGGGGATCTTATAGAGACATAAAGATAATGAAGGGGATGGATAGGGTAGAGGTAGAGAAATTCTTCCCGTTTAGAAAGAATAGCAGGACTACAGGGCACAGCCTCAAAATAAATGGGGGGTGGGCGGGGGGATGGCGATTTACATCAGAGTTGAGGAGGAACTTCTTCACTCAAAGGGTGGTGAATCTTTGGAATTCTCTGCCTGTTGAAGTGGTGGAGGCTACCTTGCTGAATATATTTAAATCATGGGTAGATAGGTTTCTGATAGAATTAAGGGTTATGGGGAGAAAGCGGGAAAGTGGAACTGATCCACTTCAGATCAGCCATGATCTTACTGAATGGCGGGGCAGGCTCGAGAGGTTGGATGGCCTACTGCTGCTCCTATTTCTTACGTTCTTAGTAGGAGATGGAAGAGCTTTGGGAATCAAAAGTTTAGACTACAGCAGCTGCTGGAAATCTGAGGTAAAATAGAAAATGCTGGAGCTGTGCAGTGAGAAATTGTATTAATGTTTCAGGCCAATGACCTTCATCAGGTCTGAGACTATCCAAACTCTTCCAGCTGTAGCATTTATGTGACTGGACCACTTAGGTTTCTGGACAGTCGCTCAGGTTCAATTCTTACTTCACTCAAGGTACCTGTTTTACAACCTAGCAAAGCCCACTGGGCACCCTGTCTATGTCAAAGAGCTTGAGCTGAGGAGAAGAATGTGACCTAAGGGAGTGGGCCGTAAGGGGATGTAGCATGAGAGCTACAGTTGGAGATCACCAAAGTAATCGACAATAGGGCTGCATTAAATGGGAGGCGCAGATGTGGGGGGTGGAGCAGCGATTAGGAGTGGGATAGATAATGCCCAGTGAAGCAGAGGAGTGGGGGGAATGATAATCTCCAGTGCATTATACACTGTTATACGTACTGTAGTGAGATCAGAATGCTTGTTCAATAGTACTCTCCAGCAGCTGTCAGCTGCAGAAATCCACTCCTCCCACTAAGAATCACATTTTGCTCATTTGTTTTTCTAAGTGCCATAAGATTTGATTTTTTTTCTCTCACTGAAACAATGGGGCTGAAACTCTCTCATTTTATGCTCATTTGGCACTCAATTTGTTCAGTAAGATCGCCCCCACAATCTTTGAAGTCTTTCTGGGATCTTCCCATCCAGTTATCACATCAATTGGAATTGGAATTGTTAGGATAAGGTTGCTGGAACAAAGTGTTATTTGAGAAAGTATCTCTTACTTACATTTGACGGTCCAGTTGTGTACATTATTGAGGAGGATGAAGTCTGCATTTTGTTTGGATAGAATTTACAATTGCCCTTTGGTAACCCTGAGGTGGAGTCGGTCTCACATGATGGACAGGATTTCTCATTGCACTCAGCAATCCTGCCTTTTACCTCCTTGGAACATCTGAAACGAAAATAATCAAAGGAAATTCTATGATTTGAGTAACATTTCACGAATGAGAAATCAGTTAATAAAATTGAAAGAGAGGCCAGGATTTTACACTGAGACCAGGAATTTCCGCTTAATGTCAACAGATCTGATGCTGATCCATCTAATTTTCCACCCTGTCTGCAATGGTTCATATGGGGATCAGAAAATCGTAGCCAAAGAAAATAGGAGGCTATCTGGTCTGTCATGCTCTTTCTGGGTAAAGAAAGAATTATTCCTCATTTGGATCCCTCATTCTATTTACTAATTCATGGAATTAGTAATTACTAATTCAAGGAAATTAGGAGAGCCAAAAGGGGTCATGAGAAGGCCTTGGCTGGTAGGATTAAGGAGAATCCCAAGGCCTTCTACAAGTATGTGAAAAGTAAAAGGATGAGAAGAGAAGGGATAGGACCTATAAAAGGTGAAGGGGGAAAAGTCTGTAATGGAACCGGAAGAAATGGCAGAGGTGCTTAATGAGTACTTTGCCTCAGTATTCACGGTGGAAACTGATCTGGGAGGATGCACTACAAGTTTGCGGCAGACTGAAAAGATTGAGTATGTAGATATTAAGGAAGCGGATGTGTTAGAACTTTTAAATGCTATCAAGATAGACAAGTCTCCAGGACCAGATGGGATGTACCCCAGGTTATTGTGGGAGGTGAAGGATGTCATTGCAGAGCCCCTGGCGATGATCTTTGCGTCGTCGATGGAGATGGGAGGGGTTCCGGAGGATTGGAGGATTGCGGATGTGGTCCCTATTTTCAAGAAAGGGAACAGGGATAGTCCTGGAAATTACCGACCGGTGAGTCTGACCTCAGTGGTTGGTAAGCTGATGGAGAGGCTTCTGAGGGACAAGATTTACGAGCGTTTGG